>JALIGW010000004.1:40684439-41284439 GCA_023053685.1 Diadophis punctatus similis | reverse complement strand
ATGTCTTCCTTGCTTCTCTTTTCAATTCAGAAACATACTTAAATCTTCAGTGACAACTCACTCTGTGCCAAAAAGCTTTCAAAAGCACTCAATATTAGCAAAGTGTTTTGGAAGTAGCATTGTTCAGCATCAGAAATCTGAGTCTTTTGTCATTCTCCCATTTTGCCAATCTGGTGACTTTCATTCTTTGTAGTGACTTTGTTTGCAGGATGAGCAAAAATCCTGCTGATTTTTGGTGTTGCTGTTGTTCCTGTTGTTATAGTGACATGTCTCACAAATTCTAATTCAAATAATCTCATGATGTCAAATTGAGTCTGCATAGTTCACATATGATTAAAGGCTTCCCCTTGTTTAATTTAATGAGTTTGATTGCATGTCTTGAGAATTCTAAAAAAAAATTACATTGTTGACCTGACCCAAAAAAATTCTGGTTTGTGACTGTTCTAAAACTAGATGTTCTCTTCCAAACAAAAAAAATGTAGCTTTTAAAAAGCGTGCATTTAATTGCGATAATACAATGAAAAAATATCATAATGGCAATATTTATTTCAATCCAATTAAGGAAGATGTAATTCCCCTTTGGCTTTTAAAAACGAAATTAGCAATTTATTTATTTATTTATTTATTTATTTATTTATTTATTTATTTATTTATTTATTTATTTATTTATTTATTTATTTATTTATTTATTTATTTATTTATTTATTTATTTATTTATTTAGTCATTTATTTAGTCATTTATTTATTTATTTAGTCATTTATTTATTTAGTCATTTTTATATGCCGCCCCACTCCCGTAGGACTCAGGGCGGCGTTGTTGTTCTGGTTTAAAGCTCTGTGTTAAAGTTTTGTTGCTTTAAGCTTGAAGTAGTTTATCTACTGAAATCTGTAAACAGATTAATTTCAAATATAGTTGATATTGCTGTGTAATGCAGAATAAATCATGTAGGTAATGGTAGTTGTATATAACCAACCAACTCAATTGTTAGCTGTTGTATCATTAGTTTTATATATCTGTCATAGCATTAACCTCTTTTCCTGGTTTTTTTTCTTTTAGACATTGTAGGAAGACAGCCATAATAGTTTATAACAGTAAAAAAAATCAGAAGTCTGGCAGCATTTTTTCTAACTAACAAGTTGTATTGAAAGGCATAAACTTTTGTGAGCTGCAAATAACATAATTTTTAAATAAATTTGTTAGTCAGAAAAGGTGCTTCTAGACTCTGGTTTTCCCCCCAATAATTTTTGTTTCTCTTTTTCTGTGAGATGTCCTATTAGAATTGCTTATGCAGATTTTAAAGAAAAGGAAGACTATTTCAGAATAAATATTATTTGTGATTATTAAAGAAAGTTAATGGAATCTACATGTCCATATTGATTATAATCAATATATGGACATGTAGATTCCATTAACTTTCTTTAATGATACAATTAATGATTTCTTAAGAAGCATGATAAAAAAATTATCTTTACAATCTAACACTAGGGACAGTAGCTACTAGTGTCTCTGTATCATGTCTTTTGCTAAAACCTTTACACATTTAGCAGCTCTACCCATTTATTATTTCAATTTCAGTTCTATTCACTTGGTTGGAACAGAAAATTGTTCACCTGATTGAAAAAGTTCTTAGTCAAAAATAAGAAGGTCACTCAAATGCACTACAGACTTTTTCAGAGCTTCAAATTGAATGCACAAAGATTTTTTTTCAAATGTCTTGTAAATGGATATGTCAAAATGGTATGCATATCCACAATACTGAAATAACTCTTGAGTTTATGTTTTAACTAAGTAGTGTCTTGAAAGAAGAGGATTTTCATCTGATCATTTTAAATATTGGCATATACTATGAATGGATCCTCCCCATCTCTTTTCCTTAGATAGCAGCTTTCTTGAAAAGATCCTGATGCACACACACACAAAAATTTTAATTATTCATTCAGCCATGGATAATATAAACCAAAATCCCTCCTAAAATCCAGTTCCGAAAGAATAATCACAACCAATGTACAAATATAGGAGCTAACAAAAAGGGGTAATCTGTAGGTCTCATAATTGGGCATGTCACAATGTACATGCCAGAAATTAATGAGTACCAATAAATGTCTGCACTGGCAATTCCTTTTATAAAACTTTCAACAATGAAATATTAACTTTTGATATTTACTATGTTGCCCAGTTAATTTGAACTGCACTTACTCTGTACATTTTCCTTTTATAATTCTCAGGTACCATCTGTCAAATGCCATTCACTTTTGCATGTTATGAAACATAATTGTAGAGATTTTTGTGTAAATTGTTTGGAATAATATTTTCTGCATCGGACAGATTGTATACTTTTCTGGGAGCAAGCATATATGCTTGCTTTAAAATCTTTTTACAAGATTTCAGAAAAATGTGATAGTAATACAGGAAAGCTGAATCCAAGTAACTTGATTTATTTCACTGCATGACCTTTGTTGACTTAAAACTCTGATTTCATTTAAGTAAAGGTTTCCTTCATAGTCACTATGAACCTTGCTTTATATGATAGAAATGCTGCCTACGCATCATTCTGATTTTACAGAGTTTTTTAATAGACTGTTTCTCTTTTATACACACACACACACCACTTTCACACATGCTTATTTCATTTGTATAATGCCTGTAATTTATGAGCATTCATAATATAGATTTATTTCTACTGGATAGTCATTGACCTTCACTTAATATGACCTTGACCTGCATCTAAGTCATTGTCAAGAAAAAGCAAGTGGATAAATGCTGCTTATACGTGACTGTTCAGATCACATAACACTTGTTTTCTTAAGATCTGGATGACCAGCTTCTGCTGACTTGAAGCTTGCTTTATTTTCCAGGGCACAGTGCAAGGTGGGTTATGAGGGTAGTTTTATGTTAAACTCATGCTACCCTCAGCAGAGGAAAAATTAGAAGGTCATAAGACTCTTTTTTTTCCGAAGGGAACACTGGTTGTTAAACAACTCCATTTTCCCCTATGGGCATTTTTAACCGGAAACCAGAAGAAATTGTTGGGAACTGGCAAAAAACATAGAAAACCTCAGTCACATGACTGTGTGGGATGTTGTAACTGGTCATAAATGTGTGTATGTGTGTGCGCGCGCGACGTGTGTGCATGCATATGGCTGTCAAAACTCCAAAAACAGGTCAAGTAGCTCTGAGAAGGTCAGTCATAAATTTGAACACTTGCTAAGCAACCGGCCATTAAGCGAGGACCACTTGTATTTGGTTTGCCTTAAGGGTTCAGAGCTGTATGGAATCTGGTTTCCTTTAATCCTTTGGGGGATTGCAAAAGGTCCGGATGCAGGAATCCTCATAGGGGGAACTAGGATCGTGACCACTTAGCCACACCCGCCCAGTCACATGACCATGAAACCATACCCGCCCAGTCACATGACCATGAAGCCATGCCCACCATCACATGACCATCAAGCCACGCCCACAAAATAAGTCACACCCACAGAACCGGTAGTAAAAAAATTCAGTACCCACCGCTGCTTCTGTCTCTGCCTTCTTGATTAACAATCTGTTATTCTATTTTGTGTGTATTTTCTCTTCACAGTGCCACCTTGGGCCTTAATAGCCATAGCCATAGTTGCCGTCCTATTAGTCCTTACCTGCTGTTTCTGTCTGTGTAAGAAATGCTTGTTCAAAAAGAAAAACAAGAAGAAGGGCAAGGAGAAGGGAGGGAAGAATGCAATTAACATGAAAGATGTAAAAGATTTAGGCAAGAACTTGAAAGATCAGGTAAAGTATATACCATGTTCTTAAATTTATACTGTATTTGAATATTTAAATGCAAAGACTGAGATAATGATATTATGTACTATATTGAAAATTGACTAGTTACAAATGTTATAATGGACATCTCTTAAATTTATGTCACACTATTTTCTTGATCAGCACCCTTAATTTGAGTTTGGGCTGCTATAGATGCAGCTCCTGGGTGTTTTCAAACTTGTAGCTCAGGTTCAGAACATCTGGTGTTTATTAGGTGTACTAGGTTTACTAGGTTTTAAAGGTGTAGATATTTCTAAAAAGGAGTTCACAACATAGTAACCAAGATGGCTGAGTTATCTGTCATCTCACAAAACCACATTGAGATTCCTCCTCAAGTGTTGTTGATTCTTAGCAAACCCATAGTAACATTTTGTTCATGATATGTCCCTAACCTGGTCCTTCAAGTCTTCCAGAAGTATACCCTTTGCCACTGTACCTCAGTCCATTCACCTTGCTGGTGGTCTTCCTCATCTTTTCTTTCCTTCCACCTGTCCCAACATCAGAACCTTCTCCAGAGAGCTAGATTTTTACATAATGTATCTAAAGCTGTGATGGCGAACCTATGGCACGGGTGCCACAAGTGGCACGCGGAGCCATATCGGTGGGCACGCGAGCTCAGGTCCGGCGTGCATATGTGCACCAGCCGGCTGATTTTCGGGCCTTCTGGGCCCACTGGGAGTCGGGAAACAGGCTGTTTCCAGCCTCCAGAGGGGGTAGGGAAGGCCATTTTCACCCTCCCCAGGCTCCTAGAAAGGCTCTGGAGCCTGGGGAGAGCGAAAAATGGGCGTGCCATTGCATGCTGGGAGCAGGGGGGTCATGCGTGCATGTGCCTGGGTGCATGGAATTATGAGTGTGGGCACGCACACATGTGATCCCCCACATTCCCCCACCTTTTGGCACGCGAACCAAAAAAGGTTCGCCATCACTGATCTAAAGCATCATCATTTGAGCCTGGTCATTTGTGCTTTGAGTGGGAACTCTAGATTGATTTATTCTTTTATATGTGTATTTAATTAGAAATAATCACCAAGTTAGTATCTAGTGCACAAATAAAGGATATTCTGTTATTCCTTCTGTAGCATATTCTTCTGGCTCCTTTAGCCTACTTGTAATAAGGTATAGCCCAGGTAATTGGGACTGCCATTTCTTTATCCCAAATTAACCTCAGCCCATCTTATTAACATCAAAATATGAATAAGGCTTTTTGATCAAAGAGTTTGATTTTTTTTCACTTCTTTTTAAAGCAATGCTTGCCAAATACTAGATTATGAATGGTAAAAGTTATTCCTCTTATTTCAAATTTTCATTATTTAATGAAAGAGGAAGAGAATGAAGAATAGTTTTTCATTGATACCATTATCTTTAATCAATTTATATCACTGCTATATGAATAAAGAATAGCCCTTAGGTTATGTATATTGCTTGTTACTGGTAAATTCTATTGGGGGTGCTACGTAAATGCCCTTTAACAACAGCACCCTTCCTCCCAGTGAAATGTGAATGTTGGTATCATGGAAATGCATCTTTGGATTTGTCAAGCAAGCGTGTGCAGAAAATAAAAATGCTCTACAAATAAAACCAATATTCTAAAGGAGAGTTATTGCAATGGAAGAACAACTGAATAGCACCTAAAGAAAAGTGAACTAGCCCACATGAAGAATTTAGAATTAAAAATTCTTTGATAGTTTTGGTATATTCTTGTAGTAAGCACTTCTTGTTATAAATATTACAAATGTAGGTGATAAATTTGTCCTATTATTTATACACTAATAACATATTGGTAGAAACTTGAAAAGGTTAGAACTTTATTACTTACCTCTATGATTAAACAAATATAAGTCCACCAATCTGGATAAGTTTAACGAAAGATTCTTTTGGGATTTTAGGATTAGCAAAAACCATTTGTTGCTTGAGGTAAAGTAATAAATATTGTTCAGTCACCTTGATCATCAAGTAAGTTATTCCAGCAGTTAATGTGGAAACTCACTCAAGGATCTGTCTCTGGCTGTAGATATCAAACAATAATACATAAAAATAACTAATATGTGATTTAAGAACACACACACACACACACACACACACACACACACACACACACACACACACACACACACACACACACAGCTTTCCTGGAGGAAGTCTTATTCTACTTAATGGTAGAATTGGTTTCACTTTTCCAGTAGACCCTTCTACTTTCTACTCACTCTTGCCCTGGATAAACTGAGATAAGGGATGAAGGTGTAATTTTGGCAAAAAATTGTCCCTGAGATTTTTAAATGTTAGCTGTTCCTCAAAGGTACATATTTACACTAATTGTCAAATATATATTTTAACTATACTGATAGAAATCCTTCTGTTGCTCTGGAACTGACATTATAATCATTTATGTTCCAATAGAAGAGAATATGTAGAGCTCAGGGTTGAACAGTGGAATCCTTGGTGCTATGAAGATGTTACCTAATCAGGTGTATGCAAACAAAAAGCCAAACAGACAGACAGACAGACAGACAAACAGACAGAAAGACAGACAGACAGATAAATAGATGAATATGTATATTTTATGTATTGTTTATTATTGTTTATATAAATAAATTTACAATATCTTTATGTGAATTTCCTATTAGCTTGGAGAAGGGAGTTAGATGCTTAAAACAACCAATCCCTCTGAAAGGTGCACTACTCAGGTGCGCTATGCAGGTTTTCATTTCAACAGATAATTCTATAATCACTAGACTTATCACTGAGAACCTTAAATTTTAAGAACAACTTTAACTAGTGAGTTCAGAACTGATTTAGCAGATACCCATTCTGGTGATAGCAAAGATTTTTTTCTAATATACATGCTCATTGTGACTCATTCTTTAATTGCTAATTGGTTTTGGTAATCGTAATCGATATTTCATTAGAAGATAGTCTGAAACTGCTCTTTTAGGAATTTATAGAAAAGAATCTTTGTATATTGGTAATGATTCTAATGATGATAACCATCTGTTATGTTTTTAATAGGACAAACAATGTATTTTGTTGCTATATTTTTGTGCACTTTGTTATGTGTTTTTAATAAAGCGTTTTTCTATGATACAGTATATTATTAAATGTGTTCCATTATATTTGTTGAGATCTGGATAAAATGACCAAAAAGTTATTTGATGATTCTGGTCAATCTACAATTAAAAAAGAAAGAAACACTATGCATAATAAAAATTCATATCTGACCAGAGGACTAATTCAGTAACAGGGGGAAAAAGTATAACAGCCTATAGTAGCTTGTTTCATGGGCATCAGCAATAAACATTTTTCACTGATGTTTGTGGCTAATTCCATCTTACTAAGTAAATTTTAGAGTAGCCTTTTCCTTATTGGTCATCTTGTGTGAAGATCATGCAATTTTTTCTAGAAGGCACCTGGTTTGGGATGGCTGTTTTGGGAATATAGTAAAAAATGTTTTCTAATCTTTTACACCATAAATGTAATGCTGTCATTATTCAAAAGAACCTTTTTTCATGTCCATGTGAATAGACTCCATATAAATACAGCATTTAGAACACATGAATATAATTTAAAACCAAAGTTCTAGTGATCAGATTTACCTTAAATGTGCTTATTCAGAAATAAGTCTCACTGTCAAATTTACAAAATTTCAGACCCTTGCCATTCAGGAAGTACACTCTGTCGCTCTATTGAGATTCTCTTTTCTAGCCAATAGTTAACTCCAGTCAGATAGCAGCAACTTGTCAACACTAGCTGATGTCTATTGCCAGATGTCAGTCTTGCTTAGTACAGGCATGAGAACATTTTTCCACTGGGGAGTGGAAAAAAGACATCCCAGAAGAAGACAGGCCAAATCATTGTCACACAATTACCAAGAATATGAAGTTGCCATGAATAAGCTCCTTTGAAGGATATTTTATACTGTCCTTACAACTATTAAATGTTTCAAATGTATGCCCCTTTTTGAATCTCACTACCCTACCCTAATCAAGTTTATTTGTATGTTCATTCTACTGTTTTCAATAAGTTTCACTTCCAGGGTACATCATATTTATTTTATGTTTATAATATATATCCTTATGCATCTAGGGAAATCTATTCATAGGAAAATATTTCTTTAAAAGAAAGGTGAAAGATTATAAGTCTTAAGTGTGTTAAAATATTCAGTAGAAAGAATATATGTAAAAGGTCATTTCTCCATGGTTTTACTAATATTTTTGTGTGGATGGATGTTTTAATTTTTATTTCTTCCTTCTATGTCCTCCTTATCTATGTTGTGTCTCATGACTGTTCTGGATTGTCACTTGCGGTAGGTTTATTTTGCTCTTTGGACACATGTAAAGTAAATCTCAAATGTACTTAATGCCCCGATAGCTGTGGCTCCTCAGCCTCAGATTTATGCAAAGCTTTTACACACATCAAGAGGCTGAACCAAATTGATTTATTTATATTACAGGATTTAATACTCATTTCCTTTATTCTTTGTAACTTTTGCTAAGCTGAAGAGTGTTAGACATTTCAGATTTTAATGTGCACTGATTTTGTCTTCTTTTTGGTTACATGTCAAAGTACCAGAATGGCTGTATAATTTTCTGATGCTATTTTTTTTCTTGTTTGAAAGAGGAGGAAAATTTGCTTTAGTTCAACCTTTGTGAAAAGAGGTGACCTAATCATATAACTGATAAACTGAAAAAATATTGGGAATTTAGCAGCATGTCTCAAAAATAATTGCATCATTAGTCTCTAACCTTTATTGTGTCACAATTTGTTAACAGAGAGGAGAGCGCTTTAAATTCTATCAGGCTGAATTTTTTTTCACTAGCTAAATTTTATGGCAAGTATTCCTCATGTTCAAACTGAGCTATTGGGATTCAAGTATAATTTCTAGTAATAGAAAGTGTAAAAACATAACATTGCAGAAGATCAAGATGAAGATTATTTATTTTAAAAGGAAAAAAAAGGAAACGTGTATGGGATTAGGGAATAAATATCCTTGTGAATAATCTAATTTAATTTACCATTATATTTTCCACCAATCAAGGGCCTATATTCAATTCCAAATGGAGCATGAAAAAAATACAAATTTCTCCACAGTGGTGAAATCCAAATTTTTTTACTACCGGTTCTGTGGGTGTGGCTTGGTGGACGGGGCAGGGGAAGAATACTGCAAAATCTCCATTCCCACCCCACTCCAGGGGATGGATATTGCAAAATCTCCATTCCCATCCCACTCTGGGGCCAGCCAGAGGTGGTATTTGCTGGTTCTCTGAACTACTCAAAATTTCCACTACTGGTTCTCTGAACTACTCAAAATTTCCGCTACTGGTTCTCTAGAACCTGTCAGAACCTGCGGGATTTCACCCCTGGTACATTCCAATTGAACTCTAGAGAGCATAGGAATGGCCTTGAATGACAGTGAAAAGATCTTTAACCATGACAAAGAACAGACTAGCATGGTTTAGGTCGTTCCAAGAAACTAACTTGAGGATTCACACAAAGATAGAGAGGGAAGCCTATTCTGACTTCTGTAACTGATTCTGTACTGTAGATGTTATACTAAAATAGTTAACCTATCTGTCATTGGTTTCTATATCTGATCTACCATACAAGGTTGAAAGGAATAGCTTCAGCACTACAGAAAATGTTGGAATGTAGTCTTTCAGTGAGCTCCCAAAGAAAATTTCAATTTGTATTTATGATCAACGATATTATTCCCATATTTATTTATTTATTTATTTATTTATTTATTTATTTATTTATTTATTTATTTATTTATTTATTTATTTATTTATTTTTAAAATTTCTATGTAGCCATTCTCACTAATACAGCAATTCTGGGTAGCTTACAATATAATAAACAGTTAAAAAGTGCTTAAAAATCAAAATTGGAATAAAAATATTAAAGTTAAAAACCAAGATTATGGGTAGCCTAGGGGTGAGAATCTTCTCTATCCCGTCAGCCATTCCCAATGTGGCAGGCCCCTGTTGGGCTCCTGGCCAAACAGAAGAGCCAAGTTTTTAGATTCTTCCTGAAGGCCAGGAGTGTGGTAGCGAATCTAACTTCTAATGGGAGAATATTCCAGAAGGCAGACGCCACAGCAGAAAAGGCTCCACTGGATCCACTGGCCAGAGTTTGTTGGCCGATGGGATCCAAAGTAGGCCTTTTCTGCTGGAACAAGTGGGGTGAATTAGCCCAGCCAGGGTAAGACAGTTCCTCTGGACCCATATCCTGAAGCCATGCCATAAAAGTTTTTAAAGATGATGACCAACACCTTGAATTGGACCCAGAAGCAAACTGGAAGCCAGTGCAGCCAGTGTAACAACGGTGTCATGTGCCACCTCAAGAGCCTACAGAATTGTCTGTGCCACTGCATTCTGTACCAGTTGCAGTTCCGAATACTCTTCAAGAATAGCCCTATGTACAGCATGTTGCAGTAATTCAACCAGGAGATGTCTAGGACATGAGTGACTGTGCACAGGGCCTCATGATTCAGAAAAGGGTGCAACTGGTGCACAACACGAAATTGTGCAAAGGCTCTGCTAGCCATGACTAGTCACACATCTAGGAAAAACCCCAGATGGTGCACCTGGGCTGTCTGTGGTACAACCACCTCCAGATCTAAGGATCATGAACCCCCAGATCCTGAGGCCTCTTGAACCCACAGAATTACCAGGGTTCATATGAAGTCTGTTGGGTCCCATCCAAACCCCAAGCACTACCGCTTGAGACTGCTTTTTAATAATGTATTTGTGAGGATTGTTTATGAGGGATCCTTGGTGCTCTCTGAGCTTGCTTGTTTCTTGCAGACGTTTCATTACCCAAACTAGGTACAGCATCATCAGTGCCAGTGACTGTGCACAGGGCCTCATGATTCAGACTAGCACTGATGATGTTACCTAGTTTGCAAGAAAACAAGCAAGTTCAGAGAGCACCAAGAACCCTTCATGTCAACCCTGAGCTACAAATATTATCCTGTATTAGGATTGCTTTTGGTTTCATCTGAGTTGCACATTTTTAAAATCCTTTTTATCTTGTTTTCTTAATACATTTTATTAAATGATATGGTAATATGTGATTTGTGGCTTTATTCTTACTATCTTTGAATCCCAAATGAGGTTGAATCAGATTTATTTTATAGAAATTAGATAATTCTATTCCATTAGCTCAAATAGTGCCAGTTGGCATACATATAAAGAAAAAAGAGTAGAGACTAAAATAGAAAGGTAAATTGCCAGAATGAGAGTGAGAGTTTTCTTCTCATACATCACAATTTATTTTCATACTGCAAAAGAAGCAATTGGTGTAATATTTTTGTACATTTAATCATACAGTTTCTGTCACCTAAAATAAAACTTTAAGCCTATTTTGTTTTAAGAAATACATGATGAAACAAATTTAAGTTTCATGCTAACTAAAATTGACAATCCTAAAATTTCATTGTAATCACTGGACCTCTTTTCCTTGTTGTTTTAAATAAAAAATAATGCAGTGCAATCTCATGATGTTTATTAAAAAATCTCATCAGATTCAATGCAACTGATACATATCAGCTTATAACTTTAACTGAATTAAATCCTTGAACATATTTTTTTGAGAAGCCATGCCTGTTGATTGAAATGTTAAACATAGATATTTGGAAGTAAGTCTCAAAAGTTGGCATACAAAATATTGTCTGTCCATTTTTAAATCTAAATTATAATATGATGGAAATTTGTTTCAAATACTGCTTCAATCGATACTTTTAATTTTTTCTTTCTTTTTTATAAAGTCTGTGTTGGAAATTACTCTCAGTGCCTTCTTAAAATTAATGATACTTTATTTCAAGTGTTTAAAAATGAGATATCTTTAAATCACTTTGGTTCAGCCTATCTTTAAATTAATATCCAATGAAAAGAAAAAGAGAATGAAAGGAGTCCTGATTTTTTTGTGACCATACATTTGTTAATGTCTTAGTGGTACCTTTGCTTCTACATTCAACCTAAATGAAAACAAAAACATTGAAGCTGTTTGACATTTCACTTTTTGAAGAAATTATATGAAATAACATTAAAATAGCAGTAATTCTGCAGAAGCACTTTGCTTTAATGTAGGTAATTCACAGCATGTACAATTGGTTTAAATTGGAGGACTTTGCAACTTTGCTTATTTAATAGCATGCTTATTCACAACTGTCTTTGGACAAGCAGTTTGATTCAATTTGATTTTTAAAATTAAGTATCAAGTTGACATTCTTTTTATGTTTCAGGCATTGAAACAATTGTTGCTTGCAATAACCCAAGAGAGGCCTTTTCCTTCTTTCATAGCTATTTTGCTGCTTGCTGCTGATAATTCTTTTGTATATTTGGACCAATCTAAATATATATAGACAACATAATGCCATCATGCTTGCTTTTTTTGCTTCACAAGCAAAAGTGCTTGATTTTTTGGGGGATGAGATTATTTTAGGGCTTTGCTTATAAATCAGTCATCTTTATTGGCACTTTTATTGCTCTTAATTGTTTACAGGCCCTTAAGGATGATGATGATGATGCTGAAACTGGATTGACTGATGGAGAAGACAAAGAAGAAGCCAAAGAAGACGAGAAATTAGGGAAAATCCAATATTCCTTGGATTATGACTTTCAGAACAATCAGGTTTGAAACAAATGTGATCTTAGAATTTTATGAATTAAAACCCAGTATTGATAACCTTCAGAAAAGTGCTGTCCTGAGGTCTCCTAGAGCACAAATTGTGATCTCCATTTCTCCCTTATCTGGAGAGGTTCCACAGAACCATCTACTCACTGGTTCCTTGGTCTTTGCGGTAGTTATTGACTTCACTTCTTCAAGTTGTCCTATCTTCCTTGGAAGTCAAATTCTTTGAATAATACTTATTTGGATTATCATTGGCTATTGGTTATATCCTAAGAGCTACCAAATGAACAGTATACTGATTTTTAGATTAAAATATAATTTACTAAACATATGAAAGGAAAAAAAGCGCAAGATGGATTCTTTAAGGCAAAGGTTAGTTCAGATTATAGCTACTTAAAGCAAGACATTTCGATCCTTTTTTTAGAGTAATTGTTGATTGAAGTAATGTCTCCAAGTACATCTTCTAGTTCAGATACAGCCTGAGTCAGGCTTCGTGTAATTCAGCTCCTGTCCTGAGGTAATCCATTTGTTTACTAATTCCTGAAGCATGTTTGGTTAAAGCTTCATCTGATCTAGAACTTAATAGGCCTTACTATTCTCATATATTCCTCACATATTCCTGGCTCAAAGAGCATCAGAAAATGAAAAGACTAGTATGTATGTATTAATGCACTGACACGTCAGGAACAAGTTATCCTTAGATGTCTGATTTAAATTTTGCTGAACTAATTCTTTCCCTCTGTCTCATCTCCTTTTCCAGCTTCTGGTAGGGATAATTCAAGCTGCTGAGCTGCCTGCTTTAGATATGGGTGGTACATCTGATCCATATGTGAAGGTTTTCCTGCTTCCTGATAAGAAAAAGAAATACGAGACAAAAGTTCACAGGAAAACCCTTAATCCTGTCTTCAATGAACAATTTACATTCAAGGTATTATAATGTCCTTAACAGAGGCAGGTTCCTACCGGTGCGGTCCAGTACGGGTGCTCCGGTAGCAGCCTGCTGATGACATAATTTAGGCGTGACGGCTCCGGTGCTGTCTGTGCCGATCCGTGCGCGCTGCCATATTTTTTTTCTAATGTTAGGCGATTTTTCGGCTCTCTGAGCATGCGTGGAAGTAAAATCGCCCCTCTGTGCATGCGTGGAACTAAAATTGCGCACCGGGATGCGCACCAGGAGGAAAAGGTAAAAGGAACCCGTCCCTGGTCCTTAATTTTCATGGCTTGTGTTTACTAAAGTTTAACCTTATACCTCACCAAGGAATTGCTTATAGCCTAATTAATTGTTACTGTTAACATAATGAACTTTTTTAAAGTAATACCTATTTCAGAGGTTGCCTTCTTGTAAAAATATACTTAAAGACAAGTAGAATATTCCAGCTGTACTCACAAGCCTTGCTGATTTCTATCTTTCCTTAATATTGTCTTAAATCTGATTGATTTTATAAAAACAACAACAATATTTTGTGATGCTGTCATACTGACTGCTTGGATGTTATGAAAGCTGACCTAACTTGGGAGATGGGCTATAAATTTGCCTAGAAAGGAACGTAATAAATACAGAAAAACAAAGAATTGTTCAATAATTCCTTTTCTACTAGACCTATTGGAGGGAATGGAGTATTATTCCCTCTTAAAGAAAATAGCACCTGATTAATTTTATTATACACATGTATTTATATTGGTATTAGTATTCTATTACACAGTTCCATGTACTGTGTGGCAGTTAATTGAGGGTTATTAACACCATGTGAAATAATGATTTCCTTAAGCCTCCTAGCCTTTTCAAGATGGAAATGAGATTCAAACTGGAATTCATAGTTGCGAGAAACTTAGTGATATTCACAAAAGATAATGAGAAGCCTTAAACTTGATATTTTCTCTGAAGGTTTGGAGCCAGGTCCATTATAGGCCAGGAAATTTTTCAGCACAGTCACATAATCTGCTTTTATATGCATTGTTACGAAGCGTAACAATGAAATCTTTACATACTTATCCAGAAATAAGCACCATTTTAAAACATACAGAATATAACATTAAAAAAGATCAAACCAGGATTACTTTCCATCTCTTTTGGTGGATAAGGGTCTATATTTTCATTGATCCTAAAATAATTTTAGAGGTTTTACTATATGAAGTATATGTTAAAAATGTTTTGCTGGGATGCTTCAAAAGCTGACAAAAGTAACAGCTCTTGTATCTAAGCTAATGATTAAAGTAAGATTAAATAAGGTTCTACATTTAGGCAAGAAAAACAAAATGCACAGGTACAGTATATGTGGTACCTTACTCAACAGTAGCAACTGTGAGAGGGATCTAGGAGTCCTAGTGGACGACCATTTAAATATGAGCCAGCAGTGTGCAGCAGCTGCCAAAAAAGCCAACACAGTTCTAGGCTGCATTAACAGAGGGATAGAATCAAGATCACGTGAAGTGTTAATACCACTTTATAATGCCCTGGTAAGGCCACACTTGGAATACTGCATTCAGTTTTGGTCGCCACAATGTAAAAAGGATGTTGAGACTCTAGAAAGAGTGCAAAGAGCAACAAAGATGATTAGGGGACTGGAGGCTAAAACATATGAAGAACGGTTGCAGGAACTGGGTATGTCTAGTTCAATGAAAAGAAGGACTAGGGGAGACATGATAGCAGTGTTCCAATATCACAGGGGTTGCCACAAAGAAGAGGGAGTCAGGCTGTTCTCCAAAGCACCTGAGGGTAGAACAAGAAGCAATGGGTGAAAACTAAACAAGGAGAGAAGCAACTTAGAACTAAGGAGAAATTTCCTGACAGTTAGAACAATTAATCAATGGAACAACTTGCCTCCAGAAGGTGTGAATGCTCCAACACTGGAAGTTTTTTAAAAGATGTTGGATAACCATTTGTCTGAAGCAGTGTAGGGTTTCCTGCCTAAGCAGGGGGTTGGACTAGAAGATTCCAAGGTCCCTTCCAACTCTGTTATTCTATTCTAGTCTATTCTAAATAAATAAAAACATCCAGTCACTGCTTCTACAAATACCAAAGTTCTAGTATCCTTCTATAATATCAGCAGACATGTACATTAATGTACAGATGTTATTTCCTGCTTATCTTAAATGGAAGTTTTTCCTGTTTCTTTTTTAAATCTGAGGGTTTTTTTCATCCATTATAAATGACAAACTTTACAAGAAGGGAACCATTTTGAAAACAAATAAAAGCTAAATATATGTGAAGAACTTAGGCTAAAAGCTTCATTTATTTAGTTTTAAGAATACAGTTAAAGAAAACGTTCATATTTTAAAATAAATAAAATCATTAAATTAGCCATAATTTAAGTACAGATCCAAACAGGTTTTGCCCTACAACCCTATAAAAGATGCATCAACTGCATATTTTCTTCCTAATGTAATGTAACTAATAACAACCCTTCTACTCTGCTCTATAGCAGAGAACAGCTGGAAAATAATCCAGAATATGGCCTCCTGTTCCAAAATATACAGCAACATATCATGGTAAAGGGCAAGCCTCATCATTAGCAAGATGAAATTCCAAAGACAAAAAAATAAAATTATTTTCAAAAAAACCTCTATGAAGTTTTTAATTATTTTGTGCCAGGCAGGGAAAAAACAGATCTATTCTTTTTTATCATCCTATAACTTTTGGGAAGAGCGAAGTGACAGCATGATTTATGGAAGGGAACTTCCTACAGTATTGAAAACTTATGTGTCGGGGGCAGATAATTTGCCTTTAGCTTCATGATGGAAAGTAACTTCTAGAACTCCAGGCAAAACTTCCTGATTGATGAATGAGCTACCGCATTGTTTTATGGATTGCTGTATTGTGGCCATTAAAAAATGTCATCAAAGGCCTCTGCAAGAAAATGTGCCTTTTCCCTCCTTTCAGTTAAACGGGGATGGCAGATAATAAAGGAAAGATTTTGAATTGCAATCAAGGCATATTTACTTTTAAAGGCCTTCTAAGTGGCTACTTCTTTGTTTTTCTCTCTCTCTCTCTTTCTAATTTAGGTGCCGTATTCTGAACTGGGAGGGAAAACTTTAGTGATGGCAGTATATGACTTTGACCGCTTTTCTAAGCATGATATTATTGGAGAATATAAAGTTGCCATGAACACTGTAGATTTTGGTCATGTGACTGAAGAATGGCGAGATTTGCAGAGTGCTGAAAAAGAAGAGGTAAGAGAACTATATCCTTTGTTAGAATTCATTCAGTTTTATTCTCTGATTCTGTGTTTCATTCATTAATCTTAGGATAGTCTTTTCAAATGAAGAAAATCCATAGCACAAAACAAACTAAAGAAATACTTGATTGTACATATTAGAAGGACAAGAAGGATAAAAATGAATAGCTAGGGCGTGTAACAGACAAAATGAAATTTGCAGACCTTTAGCTGCAATATTCTGATCTTAAGCATCATGGCTATAAGAAGAGCAATACTTATATATCAAATGAACGGGATGTACACAGAATATGCCTGCATTCAGGGTAGCAACTCCTGAGATGAGAAGTCCTACAAGTAATCTGCTCCTGTGCCAGGGAATTTCTTTGCATTGATACTTTTATTATTCCAATATTGGGCATCTCTTTTTAAAAGTATCTTGGGATTCAGGCTGGAAATGCTCATTTCTTGGGACCCTTGAAAGTTTTCACTTATTGATGCAAGATAGTTCATATAGAAGTTACAGGTAGCTAAGATAGTATAATGTAGGTAATTTCTTAGGGTCACCTGAGTTTAGATGAAAATCTATATATGTGGAACATGATTGATTGATTGATTGATTGATTGATTGATTGATTGATTGATTGATTGATTGATTGACCAAATGCTGTTTCAAATAAAATCAATATGACAGGTTCTGTTACATCAGGAAGTGTTGCATCACTTTTTGCCTTTGTTTCCCCTTCTTCAAATCGAACTTTGGGAACCTGACAGATAATATAAAGAGTAAAGTTAACAAAAAAAATTATTATTGATACTTGATTGATTTGGTTTCAAATAGATAGCAAGTTGGAAAGTGTTTTCCAGTGCTTGAGTCTTTGTCTATCTTTTTATAAGATGTGTACCAGTTTTCTGTCATCTTGTTTTAATCAAAAATCATTTTCAGGAACCAATAGAGCTTTTAATATACTAAGGAAAATGACCAAAAACAGCTCTACTATCTTGATTATATACTACTGGCACTTCTTCCTTGAGGCTCAATTTCCATATTTATTTATGGCACGTTGTGGTGGTATAGATGAATCTTTTAGGGCTAAACTATAGAAGAAATATGGGCTGAAAAAAAGCCTACCTTATGGAAACTAATGCAGTAAATAGACTAATGGTCCTTCTGAGATTCTAGGCTTGACAGTAGCCTATATCAATGACAATATTTATTGGGAATGATGGCAGTTGAATTCAGTCCCATGTGAATAATATATAATAGTTAAGATGATGTTTGAAAGACTGATGTTTAGAAAGTCATTGGAAAGAGATGTTAAACAATTTTTAAAAGAAAGTTTTCTTAATATATACTTAAAATAACAGGAAGAATAAATAAACATTATGTTCACTGCTTAATGAGTATGGCAAAAGACCTCCCCCCTCCAAAAAAAGAGACAGAACAACTCAATTTTGGCTAGTCTTCTCCAAAAGTGGATACATATTGCCCTGAAGAATTATAAAAAGCACAACTGCAACTGCAGTTTGATTGAAATATATGTATGAGTTCATACTGTATATACTGTAGGTATTTAGGACTAGATGAAATAATATCCCAGAATACTGAAGGAGCGAATGTTTACCCAAAGTTGACTTATCATGTGCTTATATACATAGTTAATATAGATTTCAATTGTACTAGACAAAAATAAAATTCATACGATATTTATGCAATGTCTCCATTTGTAGGGAGATTTTTCTTATGCTTGTACTTTTCATGAACCATTTCAAAAGGTACAGTTTATGCTTGTCTAAATACACTGAAGATACTCCATAATCTCTGTAAGCAATTAATTCTACTGCCAAACTTTTCATATTGTTAGGGGTGAGGAGCTTTTCCCAGTACAGCCAGAATATACCTTCTTGTAAAGTCATTCTTCAGTGGCCTGCAGTTTGGAGAAATAGATCTTGATCTACATGACAACTCTTCAGATACTAGAAGATATATGGGTGATATTCTGTATCCCCCATATAACTTCTGTCTTCAAATTAGTTTAAACGTATCCTATTCCTTCCACCTTCCTGATAGAACTTAGTTTCTGATCAATTCATCTTGATTTTTGTCTTTGAATTTGATGGCATCCTTATAAAATATTCTGCCCAAAACTGGATGCAGGACATTAAACAATATTGTTAAATTGAAAATTAGAAACAAGCATCCTAATGATATAAGAAATTTGGCCGGGTAGCCAGTTGTTTAAAAAGTTGTTGGGATTCCCTTTATTATATGTAGTCAAGCAGTTGGACAATAATCTACCTAATAATTTTATTTGGATCCCTCTAGTGAGCAGGAAGTTAAAATTCAATGGCCTGTATAGTCTTTCCAATTTTAGGCTGCAGTAATGGCCACTGGATTAGGAAATGCCATCTTTGGTTGTCTATATTTGATATGAGCCACAGGTATTCTGTTGTGAGTATTCTGTATGAAATGGCTTTATGGTGATAAACAGCAAGATGGGCCTGTTATATTGAGACAATAAAATGTCCTGAACTACCCAAACAAAACAGCAAAAATTCATGCAAAGATTGCTGAGGCCAGATGTGCATCACTGGGTATGTGTTTGGCTTGTTAGTGCTCAACAGCATGGTACCACAACCTGGCCTACTAATTATTGTAAAAACATAATTAAAATCAACTTAAAACCCTAAGCTACTGGATTCAATCCAAATTATACAACAAATGTAATTATGTTCCATTACTGAAAAGACATTTTATAACAGACTTCATTTCCTTTCTTTTTTTAATTACTGAATGTAATGTTTGTCATAAAAAAACCAAATGTACAGTCTGTTCACTCTAATACACATTTTCATGGAGATTTTTTCTTTCTTCATTTTATATCTATATATTACTAAAACCTAAACAGTCATGACTTTTAATTGAGCAAAATGGTGCATCATAGGGCAACAGTTTTTGAACCAAGGTTCTTCAAATGGGCTAACTTACAGAATGTGTTTAAAATCCAGGATCCATAATTCCCAAAGGAATGAAATTTGGGGAAGTTGTGGCTGCTTTAATGTACCATACTGGCTGCTGGTGAACTACAGGGCTGCTGCAATGCTCACATGTTCTCCAGTTCCAATATTCCATGACAGTTTCCAAGACAGTATTTCAATCCCTTGCTCCCTGCCCCATGCAACAACAGCAGGTAATTTACCTGCTTGCTGGGAACGGAATGGAATGGAAAGAAAAGAAAAGGAAAAAAGGAAAGGAACGAAGGAAAGAAGGGAGATTTCCAGTGCCCCCTGCCAGATTTTCACCAGGAAATTCAATGGGGAAGCCTGCAGGAAGTCAGAAGTCACTTCTGCTCCCAATGCTTTTTTGCCTGCCATTGGACATTCTGTTTCTCTGTTTAAACATCTTTGAAGTGAATGGCAATTGGTTACTTTGGAACAAAGGCTAAATTTTTAAATCTCCTCATGGTCCACAGTTTTGTTTGTCCTCCCTTCCCTCAGCAAAGTGGTAGGCAGTTCCTCAGGTTAGCCAGTCTGTGATCATTCTGTTTAGGTAAGGAAATATGTCTGTAAGGATTACCCAATGGTTACAGGTTGTCTAGTTTTCGCATTTGTGACCTTAAGGGAAAAAGCTTTTGCAAGCCTTCTAATGACAGTCTGGCCATTCACTTAATCACCTCTAATTACTTGATTCCCCCCCCCCTTCTTTATGTTTCTCTCTCTCTTTGCTGATTCAGTTGCTATGCATAATAACATTTATTTTTAATGAGCAATTACTGACGTACAAGACAAAAAGATTTGACATACTGTTGCCCTCTTCATTGATAATTCACCCTATTTTCAGGCCACTTCCTAAAAGGGTCAGTAGTAAAATCAAAGGATGGGTTTTTAATGTGATATGGGACCCTGTCCTCTGTGTTAAATGACCCAAGTAAATTTATAAAACAAATTTATGGCATTTTCCATCTTTCTACATATACACAAAACATTAGTTTTGATGTTTTAAAATGACTTTAAAAGTACTTTAAAGATAAGAAGCAAATGTATATATTATTTAACTTCCATGAGTTTTAAGAAACTGTCATAATCATACTCCATTATCACAGTAAGAGACTATCATGTTTACCGATCTGATCGCGAAACCCGTAGAGGAGGTGGAGTTGCAATCTTCTATAAGAAATCACTGAACCTAAAAAAGGTGCAAATTAAACATGAACTCGATCTTCCAGAAACTATAATCTGCGAACTGACCTTAAATACCACACTTCGCTTCCTACTATGTTACAGAGCTCCTGATTACGACATGACACATGCGAACAAGCTTACCTCACTACTAACGTGGGCAACCTCCTACCCACATCCTCTTATATTTCTTGGAGACCTAAACCTACCTCATATAAACTGGACCCTAAATGAATGTACAACTGAACCCATACATTCAACCCTTTACAATGCTATTACCAATCTAGGGCTAGATCAACTAGTAACAGACAATACTAGACTCAGCAATTGTCTTGATCTCATCTTCTGCAACAACTTACACTCAATTTACGGACTACAAATAAAAGAACCCTTTTCCAACAGTGACCACAGCATGATTGACTTTTGTCTCAATATATGTCCTTACAGAAACCATCTCAATAATGGGAGAACCAATTACAACTTTAAAAAAGCCAACTATGATATCATAGAAGCCGACCTCTCATCTCTTGATTGGCATACACTATTCTCTGGCTTTAATACTGCCGAAGACTACTACAATATATTTTTGCTCGAAATCCAAAGAGTCATTAAATTACATGTACCACTAATAATCACCAAAACCAAGAAAAATAAATTACCCATAAAAATAAGGAAGCTCCAATCCAAAAAAAGATCTCTTTGGCGAAAAAATAAAACAGGCCACGTTGCAAACTTTAAAAGCCGCTACAAAAATCTGTGTCACCAAATAAAGACTGAATGCACCAATTATCACATCAATCAAGAAGAAAACCTTCTACGTACGAAGTCCACACGTGCCTTCTATAACTTTGTAAACAACAAACTCAAAGACTCAAGATCCATCCCACCCCTTAAAGGACCGAATGGTAAAGACTATAACGATGAAACAGTTAAAGCCAACCTCTTTAACACATTCTTCGGCTCAGTCTTTGTAAACAGCAATGGCTCATGCCCAATATTTCCTAGTCGTACCACAATTAACTGCAACGATCTAACACAAATCGATTTTACAGAAGATAACGTTAGAAAGGCATTACGCAACCAAAAACCATCTCTATCTATTGGACCTGATGGACTATGTGCATACTTCTTAAAAAAGTTCTCCACAACCTTGGCTGAACCTCTAAGCATAATTTTTAAAAAATCCTTCAGAACTAGCTCCTTACCCAACCTATGGTCACTAGCCACGGTCATCCCTATCTTCAAAAAAGGAGATCCAAGTAACGTTGAAAATTACAGACCAATCTCTTTGGGCTGCGTCACCTGCAAAGTCATGGAATCAATCATAAACCAATCCATTACGCTCCACTTAGAAACTAACAACCTACTCTCCAACAAACAATTTGGTTTCAGAAAAAAATTATCCTGTAATCTGCAACTCTTGCACTGCAAAAACATATGGACCACTCAACTTGATCAAGGTAAAACAATAGATGCAATTTACATAGACTTTTGTAAAGCCTTTGATTCAGTTGTACACGACAAACTACTTCTGAAACTAAAATCCTATGGCATTTCTGGACCCCTACATAATTGGATAACTGCGTTCCTGTCTAACAGACAACAAGTGGTCAAAATAGGAAGTGCCATATCAAATCCTGCTCCTGTCAACAGCGGTGTCCCTCAAGGCAGTGTTCTAGGACCAACACTCTTCATACTCTACATAAACGATCTTTGTGATCATATTATAAGCAACTGCGTTCTCTTTGCTGATGATGTTAAACTATTTAACACCACCGACAATGTTGCTACCCTTCAAAAAGACCTTGACCATGTAGCAGAATGGTCAAACAACTGGCAACTTCAAATCTCAACCAACAAATGCTCTGTCTTACACATTGGCAAAAAAAATCAGAATACAAAATACAAACTTGGAGGAAACGAACTTGTAGATGACCCTCACTCTGTCAAAGACCTTGGAGTACTCATATCCAATGACCTAAGTGCTAGAGCCCATTGTAACAACATTGCCAAAAAGGCACTAAGAGTTGTTAATCTAATATTGCGTAGCTTCTTCTCTGGCAACATTACATTACTAACCAGAGCATACAAAACATTTGTTAGACCAATTCTGGAATACAGCTCACCTGTCTGGAACCCGCACTGCATATCAGACATAAATACAATCGAGAGAGTCCAGAAATATTTCACAAGAAGAGTCCTTCACTCCTCCGCTCACAACAAAATACCTTATTCCACCAGACTTGAAATACTGGGATTAGACAATTTACAACTACGTCGCCTCCGATCTGATCTAAATGTAGTTCATAAAATCATATACCAAAATGTCCTTCCTGTTAATGACTACTTCAGCTTCAACCGTAACAATACACGAGCACGTAATAGATTCAAACTAAATGTAAAACGCTCCAAACTCGACTGCAGAAAATATGACTTCAGCAACAGAGTGATCAATGCCTGGAATGCACTACCTGACTCTGTGGTTTCTTCCCCAAACCCCAAAAACTTTAACCTTAGACTGACTACAGTCGACCTCTCCTCGTTTCTAAGAGGTCTGTAAGGGGCGTGCATAAGCGCACCAGCGTGCCTACCGTCCCTGTCCTACTGTCCAATTGTCCTCTTTTATCGTTACTTTTACTTATGTTTATACAAATTACTACTATACATGTTTGACAAATAAATAAAATAAAATAAAATAAATCTGCAGAAGACCAGGTTACCAAGCAGATAAATTCTATCTGAGCAACAAATAATGAATTCATTTCATTTCATTTCATTTAGCCTCCTTAATATCATACTGTATATGATTTATACTTACTACATTCTACTTCTTCAAATTACTGTTGGTTAATAGATTGCAATATAAACAATAGCAGGCAATGTTGTCACTTCCAAATATTGTTGGAGCCTACAATTTGTGGCCATTAGCTTGGCTGGAGCTAAGGGTAAAATCCCTATGAATCCCTTGGTACAAAGCTAAATATTTGAATGACAGATTATGTTAAATAGGTTTTTTAGAAAGCAGATAAAACATTATACAACAGTGGTGGGTTTCAAAAAACAAATTACTACCGTTCTGTGGGCGTGGCTTGGTGGGCTTGGTGTGGCTTGGTGGGCATGGCTTGGTGGGCATGGCAGGGGAAGGATACTGTAAAGTCTCCATTCCCACCCCACTCCAGAGGAAGGTTACTGCAAAATTCCCATTCCCTCCCGATCAGCTGGGACTTGGGAGGCAGAGAATAGATGGGGTCAGGGTCAGTCAGAGGTGGTATTTACCAGTTCTCCGAACTACTCAAAATTTCCACTACAGGTTCTCCGAACTGCTCAAAATTTCTGCTACCGGTTCTCCAGAACTGATCAGAACCAGAGGTCGGTTAGGACCGGTTCAGACTGGTTCACCCGAACCGGTAGCAAGTCGCTGGTGATGTCATGATGATGTCACGGAACTGGTTCTGTCGGTGCCAGTCCGTGGACGCCGCCATCTTTTTTAAAAAAAATTATTTTTAAAAAAATTGAATTTTTTTTTGATTTTTTTCTGGGTTTTTTTCTTCTGCGCATGCGCAGGAGCCGGGTTTTGGGCGCCCTGAGCCAGTGGCTGGGTGTAAAAGAAGCCTCTAAGCTTCCAAATTCAGCAACAGGCTTGGTCCCTTCACAGGGTCGCTTTTCTCCACGCCTGAGAAGGCGCGGAGCAGCCTTTAAGGACAAAGTCGGCATAGCCACCTAGAGGTAAGAAAAGGGACCACTGAGGGAAGGAGCTCTCTGGGATGGGTAAACAAGTGTGGGGAGGCGAAGGGGAGAGAGAAGAGAGAGTGCTGGGCAGGAGCCACAGGAGGAGGAGGGCAGCGTCCGCCTCCTCCCCTCCTGAAGCCCAGCAAGGAAGCCCACTAAGGAAGCTCACTCCTCCCACCAGATCCACCCAAGGAAGGAGAGAGAGAGAGAGAGAGAGAGAGAGAGAGAGAGAGAGAGAGAGAGCGCCCAGTGGCTCCGCCGAGCTGCCACTCCCCGAGCTAGAAGCAGCAGCAAGCACCAGGCCGCCACCTCTTCCGGTTTAGCCTTAAACTCCACCCCACACCACCTGAGAAAAGGAGCTTTATTTTCTCGCTCGTGCTGGGGAGTGTAGTGGTCTCTGCCCTTAAGTACTGCTTCTGGCTTGGGGAGTTGACAAGGACTCCATTTTCAGCGCCTGGGGTGGAGGGCAGCATGCTTCGATCAGCCTCTGATGACAGCAACATGGAGGAGCAGTCGGGAGGGGGGGAAAGCACCCCTGAGGTGGAGAAGGAAACCAGGCCACCCTCAAACGCCAAACACTCGGCTGCAATGAAAGGCTTTGTGGGGGGTGAACAGCCCATCAGTGGAGGTGCTCTCCGGGAAGGACGGTAGAAGCTGCTCCCCCTGGAGCAGCGGCTCTGCATGTCCCGAGTGCCGGTCTCTGCTGTTTGTGTGTGAGTGTGTGTGTGTGTGTGTGTGTGTGTGTGTGTGTGTGTGTGTGTGTGTGTGTGTGAGAGAGAGAGAGAGAGAGAGAGAGAGAGAGAGAGAGAGAAGAAAAGAAAAGAAAGACAGAAAGAGAAAGAAAAAGAGACTGAGAAAGAGAGAAAGTATTTAACCAACAATATTGTACAGTATAAACCTCATTGATTTGCTAAGTAATCTTTGATTTTAGTAAAGCATCAAATAGCAACATTATGCTGGTGAAGCATATTGGATACACAAATTGGACTTCGCCATTTTGTGTCAGTTTTGTTTTAATGTTTGGATAAGTTATCAAGGTTAACATGGCTCAGGGCCAGGTTACCTTCGGGACCGCATCCTGCCGCATACCTCCCTACGACCGGTTAGGGCCCACAGAGTCGGCCTCCTCCAGGTCCCATCGACCAAACAATGTCGGTTGGCGGGGCCGAGGGGGAGGGCCTTCTCTGTGGGAGCTCCCTCCCTGTGGAACCAGCTTCCCCCGGAGATCAGGACCATCCCCACCCTACTGGCCTTCCGGAAAGCAATAAAAACTTGGCTCTTCCGGCAGGCGGGGTGAAAGTGAGACCAACTAGATGAGATATGGGTCTCCCCCCTTGTTTATGAATGTATGATTCTTTTTTAACTTTTGTATTTTTTAATTACTATATTTTATACTTGTAATGGTTTCTAGTATGTTGTGAGCCGCCCAGAGTCCTCTGGGAGTTGGGCGGCATAGAAATCCATTCAAATAAATAAATAAAATAAATGGGCTGGTGGCAAAGAATTGACTTCAAAGCTCCACCCCACCTCTACACAACCCATTCTATGTGAATTAGAGCCGAGGTGGCACAGCGGTCAGAGAGCAGTACTGCAGGCTACTTTAGCTGACTGTGATCATTTGAGTTCAGCTGTTCAAATCTCACCGGCTCAGGGTTGACTCATCCTTCCGAGGTAGGTAAAATGGGGACCCAGATTGTTGGGGGCAATATAAATATACATTGCTTACTGATGTAAACCACTTAGAGAGTGCTTGCACTATGAGGCGGTATATAAATCACACAAATAAATAAATAAATAAATAAATAAATTAAATAAATAAATAAATAAATAAATAAATAAATAAGTAGTCTAAGGACAGCAGCATTATAAATAGTGCTGCTATTACAATCTGGCTACTGCTGCTATTGTAAAAAATTAAAGATGACAAGGCCTTGTAGGCATTTTAAGCGTTTAAGCTCCAAATTCAGTTAAACATTTCTTTCTTTCAGTCTTCTGGAGAAAACTCCTTTTACCACCATCCAAATTATCACAAAGATAATAGGAAAAAGAAATGCATACTTCAAAAGGTTAAAGACAAAAAAACAGAGAAGTTTGAGAACAAGAAACCTTAGTCATTTTCTTCAGAGTCCTTCCACTAGTTTCTAAATGTCAGTTTGGACCATGTCAGTGATTACCATAGTAACTACTTAATTTTGTATTTTTCCTTTAGATACATGCTAAACTGACATTTTAAGTGCTTTGCACTCAGGTTGCAATAGACAGAATATATTTATTAAACAAAAAAAAATACCTTACACAAAGCATAGTAATGAAATGAGCAAAAATTGGTTTCCCACTCTAAATTGCGGTAATAGTTTTAGACAGGCTGAGGGGTAAAAGGAAATAGTGCAAATATTCTGAAATGGATTTATAGAGAATTTACCATCTAAAATAAAAGTTGATCTTTAGTCCTAATTTATCTGGGAGGATCCTTAGAATAACAACACAGATCAGTAGTATTCTGTTTTCAACCACAGCTAACGTGATATTTTAGAAGCACAGAAAAATGTTATAACATGAACATTCAATATGTTCTTTATCACTTAGCTATTTCTGTAGTAATTGTCAAAGAAATGTATGACTTTCTCACCTTGTATACCAGTGGTGGGTTCCTACCGGTGCGGTCCGGTGCAACCCCTCCGGTGCTGTCTTTGCCGGTCCGTCGTGCGCGTCGCCATCTTTTTTTGAGAATTTTTGGGCTTTTTTGCTTCTGCGCATGTGCGGAAGCAAAATCTTGCCAAAATCTCATTAGGGGACGTGCGAGAGAGAGAGATATTTCGGCGAGATTTTGCTTCCACGCATGCGCAGAAGCAAAATCTCTCTGAAATCTCTCTTGCGCGCGCGTCCCCACGCGAGATTTTGGTGAGATTTTGTTTCTGCGCATGCGCAGAAGCAAAATCGCATGAGGGGGCACGTGCGCATAGCATGCCCGCGCACACGAAACATGGAGATGCACGCACAGTGCACCAGTATCGGTAAGTGAGCAACCCGCCCCTGTTCTATACCCTTTGTTAGACTTTGTTCAGTAATGAAAAGAGCTTACTGTTTATTTTACTGTAAATAATTGTAGCATTTAGGGATCTGCAGAAACTCCTCCTTCAACCAGAAATGACCCATTCAAAATATGCATTCCCAGAGAAGCTGTTGATTGTCTCCGTCCTCCATTATGTGAGTAGATTTGATGCCAGGAGGTATTATTTTACCTGGTCTTATAAAAAAGCCTCCCCAAAGAAGTTAGCCTTGGGTGGTTTTTTTTTTAAAGCCTTACAGAATCTGGTAAAAATAGGTCTTTTCTGGACAGTATCTGGTTGTTAACTGATTATTGTTACACTTATGAGTGAGAGGTTACTGCCAAGAGTCATACCCTGGTGGTGCAGTTGTTAGAATTCAGTATTTGCAAGTAGACTCTACCTACTGCCAGGAGTTCAGTCCTGATTGTCTCAAAGTTGACTTAGCCTTTCATCCTTCCAAGGTCAGTGAAACAAACCCAGATCATTGGGGGCAATATGCTGACTCTGTAAATGCTTAGAGAGTGCTGTAAAGCACTATGAATTCTAAGTGCTATTGCTATTTCTACTCTATAGAAGCTATTTACAGACTTTCTTGAAAACTCTAGTATGCTTATGCATAACATAATTTGCCAATGTAAAGGCAGACTTTAGATCTCTCCTGACTCTTGGGGTAACAGCCCACAAAGCTAGGAATGGCTGAGCTATCTCATGAAATTGGACTAAATTAATGAATCAAACATTTACCAAACTGGAGAAATTGCTAGCAGACTTAAAACAGTTCATTATGTTCAATTTTTTATTTATAACTTTGATTTCTAGGTTCCAGAGGTTATGTTTAGGTAACAATGATTCAATCTCATAAAGTACCCATGAAACATATTAAAACAATTAAATAGAAATATTTAATCTCTGTTAATCTGTAAATATAAAACCTCATGAAAATGCCACCATTTTGCAGGCTGCTCCATCCATGCCATCCCCAAGCCTAATAGCACAACCTTGTCTTGTGGGACTTCCTAAAGGCCAACAAATTTGGGGTCATTCTAATGTCAGGGTGGGTGATCTTCCACAGGGTGGTTGCCATGAAAAGTCTCTTTGGGTCCTATCAGATGGAACTTCAGAGACAGAACCTGCATCAGGATGTTTTCTTTTTGGGGTTTTCTTGTAAAACATCTCAGGCAGATTTGACAGTATATTCTTGCTTACTTGAATTCAGGTTTTCACTTTTATTACTGTTGACATATTAAGCTCTTTGTATTCTAAGGTTTTAGTCAACATTAGATTACACACGTTGTGCACCAGTAAATAACATATAAGCTGAAGCGAAGCTTGAATATTGCTGCTGAAACCGAATAATATATTTAAATTAGAATGGCATTTTATTTAAAAACTAAATAATATATTACAGAATCATGCATTTGTTTAAAAAAGAAAAATATATGATATGATTTTTGTAATCTTCACGTTCAGTATATTCAGTACTTTTTTTACTTTTCTCGTCCTTGCAAATTTATGTTTTTAACTGAGGTCAAAAGATTTTAACACATTTAAACATTCTCTTTTTTTATAGCTAAGCATCTCCGATTGTTAAGGTGAGGTATGAATAAATGCAGTGGTAGAAAAGATATGATAAACAATGACTTAGTTCTATCTGTTGGTTTTTTATAGCTAAGCATCTCCGATTGTTAAGGTGAGGTATGAATAAATGCAGTGGTAGAAAAGATATGATAAACAATGACTTAGTTCTATCTGTTGGTTTGTTTATAAAATTGTCTGAGGCTTTCTGCTAAACAGCAGTCACTTACGTTTATTTATGACTCTGCAAGAGATGTACACTATTACTTAAGTAAAAAAATTGCATTCCAACTTGTTTGTTTCAAATATTTCTTCATCCTGAATTGTTCTTTGGACTCCTATGAAGACAGCTTTATATATATAGCTGGTTGCACAAATGACTTCTGCATGTATTAATATTACATTGCAGTATCTGGGAGAAATAAGATAAGGTGTTGTTTTAAATGGTACCTACAACTAGGATAATGTAATGGGAAAACTGTGTGCTCAAATGATAGTTTCTATTACTTATTGCAATGTGGTTGATTTTGTGAAGAGTCTATAAAGTGATTTTGATGCATCTCAACAACTTTGTTCCACATAATAGCCTTCTCCCAATATTAAGATGGCTCCAACCTTGTTAACCAGTCCATATAATAACTGTGATTTTGGGAATATTTTATGGTTTAGCTTTGTTATTCTGTATTGTGTGTTTGTTTAACTTCTCTTTTATGTTTTTCACCACGTCAGCCATACAGTGTTAACTACTTGAAATTGAGTGGCCATATAAATCATTTAAATCAATACAAAAAATACATTAAAAAAGAGGCTAGTGCTTTGAGATGCTATGATTTTCTCTTATCAATGCAATATGTCTTTGAAGCTTCAATCAGCAATTCCAGAAGCCACAACAGGCTTCTGATGAATGTACACAACATATTGGGAGTTAATGCAATAATAGCAATAGCAATAGCACTTTTCTTATATACCGCTTCATAGTGCTTTACAGCCCTCTCTAAGCGGTTTACAGAGTTCAGCATATTGCCCCCAACAATCTGGGTCCTCATTTTACCGACCTCGGAAGGATGGAAGGCTGAGTCAACCTTGAGCCTAGTGAGATTTGAACAGCTGAACTGTTGAACTAGCAGTCAGCCTGCAATGGCTGCATTTAACCACTGCACCACTTCAGCTCTAAACTTCAGTTCACTAAACAACGTGAACAAAATTAAGACATTGAGTTGTTTCATTTGCTCTTAGAACTAAGTGACACATGTTGTTTCACATAGAAGTGTTCAGGAATACTTCACTTAACTGTAGATTTGAACAAAGATATGTGCAACCCTAGACTTAATGTCTTTCTATCAAAACAAACAGATCTAAAGTTATGTTTAACATCATTTGACCAAAATCAAGGAGAGTACGTTTGCAGGAGCTCCTAGGTTGAATTGAACTCAGTTAGGCTTCTTTCACTTCATATTAGATTAGGATCTGAGCTTGCATCCTCAGAAATTTATCCAGAATAAAACTAGCTTAATGTTATTTTTAATTTTAATATTATAGATATATCCATATAGCAGCATGTCCATACTATAAAATTGTCAAATTTGCAGATGACACTAAGCTGGCAGGAATAGCCAACACCCCAGAAGACAAGTTCAGGATCCAAAAAGATCTTGACAGACTTGAACAATGGGATCTATCCAACAAAATGAAATGTAATGTGGAGATAACTTTTACACTTAAGCAGGAAAAACCAATAGTACAAGTACAGATTGGGTGAAACCTGGCTCAAAAACAGTAGCTGTGAAAGGGACCTTGGAGTCCTAGTGGGCAGTCACTTAAATATGAGCCAGCAGTGTGTGGCAGCAGTCAAAAAATCTAATACAATCCTTGATTGTATAAAGAGGCATAGAATCAAAATCATTTGAAGTATTAATACTGCTTTATAAAGCCTTAGTAAGGCCACACTTGGAATACTGCATCCAGTTTTGGTCACCACATTACAAAAAAGATGGTGAGACTTTGGAAAAAGTGCAAAGAAGAGCAACTAAGATGATTAAAGGCCTGGAGAAAAAAAACATATGAAGAACAGTTGCAGGATTTAGGTTTGACTAGTCTAGAGAAAAGAAAGACTAGGAGGGACATGATAGTAGTATTCCAGTATTTGTGAGGTTGCCACAAAGAGCAGGGATCAACTTATTTTCCAAAGCATTAGGGGGCAGGACAGGAAAGAATGGATGGAAACTAATCAAGGAGAGAAGCAACCTGGAATTAAGGAGAAAATTTCTGACAGTGAGAACAATTAACCAACAGAACAGCTTGCTGTCAGAAGTTGTAGGTGCTTCATCACAGGAGGTTTTTGAGAAGAGACATAACAGTCACTTGTCTGAAATGGTATAGGGTCTCCTGCTTGAGTAGGGGGTTGGACTAGAAGACCTTGAAGATCCCTTCCAGTTCTATTCTGTTGATTGATTGATTGATTGATTGATTGATTGATTGATTATTTATTTATTTATTTATTTGTGAGATTTATATACCACCTCATAGTGCAAGCACTCTCTAAGCGGTTTACACCATTAAGCAATGTATATATTTACATTGCCCCCAACAATCTATGTCCTCATTTTACCTACCTCGGAAGGATGGAAGGCTGAGTCAACCCTGAGCGGGTGAGATTTGAACAGCTGAACTCAAATGATCATAGTCAGCTAAAGTAGCCTGCAGTACTGCTCTCTAACCACTGCGCCACCTCGGCTCATTGTTTGATTCATTGATTGATTGATTATTTCTTAACTGAACTTGCCATGAAAGATACTGTATGTTCCCATCTGATATTCACAAAAATGTGCATACATAAATTTTGTTTTATTTTATTTATATTAAAGCTCAACATAAGTTGCATGAAATTTAGAGAGTATTTGTTGCCCTTGTTTTTAGCTGTAATGATATAGCATTATGTATATTACATTGAATTTCTTTTTTTTAAAGCCAGTTTATGGAACAAACAGATGTGAATTATAGTATATACGTGATTTTTTTTATTTAAAAAATGCAGTTACAGGTTGGTAGCAATGAATACATTGTGATCATGACAGCAATAGCCACTATCACTGGAACAGCTAGATAGTTAAGGTGACCAGACGTCCCGATTTTGGCGGGACAGACCCGCTTTTTAATCATTTGTCCCGCGTCCCGCCCACCCTCTTAAAAAGTCCCGATTTTTTAAAACAATGCCCGACTAGGGCATTCTTTCAAAAAATCGGCCTGCAGGCACTCGAGGACGGCCAGGTTGGGCCCAGCCGCAGGGGCAGCAGCAACAGCAGCAGGCCCTCTCAAAATCGGGACATCTGGTCACCTTACCTTGGGGAGGAGCGCCGAGCGATAGGCGGGGAGGCCCGGCCGGCTTCTGTGAGCTCCTTCCTTCCCTCCCTTCGTCCCTCCCTCCTTTCCTTCCCTGCCCGCCTTCCCCTCCTGGCCGCTGCCTGCTTGGGGTCCAGGGAGCACTTCTGCGGGAGACTGGCCGGTAAGTGAGCCGGGGGGGCGGGGGGTTGTATGCTTGGCAAGCCTTCCCAATCCCGGGGCTCTTTTGCAAAGGGAGCAGCTGCTCTCGCAAAGCCCCGCGGGCGCCCGGTTGCAAAGCCCGCCCGGCCGGCTCTCGGCCCCACCTGCCTGGCGGAGGGCGCTCCCCTCCGCTGGCTCCTCCTCCTCCTCCGCCCGGGCCCTTCCCGGCTGCCCGAGCTCCGTCCCTGCCTCGGCGGCACACTCGGGGAGGAACAGCCGGATGGTCTCCCATCCCGCTGCTCACCTTTTCCAACAGCCATTCCAACAGCCAGGTGTAATTCAGCATCAGGGCTACTAAAGGGCGACTTGCGCGCCGCCTCCGCGGTCCAGGCTGCCGGCAAAGGGGGAGACGAGCGGTCTACAAGCAGAGGTGGGATCCTACCTCTGATTGCCAGTGCGGTTAATTGCTGACTTCGCGGCAGAGCCGAAGATTCTGTTCGAGCCTGCTCCCGTTCGCGGAGCGGGAGCCTTTCCCGGGCGCTTTCCCCGCCCGCATGGATGCCGCCACCATGCGGGCGGGGAAAGCGCCCGGGAAAGGCTCCCGCTCCGCGAACGGGAGCAGGCTCGAACAGAATCTTCGGCTCTGCCGCGAAGTCAGCAATTAACCGCACCGGCAATCAGAGGTAGGATCCCACCTCTGGGGAGGCAGGAGGCGAGGAAAGGCCTCCCGCCTCCCCCCCCCACCTGGACGCCGACATTAGCCATGTTTTGCCCTCTGCGCATGCGCAGCGTTCTGCGTTCTGCGCATGCGCAGAGGGCAAAACTCAAATTGCGGCGTCCAGGCGCCCCCCCCGCCGGTGTCCCGCTTAAGAAAAAAAAATCTGGTCACTTTATAGATAGTACATCTCTTAAATTAAATTTGAACTGTGAGCAAGTTCAGCTCCTGGACAGGGGTCAATCTAATTTGGACCTTATTCAAAGCTGGGAGAATATCATTATTAGACAATCACGTTTATTTGGTATGAAGTTTATACGTGACAGGTTCCTTAATTTTAAAAGGCAGGGGATTAAATGCGGTTTGATCTGTTAGAGATAATTGGAAAAGCATATTAGCATTTGTGAGTAATTGTATTACTGTTTCCTATTTGCCTTTTCCCAATTAACACAGGCTGACTTATCTCTACCATCACCTGTATTGTAATTCAAGAGTTGCTTGTTGATGAAGTTTATGGGGGATTTTCTGAAATATTTTGGGGTGTCATTGATAGTTTCCATCTTTGCTTTCTAGTATAAGTAATACATGGCATAGGATCATTCAGAATAAGACAGATTTATCTGCAAATAAAAGCAAAAATTTCTAATTACTTCCCAGGATTGCATCATGAAGGGAGGAATCATAAAAACTTTATTTATTTATTTATTTATTTGGTCGTTTTTATATGCCGCCCAACTCCTGTAGGACTCAGGGTGGCGAACTTGAGGCACCAGTTTAACATTACCTCTGAAATTGTGCAGTATTATTTCCCTACAACAAAAAAGTATGCTCCCCTTTAAATTGGTTTCATTCTGAAATAATTCAACCCCTGTTTTATTTACTTATTCATCTGTTTATTTATTGGGTCAATGTATCTCAAAACTTTGTTGTACTTAATAGTGCTATATTTTTTTCTGTTTTCAATTTTTCTATTTTTTTTATTTTCCTTTTTTATATTTAATAACTAGATCATCTTATATTTTAATCTGATTTAGGTTTTTTACAAAATAAACATATGCATACTTATATATGTATAACATTCTGTGTGTGTTTATATAATGAAACAATTTACAAATGAACCGGGAAGTTACAGTATATATTGGGCAGGTTTCCTCATCTCTATTGTATTATTATATCTAATTAAAATAGTGTATGTTTCAGCACTTCATTTTGGTTTTAGAATTGAGATGGATCCAAAATCTAATCTAAGGGACAAAAGAAATCCCCTGTGTTATTTTACTCTGTGTTGAGTCACTTAGTAGAGATAGGTGCCATTAGTAAAAGTACAGATAAGAAAGATCTCTTCCTACAGATTTGGCCACAAAAGACGTATAACCTTGCTTCTGAGATTCTGGACTCTGCTTTTTCAGCTCTGCAGAAGTAGTTTCCAATTACTTTTAAGATTCCAGGGCAATCTCTTGATAATATGAAATGCATTAAGTAAGTTTTAAATGAATATGTAGCTTTAGGCAAGAGGGTTCTTAAAGATCAGGCAAGGGCAACCAATTATTGCTTCTTTTCAACTGATATAATAAAAGATAGATTACCTTTAACCTGGTGAAAATTACCATATACTTGTACATAATTATGGAAAGATAATCATGTTTTATAATCCCATACCATCTAAAGAGAGTGTCCCGTGTATTATTATTCACATTTTACAGTAAAAAATAGCTCTGCTTTTTGCCTATTTTGTTACATGGGGATAAGCACATTGATATGTCAAACAAGACCTAAAAATAAGTTGAATGCAATAGGAAGGCAATATCTAATGCAAGTATGTTTATTATTAAAACAAAAAGAGGAAAGTCAAGAATGTATAAAAATTAGAGTGAATACAAAAGTTGAATGAATGAAATGAGTACATTGAAGCGGTTTGTTCATAGAGAAAATGAAGGATGGTCAAATTGTCAAATAAATGCATGAAAGAAGAGTTAATAGATCTAGAGGAAGGAGGCAAAAGAAAAAGTTATGTTTTAATGGAGTTTATAAGATCCTGAAAAAGAAGGGATTAGAAAGATTGTGAATCAGATATGGTGTAAAGAAAGACCAGTTATGAGGATAGGAATGTATGGAAAGGTATAGTGATTTTTTGGGGTATAAAATTAGATTTAGTAATGTTTCCTTCTTATTGCATGCCTTTAATTTATTTGGCTTATTGTTCCTCAGTTTGAAAGGGAATAGAATGGTATCTATGTATGTTGTGTGCAGAAACTGCATTGCAATGGTATCTATGTATGTATGTTGTGTGCAGAAACTGCATTAAGGACTTGCAACATGTTATCATTAATAGGTTTTCCATGCTGTCAAGACTAATATTGCTGGCTCATTCATTTTAAATTAAGTTAATTGTGTTTTGCACAGTGGCTTGCATAAATGTAGAGACAATTAGTAAGAAGATTGGATAAAAATTCGAAAAGTTGAGTCGTAAAATGGTATGAAATGCAGTAATTAAAGCATAGCAAGCTGTTGGATAGAAGAATATGTGTATTTGAGAAAGTCAATGGAAATGGAAAATGCAGATACTTTTGGAGGATTAGTTCAATTGATTCTTTATTTTGTCTGCTTTTTCTAATGTAACAAATCAACTTTTCTCTTTTTGACTTAGGAAATGAGGATATTAAGCTTTTAATCTCTCCCCCGCAAAAGGAAGAAAAAGTAAAGAAAACAATTTAATGTCTAAGGTCTTCTTTAAAAGCCTTTCTTAAAAATAAAGCATATATTGTTACATCTTCCATCCTGATTATTTTTTGCCAAGCTTCTGGGAGAGATAACTAATTGCATTTATTTGGAAACTGATGACTAAAATGTAGTACTTTCAACTGATAATAGTCATGTTTAGCTCTCTTTTCTCCCATCAGTCTACTTTTTTTCCCCGGGTCAAGCTTGGCTTTGATAGATATGTTTTCTAGACATTGTTTAAATTGTTACGAATAATACTAAACGATATTCAATGGTGAAAAAAGTAAGGTTCTACATTTAGGCAAGAAAAACAAAATGCACAGGTACAGCATATGTGGTACCTTGCTCAACAGTAGTAACTGTGAGAGGGATCTTGGAGTCCTAGTGGACAACCGTTTAAATATGAGCCAGCAGTGTGCAGCAGCTGCCAAAAAAGCCAACACAGTTCTAGGCTGCATTAACAGAGGGATAGAATCAAGATTACGTGAAGTAATAATACCACTTTACAATGCCTTGGTAAGGCCACACTTGGAATACTGCATTCAGTTTTGGTCACCACGATGCAAAAAGGATGTTGAGACTCTGGAAAGAGTGCAGAGAAGAGCAACAAAGATGATTAGGGGACTGGAGACTAAAACATATGAAGAACGGTTGCAGCAACTGGGTATGTCTAGCTTAATGAAAAGAAGGACTAGGGGAGATATGATAGCAGTGTTCCAATATCTCAGGGGTTGCCACAAAGAAGAGGGAGTCAAACTATTCTTCAAAGCACCTGAGGGTAGAACAAGAAGCAATGGGTGGAAACTAAACAAGGAGAGAAGCAACTTAGAACTAAGGAGAAATTTCCTGACAGTTAGAACAATTAATCAGTGGAACAGCTTGCCTCCAGAAGTTGTGAATGCTCCAACACTGGACGTTTTTAAGAAGATGTTGGATAACCATTTGTCTGAAGTAGTGTAGGGTTTCCTGCCTAAGCAGGGGGTTGGACTAGAAGACCTCCAAGGTCCCTTCCAACTCTGTTGTTGTTGTTGTTGTTGTTGTTGTTGTTATTATTATTATTATTATTATTATTATTATTATTATTATTATTATTATTGTTGTTGTTGTTGTTGTTGTTGTTATTATTATTATTATTATTAAGATATGGCAGATAGATGAATTACTCAAACTATTATGATCATAATAATTAATTACTCTTTATAGGCAATCAATTGGCACAATTCTTGCTTGTATACATTGCTTTACAAACAAGTGCCCTAGCCATTTAGACATCACTAGCACTGAATTCAACAAGTTGGCAGAGTCAGTATTTTATTTTAACCATCTGTTTATCATACAAAAAAATAAAAAGAATTAAAGAGTCTCTTGAAGATACAGTCATAACTATAAAATGGGTTATAATTTCCCATTATTACCTGCTTGTGTCACCTCCTTTATCTCCATTGGCAACATTTCTCCTTTTCCTCTGGACCCAACCCAACCAAATATATCAAGGAAGCTGTTCATTTGGTGCATTTATTTCATCTTTTGCTTTGTTTGTTTGTTTTTGTGCTTTTCCTTCCTTGTGTTGTGCCTCTTTTTTTTAGTCTTGAAGTTGTGCTGTTCTCCAAAAAAGCAAGTTATAAAATAATTTATTTATTTATTTATTTGTGAGATTTATATACCGCCTCACAGTGCAAGCACTCTCTAAGCGGTTTACACCAGTAAGCAATGTATATTTATATTGCCCCCAACAATCTGGGTCCTCATTTTACCTACCTCAGAAAGATGGAAGGCTGAATCAACCTTGAGCCGGTGAGATTTGAACCGCTGACCTGCGGATCACAGTCAGCTAAAGTGGCCTGCAGTACTGCCTCTAACCGCTGCGCCACCTCGGCTCTTAAATGATTTTGTTAGTATAAATAGTAAGTTTATGTTTATAAAAGTATAAAAAAACGATACCTGTAAAAGTAACTGACAACATGTTCCATTATTCTGCCAAGAAAACCAAATGGGCATTTGCATGCAGGACAATGTGAATTTGAAACTAGAACAACAAGTCCCCAGGTTGGAAAGTATGTAATGAACTATTAAGAAAAAAGAAGAAGGGAAATCCAAAGGACATCCAATTGCTGATATTCCTGGATGTGAATGAAGAGCTTAATGCTGGAAAATCATGTATTCCATTGTAACATGGAATATTTGAAAATGAGGGAAGAGAAGATTAAGCTTGGAACAAAAATACTTAGATTGAGCATTCCTAGAATCACCTGTCTGAAATGTACTAGAATGGATCACTTCACATCAGAAATACTTGGATTTTCTGCTACCAACAAGAAAACCATTGTAGAAATTATTATTAAGGAAAGGATGTCAATGTCAGTGCTTTGTTCAGTCAAAACTATGGTAAAATTATCTCAATTTGAGTCCATGTTTGTGCACCAGTTAAAGATTGGTTGGAAAGAAATGTTGAACTGTTGTACAGTATGGCAACTTGTAACATCTTACCAATATGATTTTTTTAAAAAAAATCCATATGAATATCTTGTGTAGGTAAAGAATATACCGTTTCCCCCAAAATAAGACATCCCCTGATAATAAGCCCAATCGGGCTTTTGAGTGCATGGCAATAAGGCCAAGCACTTATTTCAGGGTTCAAAAAAATATAAGACAGGGTCTTATTTTCGGGGAAACACAGTATTTAATGGATTAAATTATATAGAGTGTCTGAAGAACTCTGGACTGAAATTTGTAACCCAATTAAAGCTTTGCAAGTAAAAGGTTTCCAAAAGTGAAAGAAAGCAAAATGGTTGTCTGCTGACACATTGAAAACAGAAAGAAAAAAATGTTAGCTGGACAGAAGTTTGGCCAACTAAATCCTGAGATCTACAGAAGAACAAGAAGAGATAAATAGTTGCAACAAAATAAGCAATGAAAAGAAAGTGAAAGGAACAACAAAATAGGGATGGATTGATTTAAGAAAAATACAGAAAAGAAGGGACGCTTTATGAAAAATGGGCACATTAAAAATAAAACAAATATCTACTGGAAAAATATATATAGAAGAACTGTTTGGCACTAAAAATGAAGCTCTCCTTAAATATTTTGTTGTTCATTGGTTGATAAAGAATCATAAACAACCGGATGAATCGTAGTCCTGAGGACAATAAAGTAAATTGGAATCTTATGTTTTGTTGTTGTTTATTGTTGTCTCTGCCTTTTATTAAAATGAATATGGATAGGGAAAGTAAAAAAAAATCTTTCTCTGTCAAAATGTTAATCACTTGGAGCCTTTTGCTAACAGAACAGTTGCTGGCTCAGTGGGTTTTAACTGACCTTTTCTTGTAAAGAAGAAAATTATTCTGGTGTGATCTATTAAAGCTTTGAATTCATTTATGTTCTGTTCAGTGGGAGCAATTTTATGTATATTATCAAGCTGCTTAAAGCAGAAGGAGCAATTGAATTGATTGGCAATTGAACATTCAAAAGAAAGAAGTTAACCTCGGTGAACCTCCCAGTAGGACCATTCTAACACCAGGTGGAAGTTTCTATCCAGTGATCCCAGCAATTGGCTAAACTAAATTATATCTGAAAATGAAAGTTAATCATAATAACAATAACATACCTCTGTGAAATAATCACCCCTAGAGAGACACTTCTCTGTTCCTTAATCTGGCAGGGATTTTCAATTATCATTGAAAACCATAAGCACATTACTTTATATCAGCATATTAACCACCACATAATTTTAATAGATTATATAAACAGATATAGCATAACATGTTCTAAGCATTCAATTTGATAATATTTGATAATTTATTAAATTTATATGTCATCCAACTCCCAATGACTTGGGGCTGCTTACGCCTGTTAAAACATTTACAAATAAAGGACCACAGAAAAAAACAAATAGAACACAAGAACAACAATGGTAAACAAAACTAACCCAGAGGGGAACAGAAAGAAAGAACAGGGCAACAGTTATTGTCTCCAAAGACCATGGTGTAGACCAGGGGTCGGGAACCTATGGCTCGCGAGCCAGATGTGGCTCTTTTGATGATTGCATATGGCTCGCAGCAGGGGTGAAATCCTCCCGGTTCGCCCGGGCCAGTCCTTCGGCGTATAGCCGATGGAACTGGCGGCGGTTGCGGCATGGAGCTTCTCCTGCCCGCTTTCCCGTCCCGGCTGAACACAATCACCGCTTTCCCGTCCCGGCTGACCACAATCATTTGGGTTATTTTTCCCTCTGTGCATGCGCGCGCATGCACAGAGGGAAAAATAACCCAAATGGCGGCGTTCAGCCGGGACGGGGGGAGCTAAAAAACGGCCATGGCCATATCCCCGCCGTTCTCCAGCCAAGCGGCTGAAGAAGCCCCGGAGCCCCGCCGCCAACCTGCGTCTTCTGCTGGGAAGGAGCCTCTGTCGCTGTCTCTCGCGGGGCTCCAGCCACCCTACTGAGTCCCTGACCGCGGCACCGGCAGGGTTAATGCGTATGGGAGAGGAGAGAGAGCGCTACCGCCGCCACTGCTGCTTTCACCGCTCCGATATTTCTTTGGTGGGCGCGCGCGGGAGGGACCATGGAGCAGAGGCGCCCGGCAGCTTAAGGCAAGAGGCGGGTGGGAGACGCGGGCAGGAGCCTGTCGCCGCCGCCGCTACTTGTGGCATCCCCACGCCTCTCACCCCGCTCGCCGGGTGCCTCTGCTCAGCGGTCCCTCCTGCGCAGGCCCACCAAAGAAATATTGGAGCAGCGAAAGTAGCAGCGGCGGCGGTAGCGCGCTCTCTCCTTCCCTCCCATGCGCGTTAACCCTGCCGGTGCCGCGGTCGGGGACTCAGTCGGGTGGCTGGAACCCCGCGAGAGACAGCGACAGAGGCTCCTTCCCAGCAGGAGACGCAGGTTGGCGGCGGGGCTCCGGGGCTTCTTCAGCAACCCACCCACCTACCTCGCTTGGTGCGGTTCCCCGCACTTGACGTCTTGGAAGAGGGCTGGGCGAGGGAGAAAGGAGCCACGGTGGGGATTGGTTTGCAGAGAGAAAGAAAGAAAGAAAGAAAGAAAGAAAGAAAGAAAGAAGAAGAAGAAGAAGAAGAAGAAGAAGAAGAAGAAGAAGAAGAAGAAGAAGAAGAAGAAGAAGAAAGAAAGAAAGAAAGAAAGAAAGAAAGAAAGAAAGAAAGAAAGAAAGAAAGAAAGAAAGAAAGAAAGAAAGAATCATTACCAATGCTATGATGGAAATCACCAACTCAAAGACAAATATCACTTTGGAGCAAGGAAGCTGCTACAGCAGCAACAAATTAAACAGCACAAAGACAGGGATTCTCTCAATATCCCATTGTCCCTATTGACATTTAGTTGAATTCACTTTTAAAATATATTATATGGCTCTCACTGAAATAAATTTCCAAATTTTTTGCTTTCATGGCTCTCTTAGTCAAAAAGGTTCCCGACCCCTGGTGTAGACCCAGGTCTTTAAGGCCCTTCAATATATTACCAGGGAAGGGACACCAGCACATTTTTTTAAAAAAAAAATATGGATGTGTGCATGGAATACATTGAAACAAAGTTCTACTAGATAGCCAAATGATCTATGTGGATTGTTCACATTTGAACTTTCTTCTCATGAAGAAAGTTTTATTTAGAAAGTTCTATAGCTGTGATTGGTACTTGATAAAGCAACATTAGAAGTAGGATTTTGCATCTTCTTTTGGTTATGTTCATAAGATGCAGTAGGAAAATCTGAAATGCAGGGTGGAATTCCAACCACAGGGGCATTTGCAAGGTAGAAAAGCAGTGATTATGAACATTTAAATATTCAGAGAATACAATACTTAAGAATTCAGAAACTACTGATTTGAAGAGGGCTGGTACTAAATAACATGTTTCCTAATTGTGACCAATGTTCCCTGTAACAACAGAAAACGGCGCGCAGCAGTTAGAAACTGCCGCGCGGCGTTCTCTTTTCATGTGTGTGGCCATGCAGGCGCGCAGCCTGTGCCATTAGAAAATGCCGCATGGAAGTTAGAAACTTCTGTGCTGCTTTCTCTCATTACATGCACGGCCACGTGGCCGCACAGCTTAGAGGAAACAGTGATTGTGACTGTGCTAAATAGTTTCTAATTTTGGTTTTCAAGCAAAAATAGTGTTTTCAGGAAACCCCACACTACAGATTCCTACAAAAAAACAAAATACACATATGGTTGTTTTCTATATTTTTCTATTGTCTATATTCTCTCGATTTATCTCGCAAGCACTGGCTGTCTGGAGGACTTGCGGGTCACTTGCAGGTCAATTTTTGGGATTTTCCTTAACTTCCAAAGAATTCTTCTGCTCCAGAAAACCTGCCTGTGCCCCCAAAACATAGCTGAGTGTGGGCTGCCACTTCAGGCAATCTCTTCAGTCTGCCATTTTCCATAGGAAGTCCCAAACAGTAGCCATTTATGAGAGCACAAGGTTGTATATCCAATGAGATACTCCAGTCTAAGCTGATACCTGAAAAGTATGGAAATGAGAGTCCAGCTGAGCAGGCTTTGTTGGCAGCTTGTATTTATGATTAATAACAGTGATAATGTACAACCCGGCTGTACTTAAACCTATTAGGCAAAATTAGACAGAAACTGAGAACTGTCCTTAGGAGGTGATTCAGTGGTTAGTGGCACACCCTTACCTTAAGATATTGAAGACTCCCATCTGTCCTTTTATGTAGTTGTCTTCTAGTATACAGAAGATTGTCTTCAAGGAGGTTTATTATCATATTCCCCAAGGTAATTGTGTAATTATACTACACTTCATAATGAGTGAATTTAATGAGAGCTATCTGTCAAAGAAAGATCACAGGCCTAAAATGCCTAGTTAGAGTTGTTTAAGCATAACCTGATTCTGTAGGGTTTTTTTAAGTAATATTCTTACCCCACTAAAGTAGCATAGATCTAAGATCACAGCAGCAGATTATTTCTAATGATCATTACTGAGCAGCATGAAGTCTCTTCTTGTTCTTATCATTCCAGCCTCAGATATATTCATTTTTGCATTTAATAGAAAGCTTTTCTCATTTTGCAATGGCTGCTTAACCTTTGTGTGCTGAACGCCTGTAGTAATGCAATATTGTTCATCATAACCATAGAAAATTCTCATATATTTAGTTGACCTCTGAACTGTTGACATTTGGAAGAGGCCATTGTGTCTATTTGGACAACACTTGTGTTGTTTACTAAATTATGACTGATACTTTATCTTCCAAAACTGTTCAGTTTATTTCAGAATATAACAAGGTTCAGTCCAGTTCACTGTTTTCTGACAACAAAACTAATGATGTGCTGATGACTATCGCAACTAATCTAATATTTGTGCTAAAAGGGTCGCTAATAATTTACAGCAGCAAGCAGTGAGCTAACAATTAACACATTTGTGGATGCAGAAAAATACAAATTTGAAATGAGTCAGGCATCAGTTGCCATACTGAGAAGTCATGGTTGCATTTTTCTATTAGAAATTGCTATGGAATTAGTATATTTAACATATTTGAAACAAATGTGAGAGACACAATAACTAGTGTCATTGAAAGGTGAACAAAATAAAATTGAAGATCTAGATGTAATACCTTATTCTCAAATTGTCTGGCTTTTAGATCTAGCCTCAGTATAGTATTATTGGAAGAACTGATTAATATTTCTGTAATATTAAGTTTAATGAAAATGTATGCTCACAATTCAAATTATTACTCAGATCTAAGTTCTATTATAAACAATAAGATCTAGATCAATAGGATGATGAATTCTGTCTAGTGCAGTTGGCTGGCTGGGGAGTCTGGGAGCTGAAATTCAAACATGTTAAAATTGCTAAGGGTGAGAAACAATGCAGGGGTCTCCAACCTTGGCAACTTTAAGACTTGTGGACTTCAACTCACAGAGTTCCTCAGCCAGCAAAGCTGGCTGAGGAATTCTGAGAGTTGAAGTCCACAAGTCTTAAAGTTGCCAAGGTTGAAGACCCCTGGAATGCGTTGAAGATAATTTTGTGTTACCTGAAACTGAGTTTGGCACAGAACCTTATTTCTAAATTCAATTCAAAGATGATGTTTGTACAGGATTAATATTGAGATCTTTTTCACATACAAAATCTTCCATGTTTATAAACTTTAAAAATGTAATACACCAATTTTATCTGCAAAGAAATTAAAGTTTTAACAGTTGCTTTTAATTAAATAAATGTATATTTGCAGGCGTTTGTTTTCTCATTGTTACAGAAGTGGGAAAGACTCCACTTATAAATCCTGAAAAATTGAATGTTTAATTTACCAATATTTTTAACAGGTATAATATCACAGGAACTGATAAGAAATAAGAGCAGAATTTTTTTCTAGTTATTCAGATTCAGGCTATAACAAAGCAATTCATGTATGTTGAGATACCTTGTTTTCTTAACAGATTAACATAGAGGTCACTATTTTACAAGAGTGTTTTAGAAAATAAATGTGTTAACCTTTGGTTTTAAGCAATATACTGATATATATCTACTTATAGTTCCCTTTGCTTTGTTGCAGCAAGAGAAGCTAGGTGACATCTGTTTCTCTCTCCGCTATGTGCCTACTGCTGGCAAGCTGACTGTTGTCATCTTAGAAGCAAAGAATCTGAAGAAGATGGACGTGGGAGGCTTATCAGGTAAGTTGATGGCAGGAAGCATATAGTAGTAAATGTACCTGATATGCTTTTTAGTAATGGGGCCATGCAAGCTTCCAATTCAATTCAAAGAGGTGCTCCAGAACATACAAGAACATAAACACAACACCAGTCTGCGTCTGATTAAAGCTGGCCATGTTGAGTTTGCACTCCCACACATTACAAAGCATGTCTTACAATTAAAAGCTGCACAGCAATGCCTAATGGTTTCTTGTTCTTAGAGTACATGAGTTATTGTTAATATGCAGGAATGAAATGTATATGCAATATGACAGCTAATCAGCAATTGTGAGTTTTGAATAGATTGGATATACATCATATCTGTTCCTATGTAATTCCTTACCTGTGCTTATCAAGAGCAGCACAGAAAGTAGACCCAGTGCTTTGTTCGAATGCTTCAATACATTGCAGTACTGAAAACATAATCAAGAAATGTGGGGAAATGTTTAGTTCTAAAATGCAGTTACCTGTAATTGAATAGAAGGTTTACCATGATCATCTATTATAGTGCCAATGTTGCATAGGAATTTTTGACTGGGTTGGTTTAATGACTTGCTTTTAGCAGTTCTGGTAGGCAGTTATAAAATAGTTCCTCTTTCTCAACATATTGTCCATGTAACACTAGAGGGACAGAGACGGTGGCATATTTTTCTACAATGTCACATAATGTTATCTTACAGAAATATTTATTCCAATTTTATCACATCCCATTTCAGTGTATATGGAAGACTGGCTGCTGGAATTTTATGTGTATTACTTTGCTGTCTGATCAATATCCAACCATTTCCACTAAAGTAACCAATGTTGTGTTATGGCCAGCACTAAAGGACAGCAATTCATTTGCTAGGGAATTAGCAAAATCTTACTTTGCTTGAATATCAAGATGTTTGCGTACAAAACATGTCATTGTTTTTATAACTATTACAATAATGAAAATAATGATTACTAAGGTATATATTTTCTATGATTATATAATTGACTGAAATAGAGAATAGAATAGAATAGAATAGAATAGAATAGAATAGAATAGAATAGAATAGAATAGAATAGAATAGAATAGAATAGAATTCTTTATTGGCCAAGTGTGGTTGGACACACAAGGAATTTGTCTTAGGTGTATATGCTCTCAGTGTACATAAGGAGAATAAAATACATTCATCAAGAATAAAAAGATACAATACTTAGTGATAGTCAAGGTTACTAATAAGCTATCAAATCATACTAGGAAACAAATAAAAACAATATAATTGAAAGATACAAGCAACATGGTTATAGTAATAAGTGGGAAGAAATAGATACTAGTAAGGAAGAGAAGAATAATAGTAATACAGTCTTAGTAAATTATTTGACAGTGTTGTGGGAATTAGTTGTTAAGCAGAGTGATGCATTCGGGGGGGGGGAACTGTCCTTGTGTCTAGTTGTTTTGGTGTGCAGTGCCCTATAGTGTCTTTTTGAGGGTAGAAGTTGTAACAATTTATGTCCAGGATGTGAGAGGTCTGTAGATATTTTCACAGCCCTCTTTTTGACTTGTGCAGTATACAGATCCTCAATGGAAGGCAGGTTGGTAGCAATTGTTTTTTCTGCAGTTCTAATTATCCGTTGAAGTCTGTGTTTGTCTTGTTTGGTTGTAGAGCCAAACCAGACAGTTAAGGAGGTGCAGATGACAGACTCAATAATTCCTCTGTAGAACTGAATCAACAGCTCTTTGGGCAGTGTGAGCTTTCTGTATATTTGCTTTGAATCATATCTTTCAGTTCTATAAAATGTAAATACATACACACACACACATATATACATACATACACACACAAACACACACCTCCAGAAAACCATTTTTAAAAACATTGGGGTAAAAATATGTAATTCTAGCTATGTTCTCTTTATAACAAACTTCTTGTTATATTCTAAAGCAAGAATAGCAACTGATCAATGTAGCATTAAAAAGTTCTGAGTACTTTTGCCTTCTCATAGCCTAAATTGTCAGATATTACAGAAGAGTAGGAAATACAGGAAATGTAAATAAGACACCCGAAGTAGAAACTAGCACATTGCCCAAGAAAATTAGTATTGTGGGGTGTGTATGTATGTTTTCAATATACATTTTTCCAGAAGAGTATCCTTTTCATGTCAACCTCCTTCCTTAATAGTGAAGTCATTTCTTAGCTCCCAAGACCACTTTTGGAAATCTTCATGCAAGTTATTGTGAATAAACTGCAAGTTTATATATAAAAGAGGGATGGGGGAATAAGCAAGTTATTTTATTATGGACACAAAATTGCTTTTTTCAGTTTTTCTACTGAGCAAGTTGTACATAATGATAGAGGTGAAGAATTCAGTTTGAACTTAAACTAAATGTTACCCACATATTTGCCAGCACTTGCTGTCACCAGAGAAATCCATTATCAGCAGAAGAAAATAATGTAGAGTTGCATTTGTGTGTATCTGTGAGTGGGAAGATGTGAAAGATTATGAAAAAAAAGGATGTGCAATGAAGCTGCTGTTTCGTGAAGAAAAGGGGAAGAAATATGTAGAAGAAAGTGGGGAGCATATTGGAAACACAGCAGGGGATCAGATTCTGCCTTATGAAGATAGAGATGACACATTCTTCCTCCCACATCCAATTCTTTTAATTGAAGTAGAATTGCTGACTTCCTGGGCAATGTCAACAAAGTAGGTATACAAACAGTTCCAAGACATTGTTGGTTCTGCACAAGCTAATATTAAGCAGAATGGCATGTAAAATCCTGATAGTGAAGTTTGGTGTTGTATCCAGAAGATTTCTATTCAGACGTTATGCCTGAGTATGTAGTACAAGTCAGAGGAATTGGGATTACCGCTGCATTTGGTCGGAAACTTGCATTCTGATTCCTCATTTCACAAAGGATTTTGTTTGTTTGAGTATGCTCCCTTGGCAAATCTCCTTATTTAACACAGTTTGAGATGTAGGTGTGGGAAAAGGTTGGCACATTTAAGCTCATCTTTTTCCTGAGAGAAATAGCAAAACAAAACAAAGCAAAGCAAACTTCATCACCAGTTTACCGCTGTTATTTTTGCGTATCAAAACAATCTTTACATTCCATTAATCCCCCCAAAAATCATAAAGCCTGGAATGCCATCAAATTATCCTTAAGAATGGCAAAGTAGCTAGTATATCAGTAGGTAAGAAAGAATTCAAATACACAAGTTAGAAAGTCATTATTTTTATCATTATAACACCAGGAGTATCAAAGAATATGAATGAGGTTTTTTTCTGCTCCACAAACATCATCATATAGTACCATTGTACCTCTTCCCCTCTGTAGAGACTCAACCTTAATGCATAATAAACCTAGAATGGCTCTGAAAAGACTAATGTGCTTCACCTGATCCTGACAATCAAAACCACCCCCAAACAAATCCAAATCAGAGCAGAAATAAAGTGTCTTTCAGCATGTTTATTTTCCCACTGTCTGTTATTTATTTCTGAATCCCCATTTAAGTCTGCATTTGATTTCCAAAGGAAAGTTCCAAAGTAAAGGAACATCCACATCAGAATTAAACAAATCCTCCCTAGCTGTACAATCTCTTTTTTCATTCCCCATAATACCTATGTGTCCTGGGACCCAACAAAAATTATTGTAAAACAATCATTGCAAGTATCTGCTTTGGAACCAAATAATATTCATTAGATTGTTTTTTTATATCCTACTTCCCTAGTATATACAAATAATCAAATAATTACTGTTCTTTCAAATGACCATCCAAAATACCTTCCATAGATAAAAACATTGTTATTGACTTACAACATAACTGAAAGCCACTCAGAAAGTGGAAGTCCTACAAATTCTAAAAGTAGGAACAAAAAGCTGCCCTCAAATTTACTATGTTCCTTGAACTGTCAATATAGTTTGAATATTATTGACTCCAGTGCTGATATATACTCTTAATGGTTTTAGATTCTAAAGGCCAAGATATTTATTTATTATTAATGTATATAGCTATTCATTTCATATAATGACTCTGGGCAGCTGACAATTAAAAAGTAAATTACAGATAAAACAAGCGAAATTTAGAAAACAACATCAGCAGAGGTGGGTGCATCCCGGTTCGGACCGGTTTGCACAAACAGATAGCAACCCACTGGTGATGTCACAATGACATCACAGAACTGATTCGGTCGGTGCCAATCCTTGGGTGCCGCCACCTTTGGGGAGGGGATTTTTTGGGATTTGGGGGGGGGATTTTTGGGGAAATTTTTTTCCAGGGTTCTTTCTTAAGCCAAGTTTCCGGCACTGCGCATGCATTGCCATCTTGTTTTCAGCTCCTTTTTTGGAATTTTTTTTTGGCGCGCCCACAAGGTGCAGTCATGCAGCGTGAGAGGTAGCAAATTGGCAGCGAGGTAAGTTAGAACCCACCCCTGAACATCAGTAACATAAATAGCTGCCAAGGACATTCATAACATCCCACTTTCAAGTTAACCATGAATACTGTCAAGGGCCCAGGGTAGTTGATAGAGCCACATTTTGAATGCCTTGTAAAATATGTCTTCCTTTCATCTGTACAAATCATACACAGCATCAGATGGATCCCTACAAAAGGAAGAAAAGTGCCTTCCTGTAATTATTTGGAAATTCCCAATTTTGAAACACTTGAGAATGAATTCAGAATAACAGAGTTGGAAGTGACCTTGGAGGTCCTCTAGTCCAACCCCCTGCTCAAGCAGGAAACCTTACTTGAGCAGTATCATTGTGAACTGTCCAATCTCTTCTTCAAAACCTTCAATGTTGGTGTATCCAATACTTCTGAAGGCAACTCATTCCACCAATTACTTGTTCTCACTGTCAGGAAATTTCTTCTTAGTTCTAAGTTGGATATGTCTTGGTAAATTTCCATCTGTTACTTCATGTGTTGCCCCCAGGTGCTTTGAAGAATAGGTTGTTACCCTCTTCTGTATGACAGCCCCTCAAATATTCGAAGATTGCTATCATGTCACTAATAGTCCTTCTCTTCGTTAGACTAGACATACCCAGCTCTTGCAAACGTTCATCATATGTATTAGCCTCTAGTACTCTAATCATCTTTGTTATTCTTCTCTGTATTCTTTAGAATTGCAATATTTTTATATCATGATGATCAAAATTGGTTCCAAGTGCAGTATATAGCAATACTAATACTTCACATGGTCTTGATACTATTCCTCTGTTGATGAAGCCTAGGACTACACTGGCTTTTTTGGCAGCAAACAAAACACACACACAATTCTTCCTATTTCTTGTAGAGTTATTAAATTTTGAAACATCTACATATGAATTTACTTTAAAATGTGTTCCATGAAAACTGAGCAATTAATTAAAACTTCATTTAACTTGCTCAAGCAATGTCCATTTTCTTATTTCTAATCCATATAGCGCAATCATCTGTATATGGGTTTACCTCTACAAGCTGAAGAATTTAAGGCAGATCAATTTTTATTATATTAATCAGCATGGAACAAAAGATACTGTGCTTCCTTGATTCAGAGAGTTGTAATGTTCCATAATTTAGTAAATACTAAGTATCCATAATATATTTTCTTGGAAAACTGTCTGGATTAATTTATAAAATCAACCTTGTATATATAATATACCTCTTTTTGAATATCTAGTGACTCGGTTAACCTTAAAACAAGTTCATCCATTCCTCTCAAACTATAACACAATTAGCAATTCTCAGTTAAGTCAACAGTAGAAGCAAATATTTCCAAATCCTATGTGTCCAACGTTGTAAAAGGACCTAGATCCTGAAGGCTAATAATCTAGAGTTTCTTCACATGAGCATTGTTTTGAAAATATGTTCAAATCTTTCCAGTTGAAGATGGACTAAAGCTCCAACTAAAGACAATCAAATCCCAGATGGTAAAAAAGAAAATGATTTTCTGCATGTCTTTATTGCCATCTAGTGGCTTCTGAATTATTATTACTAGTAGCCCTGAATAGATCCATTTTGAAATAGGTCCAGAGAGTTCCATTTTAGCAGTAAATGCATTCATGTCTTACATTTAATTAAAGTACATTAAATGAAAGCTCAAAACAAATCATGCCCTGCTACTTACAGAAACTATTTACTACTGTTGATGAAAATTATCTCTACAAGCAAAAAATGCCCCATTGGATATAAATTACTTGTTTAATCTTTAATTAAATTGAACACCTGGACTCCATTAGCTAATATAATCCAAAACTAATATGCTTTGTCTCTGAATGAAAGATAAAATGATTTGCTGCAACAGGCAAATTCAGATTCTTCTAACTTTTCATCCAAATGAAAGTGAGTACAGATGTAGTTTTTTAAAGTTCTATTTTAATTTTAATTTATTCAAGGACAAATATAAGGAATCTAATCCTTTGGATGGAGAACTCAAATCTTTGCTTTACTTCTCAACATAGTCCAGATCAGATCTGTATTTTTGTCTATAACTGATCGTTGATACATTTCTTTTCATTGGCATAGTGTGTTTAAAGTCTAACAAATACAAGATATTGATCTGTAGCAGTACCTTTACCTATTAGATGCATCTTCAAGTAACATTTAATTTGACCTTACAGATTCAATTTAATAATATAATAAGATTTTATAGGCCTGTGTTTTCTAAAATTTGAAATAGTATGCTAATCGTCTATCATGGGATCTCAATTTGACACACAAAACATAGGCATGCAAATATATCCCTTGTGCCACTAAATAAGTGGTAGAAAGAACTGCCATTACTTCAGTCCAGCCAGAAACTTTATCAGGAAAACTGCATCTCATGAATTCAAAAGTCTGGATAGCTGTCAGACACCAGTAGGCTGCCCCTATTTTCTATATAATTGCTGTGTTTTCTCAGCTCTTCACTTGGACAACTTCATATAGAGATGACAACAATTGATCATTGTTGACGCCTATGTCAAATTGAGATCCCATGATAGACGATTAGCATGAACTTTCTTCATTTCTCTCTTATTCTTATTTATTATAATAATAATTATCTGAATAATTTCATCCATATTCTACAAATGACCATATGAAAATGTTATATGCATCAGTGACATGGCATGTTTAACACTAATTTTTTAAGCACTTTCCCCATAATTCCGATTAACTATATGTTATATGTTTTGTCAACTGGTTAATGTTTCGCAGCTCAGTCGCGTTTTCATGGTATTTGTTGGAGTGCACCTTGTGGCTTTAATTTTCAGCTGATACTTAGCCATCCTGCATCTATGCCACCACCTTGCAAATAACTCCCCATTTAGCTCTTGACCTGATTGGGGGGTGGGGAAGAAAATCAAATAGTAGTCAGAAGTTGGCATATTGCAAAGTATGGATTTTCTGCCTTCACCTCCACAATCAAAGATGTATTTGGACCTCAAATAATCCCATAAACTTTCTTACAAAATGATAATTTGGAATGCCTGTACCCAGTCCTTCAGGAGTGGCACCTGGGTATGGTGGCCAATTAGCCAAGCCTCCCTCAAATAAAGCCCAGCCCTGGGGACGGCATGGAATGTCCACTGTCAAACCTCCTAACAGCAACCAAAAAGGTTACATTCTCATAAAATGTCTTGATTTAAGGGGGAACTGGCTATGTATTATCCATATGCTCTTGTTCTGCAGTGTTTTGCAACTGTTAATTCATATTCCAGAGAATATGAGAAATCTATTGCATCCATATTATTTTCATGTAAACAGTTACAAAAGCAGCTTGCTATCAGCTTGTTGTATGTTTTCTAATTTTTCAGACTAGCCTACACTCTGATGCATCTATCCATGCATGTTAGCCATTTGTCAATGAACAAGCCTGCTAAATAGTTATTTTGTGGAAGTACTTAACAATGTTCTCAAATATGCCCATCAATCCCAAAAAGTTGGAAATATCTACTCTAAAGTAACTCATCCATTAATAGTACATGTTTGTTACTGATAGGATATGGACTCGGTGTGTGTGTATCCTATCACTATCAGAACTAAGGAGAAATTTCATGACAGTTAGAACAATTACCGTAATCAGTGGAACAACTTGCCTCCAGAAGTTGTAAATGCTCCAACACTGGAAGTTTCAAGAAGATGTTGGATAACCATTTGTCTGAAATGCTATAGGGTTTCCTGCCTAAGCAGGGGGTTGGACTAGAAGACCTCCACGGTCCCTTCCAACTCTGTTATTCTATTCTATTCTATTCTATTCTATTCTATTCTATTCTATTCTATTCTATTCCATTCCATTCCATTCCATTCCATTCCATTCCATTCCATTCCATTCCATTAAATATATATATATATATATTCTGCAATGCTCTGCATGGCCCGTTTTCACCAAAAACGAGGCCATTTTTGGCCTCCCAAGCCCTAACTTACTTACCTCGCTGCCAAGCGTTTCTGCCCTCCCAGGCCCCCAGAGGCACTCTGCACTGAAGTTCAAATCCAGTATCTTATTAATTTTAAAAGGGGACAAAGTTTGTAATATTTTTCATATTGCCTGCCCATAATCATTTAAGTAAGAACAAACCTATGTGGAAAAAAGACAATAATTGGTCACAGAATAGATATGATTTTCCAAGGCTGTCTCCACACTTTCTGTTTTCCAATTCTTTTTTGCTTTTTACTTCCCATTGCATTTTTCTCATATATAGCTGCATATACAATCATATGAAAAAAATCTATATAGGATTTTCATTCTCATTTCTTAGGTCAGAGATGGGAAACTATGGCTCTTTTATGACTTGTGCACCTCAACTTACAGAAGACTGTGAATTGAAGCCCACAAGTCATAAAGGGGCCATAGTTCTCCACCTCCACTTAAGAGGTGTCTTAAGTGGAGAAATCAAACAAAGGAAAAAATCATTTGCCTACATAATGTCTATAACCATACAGAATTGAGTCTATTTACTTACTTTGTTTCTCGACGTAACATAATTATGTCAGATACTGGGTCATGTGTGCCTTTTTGCTGTTTCGATGATGCAGAAATTAATTAGTGATCATTTTAAAACTAAATTTTTTTGCAGCATATTGGATTTATCTTCAGATCAGTTCTAACAAATTTTATCCTTGTTGTATGCTGAAAATCTAATCAATTTTTTGCGTCCCTTTTTCGCAGCATGTAAATGAAGCCTTCCCAGGCTCAAATTATATTGCATGTAAAATGAAACTACACTTTTCTGCAATTAGAAATCTATTTTAAACACACTATTCACATTCAAAAAGGGTTACAAAAAAAGGGTTTAGAATATGATTTTTTATAGAGATGTTGAAAACTCATGAATTATGCAAAGCAGGCATTCTATTTTGATAGCTAGATGAAAATACAAAAAAACTTAAAGTAGCAATTGTAAACTTAATATTATAGAAATACTACAAGTGTCCTAAATTTCCCAATAATATTTTTGAAATAAAATTTGAATAAACTTTATGGGAAAAGTTAAACAGTAGTAACTGTGAAATATCTCAAAAGATAACAATAGCAATAACACTTAAACTTGTATACCGTCCATAGTGCTTTACAGCACTGTCTGAGCAGTTTACAACAAATATTGTCCCCAACAATCTAGGTCCTCATTTTATCAAACTTAGAAAGCTAGAAGGCTGAATCAATATCCATCCCCGTCAGGCTCAATCTCCAGACTATGGGCAGAATTAGCCTGTGATACTGCATTCTAACCAGTGTGCTACCAGGACTCCCAAAAGGTGTGATCAAAAATGTCTGTCTGTCTATCTGTCAGTCTGTCAGCAGCTTCCATGGAAAGCAAAGAGGGATTTCCAGAATGAGATTCCTCAAAAGCATAGAAAGTTGTACTTTCAGAAGGGGAAATTTAAAGAACCCTATGATGTCTGACTTGCCTTATATAGCCTATTGGCCATTAAAATCTACAATTTGAGGTAATAAGAGAACCTCTTAAAAGTAATAGTTATACTGGTTTCATCTCTGTTTGAATGCAAAACATGCATATATGTGTATCTAAGTATGCATGTGTGTGGCATAAAGGACTTTTAAATTGAGGTGAAGCATGTCCATAAGTGATGTATGTGCATTGTTGACTTTGCAACCTGGGAAATCTCTTTTTCTTACCTATGAATTTGAGGAAAATTCATTCAAACACATAAAATCAAACTTTGCAAACAATAGGAATAAGGAAAGAACAGTAGAAGAAGTCATGTAATGTGTCCCAATACAAATTCATCACTGCCGTTTCTAACAGTTGCATATATATGTTAGTGCTAATGGGTTAATGTTATGAGTGAACTTTAACAGAAGTATGTTGTCAATAGTTTTCATTATAAATGTTTATGAAAAACTATCTAACTGGCATCAATATCATTACTTGTTTGTCTTGCAAAATTACTATTTTGCCCAAAAGCTAATTTCTAGAATGAAGTATCAATTACAAATACATTTATTTATTTATTTATTCATTTCTGGCACAAAGAGCATACAGACACCATACCAATTGTTTCTGTATCAGACCTTCTGCCATATTATGATGTAAAATATATGGTATAAGTTGTAACTTGCTAACTTCAGCCTACCTTGCCAAATATGCCTTAATGATATGCTGTAAAGCATAGCCTTAAAGTGAGTGTGTAGCTTATAATTTGTCATTCTGTGCCACAGTGAAATTTCTCTCAACTTTGGTTTCTTCTATCTATAAAAGGCAAAGGATAATTAGCTATATTACAAGAATAAGTTAAGATAAAGATGCTACCACTTTTCCCACTAGAAGATAAATAATAATAAATTGCCTTCACTTTAGGAGCAGTCAGGCACTAAATTCATAAATCATGCAGGTTCCAATTACAGGAGTCAGTGTTGGTACACTTCTCGAAGCAATTTGTCAGAGTAGAATGTAAACTCATCAACAGGTTTAATTCATTTTTAATATTGTAGAAACCTGCTGGGTTATTTGAAATACTTGCTGGAAAAGTCATTATTTCTTGTTTTGGAAATAAGGAGTTATAGGACAAAAATAGTTAAAACTCTGAAATGTATCACCAATAACTGAAATAATTGATTAAAAAGTAAATGTGATTTTCTTTAAGATACATGGTTTCATTTGCAAAACAAGTATTCCATTAACAAGCTCACACCTGGAAAGGTATACTACTTTCAAGGAAAATCTTAAAATAGATTAAAAACTTGGGCCTAATGGGTGATTCCATCCGTAGATATCTGCATGCTATTATTTATATTGTTAGTGAATGTGTGGGATTTGAATAATGCAGAATTATACCTATAATATTTTTGTCATTAAAGAAATATGGCAGCTCTCTCCAGCACATTCAGTAACAATTCTTGCCTCGCAGCTAAACATTTCTTTCTGTTTCTTATCCTAGTGTATTCTTTGTCATCTGCTCTTTGGTATAGTGAAAAATACCTCACTGCTTTGTTTAAATAAGATTGATTTGTTAGTTTATTAACTTTTTATTTTAAAAAATCAAGAAATCTCACAATATACGGTGTTGATTATACTAATAAATGGGATGCTAAGGTCAGAGCATTCACAAATAAACACATAAAGGTTTCCAAGGAATTTCAATAAATGTGTGCTCAGAGCAGAGATACATTGTATGTCTATGAATTTAAAGACTATCCAAGCACAATTTAACAGAATATCAGAAAACCAGAATAGGGATCTTGGAGGTCTTCTACTTGAGACCTTATATCATTCTGGACAACTTCTGAAGGCAAACCATTCCACTGATTAATTGTTCTCATTGTCAGTGAATTTAAATATGCTACTTTAAATTGTTGCACAGTGTTCTTTGGGCAAAATAGATGTTGTCCATGCTTAAGGGTGAATTCTAAATTCACATGAACTTTTGCATCAAACCAGCTTTATACCATCCCTCATTCCCTTTTCCTGCCGTAACAAATTTACATAGTATAAGCATAATTACAGTTTTATGGGCTTCTAGGGGACAGTATAACCATATAACTTGGGTTCACAATCTGATATTTATCCACAGTGAGAATAGTTGTTCGTGGTCTACATTCTGTGATGTATTAAATTGTTCACAAAAGCATTTCAGGAGAAGCATGTCTGAATGATTACTTGCTATGTGTGTTATCAGGGTAAAGCTACTTGGGCATCCTTGATTTGACATTGTTGTTTATGGGACTATTAACACTGGAATAAGGCTATCATTATCAGAAAACCATTTAAGTCAAAGACAGACTCCTTTATCTCTGTATTTAATTAAAATTAGTGTTTGGGAACATTGGTTTTCTTAGCAAAAAAAACAAACACTTTAACTGCCTTCCCTTCCCAAATCCCATTCTAAATTCAAGAAAGGAGGTCTACTTTTATGGGCTGGCCATGAGTCAGCAACCTGATACCCTGCAGCTGTTTTTGCATTGCAATTTTTATCATTGGCTGAGGTTGATAATAATTGAAATCCAAAACATCTGGATGATAGTAGGATGCATATCCCTGAACAAAAATAAATATCCAAAACCTACCAGTTTGATAAGATTACTTCTCTCCTGACTGGTCATTGTTGAATGTTGATAAACAGTCTTATTTTAATATGTTGCCTTTCTAATGTTTTTCCCTTTCAAGGAGAAGAGTATTTATCCTGTTTATGTTTCTTATGGCATCTTTTGTCTGTGATGTTATGAATGTGCTAGTCAAGATTTTCTGCAGGACTTCCTTTCATTCTGCTGAGCCTCCTTGTAATTTACAGAGAGCTGTATCTCTTACGCTTTTCAAATAAAATTATTTATGACAAAGCTTCCACATGATCTATACTGCTATATTTAATACAGTTTGCCAAAAGGATATAATTCCTCCCAGGCAAAGCCCCAAATCATGCACAGTCTGTGCAGAAACTGTTAGTGTGTCTAAAAATTGACTTGTTATTATTTGATCTAGAAAAATCATACTAACTGCCCCTGCTGGATGGTTCAAGTTAAACAATTTTAGATCTTGGTAACATTCAATGCAATATCAAAACTGACCTGAAACCTATGATCTGATGAAGGCATTGTTTTGTTGTTCAGTTACTTTACTAGTAACTAAAAAAAAAATCACAAAAGTCCAACTGGTAAACTATATGTGAGATATATATATATATATATATATATATATATATATATATATATATATATATATATATATATATATATATATATATGTGTGTGTGTGTGTGTGTGTGTGTGTGTGTGTGTGTGTGTGTGTGTGTGTGTGTGTGTGTGTGTGTGTGTGTGTGTGTGTGTGTGTGTGTGTGTGTGTGTGTGGTATATGTGGTATATCTGTGAAACTATGTTTCTTCATACATTTTTAATTTTATTGGGTTGACTCAACATCATTACTGGGTGGGAGAGAGCTTAGATCATGATTTCTCAAATAATTTATCCTAGTCTAAGAGGAATAGATGTGGTGCCTGCCCGCTGATTTATGTTGGAGTATAGCTTCCATAATTCCAGGGTGGCTATAGCTGATAAAAACTAAGTTCAAATCATTTAACAATAGTTAATGCCTACACACTGAGAAGCAATGGATTTATTTTTAGAAATATTAAATCTTGGCTGGCCCAAATGCAGTATTCTTTTCATTATACACATTGGCATCTACAAAGAGGCTCGGTGAGTCAGCGGCTTAAAGCCACTGGAATTGTCGGCCAGAGAAGGTCAGCTCTCTGCATTACAGCAGTTTGAACCTTAGTACTGTGTGATGGAGTGAGCTCCTGTCACTCGGTCTCAGCTTCTGCCAACCTAACAGTTCAAAAGCATGTAAATGCAAGTACATAAATAGGTGCCACTCTAGTAGGACTAATGGCAGAAGCAATAAACCAACTGGTGCTGGACCGGCCCAAATGTGAGGTGAAAACCAGCAGAGAAATGCCCCAGATGATGCTGACACTCCCCCACAACATCTTTACCTGCTTTGTGTGTGGACCAGGGGTGGGTTCCAAATTTTTTATTGCCACTCTATGGGCGTGGCTTATTTTGTGGGAGTGGTTTGGCAGTCATGTGACTGGGTGGGAGTGGCTTTGAGGTCATGTGACTGGGTGGGGAATTGCTGGGTGATCATGTGGCTGGATGGTCATGTGACTGGGTGGGTGTGGCCAACTTGACGTCACTCACGTCAAGGGTTAGGGTTAAGGTGCCTGGCCTCTCCTCGCCTCAAAGGCCTCAACGAGATACAATTTCCCTGTCTATTTACTACTACTGAACATCCGAAATATACTATTTAATCCTATGTATATATGTCATATGTGTACATACATATTACACATAGGCACACAAAAAGATACATTATCTACTATATATATTGAATGTGTATGTGTGCGCGCACGCGCGCGCACACACACACACACACACACACATACACACAGCTCTTCTAAAACTATACACATTCAACCTCACTTACTGCATTTGGAAAAACACACCCAGAGTCCACTTTCTGCCACACATTTAACCATAACTTCTGTACATTAAAACATTACACATGCCTTCAGATGTTCTTCCCTAGCTTGCACATCACTGTTAGAGCCAGGAAATGTCATGGATTGAGTAAAATATGGTGAAACTCACTTAACAACGCTCTTGCTTAACAACCAACATTTTGGGCTCAATTGTGGTCATAAGTCAAGGACTGTCTCTGCCTTCCTCTGCATGGCAGTCTTGTCCTAGTAAACTCCTTCTCCTTTCTGGCAATTTTCCTCTCTGTTAGAGGCACCAAAATAATCCAGACAATGTAAGGTTTCCTGCTGCAGCACGGGATTGGACTAGACCTCCGTGATATCTTCCAGCCCTAATTTGCTGTGCTGTTTCAAAGTGTCTTCTGAAGCCACATCTAGTGGCAGGTTTGTGGTACTTCCTTCCTCTTCTTCCTTCCTCTTCCTCTCTCCCTCCCTCCCTCCCTCCCTCCCTCCCTCCCTCCCTCTCTCTCTCTCTCTCTCTCTCTCTCTCTCTCTCTCTCTCTCTTCCCTTCCCTTCCCTTCCCTCCTTCTTTCCTCTTTCTTTCTTTTCCTCTTCCTCTTCCTCTTTCTTTCTCTTTTTCTTTTTCTTTCTTTCTGTCTGTCTGTCTGTCTCTCTCTTTCTTTCTTTCTGTCTTTCTTTTTCTTTCTCTTTCTTTCTTTATCTCTTTTTCTTTCTTGTCTCTCTTTCTCTCCCTTCCTTCCTCTTTTTCTTTTTCTCTTTTTCTCTTTTTTCTTGTTCTTTCTTTCTTTTCTCTCTCTCCCTCTCTCTCTCTCTCTCTCTCTCTCTCTCTCTCTCTCTCTTTCTCCCACCCTCCCTCCCTTCCTGTTAAGAACCCCAGAAGGTCTTTGGTAGCAGGAAGAAAAGGCAGACATTTTGAAACTGAGAACATGCCCATTGATCATTTGGCATTCTTAGAGCTCCACTGTTGATTAGCTTAGTCTGAGAATAGCTTAGCAGCCACTTACAATAAGCTCTCAACTCAAACTCCATGCATGTGGGGATCCCCAAACAGTGAGGATGAAGTGTGACTAAAAGAGTTTACCCTTCCCTCCCTCCCTCTCTTTCTCCCTCCCTCCCTTTCTCCCTTCCTGTGAAGAACCCCAGAAGGTCTTTGGTAGCAAGGGGAAAAAACAGACATTTTGAAACTGAGAACATGCCCATTGATCATCTGGCATTCTTAGAGCTCCACTGTTGATTAGCTTAGAAGGATAGCTTAGCAGCCACTTACAATAAGCTCTCAACTCTTTTCTCAACAACTTTCAAGTTGTTGACTAATAAGGAGTTAAGAATTAGAAAAATATTTTTGAATTAATAATTTTTTTAGGTTATTCTAGTTTTATGCTTTTTTTAAATTATACCTTGTGCTTTTTCTGGGAAGTCTGGGGGGGTGGGGGGGTGAGAGGGGTGGAGGGGGGAAGGGGGGGAGAAAAGAGAAAATTGTATGTACTTTGTACTTTTAAAACTTTTTAATAAAAAAAAGCTCTCAACTCAAACTCTGTACATGTGGGGATCCCCAAACAGTGAGGGTTTATTTCTTTCTTTCTCCCTTGAAGGCCCCCACACACCCCTTTTGGGCCTAGCAAGCCTCCCTACATCCCCCTGGGAGCCAAAACTGGTGGGGGGCTCCAGACTCCCCCCTGCCCCTTTTGGGCCTAGCAAACCTCCCTACAGCCCCCTGGAAGCCAAAAGGGGCGTGGGGGGATGCCACATACCCCTATGCCCCATTTTGGCCCTAGCAAGCTCCCTACAGCCCCCTGGGAGCCAAAAGGGGTGCTGGGGGACCCTGGAAGCCGCGGTGGGTTCTAACTTACCTCGCTGTCAGTTCGCTTCCTCCCGCGCTACGTGGCAAAAAAACAAAGCCAAAAAACAGATGGCGACCGCATGCACAGTGCCGGAACTCGGACTCTGCGCATGCTCAGAAGGAAAAAAAATTTTAAAATAAAAAAAATTCAAAAAAAGATGGCAGAGCCCATGGACCGGCACCGACCGATCCGGTTCAGTGACATGATCGTGATGTCACCAGTGGGTCGCTATCAGTTCAGGTGAACCGGTCCAAACCGGGAGGAACCCACCCCTGGTGTGGACCTAGTTAACCCCCTGTAGTGCATCCCGGATAGCATGCAAGTGTGAACTGAATGAACTAGCAATCTTAGACAGCCAACATCTACTCTGTAATAATATTGTAGACTCCTGGCTTTCATGTACCAATGCCATATGCTAAATAAATAAATTGGCTTCTACAGGTATAATTCAGAAAGTGGCATCAACTGGCTTGTTTACATATCTCAGGTATTTTTGTTACATCAGCTTTTAAATATAATTCATAATGACGTTCCATACTCTACAACCAGCCAGAAATCTCATAAAGTGGTTCTTCTCAGAGCAACTGAGAAGCAGCACAATTTTTTTTTTAAAAAAGCATAATCTGGTTTATGCAATGAAAGTGGGAGAAATATCAAATTTTACTCTTGAGTTTTTCTCCTCATTTGACCTATGAGAGCTCTAATGGGCAATTGGAAAGAACCTAAGAAACTCTGTGATATGAAGAGTAAAGTGTAATTCTTAAAAGTGGTATATTTATTTTATTGTGTTAGTTTTATCAGGGGAATATCATGCAAATTATTTTATCATTGTAGGATTGTAACGATACAAAGTTTTAGAAACATGACTGTAAGAAACTGGAAACAGCTAGGGTTCTTGACAACACCTTTCTGTAAAAGAATACTCATTAGCTTACAGAGAGGTTGCCCCACACAAATCTGCAACACACACACACACACACACACACACACACACACACACGCAAAAGCAGTAGTTTTTAGCTGGTTTACATTCTGCTAGACATTTTCACCTCTTGCTTATTCTTCTGCCACAGTGAATACTGATAAAAGATAGAAAAGCAAACAAATCATATCAAATGTTTCTGCCTGGTCCATGACAATTCATGCATACATATTACATTTGGAAAAAGCCAGGCATTCTCTGAAATAAAATTTAAATATGTTTTGGCATCTGTCCAGCCCTGCATAATATGAAGCAGGGAACATCCTGTCTGAGGGAACAGACTGTTAGTTCAATTATACTTCCAAAATTGAGTTAAATTTCCATGAAATCGGCCTCTGAATGTGAAAAACCTAAGGGGATTGTATTGTCTTAAATTGCAGCAGGCAGGCATTCCAAATACGATGGTGGCATCACCATGAAAAAAACTGGGTATTGTCTTCTTGTTGAAATCATTTGTCTCTGATAGTACCATGTAATAAGCCAAAAATGAGCCAATTGTTTTGCAGGGGAAAAGGAAGGATGAGCCTAGTGCTGTCCTCAAAATAAAACATATAGCTTCTGAATGTGTCATCAACTGAAAGAAAAGCATTAACATCCTTCCAATACCTTTTTAAAATTGTAACCCAAGGCAGGTGTGGCTTAAACACCTTGCACATCTCTGTTTTGTGACTGTGATTACTCTCTTGTATGATAAAATTTGATTCTAATTTGTAGACCTAATGAAAGCGTATTGCCTGAACATGTTCCGGAGTTTAATGTGCATCCTAACAGTGACAAACCCAAAGGGTACTCAGACCCGATTCACATGGAGTTTATCAATGCTTTCCTCTAAAATTTTTAGTTTATTTTATACTTCCCAGGTAGTCTCAGTACCAGGATTTCCTTGTGGTCTTGCATCCAAGTATTCAAATTTATTTAAACTTTGCGAAAACAGCCAAGATCAGCTAGGTGCTGCCAGTTGCTATCTTTCCAGAGAACTCTAGCAGACAACATATTTTAAATGTTTTTTAAAGTTGTACAAAAAATGCAGGTTTAATTAACTACAGGTAGACCTCTGCTTATAACCACAATTGAGCCCAAACTTCATGTTGCTAAGCACCTCATTTTACAACCTTTCTTGCCATAGTTGTTAAGAGAATACTAATTATTTAAATTAGCAACACAGGTGATAAGTGAATCTGGATTCCTCATTGACTTTGCTTGTCAGAAAGTCACAAAAAGGTGATCGCATGACCCCAGGAGACTGCAACTATCATAAATATGAGTCAGTTGCCAAGCATCTGAATTTTGATCACGTGACCACAGAGATGCTGCAAAGGTTGTGTGGGAAATGGTCATAAGTCACTTTTTTCAGTGTTGTTATAACTTCAAACGGTCACTAAACGAACTGTTGTAAGTCAAGGAGTTACCTGTATTAAATGTATATACTTGCCAAAAGCATGAGACATAGAGCCCATCAATGCCTGTGCATCACACAATTTCACAAGGTGCTTTTACTTCAGTGTTGCTATTCTGCAATCACCTACAAGTGAAATAATTGTTTCTCCATTCATACATATAAGACCTCTGTATAAGGTTTTCTCAAAATATAATTTTACTCTGCAGCGTTCCTTATATTTGGATGGAATTATTCTCGTGGCAAAGCAAGACCAAAGGCACTCGCTGTCTCTATCTCTCTTGCTCTCACTCTCTTTTCTGCATTTTTTAGATACTTCATCTTTCTCATCTCATATTGTATTCATGTGCCCATGGGCAAAAAAGTATGTATTAAAGTTTGTTGCAAAATCAAAACCAGAAGCACACACAGATGACTGATTCAGCTGGATTCATAAACTTCTTTATAAACATAGTAATATATATATTTACAATACCAAGTAGCAGAGGTGGGTTCCTGCCAGTACACTCTTACCTGTTGGTCGCCGCAGAACCGAATAAGCCGGTGGCGTTCGCGGCATGGGGCTTCCCCAGCCGCTTTCCCCCGCCTGCCTAGACGCCACCATTTGCGTTCTTTTGCCCAATGCGCATGCGCAAAGCGTTCTGCTTGCGCAGAGGGCAAAAGAATGCAAATGGTGGCGTCTAGGCAGGCGGGGGAAAGCGGGTGGGGGAAGCCCCGCGCCGCGAACGCCACCGGCTTCTTCGGTTCTGCGGCGACCAACAGGTAAGAGCGTACCGGCAGGAACCCACCTCTGCCAAGTAGAATTCTTCTTCAATCAGTTACAGGTAAACACAAGCAGGAGAGTTAGTTTCATTTCAGCAGAGTTCAGAGTGGAAGAGTACAGAGTGTGGACCTGGAGCCACGCCCAGTCTTAAGCTTAAGTTCCAGTTTCGATTCTCTGCACAGACTCAGAAGTGGTTAGCTCCCATTGGCTGACTTATTTGCTATGCTTATTCATTTGCTGACCTTGTTACCACTGGCTCTCCCAGTTCATGAATATCTTAACAGTATGCTAGCATTATATGAACTTCTTGGACAACCTCAATAATTAGAATTGTGAGCCTTGTAATTTTACTGGTTTAATGCAGTATAATTTGAGAGTAACAATTGTGGATTCCTCTGTTGCATTTCTCCTTTCCAGCAACATAAGATATTAGGAGGCTTTAACCAATTTTCAAGTTGCCCTTGTGCTAGGTTGCCAATTTAATCCTACTTTATCCCACATTACTCCTCCAGCCTGCTGACCTGTCAACTCCTTATATCTGGAGATAAGTATAACAGTATAACAATTATCCACTTTGATAAATAGAAGTATGGAAATAATCTGAATAATAACTTATAATTGGACAGGTTCTGCAGAGCATCTTTCTTGTATGGCTTTAACCCCTAGTGCTGGATTGCACATGTGACCTGTCATTCTGAATAAAAGACTAAACAGGCAGAACAGGCAAGGGATGATAATGCTGCTAATGAATTATTGGCAGCCCCTGAAAGCAGACCATGGACTAAGAGACAGTGGTGTTGGAATAAGCAATGTTGATGTTATCAATCCCTCCCCCAAATAATAAAAACAGTAAAATAGTATGTTCACTTGAAACTTTGTTTTAAAAAACTTGTAATGCTCATTTGGAATAAAACTAACACCACATAGCTGGAAGAACTGAGTTATAATTCCCAGTGCAAACTGATGTTTGTGCAGCACAGAAATAGCAATAGTGGTATTTTTAACAGTCCTGTTCCTTTAAAAAAAACTGTGTTTAAAAACCCATTAGATCCCTGTTTAAAAGAAAAGGACTACTGGTCTTTTAGAGAAACACTACCTTCATGTACTTAAGGGCCACCTGTGATGCCTACTGCCAAAGTGTAAACTGCAGACTCTCCATAAACCAGATTTCTGTCCTCCCCTTGGAAGCTGAGCCAAAATGACCAGGAGGGGGGAGAGGTAGGGTAGGCATCAGCTAGTGATAAGAAGACATGCCTGCAGCTGCTTCAAGTGGCCACTGAGAAATTGGTGGTTCCCAGCCCTGCTGCATCACCACTTAGAAACATTGCAAATTGTTGGTACAAAACATGTCAGAAGAAGAAGGAAAAGACTATTTTCAAACCAGAGTAGCTAAAGATGATTGTAGACTGCCCTCCCAAAGGGTAAAACAATGGCAACTTTGTGAGGATGTGTCCTCAGCTGAGCATCTTTGTTTTGTATTACAGTTATTGGAACATGAGAATGAATACATAGCTGGAGATTAATTATGAATTGCCCATTAATTAATCAGTTCCTGTAGTGCAGCTTTTAAATATTACCCTTAATTTTTTTTAACTTTTTCTTCACTGCTATAATAATTGTTACAGTTATTAAGTCAATAATAAAGGCCCACCACCTGAGGAATATGTATTGACTAATTAAAAAACTATTTTTCATTAAAATCTCAGGTGAATTGTAACAGGATATCTCAACTAGGGCCGATAGACAAGGAAGGGTCCCTCTATGTTTTAATTAGAAATATGATAGTCCTTATTAGGGCAGTCCTGCACCCTTCCTGACCTGAAAAAACACTAAGGTTTCTCAAATCATCCTGGCAGAAGACTGGCATAGTAGAACCGATTCCCTTCTCTCCTGGTTCCAAGCACTGGGAAGGAAGCAGTTTAGGCTATTTAAAATAGTCTATTCTTTCATTGGGCTGATGTTATGGAGAGGATATGGTAGAGTTTGGGATCAAGAGAAACAACATGACCCTCGGCATATCTCCTGCTTGATTCTCACCAATTGTCTTCTCTTTTCTTCTCTCTTCTCTTCTCTTCACTTCTCTTCTCTTCTCTTCTGGCTATGATGATTGACAAGATAAGGTAGATCAGCTACAGAGGCTTGTAGAATTTAATTCCACATTAGATTTCTGCCTCTGAGGTTGGAGTTCTGTGATCTCAGTGTGGAAATGGTTCTGTGATCTTTTGAAAACCTCCTCAGGGAACGCAGTCTTAGAATCCATTTTGTCCATCTAGGCAGCCTGAAACTAAAATAGATTGTTAAAAAGACATACAGATCAGACTTAAAATAACACAAAAGGCCAAATAGAAGTCACTGAAATGTAACCATGACATCATCTGGATGCTGCTTTTCTAAGAATTAGGGGGGGGGGAATGGCAATTCAGGAGAAAAAGAATAGAAATGGTATCAGGTTTGCCATAAATGTATCGGTCCATCGATTATTAATTAACTGTGATTAAAGTTCCAAAATATTCATATAAAATTTTATAATGCATGGGTTATGTAATGTAAGAAATAAAAATGTATTGAAAAGTCCATCTTAGGGGTTCCTGCTAGATTAGTATCTGCATCTAGTTTGTATAACTGGTTGTTTAAAGAAATAATTAAAATTTTATGTCAATTTGAATTAGAGGGATACTGAAGAAGAATGTATATTATTGCTTCAGTTTCCTCCAAGGCCATTAATGGCCTTGTATTAGCATGCCCTTCCAGGAGGGCTGAAGGTGAGTCTGCTTAATGTAAAGGCTCTTCTATGCGTTAGGACAGAAATGTTAGTACTGTAATTTTTGGAGTATAAGACGCACCTGAGTATAAGACGCACCTTAGTTTTGGGGGAGGAAAACAAGGAAAAAAGGCCTCTGCTTCCAAGCAATTTGCCAAACAGCAAACAACAAACAGCACAGATGATATACACTGTTTGCTGTGTATTTCTGTGCATGTGTGCCTGACCCATAGAAATAGCAAAGAATTGGAGAAATGTACATTATGCCAGAAAGTTTTTTTAAATGTAGTCACACTAACTCCTCCCAATTATTTAAATAGATCTACTCCAAAGTAAGTCAGGCTTGAACTCTAATACTAAACAGGACACTGTTACATTTCATACTATACTTGTACAGAGCTGTTAAAATTAATTAAAATTTCTGGAAGTATACATTATTCTCTATTATTTAAAAGAAGATACAATAGCACTGGGCCTCTTCAGAGCAAGCATTTATTTTAAAAGACTTCTTTATTTTGTTAAATTGTCTAGAACGGGTTTCCAACCTTGGCAACTTTAAGAGTTGTGGACTTCAACTCCCAGAATTCTTTGCTGGCTGTGGAATTCTGGGAGTTGAAGTCCACAAGTCTTAAAATTGCCAAGGTTGGAGACCCCTGGTCTAGAACAATAATAAAGCAGTCTTTAAAAATCAGTCTAATAATTTGAACATTCTACAGACATTTATAGTTATTTACTTACCCCCTTGCATCCAGTTCAGCAGAAAATAAAAATCTGCGTGTCTCTCCCAGCTATTTGCCTCTTTGCAGCTACTTTCAGTTTCATTTTATCACGTGGAAAATCAGCTGGGGGTCGGGAAGCTGCTAATGACTTGCTTGGATTAACAGGATCTTCCCTGTTTGCTGCAAGCAGGTAAATTGCTGGAAGACAGAGGCCAAAGGGTGGGGGTGGCTGGGTGGGTGGAGTTACATTCGGTGTATAAGACGTACCCAAGTTTTCACCCTCTTTTTGGGGGGTAAAAAGGTGCGTCATATACTCCAAAAAATATGGTAGGTGTTTGACCACTGGAAATGGGTTTCTCTTGCAAATGTAAGTTACAGATCTTTCAAGCCAAAGCTTAAGTTCTTTCAGCTAATCAAGACCGGATATGGTGAAGAAAATCCCCAAAGATTTTGATTGGAATATTTGCCATCTCAATCTGTTCCCATTATAATCCATACGTCTTTCAAGGTTATTCCAATGAACTCTTTCATCTGTGAACTCATTTATCTTTTTCTTCCTCTTCTGCTTCCTTCAACCTGTCAAGAATTTTTTCCCTAGCCATTATCTGCTGATCATTGCCTAAGGATGCTTATGTTTTAATCATTTGCTTATTTTATCCAAGGACAAGTTATCACAGCCCATGGTATTCCTAGTAAGTACTTCCAAGTTTATAATTCAGAGGCTTCTGCTTTCTTTCAGGGCCCAGTTTGCACAGCCATATAGATAATCACTGAAAAACCACTGCTTTAACTATTTTAACCTTTGTTGTCATCGAAATATCTTTATCCTTCGCAATAATCTCTAGGTCTGTTATAGCCTTCCTCTTTAAAATTAATCATCGCTCTACTTCTTCCTCAGCCATCTTCTATCATCTTCACTCCTGTCAAGTAAGAACTCACAAGTCTGTCATTTGACATCACCTTTGTCTTTTTAATATTTAACATTAACGCAGATTTTCCTTTTTTTTTTTACTTTCATAATTAGCTTTTCTGGGATTTTTTTTTCAACTAACAAAGTGATATCATCTGCATATTTCAAATTAATTTAAGTGTTTCAATCTCCAGGTTAGAGTCTAATGTTATCTTTTTCCAATTCTACCTTTTTATTATAGATTCAGTGTGCAATTGAAGCAAATATGGAAACAACATACATCCTTGTCTCATTATCTTTCCTATTATGAATTATTCTGTTTCTACCAATTCCATTCTTATGGTTACTTCTTGTTTACCTTGAAAGATTCCTCAGAAGAATGATAATGTGTTCTGACCATTAGCCTTAATATAGACCACATTCAAACATTTCAAACAAGGCATTGTTGTAGTTAGGAAACAAAGTGAACCTACTTTGTTGTAATCTCTTGCATCTCTTGATCTCATCTCCCTCTGCTTTTTCTGAAACCTGCTTGTTTGTTTAGTATTTCTTTTTCTGTATGTTAAGCCTCTAAAAGTGCAATAAAACCCAAAAAGAAACATTCACAATGTCCATAGAGATTATCAGTAAATCATGTCATGGTTGTCCCACAGGTGCTTTTTCAAAAGGCAACTGGACTTTCTTTGTTTTCTTAAAGATGTTTGGGACAAACATTCACAATGAATTTCATTTGTTATGCTCATTGTCAGTAAGATTAATATACAGAGTCCAGAATTCATTCATTACTGAATTCATTAAGATGGGATCTCTGAGAAACAGTGGAACTATTTTTTTTAGAAAGGGGAAAAATCTACTCTGGGACTGGGAAAGAAACAAAAAATTTTCAAAACATTATTAATGATGAACAAATACAGGTAGTCTTCGACTTAAAACAGTTCATTTAGTGACCGTTCAAAGTTACAACAGCACTGAAAAAAGTGACTTGTGACCATTTTTCATACTTACGACCATTGCAGCATCCCCTTGGTCACGTGATCAAAATTCTGATGCTTAGCAACTGACTCATATTTTTGATGGTTGCCGTGGCCCGGGATCATGTGATCAGCTTTTGTGACCCGACAAGCAAAATCAATGGGGAAACCAGATTTACTTCACAGCCAAGTTACTAATTTAATAATTGCAGTGATTCACGTAACAAATGTGACAAGAAAGTTGCAAAATGGGGCAAAATTCACTTAACAAATTTCTCACTTAGCAATATAAATTTTAGGCTCAATTGTGGTTGTAAGTCAAGGACTACCTGTAGATACTTCGAGGCCAGACTTATCTTGGAAAAGGACCCTTAGTACCTTTTTCCAAAAAAAAAAAGTATTGTTCACTTAAAAGATTTTGCCAGCCCCAGAGTAGTGCTGCAGATCTCTATATGATATACCGTATTTTTCGGAGTATAGGATGCACCGGAATATAGGACGCACCTAGATTTTAGAGGAGGAAAACAAGGAAAAAAGTATTCTGAACCAAATGGTGTAATAATATATTATTTAATAAAATACCAGTGTAGCAGAATAATTTTTACAACCATGTATACTTTTTACAACTATGTACACTTTTTACAAAGTTCAAACTTGACAGCTTTAAGACTTGTGGACTTCAACTCCCAGAATTCCTCCTCCAGGCATGCTAGCTCAGGAATGGGAGTTGAAGTCCACAAGTCTTAAACTTGCCAGGTTTGAAGACCCTTGCACCCCTAACCCCTAACTCAGGGGTCTTCAAACTTGGAAGTTGGTCTTCAAAGCTGTGGGCTCGCTTTGGGCAGCAGCGGCGGCAGAGGCTCCTTAGCGGCGGCAGGGGCTTTCCTGTGGTCCAGTGGCAGCGGCGGCAGGCAGCGGCGGTGGACATCGGCGGTGAGCGGGGGTGGCAGGCAGCAGCGGCGGCAGGCATCGGGCAGAGGCGGTGGACATCGGCAGCGAGCGGCGGCGGCAGGCAGCGGCCGGTGGTGGACATCGGCGAGCAGCAGGCAGCAGCGGCGGCGGGCAGCAGTGGTGGGCTTCAGTGGCGGGCAGCAGCGGCAGTGGGCATCAGTGGCGGGCGACGGCGGCAGGCAATGGCGGCAGGTAGCAGTGGCGGGCAGGGGTGACGGCTTTGATTGGCAGTTGGAACAGTCTCATGAAGTACCGCCAATCAGCTGTCTGTTGCCACCCATTGTCGCCGTTGCCGCCATTGCCACCATTGCCACCATCACACCAACTCCCTCTCCCTCCCCTAATGCAACATCCAGAGTATAAGACACACCCAGTTTTTGACCCTCTTTTGGGGGGTAAAAAGGTGCATCTTATACTCCGAAAAATACGGTACTTCTATCCTTTCTAAAATCTTTACTTGTATGAGGACTTGAGTTAAGGGTAGTTTTACCATAGCTTATTCTTGTGATCCTTCTGATACCTTTACAAAATAATTTGTTTTTCTTGTTCTTGTATTTTTCCTCTATTTGCGACATCCTCAGCTGAATTCTCTTTCTTTTCTTGCTTGATGTTGAAAGTTTGTATTCAGTGTGCATACTTATTTTCTGTTGCTCAAGGCTTTAATCCTCTGTCTTTTCCTGACTATTATAAGAACGTTCTAAAAAACATTCAGATATTTTCCTCTTTGAAATGTTGTGAATCAGGGTTTTAACCTAAATTTTCATTAGGTCACTTTGCTTTTTTATTGCTCCTCATATTGTATTTTGCATAAATTACATAGTGACTCTGTTCCTTTCATTGATCTCATATTCTATAGGTATACTTGGCTAGCATACACATTCTTTTGAATTTGTGTGTGTGTGTGAGGGAGAGGGAGAGGGAGAGAAGGAGAGAGCAATAAAATTCATGGTCTGTTCCAAATTTCCATCTGGAAGAATTGTGGATTGTACTTCATCAACTCCTATTTCCTATTATGTAGTCAATTTTATTCTGATATTATCCATCTGATGATGTCCAGTCATAGAGTCTGCATTCATATTCATTGAAGCAACCATTGGCAATGAATAAAAAATTTTCTTGGTAAAATCCTATTAATTTACTTCCTGAATTGTTCTGCTTATCTAGTTCTCATTTACCTGTAATTCCAGATTCCTTTGTTTCTCCAGTTGGCATTCCAGTAACATATTAATGATGTGTCCTTTCTAAATGTTGCATTTAACACCTCTTGCTGTTTATGATAGATTTCATCAATATCTTTCTATACTGTTTCTGTAATAGGGGCAGGAATTTATGTGACTGTCATTTTATAATCATTTAATTAGTTAAACTATAATACCAACTTAATGATATTATATTTAGTGTTGTTGTGATTTCTTCCTTAAGTGGGATCTCATGCATATCATGAATTAAACAGATAAACTCCAACTCAGCAAAGTTTCCTTCTTCTTAAAACACTGAATTAACTACAGTTCAATTTGATGATTTCAAGTTTTCCTTGGTTTGTATGTCTTCCCATGCCATTCCATGTTGCAATTATACATGCCACTGCAAAATGAAGAACCACTAAAAATCAGATTTGCTTGTGTTTTAAACTGGCCATGCCATCACCTCCGGAAAACAAGTATGTTCTGATTTAGGAGTCATCTTGTGTCCAGGACATCTAAATGTTATACCACCACCTGTCAGCCCTTCAAAGTACACCAGATTAGAACTACACCATTTTAACCAAGAAAAAAATGAAATACATTCAAAATTTTAACAGCACTTTTAAATGATTAACAGAAAAATATAATTTCTAGCAAACCACAGGTGTCAAGTAATTTTTGATACAATGTCTGGGTCATGTCAATTCTGACTGTGACTTTTCTTTCACCAGTCTCCCTTCCCTTCACTCTCTCTACCTTCCAACAAACATTATACAAATATGTAGTATTTATTTTACAAAATTATACTCAAAAGAATTCAAGACTTAAGACAATCAATTTAAAAATGGTTTGCCTAACTATTACCAAATATTTCCACTGCCTATTTTTAAATTATTAGAAGGAGATAAAGAAATGAGCAGCTCAGATACCAATGCTGGAAAAGGAAATATATAAGACTGAACCACACTGAGGTGGAATTTTATTTCTGAATTTTTATAGTCTTTGGTACTTCTGCAGCTGAAATTACTTCAGTTTGCCATTGAATCAGAAATTCTTATCAAATAAGGCAACAGTAAAATTCTCAACTCAAATGAAACTCCTCAAACAGTCTCATTAAGGCAAGAAAGATCCCACACATCAAGGCATTGTGTTGAAGGAAACTGCAAAGATCTGAATATGAAATTATGATGCAGTGACGCCTGCCTTATACATTTATTCCTGAGGAGGAATTGAAAATAGTTCATTATGTGGTCATTCTTGGAGAAGATATGAGAGCGAGAAAGAGAGATTCAAATTAGAAATATTATAATTCTTAGAATATGTAATCTGTAGCTAAAAGGTTAGAAAGTATGGTTTTGCTTAAAATTACTTAGAAGCTGCTGAATTTTTACGTTGCTATGGTAAAGGATTCTTAGACAATAAAAAGCTCTTACATTAATATCTTTGCAAGCCTTGTGATACAATTACCTCAAGAGTGGCCTCGCCTTTGCTTCTGGTGACATTACAATGATAAAATCACAAAGTAATTATAGGGTGTTTTAATAATTTCTGAGCTTCTATTCTAAGGGCTTTGTAATCAGCATGGATATTGGTTTTCTGGTGCTGTTCTTCTTCATAGTAGAGTTTGAATGTTATTCAGTATTTCTGTCAGTCATTTATCAAAATCTGCACTCCAATTAAAAAATTGCAAGTTTGTGCAAATTGCAGAGGAATGACAGTCCCTTAATATGAGTATTTTGATAAAAATAAAAGCATAGGTTTTAAAATATTTTCTGAATGTACAAACATCTTGCTGAATCAACATTATTGCTAAAAATCCATTAGAGATTATCACTCATATATTGACAAAGGAAAAAAAAGTTAAATCAAGACTTAAAAATATTTATCAAGAACAGATGCTTCAGATCAAACTGGTCAGTTTTTGGTGTTCACATGCAAAAACTATACTAAACTATACAAATACTAAAATAATTAGTATTTGAACAGTCTTTCTTCACAGGAAATTGAGAAAATAAAGTAAATGCAGGAAAACATATTTGAAGAAGAATGCCAACATCAAGATTAAAGTAAGACAAGGAATAAAAATAGCAACAGTGAATTTAAAAAACTTACTGAAGGAGCTAAATAATGTGAAATATAAATGTATAAAGTTCAACCTGACCTAAAATCAAATGAGTATGCAAAAATACAGAAAGCTTACAATTTCAAATTTAAAAAATACATCACATTAGTTCTGAAACAGTATTTACAACTTTGGTATTGAAAAATGTTTCCTTAACTTGTTAAAAACTAAATGATAATGAATTTTTGGATGTTTTCTTTAGCTTATGGCCAAACCATGGATTGTGCAACATATTCATTACCTCAAGCCTCCTGATGCTTTCATTTCTTTTGTTTCATTTTTATAAGATAGCCAAAGTATGGAATATTTTCCTCTATGCTAAGAAAGTACAGCAAGGTAGGAATAGGATTGGGAAACTGGCCAAAGGAAAAAGAGCTAAACAGCTGCTTTACCTGCTATTTTTCTGTGCAGATTTCCTATGCATCATAATACACAAACGCATAAGAATTTCAGATGACAGGCGTATCTTCCATGAACTACTTTTGCCTGTAAGACTAAAATATGACATAGCTCCATTGTGTTGCTCCTGTGAAACATAGATATTACCGAGTGAATGACTTGCAACACTAAACCAACTTTCTGTTAGTGAAAAAATACAGTTTTAGATTACATTATTTGTTTTACAAAAACATCCTTCTCATCACCATAAATCTACAAATGAGGATGGCTTGTACTCATTGCTCATTTCTTTCACCCAAAGTTCCTCTTATCCTATAATACCATGTAATGAATATATGTAACTGAGATATGAAAATATTTCACTCTGACTGCAAGCACAATGTGAGATAAATTTTATAAATTACATATATTATAGAATCTCACTAGAGTGCTTCCTAAATGTTATTGTAGATTTAAAAAATTCTGTGATTACACTGTTAATTACAGTGACTTCATTACTAGCATCCATATTAAACAAAATAACTAGAAAACAGCTATTTCAAATTATCTAATCTGCAAATATTTAATATTATTTAAACTTGTAACTGGAATGTAGACTCTAAATCAGAATATTGATCTTATTTAAATTATGAATTTACCATGTTGCAATTTTGTTAATTCAGTTCTTTATATCAAGGATTGAATCATATTTGAATAAAATTTTATTTTTATTGTTACTAAATGTTGGGCAGAGTAATCCTTTCTGCCTTTTCAAAGAATTTTAACATCATAAACTATGCCCTATCTGAAAGTCTATTAGAATTAGGGTTGTAGATCATAGCAGTATTCTATAGAATACAGTATATACCATTATATTCTATATTCTATTTGCATCCCAGTTCAAGAACTAGAAATAAAAATATTTACATAGGGCTTAGTTCCTGCAGAAACTCCCCATGTTTTGCATTAAGGACATTCCTTTGGAAATGGCAGGACATCGGGGAAATAGGAGTGGAGATGAGGTTAAATCCTGAGGTTGCATATCTTGGCCTATATACACATGGCAGTCTCCCATTCCTTTTTATTTCTCCAAATTAAAACTTCTGTTCTCTAACTTCTTATTTCCATAAGCCAATGGGGGAAGAAATGACTCAAGAGCAGATCTATTTTCCAATTAAAAAAGCTTCTTCCTCAGTGTTGAAACTGTTGCCATAAGAAACAGGCATGCACTTTGATTGAGTCTGAAAAGAGAGGAAGAGGACAAAGATATTGGAAAGATGCCATTGTTCTTGGGTTCCCCTTGTAGGCTACCCAAAGTCATCTGGTTGAGCATTATGTGATGAGTATACTACGTTAAATAGCTTTTTGTTCTGATCATGCATTGTTCTTTGTATGTTCTAATAATGATAGCAAGGGTGGCATATATATTCAATAATCCACATTTATATTCCCTTATTCAAATTAATGTAATGAATTACAGAGATTAAATACAGTACAAGTTGCTTGTACATGAATACTGGTACTGCGTAAAAGGTACTTAGCAACTTTTAAACATTCATAGTTACCAACCACAGAGTAACTATATTACTGACAGAAAGTGCAGGAGGACATAACCTACTTAAAATATTAAATGCAATGAAACTGATTCAGCACAACAGGGAAAAGAGGACAAACCACAATTCACACCAATTGTGAATATCTCCAAAGAACTGATACAGATATATATAGATATATAGGATTTTGAAGCTTTTTCCTAGGAAAGTATATTTGATAATAATGTTCTTTTAAAACTTAATGAAAGAACTCTCTTATAGATTGATGGTCAACAGTTGCACCCTGAGGAAAAATTCTGAGTTTGAAGTATGTCAGGTCAAGATTCTTTGGGTTATTCTTATCCATAATAACTTTGAGCCACTGAGAGTTTCTCCTAAGCCATCCTCATTTTTTTGCTGAGATGAAATAAAGCACCTAAGACTGTGAAAAATCCTTACATAAAGCTTTTGTTACATTTTTTTTGTTCTATAGTTTGCCCCAGAGAACTTTTCAATGGCTATTGCTACAAGTATTACAGCTGTAAATTATAATGTTGTAGATCGGGGTAATAAACTCTTTCCAGACTGAGGACCAAATCGATTTTTAAAAAAAAGTCTTGCAAGACCAAATTGTAATAGTGAGAAGTATTAAATGGAATGAAAATGTGTCTCCATCATTCAGCCTTTATGATTTGTTACTCTGTACATGCCTACTGAGCAGTAAGCCCATTTTCATGTAGAACAGTATAGCCTGTGCATCCAAAAAATGGCAGTCAGATTTGTTGTTCCAAACAACTCTGTATTCTTAGGTATTCTTAGGCAAGTCTCTAGCCCCCGCCGAAAGGGCTCGCAACCTGGGTGTCCTCCTGGATTCACAGCTGTCCTTAGAGGACCATCTGACAGCTGTGACCAGGGCGGGCTTTTATCAGGTCCGCCTGATACGCCAGTTGCGGCCCTTTCTGGATCGGGATTCCCTGTGCACAGTCACTCATGCCCTCGTCACGTCGCGTCTGGACTACTGTAATGCTCTCTACATGGGGCTCCCCATGAAGAGCACCCGGAAGCTCCAGCTGGTCCAGAATGCAGCCGCGCAGGTGGTTTTGGGGACTAATTAGCGCTCCCATATAACACCCCTCCTGCGCGAGCTGCACTGGCTTCCGGTGGTCTACCGGGTGCGCTTCAAGGTGCTTGTTACTACCTTTAAAGCGCTCCATGGCATCGGACCTAGGTATCTCCGAGACCACCTGCTGCCACAAACTGCCTCCCATCGACCAGTGCGCTCCCACAGAGAGGGCCTCCTCGGGGTGCCATCAGCCAAGCAGTGTAGGCTGGTGACACCCAGGGGGAGGGCCTTCTCTGTGGGAGCACCCACCCTCTGGAACCAGCTCCCTCCAGATTTAAGAACCATTCATGACCTGGCCACCTTCCACCGTGCCCTCAAGACGTACTATTTTTATCAAGCCGGGCTGGCGTGAAAAAGTTTTGGGGTTTTTAAGATTTTACCAAATTTTACCAAATTTTAATTATATTGTCTTAAATCAGGGCCATATCTAATATTTTCTTTTAAATGTATATATATTTTAATGTTTATATTGTATTTTTACTTGGCTGTTCACCGCCCTGAGTCCCTGGAGAAGGGCGGTATATAAATTTAACTATAAATAAATAAATAAATAAATAATTGTCTTCAGCAATGTTTTTTGTATTAAGAGAAAATATATCCTGCATAAATAAGTAGTTTTAAATAACATTAAAAGTATAATATTTTTGCAATTCATAGTATCATCGGATGAGTATTGGCTCTGAATTGGAGAATCTTAAATCACAGTAGCTCATTGAACTGGAAAAAAAAATCTGAAATTTTAAGGACCCTGGAGAAACAGGAAGCTGCCCAGAAATTTCTCTTGAGATTAGAAGAGGCTAAAAACTCAGGAGAAAGCATTCTGGAAAATCAAGAAGCAAAAGAGTAAAAAAAAGGGAGGGGGTCATTGGAAAAGATCAAAGGCGACTGGGAGTAGGGGGCTAAAAAAAAGGAGTGTGCTTTCATTACATGATTTTTAGGATACATTTAGAGTCCTTTTGGACTGGAATGTTTTACTTTTGTTTGGACTGAAAAAATGCATTGTGCCAGTATGTCTGCATATTACATAGTTGATTTCAATATTCCTATTCAATCTGGCATTATACTAAAGAGGAATGCATTGTTGTGGGTGGAGGAGAAACACAGACTAACACTAATATTTAGGTCACTAATATAATAGCAGCTGTTGAGATACATATTCAGAGCATTTTTTAACCACTTCTCAGTTTCAGTGAAATTTAGGGACAAATGTATGACATCCGAGTCTTCACTGTCAAGTTTGTTAATAATTATAAACTGCATTGTTATTTTTAATAATTATGCCAGAATAAACCAAAAAGAATGTCTTGATAAAAATTGATAAATGCTAAAGTTATATCAATTAGCTTTTTGTTCAATATGGTTTTTTTTAAATGCTGTTTAATAAGACTTAGCAATTGTATTGCTAAAAGTATCTTGATCTCGTGCTGTTTTTACAAGATATTTGAAAATAATCAACTGATTTTTATTGACATTAAGATCTCCATGGAATAGGAATAGGAACATCACCTAGACACTTACAGGATCTAAAATATTATTTTGAATTATTCCATAATGCTAACTGTGACAGATTTAAAGAGAATTCATTTGCAATCTCGAAGTTTTCTCCTCTTCAGAAAAAAATATTTTCTTGAAGTGAAAATATTAGTTAGGCAAGTTGCTTCAACTATATCATAGACGTCTAAGTCATTTGTTTTTATTGGACAGTTTTATTAATAAGTTTTAAGCTAGTTTATTTTTAGTGCATCATTAAATACTCTATACAACGCCCACCATTTTAATATTAGAAGCATTTCTGTTCTTAATTTGTATACTGCAGAGCTGCTTACAGAACTGTTCTAAAAAGAGTAGTTCTGAATAAAACTTTTGCTAATTTACTAATGGATGGATAGATCAGTTTGATTTTTATCTACTGAGTAGTAAGTTAACAAGCAAAACCCTTCAGAATATGTAAGAAAAATATTTAAACTAAATGATTGCATGATTGACAGTAAAGTGAAGAAGATGACTAACTGCTAAATTGCTCAGTACAGAAGTTACTCGTCAAGTAGTATAGAGGAGGAAAAAGGAAAACAGCTCTTATTGATAGTTTGGTGATTTTCAAGATTTAGCAATGTATAATTTGGAGCTAGTTGAAAAGCTGGGGAAAAACCCTACCTATTCGCAAAAGCCATTTATAATGGCTTGATAGTTTCAGAATTATCAGTTACTAGGTTAAGAATTGCCTGAAGGAGAGTCAAGATACTGTATATCATTGTCTTTTCTCATAATGTGTTTTCAGCTCCCCAGTCTAACCTATGGACTTGAAATGCCTAATTTGCCAGCCTGCCCCTGCTTGGCTTTTTAGTACAGTCAAGGTGAGCCAAAGGCTGCCATTTATTAAGATTTCTTAGATTTCTGTGGAAATCTTAGATTTCAACAAAAATAATTATCACTCTGAGGTTTCATTGTTTTCTGCCCTCCATCTGTCAAATGCTAAGTTTATTCTTTATGTCCTGATGGGTAACGCAGACATGAGGTAGAACCAAAAGTGACAAAAGAAAGAAGCTCCTTCAGTTTCATTAGTTACTGTACCTTTTCACACAAATGTGGCAAACCAATTAACTGTAATTAAATCTAGCTGTGGAGAGAAGAAAAGAAAACCGGTAGAGGAGAAGTGGCAGACAATAAACAGTTACTGCACAATCATGCTTATTATTACATGCTTAAATCCTAACAGTTCCCAACAACTGTGAATATGATTATCACCTTTTAGTAATTCCCATGCTGAACTTCATCCTCTTTTGGTATGCTTAGAACTCCTCATCAGATGAAACAATGTCTAGTTCTGCCTGAAAAAACTCTAAAAGCGATTTGACTACATAGCTGCATTGGCACATGATGGAAACTGCAGAAGTTAAACTAGCAGTTTTTTGTTACACTATAATGTCCAATATGAATAGTTAGCCTGTTTTATCATCTTGTCAGATTTCAATGTGTGGCACTGAATGAAAATGTCTCAACTCAAAAACCATTTTGTTGTAAGATAGTCACACATTTTGAAACAAAAGCACATCTTCACAGCATCCTTGGATGAGTTCCAAGTCGAGAAACATGAGCTGAAGTTAGAAGTAAAGTGGAGAGGGGGAGATGGCTTGAAGATTTTTCTCCCAAGGGGTCCCTCAGATAAATTTTCACTGAAGCAAAGGACTGCTTTAAAGGTCCTATTATTTTGTACAAATGTTAATTAGGTATGATAAGCAAAAAGCTATACACTACTTTCTGTCTATGGAGGGAATTACAGTATTGGGGAAATGTGCATAAATAATCAGAAAGGCAAATGAAGTCAAGAAAGTATATTTATTAATTTGAATTGGATTTCTTATCTGAATCTAATTAGCAAACTTGAACAGTAGGTAATTTATTGAACAAGACTTTACCATATTTAATCCTTTTAGTTTCTAGCACTTACCAAAATACTTTGTGGGAGACCATAACCATTCCAAATAACATTAAACTGGAAGTGGAGTCAAGTGGACAGGAAAAGGGTCATTGCTTCCAAACTGTGTTGGATTCCTTCTGTGAGCAGTTGTAAAATATACCTTTGTCAAGAAGGTCCCTGTGTGTTAGCTCTCTTCCATTCCAGTGGTTAGAATCCAAATTATCAGCTTCAATGGTCAAAAATCATTACTACAGGCCCAATTTGCACTAAGTTGAGAAGCACTTTGATAAACGGTATATAACTTTATACAAGGTGGGTATTTAGAAATCAGATAGCTGTTCTTCTTAGAACAGTTGTAAATGACTAGTTGTAAATAGGAAAAGATTATTCAACAATTCTCCATAAGATATCTAGTAACTGGGACAGTTGGCTTTATGAATAAAATAAAGATTGCTGGATGGATGGATAAATAAATAAGTAGATTTTATACTGTACAATGAACACCCCACCAAAGGCAGTTAAATAATGAAATTAAAGGAAAGATCCATGCCATGATCCATGTTTACTGTGTACCATACTCAAAAATTTCTCTTTTACTTTGGCCTTTTAGTTGCACATTATCAAGAACAGCGCAGTGGCCTCGAGGTGGAGCTCTTGCCTCACAATCAGTGACTTCGATCCTAGGTAGTGGCAGACATTTCTCTCCTTGGGCGCAATGTGTAATTGTCTGCTCTGAACTCCACCTAGATGTCAGGAAGGGCTCCAGGTCTGTTCAGTCGCCCCTACTCCACCCGGATGCAAGGGATTAGAGGGTCATTAAAAGAAAAAAGTTGAACATTACCATTTTACTCAAATTCATCTGATGCAGGTAGTCTTTGTTCAGTGACCACAATTAAAATCAGCAACTCAGTTGTTAAATGAAGTGATCACTAAGTAAAGCTACAGCAGTGCTTATGATCTTGTTCAAATTTCATTTGCTATACAGACCTGCAAAGGTCATAAATGCAAAGGTTGGTCACAAAGCTAATTTTTCATCACTGTCTTAACTGTGAAGATCACTGTACAAGGTAGTCACTGAACAAGGAACTATCTAAATTGCACTTTTTAAAAGATATAGCTATGATTACCCTAAATTAGACAACCCTCTAGGTATTTTAAATGGATATTTGATTTGGAAAAGAGCTAAAGGAATTGCCACTGGTTCTGGAATGCTGTTTAGGATGGTCATACAAATGTTCAGGAGAGGGGAAGGATTATTCCTCATCTGCATAAAGCAAAATGCATAACACATCCACAAGCTGCTGTTTCATCACACAAATGGTTGGTCAGGAAAGTGTACAATGATACATTTCCATTTCTAACTCTGCTAAAGCTTTTTATTGCAAACACCATTACTCTAAAAGACAGAAGAATTTATGTTGCTTAGTGATATATCACTTCAGTTCTTTTTCTTTAGAATTCTCCTGTCTCATCTTGGGGTTTTTGACAGCAAAAAATTACAGCTCCTAAACTTAAGTTCTTATAGATTTTTTAGTAGTATAAGGATATTGTAGGTTTTGGTGCATTGAAAAAATAGACTTATGGCAATGTATGCATTCTCATCCATATCATGAGCTACAGCAAGTAATATAGATAAAACTATAGTACTAGAAAGTTGTAATTCAACTTTCAGAACTAATGTTAATAAAAGGATTGCAAAATGTTTTACAGGTAACAAATTTCTTTCCTATATCTATTTGTCTTTTAATTGAAGCAAGCACTTGTGAAAACCACTTCTATCTCACCTGTGGTTCTTTCAATGCAATGGAGCAATCAACCACACAGCTTCAATCAACTTGGCACCCTACAGATATTTGGGATGACAATATCCAAAATGTTTAGGCAGTGTAGTCTAGAAACCAAGGTACATAACAAGCATCCTATTTCTCTGGGATCTTTAATGCCAAGGATGTATCTGGATCCTTGAGTGCTATCGAAATCCTATGGCTCTGAGAGGATTCCCCCAGGGCACAAATGACCTCTGTTTAGAATTCCAATAACAGCTATTTTCAGATGCTCACCAAAAGCTTTGGTCCTATCTAAGATTTCTTAATGTATTGTACTGCCTGGATTTAGGTATTCTCACTTTTTGCTATACTGGAGATTTGTATGCAAATATACACACTATTTCATACATCAATTTCTTTTTTGTTTTGTCCTCCTCCTCCTCCTCCTCCTCCTCCTCCTCCTCCTCCTCCTCCTCCTCCTCCTCCTCCTCCTCCTCCTCCTCCTCCTCCTCCTCCTCCTCCTCCTCCTCCTCCTCCTTCTTCTTCTTCTTCTTCTTCTTCTTCTTCTTCTTCTTCTTCTTCTTCTTCTTCTTCCATCCCACCATTGTCCCAATTTAAAACCTACAGCCATTTACTCACTCCGTTGCAACTGATAAAATGAGCAGCAGCTTACAAAAGTTTATGTATTTAATAAAATAAAAGTCCTAGCAGACTCCTTCAGATTTTTGGCTACCATTGACAAACACAAACCTCATCCTACAATGTCTACTATCCGTTTTGGCTATTCAACAGAAGTACGAGAACGTGCAGGCTGCATGGAAGGACTGTACAGGCCATATTGGCCTGGGATTTTAGGCCAGCATAGTTCAGGATATTCCAGAAGTGCTTCTTTTTAATCTCAAAGTTTGTCATCAGTGATTTTTATTTAAAGGAAGTCCATGTGAACTATTTTCAGTATATGGGTTATAGTGCACTAAACAGATTTTCAAATTATTAAGAAATATTAAATTTTTTCACGATATCTTTGCTCCTTTGGGCTCTAATTTAAAATAGTTAAGCAGAATTTGAAACACATGTGTTTCAAGGTTTTTAAATATTCATTCCTTCAGTAAGTATGTTATTTATTTTTTCTGGCAAACACATTCCCTCTTTATTATATCCGCTCCACTATTGGATTCTTTTCCACATATTCTCTCCTAATATGGTAGCAGAAAAGGGTTTTGTATCAGTTCCAAAATGCTCTTTCAAGCTTGTAGAAGATAAGAACAGAAAGCAAATGTCATGAAAGGAAAAGGGAGAGGGGGAACACACCAGCAATAACAAAAGGCATGTATTTTTCTATTAACAAAGGATTGGAAAAGAATAGAATAAAAGTTTTCCCATGGGTATGTTTCATTTCATTTTAGCTTTATCATATATTATTTTGGGGGGAAGGAGTTCTTTAAGTTCAATGATTCAGTAATCATGTCAAAGTGACATTATTGGGTCCCTCACCACCACCCCAAAAAAATAACATGCTAGAACTCTTGTTTACTTGCATAAAACATGCAAATGCTGGTTCACATGTTGCATTGATACAAAAGAGATTTCATTATTTGTCAAACCTGATGAACTCTGAACTATTTTTTCAACATGGAAACTGGCATGCATATAATTTAATGATAATAGCTCCTTCCAGTCAGGGAGGTGACTCAGCACAGCACCTTACAAATGTCATAAACAGAATCTGTGCACAGCCCTTGTCTCTTTCCAACCTTATTATAAACATGCCCACATCCTGTTGCCCGAGTTTCCTTTCTTTCTGAAAAGTCATTCTCAGAAGATAAAGAATCACAAATGATAAATGAGTAGAGTTTTCAAATGTTAATATTTATTTAAAAGTTAATTCGAAATTAAACCAGAAAAAATTACATTGACTCCATCAACTATATTAAAGACTCCAGCTATCAACATCCTTTTTTGTTTTGGAAACTGAAATGCTAGAAGTTTATAAAAAATATGTGTAAGAATATCTATTGTAATATGTTAACCATATTTAATGTAATAGAGCTGGTCCTCAAGTTATGGCAATAAATGATACCAGATTTTCCATTGCTAACAATACAGTCATAAAGCACAATGTCACTTGACTACATTGCTTAATGATAACAATTCTGATAGTCCACATTGCTGTCATTAATCAAATCCCACTGGTTGCTAGACGAGGACAGATCCCAATCCAAGCCATTCCTGGCTTGGCTTCCCAGCCTCAAGCCTTGGTATTGAAGTTACTTTCAGTAACCATTTAAAGTTTCAGGGGCGCTGAACAAATGGTTGTTATGTCCAGTCTCTGAAATCATGGACATCACAGCATCCTTGCAGTCCCATGATCAAAATTTGGTCACTTGGCAGCCCACCCATACTTACAACCACAGGGACACTTCAACTCCCTGAAACTACCTATCTCCTTCTCATTTCTGCTCTTTTGACTGCCCTACATTCTACTGACTCTGTTGACCCTGTGCTCCATTTGTCTTGCTACCCTACCATCCTGAAATCCACTTGCCCTGCAGCCAGAGCTATACTTGCCCTATTGTCCTGGCATCCACTCAATCTGCTGCCATGAAGTCCACTCATCCTGCTGTCCTGTGCTTCAACTGCCCTGCCACTCTGCCTGTCCTGCTGCCCTGTGCTCCATTCCAGCTGCCTCGTAAAGGGCCAAGCCAGGTGCTCCTCGGCAGCAACTGGGGGGGAAAGGAAAAGTCAGCTAGGGTGGCAGGGCTGGCAGAGCAGCAGGGTGAGCAGAGCCTAGGGCTGCAGAGCCAGCAGAAGCAGCAGAGTGCAGGATGGCCAAAAGGGAGAAATGGGGGAGATTGGCAGGTGGGAAGCACCCCTACAGTCATAAGTATGGGCCATCTGCCAGCACCCAAATTTTGATCACATGATCATGGAAGTACTGCAATGGCCATAACAGGGTACTGAGCATAGCTACCATTAGTTCAGCATGACCAAAAAATGTCTGTTAAGCTTAGGACTACTTATAGTGCTTTAGTTTCTGATAAGCATTTTTATTCTTCCATTTTCTGTTAGTAGAGCATTTTGTTTTTCTGAATTGTATTTAGAGGGCTCTTACTGTGTTTGCATTGTGTTAGTAATGGTTCAAAAGCAAAGACAATTTATTGCATTATTCCATTCTATAAACCATCCTGAAGCAACATTTATGATTTCCATCAAATCAGTTACATCAGTTTATTTTTTGGATTAGGGATTTCTTTGTAACAATACTCAGCCTTTCTCAAACTCTCTTTCCCATCTGTGAAGTTCCATATGTGCTTAAACTCACACATCCTTTATCAGCTGTTAATTCTTTCCATAGTGTATGTATATATGGCTCCTAATTAGATTCAGGTATATTAAAATCTTTATTAAAGTGAATAGGAAACAAAAGTATTACTGAACTCTTCAAATTTAATCAGTGTAGTCAATGAACCACAAGATATGCCTTCTTATCCACTTTTTCACCAAAATGGATATCTCTCTTCAAAATTGAAACCAGTATCTGCAGTATCTGGATTGAAACTATTTTGTTTCTTCGGGTTTCTCATGTTTTGTGTCACATTTCAGTGCCTTCTTGGTGAAAATCATGTGTATCAGCTGGCAAAATTGTTAATCCACTATCCATTTGTATCACTGCATTACTGGAAAATTTTGAGATGTCTTTAGGCTGTAAGCTGATGGAACACATTATTGGACACCATGTCAGTTTTATAGCTTTGGTGACAATCCTATAACTCAGTAAGAGAAAATGTAAGATTGTAGTTTAAGGTACCAGAGGTCTTGTACAATGCTTTACATGCTAAATGCGATAAATAGATGATATAAGGAGAGAGTAGGTGAGAGAGACAGAGAGAGAGGGATTAATTATGTGCTAATACAATATAAAGAGCAAAATTTACTTTGCACTGTACTTTTTTCAGCATACCAAATGTTTGTGGAATAATAGAAACATGGTGTGTCCTGCCTCTGTATGAATGTGCAGAGAGTAACAAGCATTGTCCACCAAATTAATTGAAGCATGCATGCATGCACCCTTAGAATAAGCTGGCTTGACCCCCTCTGATCCAACACCTTCATACCACAATGTTCTTTCCCCTCCCTGAAATTCCTGGGTACAATTGAAATGGTGTACTCCCACCAGCCCCTATGCTTCCCAGAAATCCTCTCTGCCATTGAATTACATTTTCCTTCCCATCTTTCTGTAGTTGGATCAGGTGAGAGAAGCACTACTTATTCAATAAGAAATTTAAATCTTTACTACCTACAACAGCAAAGGCAGAGAGCTCACACAAAATTGGAAAGCAAAAAGACAATGAACAGGTGTTTTCTAAATAAAGTTGTCACACTCAGCTTCAAGATCTCTCACACAAGCACACCAAAATAATTTCACACAGTGCAGTTCTCAGTAAAGCTATAATGTAACTAGTTTCACTGATCTTAGCCTGATTTCCAGAGTGCTAACTCCAACTTTGTTTCAGTCAGTGGATGCTTTTTCTCTTACCTGGCTTCTAGAAAGCCATAGCAATGATTTATTCAAACCAGGGGTGGGTTCTAACTTACCTCGCTGCCGGTTCGCTTCCTCCCGCGCTGCGTGGCTGTGCCTCAAGGGCGCGCACATGCGCAATACTGAAGAAATAAATAAAAATTTAAAAAAACAAGATGGCGATGCATGCGCAGTGCCAGGAACTTGGCTTCTGCGCATGCGCAGAAGAAAAAAAACCCTGGAAATTTTTTTTAAAAAAAAGATGGCGGCGCCCACGGACCGACACCGACTGAACCGATTCTGTGATGTCATTGTGACATCACCAGCGGGTTGCTACTGGTTCGGACGAACTCGTCTGAACCGGGAGGAACCCACCACTGATTCAAACACACCAAAGACAAAAGCAAAATTTATTCCTTCAAGGGGGAAAAAATTAATTGGTCTTAGCATTTGCTTTTCTCGTGATTCAGTTTTATCAACCTAATACCTGGATTGACAAGTCAACTTGTTTTTCTCTTGACACGTCTAATTTCTGATGGGGAATTTTCCCACATTCACTACAGGTTTCTTTTTTCATCCAGGAAAATGGGTTGCTAACTAAAACCATTTGTTCATTTATTCATATAATTTATATAACTGCCCAATTTCCCACAAGTAACATTTAAAAACTCACAATATGTAACCCCAGGCATCAGAGGGAAAAACAATGACCCTCGTTATAGAAAAACATGCATCAACAACAGAGCTCATCTAATATCCTGACTCAAATACCTGGAGAAATAGCCTGGTCTTCAATGTTATGTTAGGAACCTTTAATAGCTTTAATAGTATATCTGAACAATTTAATAATTATTTGCACTTTTGTTACACAATTCCCATCCCATTGCATTTTATATATATGTTGTAAAGTGAATGAATATATATATTGCAAGAAAAAAGGGGGGAACTATAAGTATCCCAAATACTTCATCCATGAGCCCTTACAACCAACATCTATCTTCTCCAGAACTTCTCCAAAAAGTGGGTATTGGAGACTGGAAATTTGTCCAACAGAACTTGACTGAGAGAGAGTTGCTCTAGAACAGGGTGCATTGCTTCTTCCTTTCAAGCAGTAGGCATGTTCCTTCTGTCAAAAAAAGGATTCATCTGTTCTCAAATCTAATCAGCCACCACTCCCTGGTTAACCAAAGGAGGCAGCAAAGATTAGCATCCACCCTGCATGTGACTCAAGATCATGTTTCAGAGAACCCTATCCACTTTCCTAGAATCTACAAGGTCAATGACTTCATATCATACCAGCCCAGTCATTCTATTGGTTCTGGCCATGTAGCGTGTAAATCCAAGTAGATTTGAGTGTTTCTGTCTACAAAATATCTAACAAACAAGTCACGGAAATCTTTTGTATAGGTATAGATTACCCTATGTAAATTTTGCTATTGGATGACATTCTGCCAATGCAAGAACAGCAATCTATTTTGCCAAGATTATTGCTAGAATTTGGCCCAAATCTGTGCTCATACCCACAGCCAGTCATATTTACGCCTTATCTTACATCATCATTTCTTCTGCTGTTTCATACTAAAGTGCATCACTAGTGCATTAGAAACATGGGTTATCTAGAGAGTCCTTGCTCTCTTTGAATTCCATTGCATTGCTCTTAGATCAGTAGGACAATCCCCCCAAACCTGTAGAAAACCAGCTGGATCCATAAGATACCTACAGCAACCCATCTTAATCAATTATCTACCTGCAGAAATCAATGGTATCAACAAATCTTATTATTAATATAAAGTGATCTGATCACAACAAAGTTGACAGAAATATCTTTACTCTCAGATTACAAGCCAGAAATTCCAGAGTTAAGAGGCAAAAATGCTCATGAGCAATGAAATGGCTTATACATCTGTAGTATCCATAGTTTGTTCCTGTTGTCCAATTTAGATTTTTAGCTCTGGATTTTGTAATTAGCAGAAAATGATAACTCCCCCTTCCCTATGTTTCAGACAATAGTGTTTTGTAAACAGGTACTTTGAGATTTTTATTAAAATGAGCAGGATTAGTGTTTAATTTGGCATGAACTTCTTTATTCCAGAATGTTTGAAAATATATAGACTTACTTTTATAATCTTCCATTCAACATAGCTAGAGTTGCACAGTTGAAATGCTTGTACACAATGTTTTTTGGTATTTCAAAAAAAGTATTACATCTTAGTGCTTGTTGTGAGAAGCATCTTTTTTAATTCCTCATTTGATTCAGACAACTAATGTAGCCTGTTTTCTGAAGTCTTATCTAATATTTGTACCATATACTATATTAATTATTTTTAGCCAAATTTTGACAAAATCCTATCACATATTTTTCAATGATGATGAAACTTTAATATGCAAACCAGTACAAAATTCTTAATAGATAATTGGAGAATGAGGATCATAAAGGTTAATTGTTTTAGCATTTGCCAAGTTCTACCATTACCAAAGATGGCAAACTTCAAATAAAAAATAGGTTTGACCTCCGTGTGCTTTCAAAATGAAATATATATTGGAGATTTGGTTGATGTTATTTAGGAGATAGGAGATAGGTATCAATAAATCATACAAATGAAACAATACAATCAGTCACACAGTCTAGTCCTGAAATATGTTTTTCCTTAGTTTAAAAATAAGCAATAAAACTTATTTGTTTCAAAGCTGAGACAAACTTGGCAAATTTGTTATATGCTATTGTTGCATGAAAAGTTACAGAGAGAAATTAGGTGCCTCTATTTTCTTTTTTCCTCGTTTCTTTGATTGGATGCCTTTGCCTTCCCTATGTCATTGTTTTGATACTTGGAGCTTGATAAATTGCACAATAAAATAGCTTCACCAACATTCTTAGATATCAAAGTCCTGCATATTTATTAAACCTTTTACAATATTGTCAATAGAATAATAACTTTAACAATGCAATAATTGTTATTTAAATATAAAATGATGATACAGCCCAGTTTATTCTTTACATTTGGAATTTGTGTTATTTTGAAATTACATGCATGGAATATTTTATAATCCATTTTAATAAGTCTCTTTCTCACTTTCCCATCAAACATTCTTCCAAACTAAAATTTTGTTCCATAGAAATGTAAGCCACACATTGAATCCAAGATAGATGCAGGTTGAAAAATATAGGCAATGAGCTCAGTTGGAAATAAAATTCCAAAAGTACCACCTATTAAGCATTTGGTAGGGGTGGATTAGATCTCTAATCCCATCCAATGCTATGAATCATTGCAAATCGCAAACTAAGAACTGTGATTTGCATTGCTAGAATTATTGTGCTGTATTACCCACTTCAATTATCTTTAAATTTCATTTCCCTGTTCAGCTTACTGCAGTGTGTTCGCATATCCACCTTTCTGTGATGGAAATAATTATTTCATTTTTGTATGTGTATAAAATGAAATACTGTCTAATCCACACAAGTTATGCGATGAAATATTTATTAATCTTTATTATGGTTCTTTTGTTTCTTTGATCCAAAACAAGAAACAACAGTGTGTATTTATAGAATGTATTTATATTGTTCCTTATGTCTAAAGAATAGTCTCATTGCTTTCTCTATCTTACCAGTGATGAGCACATTAGGTTGCATTTTTTATTAAGAATTGATAATGATTTACTATTCTACTTTTCCTTAAAGAAGCTGAGTTAAGAGCCAAACTGGACTTTGGAGGTTCTAAGGTTAGGAATCCATTATACTGAACCCTTTTCCCCTTTGACTATGGAGTGCATTGCTTCACACAATCATTTTCCTGTCAGACTACAATTTTTTATAGAGGTTTCCTATGTGAACATTTCCCCTTGTGCTCTCAAAATTTGATTGAAAAATTGTGGATGTGAACAGATTTTTGTGACATCCCTGGGAGCATGATTCAATTGCTAGTAAAAAAAAAAAAGTAGTAAATTCTGGCTGGGCAGTTTGATGCGCCTCAAGCACTGTCTTAATGGTTACATTTCCCTCCAAGTTCCAATCCTGTTCAAGGCATAGTTTGAATTGAAACAAAATGTTCCAAACCCCTGCCTGTCTTCACATGATAAATAAATTTTAAAAAAACCCTCAGTTAACAATTGTACTCGTTCCCATACTCTCTTGGATTTTTAACCAAGCTTTGTGGCTTGCTATGTCATTGAAATGTATAACAGTCACTACTTAGATTTCTGAAAACTGTACTTGTTCCTAACATTTGACCTGGATTATAACTTTTGGAAAGCTGGAAAGCTGGGTTAAAAGGCCCTGTGCAACAGCGGGGGGGAAATTATAGCGTGCAGCATCATTAACTACATTTTTCAATTTAGTATGTCCTACAAAAACAACCAGAGTTAAAGTCTTTATCATTTCTTTTGGATATTTTATTCCAGAGTTCCACATATCACCATAGTTTTTAATTTGTTTCTTCATTAATGTAATGCACTATATGTGATTGTTTTAAACTTCTCTCTTTGCAATTGCCTTCATTATATCCCCCCCTTGCAATATATCAATGTCGGTTGGCAGGGCCGAGGGGGAGAGCCTTCTCTATGGGAGCTCCCTCCCTGTGGAACCAGCTTCCCCCAGAGATCAGGACTATCCCCACCCTGCTGGCCTTCCGTAAAGCAATAAAAACTTGGCTCTTCCGGCAGGCGGGGTGAAAGTGAGACCAACTAGACTAGATATGGGTCTCCCCCCTTGATTGTGAATGTGAGATACTCTTTAATTTTTGTACTTTTTAATTATTGTATTTTTTTACAATACTGTGGAATGGATTCTGATATGTTGTGAGCCGCCCAGAGTCCCCCGGGAGTTGGGCGGCATAGAAATCCATTTAAATAAATAAATAAATAAATAAATATATAAGACTTTCCTAAACATAATAACTAAGTTACTTCTTATTCGTCCATTAGATTTCATATTTCAAGTTTCCTCCAAATCCTCAGGATAGCCTACCCAGTTTCTTGCAATTCAAGCATGGGAATCCACATCCATGATTGTGTATATGCTAGAATTTGGAAATTGAAATTACACGGGAGAAATTACACTACAAGGAGAAAGCCTCAGAAATGAAAGTAGCTTAATTTTACCAGAATTGGGTCATAAATAAAGGAAAATTAAGTCCTGAGTATTAATTGGCCCCAGTTTCTAAGATACAGCTTCAAGTCAAAGTTGCATCAAAATAATTCAAACTTAACAAGGGGGATTTGCCATTATGCTCCATACCTTTTCTGCAAATGTGATATAGCAGTGAGAATGGTGCCACACCAATCATTTTAAATTTATCTTTCATGTAATATTTTCATGCTTTTTGCATAAAAAACTGACAAGCTCTAACATCAGATTAAATGATAAATTTCAATCTTTATTCGGTATCTAAACTGCGGGTTTTGGCTTTTCTCTTTTGAACTGCAGTAGGATCATACCTGGGGAGATTCCAGCAGTAATCGGCAAACATGGACGGACTCCATTTCCCTTGGTATCTTTTCTCCATGCCTGTGATATCCTGATGGAATCTCTCCCCATGCTCATCACTCACTGCCCCACAGTTCAAAGGGAAATAGTCTAAATGCGAGTGTAAGAAGTGAATTTTCAGTGACATGTTTGCACCAAGTGCTTTATAGGACCTAAGCAAATTTTCCATGTTTTTCATAGTCATCTGCCTTTCTATTTTCAAAGTGAAGATAAATTTATACACTTCCATGTGGTACCATTTTCATTGTTCTACCATACTTTGTCGAGCAGTTATGAGGCATCATGTTCATTAGACATCTCCCTCCCTTGTAGTAAAAAATACTAGCCTGTGTATAAATCTTTATTGTGAAATATCTTGAAAACTTTAGCCAATCAGCACCTTTATCACCTGTTTTCTAATTCATCTAATGAAAGTATGTAAAATTTACACATTTTATCTTGGAAGTCGATAATTTGTAGACCAGTGTTATTTGCACCTTCTTCCTTTCAGTGTATACTTACAATGCAACCCTCACAAACAATCATGTCAATTCTGAGCATAGGAAACTGGTCCCTGGTTGATGAGTAAACAGAACTTTATTGTTTTATAGTGTAAAGTATTATTATAAGCACATTTCTCCAAGTAATTTAGTTGCACTCTTTTCCCCATCATGCCAACTTGGTAAGTATTGGCTTTTGATTTAAGTACAAAAATTTCAGCTCCTTCTGGGTTTTATTTCAAAAAGACTATTTGAGATAAAATGTATTTTACTGAGCTGCAGGTTACAGTGAGCTAGCAAATTTTGCCTGAATCCCACATTTGTCCATCCATACTTTATTTTATGATAGATGAGAGGAGTCAGTCAGGACTGATTCTTGAATCCTTCCCTTTTAAATTAATTTACCCTTTTGTATTGAACCTTTCTACTTTTCAGAACCTCGTCTAACTGCTGAAAATGTAACCATTCAAATTAATCTTAAACCAGGATGAACCATTTTATTTTGGCCATCTGCAAATAACAGTCCCAGACTAAAATGTCCCCAATGAATAGATCATTGGCTTATTGCCAGTTTAACAGTGCTGACTTCCCATCCATTGTTCCAATTTCAGGAGTGTTTATCCTTCTAGATATAGTCCCAGATGTGCAGAAGAATGGTGGATGGAACAGGATGAAGCATGTTTTGCTCCAGAACTTTGTATTTATGTTAGGCAGACAAATTTTGCTCCAATACAGAATTTTAAATGAGTGTTTAATAAGATAGATCTTTGCTGTAATGCCATTGTAATGCATAAGATGAGTGAGAGATACAAGAGATTATAAGCAGTATATATTTGTGTAGATTGGAGTTTCTGAACTTCAGACACACAAACATCTGTCACGATGTGAATTTTGATTGTCAGCTGTGCTCATACACTAAGATATATGGTACCCAGACTTCCTAGCAAAGCAGTCACGTGGTGAGTGAACTGCGCATGTGTGACATTCCATTCATTCATTTCTTCCCTTCTGCTACTGTCCTTCGTTGAAGAAGGACGCCTTAGATTGCAGAGATGTAGTTATTAAGATTTATTGTGTTTTTATATTCTTTTATACTGAAATAAATATTTTGTTATTTAGACTTTATAATCGCGTTTCATTTGTTAAGGATTAGATTCAAAAGGGAAAGATCTTATCACCTCTAATCGTAAATCCTCATCCTAACAACATCATCAATATTTACTTTTTCCCTACCATATTATACAGGAGACATGAGTAGAAATAATACTGCTTACTATCCTCCAGGTTTGTTTTTTCAATCATTTATAAATGTCTGGAGAACTTTCTCTCTTCCAATTTTTCCAAAACATCATTTAATATCTGAAATTATTCTAAGTGCACAGTTAAGGTTCAAAATGCTGTAGGTGGCATGCTAAGTAGAAATAAACAATTTACTCAGATTATGAAAGGAACATGTGCCACATGCCTCTGACAGAAACAAAAGAAGAATAAAAGTAAAGGCAGTAAGTTCTAAGGATAATGGTAAAGGGTCTCAGAAATAAATAATAAATAGGAAATGCATTGCTCTGAATTTGGGAGGTTCAACATTCAGTTACGGCTTCTCTTTGCTAGCTAGAGATGTACGTTTCTTTCCCTAACCAGTTTTATAGTATTTGTGGGCCCTCCTGCTCCTGCTGGCAATAAGGCCTGGATTTCATCTCCAGGATCTGCTTCTGACCATTGTTGCCATAGAAACCTAAAGATAGAGTGCTGTGAAGTACAACATTGAAGTAACCCCAGTTGTTGCACCATTCCTTGGAAACGGTGCCTCCCATTGTTCCTTTCCTGAAGAAATTTAGTTCCTTTCCACCATAGCTTTCCTTTTATGTAACAAATATTGATTTAGGTCAGTCATGTATGTGATTTTTCTAATCTCATTAAAGGTTATTTCCGATGTCTTCATTATCTTTTCTCACGCAAAACACAGGGAAAGAAAATTCTTAAGACAAATTATCCCTACTTTGAAAGTCACGTCCTGAGTAATGTTCTCACAAGAGAGAGGTTGGCTGCTGGCCTTGAAGTATGTTTGTCTTTTAATTCTTTATGGGGGCATTTGAACCCTCTGATACAGCCGAAGCAGTGATGGGTTTGAATTTTTTTTACTACCGGTTCTGTGGGCGTGGCTTGGTGGGCGTGGTGTGGCTTGGTGGGCATGGCAGGAGAAGGATAGTGTAAAATCTCCATTCCCTCCCCACTCCAGGGGAAGGTTACTGCAAAATCCCCATTTCCTCCCGATCATCTGGGACTCGGGAGGCAGAGAATAGATGGGGCGGGGCCAGTCAGAGGTGGTATTTACCGGTTCTCCGAACTACTCAAAATTTACGCTACTGGTTCTCTGAACTACTCAAAATTTACGCTACCGGTTCTCCAGAACTGGTCAGAACCTGCTGAAACCCACCTCTTAGCTGAAGGCTATAAATATGTCACCCTACTGGTCTGTAAGGACACATGATGCCAGCCAGCCCTTCTTCAACCACATTTCTCTTCAGGTTTTGACTTCAGGCATGATGGAAAAGTATGACAGACAATTTCACTCCCAAAGCTGTTGTTATCAAAGTATAACTGAACATTTACTAATGCAAGATATAATGGCTGTGCCCAGTTGATAGACTGGTCATTTGTCAGCTGCCCAATCTTCCCCCAGCCATGCATAGCCATTAGAAGGGAAACAATAGTCAGATCTATTTTGAAACAGAGCATATGCTTTTTCTTCTCTGAATCCAATTAAGAATGTTTAGAGATACATGCTTTTTCTTCAAACTTCAGTGTTCCTTTGTGATCTCATGATAGAAACATAAAATTCTGTATTTATTGATCTCTCTTTATTTCCCTTTCTTTCCCTATAAATTGCTGCAATTTAACTCAAAGGAAGACTTATTGCAGAATCAGAGTTTCTCACTCATGAAATTTTAAATGAAATATATGATGCCTTTCCATTTGTAATTCTCCCATGTTTTTCATTACTTATTCCATCATTTTTCTTACTTGAAAAGAATATCTGGTAAGATGGGGAAAATGGGATTGGTTCTTAGCGTCTTATGACTGGTATTATTAAGAAGTGGATTCTTGCAGAAAAGAAGAATGCTATCAAGCATAAAGAATCAGGATCATTCATGTTGGTTGCATTATAAAAAATTATTGAAGCTTGTGCACAAGAATCTGGTCAACCAATGGTCAGCACTAAATTGGTGTTAGACAAGGGTCACTGGAATTCAAAGGGGGGGGATGGACTTGGATTTCTTATGGCAATGCAAGGACTCTAGACTGATGATGCATTTTATTCCACCACCACCCCAGGTTAGCCTACTCTTCTCTACAGATGTTCAGTTCAAGTATGAAGACATTTCTTAGGAATGGTAGTTTAGACTAAATTGGATAAGCCAAGTACCATCAGAAATATGCTTTTGTATACAACTCTGTTGTAATGATCAAATTGCACACCTTCCCCCCCACACCCTAATTTTCAGGCCCAGATCAGATGCCTTCAGTGTTTATATGCAGATATATTTCCAGTCTGCATAGCAAAAGAAAGAGAGTGAAAGAGATTACAATGTGGGTTCAGAACCGGGTGGGGACTGCAGTGGAATACCAAAGATTAAGCCCTTATACTAGGAACACCTTCTGAATTTGGAAGCCTGTTCTGGCAATCTGCAAAGCTTATTTTGTATTTAGCTGAATGCAAAAATATGCCATTAAGATAGTACATAGTTGAGCCCTCAGCCATAAGAATTTTTCACAACCAAGCAAAGCAGCAAGAAAATTGTAAGGTAGAGCTTCTTATTAAACTACTTTTTCAGTGTTTGTTCACTATATTGCAAAGGTACTAATCTGCACAGCAATTCTTTTTCTAATAAGATGGGAGATTCATGAGTATCAGCCTCTCTCTCTACTTCTTCCCCTCAAAATACAAACAAATAAGAGCTGCATAATGTACTTCAGTACATTATTTGAACTATGTATATCAGCCCACAGGACTTCCACATCTTTATTAAAGATCAGTATCTTCGTATTCAATGTATAATCATTGGGCCCTAGCCTTGTCATTCATTTTCACTGTGTTTCTTTAGTATTCTGCCCATGTAACTGTTCACGAAAATAGGTTTTTCTCTTTTTGAAGAAGAGAATGTAAAAACATATAGTACCTACAGTTTAGTTTTCACATTAAAAGCTCTGTCACTCAAGCTTTTGTTTGAAGGAATACTTAATTCTCTCCTGATGCATCCACAGACTCTACCTTATCCATGTACACTTGATGCTTCTGATGCATAATTCATGTAACCGTGCTACTGCCTACAAAATACTTTATTTTGAACTTGCCTGTCACATCAAGAAGTTTGTTCATTATTTGCTAAATTAAATCTTTCTTGTCCACAAAGCCACTTGCTATGGATATTGGAGACACGTTTTGTAAATGAGCAGTGGCAGTTCTGAGATCAAGATTACTGTATATATATATATATATATATATATATATATATATATATATATATATATATATATATATATATATATATATATATATATATATATATATATATATATATATATATATATATATATATATATATATATATATACCTCAGCTTTCATTTCAATTGAGATACAAGTCCTTTGTTTTGCCTCTAAGTAATGAACTGACATCGTTTGCCATTAAATGGCAGTAAAACAAAGCATGTCAGTTGAACTGCTTTTAAAAGCCTCTCTATTAGTCCTCCCTTGAGATAGTCTTGTAAAATCAGTAATGTACAATACTAATTGTGAATTTTTCAGCTTCTGCCAGCCTTCCATGTGTTGAATGTTAATTAGAGCAACTGAAGGAGCAATATTTTTCACTTAGCTCTTCTTCTCCTAAGGATAGGGCTATAATGAAAAGCCAAGTCTTTCTCATTACAATATAGCAGGGAGTGTCTCTTCAGGAGAATCAGAAATACCAACCTTTAAAAGGGACTACTAACACTAACAGCCAATGGCTCCACTCAAGAGATTTTAGTGACTTCAGTGTTTTAGATTTATTTTTCTTATAAGTTGGATGTGTGGCTTGCATCTGTTACTGTTCAGGGATAGCCCAGTGCTTGAACAGGAGTCTGTTTCAAAAGCTATTTCATCCAAAGTCAGTGCTATAGAGAGGAAAAAATAGGAAAAGAGGGCAGTATTGCTAAACAACGGACAGCACAGATGTACAGATTTCCTGGCCACAGACGTTGCAAAATCAATTATTATAATTATTTTAAATTTTTCTCCTACCCATCCAGTTGTCAATTGACATGCCGTGTTATTATGTAGATTTAAACTATTTTTATCCTCTTCTTTGAATATGAATGCATTAATCAAATGGTCTCCATTTCTGATTTACTTAACCATCATAAAATTTGGATACCTTTTACAATTTCTGTTTAAGCAATTAATATAGTGCCCTTTTCATAAAAATCTTTGATTTCTGGATTAGAAAATAGGACAAGAATAATGAAATATAGCTTATACCCTAGAAAACTAATGACTGCCATTGGTTAATGTGAACCTAGTAGTAATTTATTATTAGTTGATTGAAATTTAGTAGTTAGTAGTTGTACACAGGGGCGGGTTGCTTACTTACCGATACTGGTGCGCTGCGCGTGCATCTCCACGTTTCATGCGCGCACATGCTCGCTACGCACGCGTGCCCCCTCGCACAATTTTACTTCTGCGTATGCGTGGAAGCAAAATCTCACCAAAATCTCGTGCGCACGTCCCTTTGCGAGATTTTGGCGAGATTTCGCTTCCGCACATGCGCAGAAGCAAAAAAGCCCAAAAATTCTTTTAAAAAGATGGTGACGTGCGTGACAGACCGATGAAGATGGCACCGGAGCAGTCGCGCGCAAATTAGGTAATCGGCGGGTCCCTACCGGAGCTGCGCACTGGACCGCACCGGTAGGAACCCACCCCTGGTTGTACAGAAAAATTGTTTGGGTTGATTTTTTTAAAATTAAACTTGGAAGTACAATTAGACTTCACTTAATAACTCTTTATTTAGCAAGCATTTGAAGTTACATTGACATTGCTGAGCAAATGGTACTGATGCTTGGTCCTTGAAGTTATTGTTGTTGCAGCCCCTCTGCATAATATGATCAAATTTTGACTGCGCAGCAATCTGTCTGCATTTACAACCATATGATGTTCTTCAACTTCTATTTGCAACTTCCACTTGTAATGGTCATGTAGTTTTTGGTACCCCAGATTTCCTATCCCAAACTCCATTAAGATAAAAAACAGATAAATCTTTAAAACTTGTCTGCGTAAATATAGCTTTTTTTCCTCTGGCTTTTATGTCAACCTCAGACCATACTAAGCCAAAGGAGCTAAATAGTCACGTATTAAACTGTGGTTTACATTTAAAAGTGTATTTTGACAGGAACTCTCTTTCCCTTCCGTTGTTCAGAGCAAAACTGGATTATCAGAAAGAGAACAATGAACATGATAGCATGAAATGGGATAAGCCTATACTAACATTAAACTTTCAACTTTTAAACTTTAAACTTTCTGTAAACAATAGGATCATCAAGACCAAAGGAGGAATAGTGCACTGATGACCCAGAGACCATTAAACAGCAAGAACTAGCTATGTTAAAGTACCAGACCTGATCCACAGAGAAAGCCTGTGCAAATATATTATTTCCTAGAACTTGTCCTGCACTCTGTTAAATCTTGGCTGCTATAATGTTAGGCAACTTGTTTTATTTGAGCTAATGAAAAATAGATTTATTTTAGTCCAGGATTCTTATTTCCCAATAGTATCTAGACAGGTATCTCTAAGAACATTTATCTTAAGGTAGAATACAAATGGCTATTCCTCTAGGGCAGGGGTGTCAAACTCAATTTCATCAGGGTTGTATTTGACCTTGGAGCCAGGGTGGACATGGCCAGAGTAGGTGTGGCCAGCTCAATATCACTCCTGTCAGGGACGCCTGTGGTGGCCCAAGCGCTCTGCCAGTGAAAACAGGCTCCCAAGCTCCATTTTCGACTACAACAGCCTCATGCAACCCTCTGCCAGCGAAAACAGAGCTCTGGAGAGTCGTCTGCAGCCCTCCCAAGCTCCATTTTCACTGGCAGAGGCACCATGGGCCAGTCCTTCGCTGTTTCCAGGGTGGCCTCATGGGCCAGGTCTAAGCACTCCGTGGGCCGAATCTGGCCCCCGGGCCTTGAGTTGGAGTTGGAATACCACCATCATTTACAGTATGGAAATTCTACCTGTAGTCAGTTTAGAATCAAATTTGAGTATCATGTTTCTCTACAAATCTGTCTAGTCCTAGTGATTGTTATGTATACATCACACACACGAACATACACACAAGCAATTAGAGCAAGTATAACAATTCTTTGTTAATGAACACATCTAAAATAATCTTCAATAACAATGAGAAGAGACAGAGTAATGTTCATTTGCCTCAGCCACTGCTGTCAATTTTCTTTGAATTCATGTCCAATAAGAGTAGCAAAATGACCTATATCTGTTTGTCCTTCAGAATTAAGTATTTTCTGAAACCTTACATTGGAGGAAAAAACATTAAGAGGGAACACTTCAGTATACACTTTAAGGGAAAAGTATCCTCTCATAATTTGCAATATTCAGTGCAGTATATTATCACTTGACATAATTGCCCTATTTGAATAGTTGCTGGGCAATCATTATACAGGTTTTGATAGTAGCGTAAGACTTGCATCCTTTAAAAAAGTCACTCCATCAGTCTCCTGTTTATTTTGTCACTATCTCATTCTCATTAAAAGATTCACTGCATTAGCCAACATTTTATTTATTTATTTGTTTGTTTGTTTGTTTGTTTATCTATTTATTTATGAGATTTATATACCGCCTCACAGTGCAAGCACTCTCTAAATTTACACCAGTAAATTTACACCACTCTCTAAATTTACACCAGTAATTTATTTATTTTTATTTATTTATCACATTTTGGAACAACCCGTCTTCCTCAAAGAGGGACTTGGGGCAGTATACAATAAAATTTCAAAACATAAAACTAGTATATAAAAATTAAAAATTCTAAAAAGAGCAAGAATAATTAATAAAAATTAATTAAAGGGTGAAGGGAAGGATTTCAGGGTGCTAACCAGCCCTGTGGTCCCATGCTCCTCTGGGCTCCCCATGGAAAGCTGCAGAGCCATGTTTTCACCCCTTTCTGGAAGACCAGGACAATGGGGGCCCAGCTCGCCTCAAGGGGGAGAATATTCCATGGGGCAGGAGCAACAGTAGATAAGACTCTCTTTCTGGTCTAAGATCTTTAACTGATAGGGTCCTCACTATACCTTCCCTGCCTGACCAGGTGGGAAGGGCTGATATAATGGGACAAAGGTAGCCTGGCCCTATGTCATGTAGAGCTTTAAATTTCTGAAAACCTGTTTCTGTTATTGTTTAGATCCCTATGTGAAAATTCATCTGATGCAGAATGGGAAACGGTTGAAGAAGAAGAAGACAACAATTAAGAAGAACACTCTGAATCCTTATTACAATGAATCATTCAGCTTTGAAGTACCATTTGAGCAAATCCAGGTAATATCAAACTTGCAATTCCTTCTTCACCTTGAAATTCTGCTCCTCTTCACAGGTACCTTCATTAATACCTATGCAATAGTCCTGCATAGGATTAAAAAAGGGAGATTGCTACAAAAAGTAAAAAATGAACAATACAGTACTTAGGAACATCAATTCTTCAAACAGGCAGCAGATAATAAATATTTATTATTTATTCAGCAGCAATGGATACTAAATAGAAAATCCAATGGTGATTTTATTCCAGTAGTTCCAGAGAAAATCAGTTTTGTTGTTTTCCATTCTTTCAGATGATTTGATTATTTTATCAAATCAAAATTATTTAAAGGCAGCACTGTAATAGTTATAAAGTTCTTCTGCTAAACTGCATAACTAAAACCATACTTATAAGTAAATAATATGTGTTGGCAATTCCAGAGTACTCAGCATAGTTCTGTGATTTTATCTCATTTCAAAAGCCCTCTGAAAGTAAACAGTTTTAACATCTGACAGTAAAAAGAAAAAAGAAATATGAGAGAAAACCAGAAGACAAAAAAAGAAACATCAAAAAGCTTAGAAGGAGAAAAAGTGATAATCCATCTTTCACTGTGGCCCTTCTATTGCTTCCTTAAATCCCAGTCACTTTTGGCATATGGGCCTCTATAAATTACTCCCAAGCGATTGCAGCTCTTGGCAGAAAAGCATGGCTGTCCATCCCAATTTACAGGATCACAGCTTAACTTTCCAGTTTGATATATAAATGTAGTGATAAGGTTCATCGTCTGCTTCAGCACAATTTCACCAAGCCACTGAGGCTGAGGCATTGTTACAACAGACTGCAGGGAGATTCATCCATTCATATTGTATCTGTTGATTTAAACACAAAGTTTTGATTTAAAAATATGTGTCTTCTGTGCCCAACCATAAGACTTACATTTCTGGTACATAAATATTTTAGAAGAGTGATTTGGCAGTGCAATCTCATTACTGAAGCATTGGCACCATCCCAGGCAAGATTATTGCAACTTTTTCAATATCCAGTTTAGAGAGAAATTAGAACAGAAGAAGAGGCTCAGTTGTATACGCTGAAAAACTGCCAATGATAAGATTTTTGGAGCAGGATTTATAGAATATAATTCCTAGGAGGCTGCAGGAAAACCAAGGTAAACCAGATCTGAGCTTCCCATATATTGTTGCCGACTTACTTCACAAATTGTGCTAGCTCTGACAATCTCAACCAGCAAAATGTATGGATTTGCGTTTTTCAACCTTGCTTTGTTCTCTTCCCATTGTTTAGAAAGTGCAAGTTGTTGTGACTGTTTTGGACTATGACAAGATTGGCAAGAATGATGCCATTGGCAAAGTCTTTGTGGGCTACAACAGCACTGGCGCGGAGCTACGACATTGGTCAGACATGTTGGCCAACCCAAGGCGACCCATTGCACAGTGGCATACCTTACAGCCGGAGGAAGAAGTAGATGCCATGCTTGCCGTCAAGAAGTAGGAAGAAAGTGAAATGTGAAAAGAAGGCCTTTCTGCATTTGCCCATATAGTGCTCTTTAGCCAGTATCTGTAAATACCTCAGTAATATGGGTCCTTTTATTTCCAGCCATGCATCCCCAACACAGATCAGTGGTACTTCTACTCTTGTTTTAATTTGCACAACTTTGATGTAGAAACAGCCCTATAAGGCACTCCATCTCACCACTGCCCTCAGATCTACTCTTCTTTTAAGCAATATGTGTAGATAGAGCATGACAGAAATTATTTATTGTATCACACAGTTGTACATACCAGTATCTAAAAATTTATTTCTAGTCTGTTTATTTGTTTGTCGTAAACGTTTCCTAATCTGTGTATATCTAGATGTTTTTAATAAGATGTTATATTTTAAATTATGTAAATTGACTGAGATATAGGAGAGCTGATAATTATATTATAGGGTAACTATTGTCTGCATTCCAGCAAAAATTCCAACTTGTAAGGCACTAGTAGTGTTACACTGACATCTTAAAGGACAACTTAAATCTGAGCTTTCAACTGAACCATTACAATATCAAGATATGTTCTTGAAGGAATGAATCCACTGGTAGACTTTTCTCGTGGGCAATTTTGCATGATCTGAGCAGGACTGACTTCTAGGAAGCATAGCAGAAGCTGATAGATCACTTTTTTTCCTCTTTCTCTCTCTGTATATATATGTGTGTGTGTGTGTGTGTATAAACAAACTGAAATCATGGCTTTACACTTAGAAATGAAGGTACAGTTACATCAAGGGTGGGAGGTGGGAGCATGAAATATTACACATAGCAACATATAAACTATGTGTGGGAATCATTTCAGGGTTATGTAGCAGCAGCAGCAGCCGCCGCCCTGCTACTACCCGTGCAAACATATATACTTGAAGACAAGTAGCTCTCCTTTATCACCTTTATACGAATTTGCATACTGTGAATTCCATTTGTGCTCTCACATTCTCTAATTCTAATGAGTTTGCACATTAGACTTTGTAACAAAATATTTTATTATACTAAGCCAGATGAGAAGGAATGCAGAATATTTTTTAAAGCAAAAAATAATAATAACAGCCGTGTGTGTTTATTATACAAAAGTAGTTTCATGGTGACGAGACAGTATTGTACAATCCCATCAAAAGAGGACAAAAAATTAGCCATATTTCTGAATGCACTTCAAAGCAAGCCAAAAGATAACAGCTAGTGACCTTTTATATACTATTTATACTAATAAGTTTTAATTTGTCCTTTAAAAAAAGTGAAACAAAACAAAGAACAAGTTCTAGCAAACTGAAGCAACCTCTTATGTACACTAGATGCTCGTTTCAGGAGGAGTTTTTAAATGTTTTCAATGTTACTATGTAGTAAATGGCACTATTATGAAGCTATTAGTCATTCCATAAGCGTCTTAAAAGACTGCTCTGTGTATCACTGTGACTGCCGTGTGTGCTTAGAAACTGTAGTTCTCTCAGTGGATAGCAATCAATTTATTCTGTAGTGATATTGTAAAAATACTGCCATTCCCTTCTACTGCACTGCCGAAGGATTGCATAGCACAAGACGTTCTTATAGCTATGGACCAATTCAGAACTGAAGAGCTATGCACAGGACAAGGCATCATTTAGAACGGACTGACAACACAGCATTTTGTCGACACTGTGCAATATTCCATATCTCTCCCCAGGTTGATGGTAGAGGCTGTCCTTCAGAAAAAGACCGATGGTCACTTTAGCTTATATTATTTCCTTGTGTCGCATCGGGGCATTATTTTTGCAATTGGGCTCTCTTCCCTGGAGACCCATTTCATTAATTTATTTAAATGCTGCATATTTATTTAAAAGATTGTAAATATATTTTAATATGTTGAAACACAGGTTCTATTTTCAGTAACAACCAAGCACCAAAAATAAAAAAAAATCCAAGAAGACATTCCTCCCCACTCCTTCCCATTTAAAAAAAAAACTTTTAGTAGTAAGTGTGGGATTTCCTCAGAAATAATTTCAAAATGTAGAGTTTCCTTTTTTAAGAAAAAAGGCATCCCCAGTTGTGTTTTTTAATGACAGATCTCCTTTTTCCGAGCTCTAAGCTGGCAAGTTATTTATGAAATGTAGATAATTAAACTCACAAGCCACAAATGGATTGTGGCAATTTAATCCAATTTCTATTTAGCTTTCCACAAGGACCAACATTTATCATTCTGGTGCTCTTTCTATTGTCTACATCAGTGTTTTTCAATCTAAGCAACTTTAAGATGTATGAACTTCAATTTCCAGATTTTCCCCAGCCAGTAAGCTTGCTGGCTGGGGAATTCTGGGAGTTGAAGTCCACACATCTTAAAGTTGCTGAGATTGAGAAACACCTTTCTATATCAAAGAGGAAAAGGCAAAATTGAATCAGATAAGTTGAACTATATGTAAGAGGGTCCTTTTCTAACTGTATACGACCACCAAATCTCACCAAAGAGAGTGAGCCTAAACACAGAGAGTTCAATTCTGCTGTAACTTCTTTTAGTTGATCAGCATAATGGGACAGAAATTTCAGGCTGAAGCTGCCAGAATTGATTCATTGTGTGAAGGTATTCTAAATTGATTCTCTTTTTACACTGCCAGAATGAATGTCACTGCGGAATTGGTTTGTAATGTTCCATCATTTTCAGCAGAAAAATCTGCTATTTGACCAAGATGACATTTTCATCCTCAAAAGAAGCCACATGTACCTTCCTGACAAAGCTGTGTAAAGTATTAGAATCTGATGCTGTAGAAAGATCCTAGTTGCCTTTGTGTATATTTACTGCCTGCTTGAGTGTTTCTATGTGTGGGGTTTTTCTCTGTATCTTGTAGAAACATTTGGGGTGTTCTATCCTGCCATACTGCTCGTGACCCACGAGCTGACAAGTTTAGCTGTATTTTACATTTAGTTTTGATGAAGGTGGTTTATCTTTTGTTTCACTTTTGTGTAGTGAATCCCACAGTAGTTTTTTCCAGGTGTTGTTAAATAAAACATACATACTACCCAATATCCAATAAAATGTTTTATTTCCTGTTGATGCCTCAAGTGTTCTCAGCATTATTTATTTATTTTTATTTATAAAAGCCTAGATTTATAAAGCCAACCATCTCAAATAATGTGGCTCTGGATGGCATGCAACAAAAAACAAACTAAACAAAAAAAATCATATCCAGTTCTTGGAGACTGCCTGGACAACTCCCTGCAGTTTTCTTGGCAAGGTTTTCCAGAAGTGAATTGACATTGTCCCCTTCCTAGGGCTGGGAGAAAGTGACTGGCCCAAGGTCACCCATTTCGCTTTGTGCCTAAGATGGGACTATAACTCACGGTCTCCTGGTTTCTAGCCTGATGCTTTAACTACTATGCCAAACTGGCTCTCTTCACATTAAACATATGTGATATATAAATATAAAAATATAAAAATGACAACCAAATACAGAGCAACCAAATGGTTGTTGGTTTCTGGCTTAGTAAATTGTCACATCAAAAGAATTTACTATTTAAAATCAGTTCTTCAGTAAGTGGAAGTAAACGCTGTCCTTAATGCTAAGTCATTGTCTATGTGCATTCATATGGCTTTAAGCAGTGTTCAACTATAAGAACTATTCCAAGGGCTGTGAGAATGCCTACATCGTCACAACTGAGAACTTAAGTGCATGGGCACATATTTTTACAGAAATATTCCCTGGCTTTCAATGTACATTCAAACAGAAAAAGAGAAAAGACAGAAGTAAAGTGAATGAAATACTTCTACTTGGTTGAAAAACATCAGAAGAAATTGAGTAGTACCTTTTCCAATTTACAAATCTGAGCTCATGAAATATACCTTTTAATAAAATGTATTAGAAAAGGTACTACCAGGTTCCTGTTGTTTTGCCTCACCATAGGTTAACATGGCTCTCCTCTTCATTTTCTACTTGATTGTAAATTGCTTGAGCCGTGGTACCACAGTGGTTAGAATGCAGTATTGCTGGCTAATTCAGCTCATTGCCAGGATCCTGTTCGATCCTGAGCAGCTCAGGTTGACTCAAGCTTTCCATCCTTCCAAAGTCAGTAAAATGAGGACCCAGATTGTTGGCGGCAATATGCTGACTCTATAACGTGAAGGCTGTAAAGCACTATGAAGCAGTATATAAGTCTAAGTGCTATTACAATTGCAACTGAAGGCATACAAAGAATAACTCAGACATAAAATTAGTAACAGATTCTAAAATGTAAAATCAGCATTAAAATTATTCACTTCCATACCTAAAGTGAATCAAGGCATTATTTAAAAAACAACAACTAGGAAGGAGTTTTGTCCAAATTAAGGCTATATAACAAACTCTGTTGGGGGGGTTGGAGGGAAACAAATGTACTGCTGACAGAGCAACCAAAGAAATCATTCCATTGCTAAAACTATTAAAGCAATGACAATCCTTTTAACACATTGAAGTTAAGAAAAAAAAGCAACAGAAGCTTATTGCAAGCAAAGGGATAAGATTACTGAAGCGTAGGTAGACAGACTGTAGAGATTCTAATAAATTCACTGTCAGCCTTTAATTCAACAGATCTTGATTAGACATGAATGTCTAAAGAGAATACAAAACTGCAGCCTAATGGTCATGACAAGATAAAGTGAAGTGCTAATTGATAAGCTAAAATTCAACAAGCACAAAATTAGGTACTAGAGAAATTAGCTGTGTTAGTTAATTGGCGCAAATAAAATGTTTAACCTTTCATTGACCGAAGCCCAGTCTATCAGAATACCTAGGTTATATTAAGTAATGTTCTAGCATTTTTCAAAGGTAGACTTAGACTGTAAATAGATCAATTGTTAGTAGATTCAGAATAGGCACATTTTCTGTCATGTAGCCTTCAGGTGGAGGATGAAGCAGCTCAACACTGAGCAGTATATATTGGCCTCGCCTTCTGTCTCTTTGCATCTGGTCTATGCCATATTTGTTCTACTCAAATTTTGAAAAGTGCTTTGCAAGGTTCATTTGAATAGTAAGTAAGCTATCCATGCAGCCAGTAAATCTACTTCATTAACGTTTTAACTTGCAGAATTATCAAGTGAACAGTAATTGATCCTAGACTTAATACAACCAGATGCAAGAACAGGACAAGAGGAACAGGAGACCTACACACGCAGGCACATGCTATAGACATACACACACACACATGTGCTCAAATACACACATACAAACACACAAAAACATGTCACATATAAATGTGCACATTTATAGTGGTGATAGGGAGAGAGGTCTCCGAATTGGATTTAATTATACGGTAGCCTTATATTGACAAATTGGAGAAGCTAGGCATTGAACAGAGTTCAGTGATCATAGCTTTTTTTTCCTTTTGAATAAATACAATAAAGAGAAGGTATGAATGTTAACTATTGGAGCAAAGAATGAAAGAGGATTATTGCCTTCACGCTTTGCTTCTCCATTTTTGAGAATATCTGACCGATCACGACTGGAAAGGTTAATGTTAAATTAAAAATTTAACAGAACCGAGGATCTTTTTAGTCTTTTATGATATATCTGAATGTAATCATCCACTCTACTAGTAGTAGAGGCTTTGAAGGCTAAGTGTACTTCTGAAGAGGATCAATCAACTCATTGGTTGAAATGGGACATCGGATGCCTTCCTCAAAATTCTGTTCAAAAATGGAAGCATTTTTGAGCAGTGTTTTCATAGCCTAACTATCTCACCAAACAACAATGCAGTGATTTTAAATGTCATTTTGCAACTTCCCAATAATAACTCTGCACATTTATATGATTGTGGTTTAAATGATGCCATCCTAAGTATAATTTGGAGAAATGATTTAATGAATAAATTATGCTTTCTAAATATTTTAACATGGCCTATTTTACCCCCAACTCAAGCCTATGCTGCACTGGTGGGTTCCTACCAGTGTGGTCCACTCTATAGCACCGGTAGCGACCGACTGGTGACATAACGTATGTTGTAACTGGTCATAAATGTGTATGTGTGCGTGCATGCGTACATGTGTGCCTCCATAAGGCTGTCAAAACTCAAAAAACAGGTCAAGTAGCTCTGAGGAGGTCAGTAATAAATTTGAACACTTGCTAAGCAACCGGCCATTAAGCGAGGACCACTTGTATTTGGTTTGCCTTAAGGGTTCAGAGCTGTATGGAATCTGGTTTCTTTTAATCCTTTGGGGGATTGTAAAAGATCCGGATGCAGGAATCCTCATAGGGGGAACTAGGATCGTGACCACTTAGCCACACTCGCCCAGTCACATGACCATCAAGCCACTCCCACCCGGTCACATGACATCAAGCCATGCCCACAAAACTAAGCAATGCCCACAAAACTAAGTCATGCCCACAAAATTAAGCCACGTCCACAGAGTGGCAGTAAAAAATTTAGGAACCCACCCCTGCTATGCTGTTGCTTTTAATTTTTTCCACTCCTACCATACTCTTTTTCTATCTTCAGTCTTGACTTCAATTAATATATTCGAACTTCAATTCATAATCTCTCCATCTCCATAGAAATGTACGGATAACATACTATACCTTGATCTGGAGTTTTTCAAAATGTTTCAAGGATATATTTCAGACTGTAATTGGTTTTTTTCATATATTGTTGGTAATCAAAATATTCCTTATTGCTATCAGTTAGGCTATCATAAGGAAACCAAGTTTTAAATAATTGCCATTAGTCTAAGCACGGAGAGAAGCAAAATTATCCATATTATTCAGTTCATTTAGATCCTAATCAACTAGCAAAGAAATATTCTTCCCAACTGAGTTTACTTAGCAACTTAAAAACACCCAAATTTCTCAAATGCCTTTCATGTCAAGATTCACTCATTGCTTTTAATTTATGCAAAATAGGAAAAAAAATTCATATTTTCCAATACCTGCTGATTTGCTGATTTGCTGATTTGCTGATTTACTTTTGCAGTGGCATTCTTGTTATAGTGAGTCAGATCAGATTCCTAATTTTCAAAAGAAAATCCAAATTATGTCTTAGGGCAGTGGTTCTCAACCTTCCTAATGCCGCGCGACCCTTTAATACAGTTCCTCATGTTGTGGTGACCCCCAACCATAAAATAATAAAATTATTAGGAAACCAGGGGTCGGTTCTAACTTACCTTGCTGCTGGTTCACTTCCTTCTGCGCTGCGTGGCCGTGCCTCGTGGGCATGTGTGCGCTTTGCACGTGCACGCATGCGCAGTGCTGAAATGTTTTTTTTTAATTGCAAAAAAAAACCGAAAACAAGATGGCGACGCAGGCGCAATGCCGGAAATTTGGCTCTCTTTTTTGCAGTTTTTGATCAGTTTTTTTGCAGCATTTGATCAGCAAATCAGCAAATCTATTTGCATGTGGGTGGACCCGCCTCGAGACGAATAGAGGAGCGGTGTCTCAGTTCCTAAGACCATCGGAAATATGTGTTTTCCGATGGTCTTAGGTGACCCCTGTGAAAGGGTCGTTCAACCCCCAAAGGGGTCGCGACCCACAGGTTGAGAACCACTGTCTTAGGGAGAGACCTTATAAGGAGTCTCATCACTTCTGCTTGCATATGTTTATGACTCTATGTGCCGTTTCAGTTACTTGTCAGTACAGTCTGCCATTCTGTTTTAGTACAACAAATCTCAACAGAAATTTTCCACAAGAGGGCTAATTTATAAATTCAACTCCTCACTGAAGTAAAAAATTATCTTTATTATATTCAACCTAAAGATTCTGTTGTTACCTTTATTCATCATGATTAGCCATGACATTTGGATGTTGAAGCTAAAAATTGCAGAGGCTTTACTGCAGGGGTAAAATGCACTTACCTTTCCTACCAGCTCGCTAATGTGCGCTGTCATCTGCACATGCGCACGCTTCACTCACACATGCACCATCTTCTGCACATGCACAGAGCCTTCTGCACATGCGCAGAGGGTCAAAACCAAGGCATAAAGGATCTAACAAGCATCTCCCAGTCAATGAGATATGAGCAAGGTTTCTGAGTCCATCCGCAGCTTAGTATATAGAAGTCTATCAAGTTGGCCATGGGTGTGGAGATTCAGAAAAGATCTTTCTGCAGCACCGTCCCACAGCAATTTAGGAAGCAAATCAATTACTTTCAATGCCCAAATTACTTTGTTGGGGCAAATCAATGTCTCCTTAAAAAAAAGTTTTAGGAGAAAATCATTTCACTTTTCCATCACTTTCTTTTGATTAGGCTTCTTTAACAAATTATTCATTAAGAATGAATGAGTATCTCACTTGGAAGAGGGTGAGATTTTTTCAAGACGAAAAAGTTTCCGCTTCCTCAGCTCAAAACAACACTGTTGAGATAAGAATGATATAGGCAACGTTGACCCAATTCCTGGAAAAATTGTTCTGTCAAATGCTTCCTCTCTCAGTTTCATCAGTGGATAACATGGCACATCCATTTAAAATGTTAGGCTGTTCACTTTCTGATTGTTCTCTGTCCAATTAATATTTATGTGATCCACCCAAAAGCGATAAACTGTACACAATAGCAGCTATAACCCAAGCCTTCCTAGGATGAATAGGTTTGTGCATATCTGTGTCAGTTGTATGCTTTTGGAGAACTAAAAATTCAATCACTTCCTTAAATATATTTACTTTCTCATTGAAGCCAGTAACAAAATTGAAAAACATATTGGATCAATTGTATGAGAAAAAATACAGGCCGTATTGATATTAGAGAAAGTTGAAAAAATATGCTGTACATTTATATCCCAACTAACAAAATGTTACCTAATAAGGGTGATTAATTGGTGTATTAAATGGAAAAACAGTTTTAAAAATGCAATTCATTTCTTTGGGAGGAAAATATCTAGATAGCTGTGGGCTCAGAGGTTTAGCTATAATCAAAATGTGACTCAGAAATAAGGATTTCTTTCTGCACAGCTTATTCATCCTGACTTAATGTTTCCAAGCTGTACCTGGAATGTCATAAAGTAGTACTGATTAGATGTTCCTGTTTCAAAGTCAGCCAGAAAGTGAATCTTGGACTGATTCAGAATATATTGCCACCTTCATTCTTTTTCGTTAGTTCATTTGTTCCTTTTTTGGTCACACAGTTCCATTTGTCTGCAGCTCCACTTAGTGGAAAAGAATAGAATCCAAGAAAAGATCCAGGTATGCTACCTGTAAGGTCATGTAAAGAATGCAAATATACTGAAAATGCATAAAAAGTACCTCTTTTCACCAGGTGAAGTTTGAAAACCATGAAAGCATAATTTGGCTTATACAGTATATTTGCTTATATAAACATTATTAAAAGTGTTGACCAATTCAAAAAAGAAGAAAGAAGTCAAATTTATGTTTATTTTATTTAGAGTTGTCCGTTAACATAAAGAGCCAAAAGAAATGTGTAAATTAGTCCCCATATTTAACATGCCAGGTGGCACAGTTGGATGCAAGTGATTTATGTTTCTTTTCTTCAGTTAAGAGACCAGAAATGTGTTTTCTACCCTTCTAAATAAAGAAAGATGCTATTGCAGAACCTGCTAAAAGTGTCAATTTGTACCTGCCAAGTGAAAAAACATAATATTCCTTTTTAAATGCTCCATTTACTTGTAAACAATTTTTATTTTTCTCTTTGGCCAACATTGTCCATCTGCAGAATTAAAGAAAGCTCTACAGAGGAAAATTTATTCCATAGTAGAACCATAGCCATCAATTGCTTTGTGGTAAGAACCTCAGAGCAAGCAGACACTTAGCTGGCAATCATCTTAAGCATCTGAACTGTTATGTTTGAGTTGTTATATTTAATATGCTTGTTGTGCTTTATTTGCTCAACTTCATGTTTTTATAAGTTGCCTTGGAAATGTTTATAGTCTGAAAGATGAGATAAAAACAAACAAACATATATAATGTAAATGTTAATTATAAATTTCTCCCACAAAAAAGCACTTGCTTGAAATCTATTCTCAACAAGAAAATATTATGGTTTTCCAATACACAACTAGGTAAAGTCATATCCAGATAAATCTGGAGAAAGGACATCTAGGCTGACATTCATGGTCAACCAGATGATTTAGAATAAGAATTATTTAGAATAACAGAGTTGGAAGGGACCTTGGAGGTCTTCTAGTCCAACCCCCTGATTAGGCAGGAAACCCTATACTGTTTCAGACAAATGGTTATCCAACATCTTCTTAAAAACTTCCAGTGTTGGAGCATTCACAACTTCTGGAGGCAAGTTGTTCCACTGATTAATTGTTCTAACTGTCAGGAATTTCTCCTTAGTTCTAAGTTGCTTCTCTCCTTGTTTAGTTTCCACCCATTGCTTCTTGTTCTACCCTCAGGTGCTTTGGAAAATAGTTTGACTCCCTCTTCTTTGTGGCAACCCCTGAGATATAGGAACACTGCTATCAAGTCACCCCTAGTCCTTCTTTTCATAAGACTAGATATATCCAGTTCCAGCAACCGTTCTTCATATGTTTTATCCTTGAGTCCCCTAATCATCTTTGTTGCTCTTCTCTGTACTCTTTCTAGAGTCTCAACATCTTTTTTACATTGTGGCGACCAAAACTGGATGCAGTATTCCAATTGTGGCCTTACCAAGGCATTGTAAAGTGGTATTAACACTTCACGTGATCTTGATTTTATCCCGCTGTTAATGCAGCCTAGAACTGTGTTGCATTTTTTGGCAGCTGCTGCACACTGCTGGCTCATATTTAAATGATTGTCCACTAGGCTCCAAGATCCCTCTCACACAAGGTCCCTCTTAGGAAGGATTATGCCATAATAAAAGTTGGATCATGCATCTTGGTTAGGTCTTCATGGAGATTTTTCATTTTGGGGAGGAAGCATTGATGAAAAGTGCATCATGATCTTCCAAGGCAAATCCCAAGATATATTTGTATCAGATGCTAAACCACAAGGCAGATTTCTGTCACCAAGTGCATATCAATTTTTTCATCATTGTGGTTAGTTGCAAGGGCACAATTCACTATTTCAAATATCCTTTTCGTTCCATGCAAGGAAATAAAAGAAATATTTTTGTGCTTTTCTAAACCACAAGCAACAATTTATTTTTCTTTTCTTTTTTCAGACAAGTAGAAACTTACATGGTTCTCATTCAGCAGAAACTTCTAAATCTGGGGAGAAGAATATTCTGGTCGTATGTGTTCTAGTTTCTATAGGACTGCACTTTCTGTTCTAGAGAAAGCCACAGAACTGTTGATACTCTTCCCTATACTTTCACTCATGGTACAAGAGCATGCCTGCCAACATTAGACAGTGTTTCTACTTTTACAGCCTCTAGAAAAGGTTTTGGTGACCATTTTCTCCCCTGTGTAAATATTTAGAATTAAATGCAAAAATCAGAATTCACAAAATGCCTAAATAATTATTCTGATTTTTCTCTACCATTATCATTCAATTTGGTGGAACTGCAGATGTTCTTTATACTAGGTATAGTATAGGTCAGTGATGGGTTCTAAATGCCATTGTTACTGGTTCGTGTGTGCGCTCACGCATGCGTGCAATACTTCTGTGCATGCACAGAAGCGTCCGGGGTGGGTGGGCGGAGCCTCCCACCACCGCCGCTACCAGTTCATAGAACCGGACCGGACTGGTAGCAAACCACCACTGGTATAGGTGGCACCTGGCTCAATAGTAGTAACTGCAAGAGTGATCTTGAGTCCTAATGGACAATCATTTAAATATGAGCCAGCAATGTGCTGCAGCTGCCAAAAAAGCCAATGCACTGCAGGGGTGAAATCCAGCATGTTTTGACAGGTTCTGAAGAACCGGTAGTGGAAATTTTGAGTAGTTCGGAGAACCAGTAGCAGAAATTTTGAGTAGTTCAGTTCGGAGAACCAGCAAATACCACCTCTGGCTGGCCCCAGAGTGGGGTGGGAAAGGAGATTTTGCAATATCATTCCCCCAGGAGTGGGGAGGGAATATAGATTTTGCTACCCCTGCAACGCCCACCAAGCCACATCCACCAAGCCACACCACGTCCACCAAGCCATGCCCACAGAACCAGTAGTAAAAAAATGGATTTCACCATTGCAATGTAGTCCTAGACAACATAAAAAAGATGTTGAGATTCTAGAAAGAGTGAAGAGAAGAGCAACAAAGATGATTAGGGGACTGGAGGCTAAAAACATGAAGAACAGTTGCTGGACTTGAGTATGTCTAGTTGAATGAAAAGAAGGATTAGGGGCGATATGATAACAATGTTCCAATATCTAGGGGCTGCTACAAAGAAGAGGAAGTCAACCTATTTTCCAAAGCACCTGCAGGAAGGACAAGAAGCAATGGATGGAAACTAATCAAGGACAGACCCAATCTAGAACTAAGGAGAAATTTCTTGACAGTTAAAACAATTAATCAGTGGAACAACTTGCCTCCAGAAGTTGTGAATGCTCCAACACTAGAAATTTTTAAGAATAAATTGGACAGCTTTTTGTCTGGAATGGTATAGGATTTATACCATTTATAGATGTTGGACTAGAAGACCTCCAATAACCCTTCCAACTCTGTTATTCTGTTATTTAAGAGTCAGTCATCTTCTGGCTACCTACAGCTTATTAAATTCCAAGGAAAGTGTCCAAATAATTTCCCACAAGATTGTTCTAGGTTCAAAACCAAAGATAGCCAGAAAAATAATATATAACTGTGCAAGAACAGCAGTCCTTGTCATTTGGTTGTTACAATAAAGCTCACAAATGCCACCCAAATGCATTCTAAAGAGATTCTAGAGCTGCACCAAAATAAAATAGAAAAACAGAAATTTCTTTTGCAAGGGAAGTAATTTTCTCTCATTTGAAAGATGTGACTCAGTCCGGTACTAGTTGCAATGCTATGCAGACTTAAAGTGATCATAGTGGGACTCCAAGCAAAGAAACAAAGAAGACAGTTCTGATAGACCGACTGTTCAGATCTTCTCTTCACTTTTTATTTATTTATTTATTTATTGAACAGCCAAGTAATAAAGTAATAAAGGGGGACTGGAAAGGAAGAGACGTAAACATTAGTGTGAAGTAAGACAATATGGGGATGTCAGCCTGGATGGGTTAGCCCTGAGCTCTAGGCACTTGCACTTTATGGCAAGGAAAAGCTTTAAGAGATGAAGCCTGATGTCTGGAATGATTTTTACAATGCATTCGAGAACAATACAGAAGTCCACTGGGCTCTCCGGCTCTCTGAAGGGACAGCAGAGAAATACGGAGCACTAGCAAGTACCAGGCAGCTGAGAGTAACCTTCTAAAGAGCAGGGCAATAAAAACCATTAACAGTCACAAAGGATCATAAACCAATGGTAAGGCACTCCGACAGTCTCAGCCTCAAGGGAGGAACACCAGAAATGAGTTTCTAGTAGAAAGTAAAGAAGAACAAGTGAAGTGTCGACTTTTATTTGGTTGCTTTACCTGAGTCCATCAGCAACAGCCTACCAGCCCCAGCTAAATGATAATCAACAGTATCTCTTGTTTTGTAAAAAGGGAGTCATAGATAAAAAATTTAGCACAATGAATATTGTACAAACCATATCCACTCTGCAAATACTTGGGAAAGCCTGCTTTGAAAATTTACCAATTACTCTGGTTCTGTTCTGGGACTGGAAACAGATTGCAGGAGCTCAACTGCAAAAACTACGTATAAGAACATACCTGTCAGGCTGCGCTTCCCTTCAAAAGCCAGGAAATTAAAACCCCAACTCCATGTTGATAAAGATGAGTACTTTTACTAGGCAAGAACTGATAGCAACAAAAGAAAAGCAAGTTCTGAGGCAAAAAGCGCGCAAAATGCATATACAAAGAATCCCAAAACCCTCCCTCATAACCCCCCTGGGCAGATCATCCAATCCCCATGTGCCAAGGTGTCGTGTGGGCGCACCGGTCGGCTGGACTTCCACATCTGGTCCTACGAAGCCCTTGGCCTTGAGCAGGCTATAAACATGTCTGTGAAGCCTGGTAGAAGGTGATGAGAATTTTCCTCCCCAAAGTCCTAATCAGAGACAAACAGGGACATCTCCAGCAGCTTCCCCAACCCCCACCCAAATACCTAACCCAACCTAACCCCCCCCCCCGTTACTATGGCAGCCGTAGCAAGCAGGCATCACGGAGGCTGACATTACCTGTGTTTTTGCAATATTCAAAATCTTATTTAAGACAAAACTGGAGCCTAGTCTAAAACTTTTGACAAAGAAGTAGTCATTACAAAGTTCTAGAACCATAATATTGAAAGAGGCCAGACCCAATTTCATGCTTGTACCAGAATTTAAATCCAAGCATCCCTGACAGGTGGCTGTCTGGCCTCCACTAGTACAAATACTTCCATGTCAGAAGCACTGAAATGCTTCCATGGTGAAAGGATTTACTGTTGACATCACCATTCCCTGGGAGGATGCCCAGTTGGGGGCACCTTTCCTGTTCCCGTGAAGTTGCTCACCGAAGTGGTACCCATATATCTACTTGAGGTCACTCACTTTCAAACCACTTGGTTAGTGGGAGCGGGGCCATGTGACAGGAGCTCACCCTGCCCCACAGCAGCAGCAAGAGGTCTCCAGTTAAACATCTCCATTGAAGGAAGTCCACTACAGTCCTTCTCTGAGCAATGGGTTCCTCTGTCAAACTGCTGGTATTGTTTTCATAACCTGAATTCAGAATTTGGCTTCCTGAAACTTGAATCCATTGTTTCATTTCCTGCACCCTGAAATAATGGGGGGGGGGGTTCTTGACTTCTTCTTAAGGAGCATAGGTATATTAAAAAGGCTAATATATCCTCCCTAATCTCCGACACTAAATACTCCCAATCCCTTCACTCTCTCTTCATAGAATTACTTTCTAGTCCCCCTCATAATCCTTGTTGTCCCTCTCTGAACCTGTTCTGCTGCTTTAAATCTATCTTAATATGCTGCCTAAAACTGTGCACAATTGAAAGGGGGGATTAATGCAGAGCAAGTCCTCTGATTTGGAATGTGAACTATTACTTCCTTTGATTGGGAAGCTCTATTGTTATTCATCAAAACTGCACTTGACCTTTTGCAGCCACATTAAACCACCATATTCAATTTGCAATGGACTACCACTCCAATATTTTCCTTTCAAGTATGAATATCAAAATACATTCTGCAGCACCATCATTTATTTAGTTGGATTGATGAACCAAGGGTAAATACTTTCAGGAAATAATACTGTTCCTGCTCTTTCCTTTCTATATTTCTGCTCCTTTGAAAGAACTTCTGTCACTCAACTGCTCTATTCTAATCATGGGAAATCTCCCACCAGGGTCTAGATTACTTATTTAATCATAGTCACCTTCCTATACTCACATTTTAAACCAATTTTGCTTGTTTCTCATGCCCTGAGCATTAGTGTATAGACCAATTGTTTCTTAACCTTAGAAACTTGAAGATGTGTGGATTTCAACTTCCAGAATTCCCCAATCAGCAAGGGCTTGGCTTGCTGGCTAAGGAATTCTGGGAGTTGAAGTCCGCACATCTTCAAGTTGCCAAAACTGAAGAAGCACTTGTATAGACAACAAAGTCTAGTATGTATTATTTGAGTGAATGTTCTTCCCGATTGCTCGGTGTTGTTTAATTAAACAAATGCCCACTTCCTTTTGCAAGAAACAAATTTTCCGTATGGCCATTCAATTTATTTGTTTTGGCCAAACACATTTTATTAATCCATTTGAAGTACAACCTATTTCATTTCAGCAGATCGACATCCAAATAACTCTTATGGGTTAGGGTTAGTGAGATTATTGACATGGCCAGTCATTTTCTTGCAGTATATTTATTTTCCTTTGTGGTCCTTTTTCATATTGAGGATGGACGGTGCTGCTTGAGCCCAAGCCATTTGGGTCTTGAGCTTCCTTGTTAGATCTTCAAATAATTACAATATGTTATACACGTTTACCCCATCACCTATTGTAAGATCCATCTCATCCTGGGCACCCTTTTTTTAAACTATTACCATCTGGCAGATGGTTCAGGATAATAAAAACAAGGACAAATAGGCTGAAAAACAGCTTCTACCCCAGGGCAATAACCATATTGAATTCTATGGTATAGTGCAATATCGGGTTTTCAATTTCAATTATACAGAATGTAAAGGATGTATGTTTGTGTTTTTATTTTTATAGTTATACACTGAAGACAGCATTTAATTTCATTGTACCATGTGCAATGACAATAAAGTAAAGTAAAGTAAATTAATGTCTACAATACAGAATAACTGATATTGGGCTCAATATGTTTTGTAAATTGATCTATCACATTCATTGTTCCCTGCTCCTTGACAGGCAGTAACAAACTTCCCAAGAAGATAGATCTGACTGGCACACATTTGTTTAATTACCTATACTAGTGAATCAACAACCAAAGAGACATCTCTGTCTCCTTCCAATCTCCTTGACATTTAGGTATCCACAGTTCTATCTCCAGTTCCTCTGTCTCTCTTTTTATCCTCTGAAGACTCAGAGCCTGTTTTTTCCCATTGTTTCTGAGTGCAATTAGCACAGCCACTAATTTCCTGGACTTGTTACCAGGTTTGATTATCTTTTTGAATAATTGTCAGGTTTTATTGGGGTGATGCTTTAATCTGATTTAGTAAATCTCAATCCTCTCTTGCCATCTGAAATATGGTCACTTGCTGTTCCTTTGCTTCAATCATTTCAAGCTTGCCCTTCCTGGAAATATACATCAGGTTCTTTTTAGACAAAAACAGAAATATGCCACAAGGATTGGAGGTCATGACTGTGGATCACTTTCACATTCTTTCTTAAGGTTTCACAGTAACCTCCCTGCTGGAGGTGTGATTCCAATAGCAGTAACTCTTGAGCACCTGATGACCTACTGACCACTAGGGGGCAGTACAGGACAGATACAGAGTTAATTATTTCTCTTGGTTCCCTCTTGTGTATATCACTCCCCCTGCTCTTCTTCTAATTTAAGAGATTGCTAATTGAGGTCCCTTATTTCTGCCTATATTCACAGGCACACATTCACATAGCACATGCTCTGGGACTCTTTTCTGTCAGATGTACATGCAAGTATTCTCTTTGTGTTGTTATGCATTTTGACAATGACTCTAGTGAGATGCTTTGCCTGTTGCTAGATAGCATTTCTTGTAAATACATTTTATTTCTCTTATATCATAAAACCTGCTTTACTAATCATTGCTCTGATCAGACTCTTGCGCTCTGAAACACTCACAAGACTTCTCCTTCCTTAAACTATGCTGCAAGTCCTGATTGCTGTCTCTGTTTATTCATCCAGTGGAACTTAGCTGTCTTCTAGTGGAAGGCAGATGGCAGTGAAATAAGCAATAAAGAATCAAGAAACACCTGCTGGTATAAGTGAACTTACACAGCTATTTACTACAAAACAAGACAGCGTGGTAACTATCTCACTAGAGTCATTGTCAAAATGCATAACAACACAACGAGAATACTTGCATGTACACAATATAGGGTAGGTATTTTTACTTTTAGCAGCCAATTTAGACCACAAATAGTATAAAGCAGGGGTGTCAAACTTGTGGTCCACGGGACGGATGCATCATGCGCTGGCCATGCCCACCCCCATTTTAGCAAAGGGGGGAGTCGCGATACATCACGTGATAAAAACGTGATGCTGCGAGTTTGATACCCCTGGTATAAAGTTTGTGCTTCCTTCCTTCCTTCCTTCCTTCCTTCCTTCCTTCCTTCCTTCCTTCCTTCCTTCCTTCCTTCCTTCCTTCCTATGCCACCCATCTCGCTACCTAATTTGGGCACAATGTTTTTGAAACAGTAGTCTGTTTTCTTTTTAATAATTGTTCTGCTTCTAGGATAAGAAAATACACACACACACACACACACACACACACACACACACACACACACCCCAAAAAATAACAGGTTCTTCTTGCAACCTGCAACCAGGTTCTTGTGATCACTGATTTCTGCAATTAGATGTACAAACAGAGCTAGACACAAGGTACCACATTCAGAGTTAACTTTAGTGATGACTGGAATGAAGAATATGACTTTGAATATGACATTGAACACCCTTGGTTGGTTTACTGCTGTTAGCTTAATGTGCTAGGAAAATTTGTCGAGGAATTATATGGCACTAGCATAAATTCTGAACTTTGTATCCCACAACAGAACCTAAAACAGGGAAAGCTAGACTGAACTAATAAAACAGAGCTGAAGCTGCCAAAACAGAGCTGTTGCACGGTTTGTACCAATCGATTCCACAATTCCTCTGTAAGTGAGCCTCACAACAGTACATGTTTTAAATTCTTCCCAGGTGCTCACAAAAGCTCATGAATCCCAGTTGGGAAATTTCCCAGAACAGATCATTCTTTTGTTAAAACAAAATATTCTCCATTTTACAGTAGAGCATAACTTCAGGGCAACAGACCGTGTAAACAGTTTTAGTCTCTGAATGACTGGAATGCCGAGTGGAATGAAGACCTGGAAAGAAAGAGCAATTCAGAAAGGCAGATCAGGGAGAGTCCTTCTCATTAAAAACACACCTATCCGCCCATTGCCCACAGAATAGTGCCTTCAAGTTAAAGCATGAACAAAGGAGCCAGAGACAGGCTGCCGAAGCTCAATATGAGGAAATCAACTTTCTCAGGTCCTAAACCTAGTTTCATGGTGAGCTTATCTATCATCAGAGCAACAAAGTTGCTCCAGAGAACTCATTTGGAAGCAATGCAGAACTGTTAACAATTTGGCATATTTTTCCTCAAATCAGTTACTTAAAGATTTGAGTCATTTGATTTGAGGTTTTTTTTTTAAAAAAAATAATGAACAGAGCATCTAAGGACTTGACTAGTTTTCTAGAGAGATGGAGCTGGAGGGATCTTTCCCCCTCTTTTGTTTACATTCACATATACCTTCTTGCAGATTTGTGTGCAAGAAATTACGAAATTATTGTAATATGATCATGCTTTTATTTCATAAAGCCAGAGATAAGACTGAAAATATTTTTGCTGTCTGAGTAAAGATAAGATGTTCCTGTTCCCATGCTATATATAAGCAAACTAAATTGGCAGGTGAGTCTTAGTTCAGTGATAAGGATGTGGTAGCAATATCCATCAACATGGGGGGGGGGCAGAAATAACGGAATAACAGAGTTAGAACAGAGCCTCCAGTCCCCTAATCATCTCTGTTGCTCTTCTCTGTACTCTTTCTAGAGTCTCAACACCTTTTTTTATATCATGGTGACCAACTGGATGCAGTATTCCAAGTGTGGTCTTGCCAATGCAGTATAATGTGGTACTAACACTTCATGTGACCTTGACGCTATTCCTCTGTTGATGCAGCCTAGGACTGCACTGGCTTTTTTGGCAGCTGCAGCACACTGTCGGCTCATACGTAAGTTTTTGTCCGCTAGGACTCCTAGATCCCTCCTACATCCTAGATCACTCCTAGATCCCTCTCACAGCTGTTGAGCCAGGCACCATCTATTTTATACCTATGCACTTGACTGAGTGTAAAATCTTACTTTTCCCTCCACTGAATTGCATTTTGTTAGACAAGGCACAGTGTTCAAGTCTGTCAAGACTCTTATGGAGCTTCAGCCTATCTTCTAAAGTATTGGTTATTCTCCTCAGCTTGGTGTCATATGCAAATTTGATGAGTTCCCTTTATATCCTTCATCCAAATTGTTTATGAAGATGTTGAAAAGTATTGGGGCTAAGACAGAACCTTGAGGTGCCACATTGCATGCTTCTCTCCATGTTGATATAGCGCCATTGGGAGCTACATGTTGAGTGCAGCTGGTCAGCCAGTTCCACAGTTGGGCAGCTAGCTTACATATGAAGCACAAAGCAGTATTTGTCACTTTGCCTCTGCTTTCCTACCATCTACTGATGATAGTTGCCACTTGCTTTGACCTATTGATAGAACCAGCCCTGGGCTCAGGAGATAAGGACATACAGTATGTGGTACATTTGTCAGAAGTGGAGGAGGAAAACTTATTTTATGCCTCTAATGGCAGATACTCAGTATAAGAACATATGAATAAAATGCTTAGTGCAACTGTATTACCAGCAAGTCTGCATGATGTTTCTTTAAGCAAAAAATGTGTATTCTTCCAAAAGGTTCAAGATTATTTTTCCCTTCCACATGTTATTTGATATCATGATAATTCTGTAAGATAAATTAAGCTGAGAGAAAAGGCCTGGCTCAGAGCTGTTTAGTTACTCAGCACCAGATACAAATTTATACATTATTATTTATAGAGACTAACTAGCTAGTTATTCTTCTTTTAGGGTTAAACCTTTTCCAGAGACATACTCTGTATTCCGCATTTTGTACTGCAGCACTGAAACCAAAATACAAGTTCTTTCAACAAGGAAAGGAATATCCGGCTCAGTAAAAGGATATTTAATTTTACTGAGTCATATTACATAATGTTTTAAATACTTATTTTAATGACTGACATTTGATGTGTGTGTGTGTGTTTTACATATACCCACACATGTATTTCCTTGCATTTTACTACACAATTTTTAATGCACTCTTACAGTTTATTGTCATGAATATAAGAAATATTGATCTTTTTATACAGACTTTCCCAATAAATATTTATTTATTTTATTTTTATTTATTTATTTATTTTATCAAGCATGTATATGAATACAAACAAAGTACTGTATAACATTAATATGAATATATAAAAGTACAAGCATGGTTTTGAGTACATGATATTTTACAAAATACATGGGGACTTTAGGACAGGGATGGTAGGCACGCTAGTGCGCTTATGCACGCCCCTTACAGACCTATTAGGAATGGGGTGAGGTCAACGGTAGACAGTTTAAGGTTAAAGTTTTGGGGATTTGGGGAAGAAACTACAGAGTCAGGTAATGTATTCCAGGCATTGACCAAAATTTCAAGTCTGGTGGCATAAGGTATTCTGTTGCGAATGGAGGAGTGTAGTGCTCATCTCATGAAATATCTCTGGACATTCTCAATTGTATTAATGTCCGATATGTAGTGTGGGTTCCAGACAGATGAGCTGTATTCAACAATTGGCCTAGCAAATGTTTTATATGCTCTAGTTAGAAGTACAATATTACCAGAGAAGAAGCTACTCAAGATTAGGTTAACCATTCTTAATGCCTTCTTAGCAATGCTGTTGCAGTGGGCTCTGGCACTTAGATCATTATAGATGAGTACTCCAAGGTCCTTTACTGAGTGAGGATCGTCAGCAAGGTCGTGATCATCTAGTTTGTATTTTGTGTTCTGATTATTTTTGCCAATGTGTAAGGCTGAGCATTTGTTGATTGAGATTTGAAGTTGCCACTTGTTTGACTATTCTGATACATAGTCAAGGTTTTTTTTGAAGGATAGTAGTATTGTCGGTGGTGTTGAATAGTTTTACATCATCTGCGAAGAGGATTTATTTATTTAATTTATTTTATTTTATTTTATTATATAAAAAGAATTATACAATATTTTTTTAAAAATCAGAAAACTGCATCAAAAACTTTGAAGATATGGAAAATGCCAAGTAATAACTGAGTTTTGATTTGGGACTAAAGCTTAGGGAAGTTTATATTAAAACTGAAACCAAATTAATTTCTTTTTCATACCATATCCTTCAGCCCGCTAAAAATAGTGATGCTTAACATTAAAAAAAGCAAACCACTCAGTGCCTCTTAAGTGCTTTAAAATAGAAAATTAGTTTTTAATTAACCTATCAAACTTTTATTTATACCTCTTCTTAATTTCTTATGACAATGATATATACATATAGAAATATGTTTTCTAACTGAAGCAAATTTTATTGCTGAGCTCTAGACTGCAGTTAAATATTGTTGTCACAAGATGGCAGAAAAATACTATCACAACGGTTCATTATTATATGAACTGGGAATACACCATCAAGCCAGCCTAAAAATTATCCAAGTACAATTTATTGGATAAGCTTAAAATTTTAAAAAAATGCTAACCCCTCCAGGTATTTTGAATTTCAACTTTCATCTGCTTTAGCCAACGTGGGTTCTGCAAGGAATTATGGGGAACTGTAACACAGCACTGTTAGAAGACTAACCTGATTTAGACCCTATCTTACTTATTGGCTACAAAGCAGCAACCATTTCTCACAGTACTAAATGAGTTTGAGCAGGTCAAATTCTGCTTCGAAGCGTGACCTTTGGAGGCTTAAGAACGCTTCAGTTCATATGTATTAAGCAAAGGAGACACTAGATAAAAAGCAGCATATCATTTTCAGGCTGTGATGAAATAATATATTTAAAGTTAATGCTGAATAATAAATCAGTTTTAATTTTAAAAATACTATTAATTAGGGGCTACCACATCTGGACTGCCCAAAATCCCACCTCTGATAAATGGAGCAAAGAAGTTGAAAACATTGGCCCAATAGTCGCCATCCAGATATTTGCAGTTTATATATGGTAGCCTTAATTAATAGGAATCATCCTTTACATCATCTTCTTTGAACTGTGTTTTCCTTCACGTTATAGTAAGGCAGTTTTAAACTCTGACAATGGTTAGTTTATACCTTTCCTTCTGGTATTGAGTCTAGAAGTGGTAGACCAGGCAGAACTGATGCATTTTGGGAGATTTCCACTTCAACCCTTCCCCCCCCTGTTCTTTATTGTTTATTCATACCAGAGGTAGGTTCCTACCGGTGCGGTCCAGTGCGCCATTCCGGTAGGGATCCGCCGATTGCGCAATTTGCATGTGACGGCTCCGGTGCCGTCTTTGCTGGTCCGTCGTGTGGCACCTTCTTTTTTCTGGAATTTTTGGGGTTTTTTTGCTTCCTGCGCATGCGTGGAAGCAAAATCTCACAAGGGGACGCGCGCGTGCAAAAGATTTCGGCAATTTTTTGCTTCTGCGCATGCACAGGAAGCAAAATTGCATGAGGGGATGGGCGCATGTAGCGAGCGTGCGCACACGCAAAATGAGATGATGTGCGTGCAGCGCACTGGTAGGCAGGTAAGAGGAACCCGCCCCTGATTCATACCCAAATGGATGTTAAATGCTTGTTTTGGATTCAGCTTCAATAACCAAAGGATAGGATGGCAAGATCTATTACAGGCAACAGAACTGAAACGATATATTAAATAGAGAAGAAAATTGGGTATTTAATGTAATATGGACTTTTGTTTGGGACAATATCTGCAAAGTAGATTCCAATATTTCGTTTTCAGTTCTTCCACATCCCTTTGAGAACTGAACAGAAGTGAACTAAAGACAGCTACTACAGTCATAAGAATCCAATTTTGTTCCTGCAGTCATAGGAGATTAAAATGAATCAAATTGGGTATGCTGTGACCACAAATCCCAAATTGCCTTTTTCATACTGAACCGTTCTCCTGCATCCTGGAGGAAGAGCAGTTTCCACTAGCAAAAAGCGTTGTGTTACAAGAACCAGGAGTTTTAATAATTTAAAGCTTGCACTGTTTTCAAAGGATACTGGTAATGAAAAACCTTATCTGAAGTCATTGATGCTAATGGTGGCATTAATTTAAGGCAGTGCTTTGACTTTTGAGCCTTCAGTCTTGCCAAGCAAAACTTCCCCCATCTCCTATGTCAGAATGTTCTGTGCAAATTGCAACACATACATTTCTAAGAAACTCCAACCTTGTTTAATTCCAGCAAATTTATAGTTTCCATGAACACAGGCTGACTTGAGCAAGTAGAAAGTCAGGGCACTTTTAAGGAAATCATTTGACGCATCTATAGATGCACACCACAAAGCTTCATTTGGCGAACTGTGCTGTGGAGACTCCCACAGGGATACAGAATGCTGGGACAAAACACTCTGAATCTCAGTTGAAGAGCCAAAAAGCTTTTCCAGATCCCCAGGCAGAAAACTTTGGCTGCCAAATCTACAGCTTGGAGAGGCAGTTCAGGGAGAGACAAAAGAGAGGGGATAAGAAAAGGAAAATATGTCCGTGTTTTCTTATTTTAGAAGGAGAGTCAGCTTCATAAACCCAAATGCTTTATTTGAAATAGAACTAGACATTCACAAGTCCTTTGCTGCACATTTTTCAATATTGTTTATCTTGTTCAATTGAGCAATAGCTATTATTCAACCATTACTAGAGCCTTTAGGTTCCAACTTTCCTTGGATAAATCAAATACATTATGAGGGGGAAAAACATTCCTGGGTCAAGTCCTGGTAATTTCCCATGCATTTTAAATTCTCAGGCTGCATTAATCTATTTGCTGATTATCATTATATGCTCTGGCAGCATTGTCCAAGCCTCACAAAAGCTGATTATCATTATACTGGGATTCTTTTCTCCTTATTTTGTTTCATACCAACCTCAGCCAAATCAGGATTAATTAAACCGAATTTGATATGAATCCAAACCATAACCCTCTCTAACCTTTGCCAAGTCAACTTTGAATTCCTAAACTCATGAGCACCAGTGTTCCAGTGACCTGGGATTTATAAATAGCATTATATACAATAACACTACAAATTGGTAATAATCTTGAAAGAAAAAAGACAATAAATAGGCTTACCCAAAGACATTGTTCTGTTCGATTGATAGTTTCATGTAGAATGTAAAAAGCTGAGTTTTCATTCCCAGGAAAGAAGACAGTTTCAGAGAGAGAGAGAGAGAGAGAGAGAGAGAGAGAGAGAGAGAGAGAGAGAGAGAGGAGGGAGGGAGGGAGGGAGGGAGGGAGGGAGAGAGAGAGAGAGAGAGAGAGAGAGAGAGAGAGAGAGAGAGAGAGAGAGAGAGAGAGAGAGAGAGAGAGAGAGAGAGAGAATGTGTGTGCTTCATGCAGATATATATCTGCATATGAGCCAATGAGTCTATACAGTCCTTAGCTATTACACCAATAGCCCATGCATCTCTCAGGGACAAAAAAGACAATAAGATTGCCATCTTATTAAGCCTTTCTTAATCTAGGACCCTTCCAATCCATAGAGTTTATTGAGGAATTTGGGAACTGAAAGTCATAGCTTTGTAAGAATCTAGGTCAGTGATGGCAAACCTATGGCATGCATGCCACAGGTGGCACGTGGAGCCATATCTGAGGGCACGCAAGGCATTGCCCTATGTCAGCTCTGATTTTCGGCCTTCTTTTCGGCCGTTTTCGCTCTTCCCAGGGTTTAGGAAAGCCTCCTGAATCCTGAGGGCAGCGAAAAACAGCCCAACAGGAAGTTCGGAAACGAACATCCTTTTGGCCCGTTTGGCCGTTTTTCACTCTCCCCAGGCTTTAGGAGGCTTTCCTGAAGCCTGGGGACGGCAAAAAAATGGCCCAACAGGCCTACCAGAAGTCCAGAGGCTTCAGTGAGGGCTGTGAGCATGTGCGGGGGGGGGCAGTGTGGGGGTTGTGCATATGTGCAGGGGGACAGCATGGGGGTTGTGCGCATGCATGGGGGGGCATGCGCTATCACCATCACGCGCACCCTTTTGGCATGCGAGCCAAAAAAGGTTCGTCATCACTGATCTAGGCTGAGGAAGTTCCTGATAAAGTGAATAGAGACAATGAATTTACCAGGTGGTGTAATTTGGGAAGGTCCTCCTTAAAAAAAAAACTTAAAATCTCCAAACATGATAACGATTGGTTTCATAATAGATTTGGCAACCGTTCATGACTTTTGGACCCAGACCTGGAAAAATAATGTGGAGCTCCAGATGTACCAGGATAAAATAGCTTACCTGCACCTACTGTGTTTTAATCAGGTTGTCCTACATGATATGGTACTACTGACATTGTTTTAGTCACTTTGAAGGTTAACTTACACAGTAATCCAGGTGGAGGAATGCAACCCTGCTAGTTCCCTTGGACTTCTCAGTTGCCTTTGATATTGTTGTCCATAGTATTTTGGGAACAGGGTTGGGTTTTTGAGAAACACTCTGCTGTCTTTTTTGTTGGGACACATCCAGAATGTGGTGCTGGGGAAAGTCATTAACTCTGGTGTCCCACAGAGTTCTATCCTGTCCCCTATGTTGTTTAATATTTATGTGATTCTTTAGATGACACTATTTAATGCTTTGGAAAGGATTGCTTCAGTATACTAATAGCATTTGGCTCTACTTTTCCCATTCATCTAACTCTAAAGAAGCAATCAACATCCTTGAACACATTGAAGTTCCATAAGAGGTTGGATGAGAGAGGACAGAATGACATTAAATTCAGGGGGAGGAAACCAAGAGGCTTCTGGTAAAGAGAAAGTTAGAGTGGGTGTTGAAGTGAAGCTTCCTCTGGGTGGTTGCACTTCTTATAAAGAGATGAGCTGTTTGTGGGGCCTTTCTAATGGCTGAGCTCAGGAATATATTTGTATGGCTACGGCTAGGGATCTAAAAATGAGTCTTCCTGAACGGATTGAATTTAGCCGAAAATTCCTATGTTTTGCTTACATCGTCTCTTTATTACCTCAGGACATTTTATGTAGGACTGCCCTTGAAAAAATACAGTTGATATACCATGCAATGACTGAGCTATTAATCTGATTATAATAAAGATCTGCACTAATTTCCAACTTCTTACTAAGCACAAGAACAGGTATGGGCCTGTGTGAACCTTTAAAGACCTACATGAATGAATAAATTTTGTTGCCTGCTAAATATCACTACCTTTGATTTCTCTACATTAAAAATGAAAGGGCTAATCAATATCTGATCTATCTGGTTATTTAGATCAGCAGGAAAGCTCCTTTGAAGAATTCCTCATTGCCAGAAACTCCAAGGGTATGACAAGAGGACATTTTGTTGTTTAGTTCCTGGGTTCTAGGACACCTTTCTCCTAAAAACTACCTCTCCTCTCCCAATTTATGATGAATAAGTAAAACTCCACTTCTTCCACCAAACCTAATTGTTAACTGAACGGATTACGATTGTCTTGGTTTTAATTTTATCTCTGGAACCATATGATTGAAGTCCTGTATCCTTTAGCTGCAATTGATACAGGGTATGTACAGTATATAAGGCAACTTTCTATCTTAGATATCTTATCCAAGTTTTATTAACAGAAACCAGCAGAAGTGTTTGCAGGGTATAGTCAAAAGAGTCAAGATGGTAACTATCATGGTGCGTCTGAAGCTCAGTCTATTTTTTTTAATGTCATATGTAACTTCTTAATTTTTTTTTACAGTCCCCCACAGATGCCCTATTTCAATCAGTTTAAATGGCAGATAAAGAGCACTTGTCAGTAGATGCTGAATGCAACATAATGGGTAAGGGGTGAAAGCAATAAATACGTGTGGCTCTTTTTTAACAAGAACCTTTGCATGTTGGTCATTAAATACACCAGTCGACTTGGCTAAATATGGTTCAAAGTCATGCCTTATTTTTATATTTCTGTACTACGAAGGAAACTGCATGCTAGGCATACAATCTTGTACATTACCGTATTTTTCAGAGTATAAGATGCACCTTACTTTTGGGGGAGGAAAATAGGAGAAAAAAATCTACCTACCAGGTATTCATCTGGCTAGCGTCCTTAGTCTGTTCAGCTTCAGCACATTATTTTATCCCCTGGTTTGGGCTGAAAAAAATATTCTTCGAAGGGAGTAGGAATGAAAACAAGCCTACAAAGACTTAGGGCTGGTAAAAATCTACTTCGAGGAAGTAAGAATAAAAAAATGCTGTAAGCCGGTAAGATCGTTAGCACCTCGTTAGGGCTGAAAAAACCTTTTTCAGAGGGAGTAGGAATGAAAACAAGCCTGCAAAGATTTAGGGCTGGAAAAAAACTTCTTCGGATGGAGTAGGAAGCCAGGAAGATCATTAGCACCTCGTTAGGGCTGGGGGAAAAAGCTTCAAAAAAAGCTACATTCGGAGTATAAGACGCACCCAAATTTTCAGCCTCTTTTAGAGAGGAAAAGGGTGCGTCTTATATTCTGAGAAATACAGTAATTTCTTTTACCCTGTTTTATCTTCTTATGTTTGCCAAATGTACATGACAGGAAGTTATTAATTAGGTTTCAAAGTGTATTTTGATATACACTTCATTTCATAACCAGTTTATTTTAATATCTGCAAATATTTGTCCTTGATATTATTTCTTTGGCAATCATATGCTCTGTATTGCTGGCATTTTAGCCAATATGATTTAAGCTCAATGGAAACCACTTTAATTATGCACCTTAGTAAAGTTTTGGAGCTTAGAGTAAAAGTTTACATCAGTTTCCAACTGCCACTCTAACTGCTGGGCTAATAGTTCACCCTTATAGCAGAAGAACTACCTTCTCTGCATTACCTTAGAATAGAGTTTTTTAAAATGAGTAAGTCATCCTGTATTCCTTTATATATGCAAAATGTAGAACATTTTTCTTCCTTGAAATACTTCCCCCAAATGTTCTAACCAGATTTATTTGTGGTGATACCCCAAGCTCTGGCCTAGGAGCATGTCCAGGGAAAAAAAAAACTATTTTGGAGTGAGCCAGAAGTTGCAAAGATTATATTATTAGAAGAGCAGGTGTGGGCATTCCTTATGGAGGTACGTAGGCCTGCCTTTGGATGTTTTTTTAAATTAAATCTCCTCTGAGTCCATCTCAGCTTCTAGTGACTAATAGGTAAATATTTTAAATCTCAGGCTTTGTATGATTTCTTGCATTTTATATCAATAAGACTGGCCATATTTAGTACCAGTTTATTTGTATATTTGTATTGTTTTTATGTTGTGATGCCCAGGAAAATGCCCTAAGAGTTAGCTTTATATGTAGCATCTAATCAGATAGAAACGTTCTTCCATAAATGGAGTGCCCAAGGAGCTACTGTTTTAAATAGTGGGGAAAATAAGAGTCGACAGCACAAGCCTTTATTTATGATGTCTATTGCTCCTGCCCAACCTCCACAGCCAGAACAGGTTGACTTTAAACTGCCTATGGTCCATCTGTTCACATTTCCTGAAGCATTTTTATGCTTCTTCACAAAGTGAGAGAAGATAAAAATGTCTACTTCAAATTTAGATGTGTTTATGCTTAAGATTTGCAGCATTACTCAATATCAAGAAAAAAAACGGGATTGCTGCTTATGACAGCTGCCAAAGTTGCTAGTATCATAAACAAATCCAGCTCATATGTTACTATTGTCCTGTATCCATCAGTTCCCTTTCCATTTTCTCTGTCAGGAAGAGATACATCTGTAGGAATTTTCACAAAACATACAGAATTGATTGGTAATATTTGTATTAATAACCAATGGCTATTTTGACATAAATCAACAATGTATCAGCGTAAACTCTTGACCAGAGTACTTTTAAATTAAAAGAGGAATCAGTGCAAGAAAAATAAAGTTTTCTTTATACAATACAAAGTGAAACTATAGAATTTGCCCATGCTCCATTGATGGGCCCTAACCTGAATGATTTTTAAAATGATGGAAGACAACAACTACTGATCTAGATAGTTGTGTATTACCTCCAATATAAGATGCAATGTGTATCTCATGGATTTATTTATTTTATTTTATTTATTAAAATTTCTATGCCGCCAACTCCCGGGGGACTCTGGGCAGCTAACAGCAGGTATAGAAACATATAATCAATAAAAGCAATTTAAAAACATGTTAAAATACTATCAATATTTAAAAAGAACTTTCACTCACACATGCATACATGGGCCGATCTAACAAGACCACATCTTAGGGTCATTGGCCCCAGGCCTGCCGGAAAAGCCAGGTCTTAACCGCTTTCTGTGGCACTATTAAGGCATTCATATCCTGTTTTGACTTAGAGCCGTATGTAATGTAATAAGCTGCCATGACAAAATGGCTGCATTGATGAAGGTAGATAACTATCAACACATTTCTCAAAAAAGCAAATTGCTAACACAAACAATTTGCCTAAAATCCTATTGCAAATGGACAGAAAAATCCCATCACATAAAACCATTCCATTGCACCTTTCATCCTGCCACTCACTCAAAATCACCCTCAACTCAGATTTTCACCTTTAAATTTCCAGCAGAAATCATTCATTCTACACCTACAGCATGCAAGATGTAGTGTTTCCATTCCCAGTTTTCAAGATTACATGTCCCTGACACTGAGAAAAAAAACAGTATCCCAATGAGAAACATACAAACCCTTTCTGACTTTCTCTCCTGCTTGTTCTGTCACTCTCTGGCACTCATCATCCTAACTCCCAGACTGTCTGTTCCCATGAATTTTGCAACACTTTGTCGCATTGTTCTCTGTCTCACCACTCCCAGTCTTTCCATGTTCACCAGTGATTCTATGGCAGTGATGGTGAACTTTTTTGGCATCGAGTGCCCAAACCAGAAGTGTGTACATGTTTACGCGCCCGAGCACCGGAAACCCAAAGACCAGCTGGCTGGTGCGTGCATGCCTGTTTTTGGCCGTTTTTGGTCCCATTTACAGGCAGTTTTCCATGCCATTTTCAGGCCACTTTTCAGGCCGTTTTTCAGGCCAAAAATGGCCCCAAAACAGCCCTGAAACAGCCGGGAAACGGCCCTAAAAATGGCCCCAAAATGCCCTAGAAAATGCCCTGAAAACAGCCCAGAAATGGCCCAGAAAACGACCTGTTTTTTTTGGCCGTTTTCAGGCTGTTTTCCAGCACTCCGGTGCCCACGAAGACCAGCTGGACAGCGCGCATCTGCACGCCGAAAACTAGAAGAGCAGCTGGCGATGGTGTGCATGCCCACAGATAGGGCTCTGCATGCCACCTCTGGCATGCATGCCATAGGTTTGTCATCACGGCTCTATGGCATTGTGCTTGCTCCTATTCCCATTGTTAATCTCCATTTTATTGTTGTGCTGTACAATAAAATATAAGAAGAGTGTGAAGAGGAGTGAAGAGTTCTATAACTTTTTATACTTTTCTACAGTTTCCTTGCTTATTATCACTTCCTGGGTTGAAAAAGTTTGAGAGCAGGAGTTCCTTCATTACATCTTCCTTTGAAGTTCAACTGACTTGTAGGAAACCATGGACGCTGGAGAACATCACAGAGTTAACTGGACAGTGCACACTCACACATCCTCTGAGAGGACCCACAAGAAGGTAGCCAATACCATGCAATCAAATAAACTGCAAAAAAAAAGGTGGAACTTAAATCATATAATTGTTATTGCCCTCTTCACTTTTAAAAAAAGGCTCACCGTTTGCTCATACATGAAGGAAATGCAAAGCCCCCAGACCTCCTATAATTTCAGTGGAATTTTCTTTTCCTTTGAAAATACTTCATAGCAACCTCCATAATTTTTTTGACAAGTTAAATGTTATGACTTCATGGGGGGAAAGATAAAAGAATTGGGCAGATGGTTAATTTTTAGCACTTGCTTTCATTCTGAAAGTGCAGCTGTTGAAGATATAGGCCATCTAACATTATCTGTATGTGGGCTTTTTTCTCTACAGTGGGAATATATGCATTGCTGGGTAAACAATAGGGAAAAAATTTGCATGTCAGTGTTTTCAAATTCAATACCTGGCATTTTCATATTAAAAAATATCTCCAATCTGAAACCCAAGATTCACGGTAGTAATTTGGAGAGTGTTAAATGAAGGGATAAATGGACTGATTAGTATAAATCAGTTTCACCTCTTTTCCTACATATGCGTCTATTTTGCTCAAAAAATAATATTTTCATCAACAGCTTTGAGATTATAGGATGGAAAAAAAATCCTATGGACAATGGGGGTGCATTTTAGTTAATTTGTTTGCTTGTTCACCTCAAGTGCTCTCTCTCTCTCTCTCTCTCTCTCTCTCTCTCTCTCTCTCTCTCCCTGAAGAATCTTGCACATTCTTCTTCTCTTCTCCCTGAAGAATTGTCTCATCCTGTCAGGGCTTGTAAAATCCCACCATAGCAATTGCTTCATAAAGACTCTGGAAATGGATGCCTTCTGCCAGTTCTGATTTCTGAGTCAGAGGCCTCTGCTCCTGCTTTGCTCTGTCGTGCTTCACAGCTCCTTGCTCAGTTGCATGCATTCCTGTCCATTGTCTCCCACAGATGTGAGGAATGGATGGAATGTGAGCTCAGAAATCCCAATCTAAAGAAGGATCAACACAGTCAAGTATTGATCCCTGACACAGACATTATTACTCCACGTTCCTTTCTTTCCATGTTTCTTAACTACAGGTTCACAATGTTTTGCATTAATTACAGATTAACTATGCTTTAGCGGAATACAGTAATGTTAATGCTCCTGACTGTCTAATAAAGTCAATAGGAAAGCCATTTATAAAGTTCATGGCTGCCAGGGTAATGCCTTTCCAACAAAGCTTTTGAGCTCCATGTTGACCAAAGTGGCATTCATTAAAAAAAATTATTGAGGCTGTTGCCCAATGTTCAGACACCTGAAAATAAGGCAGAGGAAAACTGAAGTAGTAAAGAACTTGTCAGGAGGCAGCTATGAGTAGCTGGGGAACAATCTCATAAGTTTGCTTATTGATTACAGTATCATAGCAGCCAATTTGCTACAGTGATCATAACCTACTTTCAAAATACCAAATACCGTATTTTTAGGAGTATAAGACGCACCGAAGTATAAGACGCACCATAATTTTGGGGGAGGAAAACAAGGGAAAAAGGCCTCTGCCTCCAAGCAATTTGCCAAATAGCAAACAGCAAACAGCAAACAGCACAGATGATATACACTGTTTGCTGTGTATTTCTGTGCATGTATGCCTGACCCATAGAAATAGCAAAGAAATAGCAAATGTACATTATGCCAGAAAGTTTTCTTAAATGTAGTCACACTAACTCTTCCCAATTATTTAAATAGATCTACTCCAAGGTAACTAAACTCTAATACTAAACAGGACACTGTTACATTTCATACTATACTTGTATAGAGCTGTTAAAATTAATTAAAATTTCTGGAAGTATACATTATTCTCTATTTAAAAGAAGATACAATAGCATTGGGCCTCTTCAGAGCAAGCATTTATTTTAAAAAGCTTCTTTATTTTGTTAAGTTGTCTAGATTTACAGGGATCTCCAACCTTGGCAACTTTAAGACTTGTGGACTTCAACTCCCAGAATTCCACAGCCAGCAAAGCTAACAAAGCTGGCTGTGGAATTCTGGGAGTTGAAGTCCACAAGTCTTAAAATTGCCCCTGGCTCTAGAACAATAATAAAGCAGTCTTTAAAAAATAAGTCTAATAATTTGAACATTCTACAGACATTTATAGTTATTCACTTATCCCCTTCCATCCAGTTCAGCAAAAAATAAAAATCTGCCGGTCTCTCCCAGCTATTTGCCTTTGTAGTTAGTTTCACTTTCATTTTCCCACGTGGCAAACCTAATCAGCTGTCCATCGGGAAACTCCTACTGACTTGCTTGGCTTTACAGGCTCTTCCCTCTTTGCTGCAAGCAGGTAAATTGCTGGAAGACAGAGGCCAAAGGGTGGGGGTGGCTGGGTGGGTGGGGCTGCATTCGGTGTATAAGATGCACCCAAGTTTTCATCCTCTTTTTCGGGGTAAAAAGGTGCGTCTTATACTCTGACAAATACGTATGCCGCCGGTCAAAAATGTTAAGGAACCTCTCTTAGGCTAAAGGAACTTATCGTACTTGCTTTGCTTGTAGCTAAAGAGAGAAATCCAGTAGATTTACCTTTCTTAGTCTCTTCAATCATATCATTCTTTTCTAGTTTTTATGGCAACTCAATCTGGTCAGGGCCTTGTGCAAAGCCAGAAGAAAATGTAATTCTTCCCTATGTGGAAGAGCCTGCAAATAGGAATTGAAAGTGGGAGGTCAAGTGTTATAGCAGGCTTTTTCCCCTTCTTCTGGGTCCAGTTTTAAATCAGCATTGGTAAAGAGATCCAGACCAAGGCCTTTACTGAAGTTCTTTGGGGTCCATTTCTCTCCCAGCTTCTCTTTAACATCTACAGAATGAGACCATCAAGTGAGGTCATCTACTCACATGGGTTTAGATATTATCAGTATAGGGGCACAATGACTCAGCGATTAAAGACACTGAGCTTATTAGCTGGAAGCTGATAGCCCAGGTTTGAGACCCAAGCACTGTGAAACAGGGCGAGCTCCCATTATTTGCCCCAGCTCCTGCCAACCTAGCAATTCGAAAACATGCAAATGTGAATAGATTAATAGATATCTATCCATTCTGTAACAGCTTTCCGAGCACCTCAGCGTATAGTCAGCATGCTACAATGCCACGAAAATGTCTTCAGATAACACTGGCTCCCTTGGCTAAGAAATGGAGATGAGCACTGCCTCCTAAAGTTAGACATGACTGGATAGGGGAAATCTTTACTTTACCTTTATTTCTACCTCAATACATCTCAACCATAGGCTCTCCAAATGATGCCATCAAGATTCCGCCTCAGCATTTAGAGGCTATAGGGGTCTAAATGAAGGAGAACAGGCTCAAACTTAACTCTCACAAAACCAAGTGCTACCACCTATACAATATGTTGTACCATCCATTAACTTTAGATGTTCATTTATTCATCTCTTTATAATGCTATTGTTTTATTAATTTATTCTTATTTATTTTTGGATCCTATTATACACATTCTTTTTCTGTTGTTTTCTATAGAAAATGTTTTTCTATAGAATAGTAAACATTTTACTATTAGGTATTTTGCTGTATCTTGCCTTATGACTGTAATAAACTGATTTGCTTTGAATGACAGTCCCTGAGATTCAGTTGGCCTCAACTCTGCCAGTCTTTTGAAAAGCATTAAAGAGCTGGGTTTTGGGTTTTTTGTTTTTTTGTTTTTGGCATTTGGTGTGGGAGTAGTATGACCAATTGGATAAGGGGTTTTTCCCAGCACTCTTTTGTCTATTTCTATTCTGAATTATGTCACACTGTTCTGTTTTAATATGTAGTTTTTATTGTCTTACTACTGTTTTAATGAGTATGCCACCCTGATTCATGTGCTGAGTGAGCAATCTTATGTATGTATCAATTAAATTAAGAAAGCAATTTATGCAATTTCAAATGAGGGTGTGCCAGTGTAATCAGAGAAATTATCTTTTCTCAGGAAAGAGAAGTGAATGATCTCATTTTGCTTACTACTTCTATGACAAAATAATTTAAAAATTCTAAAGTTTTCGGGCCATAAGGTTACACACACACACACACACACGCACACGCACACACACACACACACACACACATTCCATATGATTTCAAACTAAAAACAATAAACAGGGTGTAGACTTGAACTGTTTATTTTTCTTTTTAAGAAGAGGAAGTAGGCAGTCCAAGTAGGAATATTATAGCTCACAATCTTTCAGTACAGTATGACCTCCAGCAAATTAAGCAGAGAAGAACTGGATTCCGCAGATGCTTCTTCCTCTTTGCTTACTCCAGAAGTAGATTTGTCCTAGGGCCTTCTTTCAAGCTACCGATTGCCCCACCCAGACTGGGAATTTCCTCCCTGCCCAAACAGACAGGTACCACACAAGCCATGATGAATCATACTTCCTTCCCATTCATTTCACATCTTTCATTCCCTTGCTCTCCTCCATCCCCCTCCCACTTCTGTTTTGAACAAGAATGCCCTTGAGGAAAATGTCTGCCTGTCATTGACCCACCTTTCCAAATAGCCCAAACAGAAAGGCCTCTCTAGCTCAGAGCAGCCCTAAATGGTCTAAAAAAGGTAGAGGCAAAATAAGGCCTGAATTCAGCTCAAGAGCTCTGCTAGTTCTAACCCCAGAGCCCTGCAAACTCTATAATTAGGGACATTCAGAGCCATGACTGAATTCTCTGCCCCGCCTGCTGCTCTGCAATCAGCGATACTGAGACAAGGGAATGTCTATGGGCAGATCGCCTTTTAGATTTTTTTTTCTTGGGTCATCAGCTGCAAAAGTCAACAGGCAGAGTAGTAGGATTCATAATAAAACATTCTTGTTTTTTTTAATACTCTCATTCTACATTTGTTTTACTTCGAATGAAACAGACAACAGTGGTGGTGTATTTTCAGTGTCTTTGGAAACTATTGTTAAACCAGTTAAATGTCAAACTAATCAGTATTCTTAAATCTGAGAGGAGTATTTCGCAATGTGGATTTCACACTGAAGACAATGATGAAGCCATACATAAAAGACAGAACACAATCCCTTTGCATATTTATTCCAAAGTAAGTCCTACTGAGCAATGGAATTTCACTTCCTGCAATTGCTTACAGCAGAGCAGCCACAAAGAAATGACACCTGGCAGATTTGGCAGGCAGATATTGCATATAATTCAAATAATTAAAATATCTCTCACTATTCAGGATGAAAAATTCAAAGTTCCAAAGGGCACTCTGGAATGTTTGACATTTAAACACAGGAGTGTGCAAGCTGTTCAGCGTTTTTAAAAAATAAAAATAAATATCAAAAAATTTGTTGAGGAATTGAAATACACTATTGCAAGTACAGTGAACCCTCGCTATATCGCGGTTCACCTTTCACGGTCTCGCTGCTTCACGGATTTGCATCGTGCATTGTGTTCTGCATTCTGATTGGCTAAACAGTCTCTCCACTTCTTCTCTAACTGTGTGTCAATAACGTTGCGGTTTATACACGTACGTAAAACAGCTTGCCAAGAGCAGTGAAATACACGTGAGTCACTATTTGTCCTACTGTACTTTGCATTTTTTTCATAATCATTTTTCATTTTCTCCCGTTCTAATCCAATGACTCGGGTCGCGGTGGGGCGGTGCTGATCTCTGCAATTTGAAGCCTTCAGTTCGTATTGATGATTAAAATTATTATTTTACAGTACAGTAGTTATTTGTAAAAAAACGTTTATACAGTACTTTTATTTGCTAAACAAATGCTTGGGCCTGTAAAAAGGTTTTGTTCTTTGGTTTCAATGTATTATGGAGTATTTCATTGTATAATAATTGTAAAAAAAAAATAAAGGTTACTACTTCACGGATTTCGCCTATCACGGGTTCTTTTTGGAACGTAACCCCCGCGAAAAACGAGGGTTCACTGTACTTGCAATAAATTCCTGTAGCTATTTTAACCTAAGCCAGGAATCTGATTTATCTAACTTTGATTCCCCTCCAATATCCCTGTTAGTTAATAAGCTTTCTCACTCTGAAGTGTACTGCATCACTCTCTTGCCTAACACTGATAGCTCCATCTTGATGTTTTTTGTGGAATTTTTTATTTTTATAATAAAATATACTTCTTTAAAAAGCAACACCAGGGACTTTAAAATATGTCATGGATATCTCCGCTTTTCTTTCTCACAATAGATGGGCAATCAGTTCTGTTTATGAGCAAACAGAATGTGGCTTTGAACTACTTTATGGACAGGGAAAACAAACATTTTCTTTGCCAACTTTTAAAGAAATGTATCCCATCTTTCAACTTTAACAGGACATAGAGAAAAAAAAAGATCAGACAAAAGCTGGAGCTTTGTTTTTTTTAGTTTGGGCACTCTTATCAACTGTTGAGAAGGAATAAAAATAAAAATAAAATGATAAAGGAAGAAATTGGCTTCATTCCCACTCTAAAACATTTGCTTTCATTTCCTTTATCAAGAACGGGGCTCCTGTTACTCGACTGGTTTAAAAGTCTGGTCACAGACTCAACGATGTGGCTGCCTAGCCTACCCTGGGAAGAAAATCTGAGAATCAAACTTTGGCTTAGTTAGAGCTTCCTGTCTTCGAGTGAACATAGGCATTCAAGAATGTCCATGAATAGCCAGATTCAATTTCAGGAGTGTGGTATTATTGGGCTGAAAAGGTCCTAAATACGAATCCCTTTAGTTCCACGCATGTATCCCAGTTATTTCTTTCTTCCTAAGTGGAAGAATAAAAACAGAGGGGAAGGAACAAAACAGCCAGAGAAGGGGAAGCAGGAAGCACAGCAAGGTGGATGTATGATTTTTTTTTTAAAAAAGATGGTGCTAATTTAAAGTGACCAGATATTTTTTTTTTTAGCGGGACACCATTGACGGGGGGCGGGGCCGCCTAGACGCCGCCATTTGAGTTTTGCCCTCTCCGCATGCGCAGAATGCTGCGCATGCGCAGAGGGCAAAAGAACGCTAATATCGGCGTCCAGGTGGGGGGGAGGCGGGAGGCCTTTCCTCGCCTCCCGCCTCCCCTTCGGGAGCCGGCAGTGGCTTGGGTTGGCTGGCTGGCTGGCTAGATGCAGAGTCTCATGGTCCGGGAGGTTTCCGGTTCTCCTATGCCTTCCTCGTTCCTCACTTGCGGTGGTTTCGAGCCGGGCCTGGCGTGGCCCCCTGGCCCTTGGAGCACATCAGCGGAACAACCGAGTGCTCCAGGGTTCTAGGATGCCCGATTGCTGGGGCCGCCGCCGCCGCGCCCACATCCTCTCCCTCGTTTTCTTGGCCGGAGACGAAAGAGGCGGCGCGACCGGATGAAGAATGAGCGAGTGAGGGAAGGAAGGAGGGAATCGTACGGCTCCGCCCGGACGCACCAGCCGGCCACGCTACCTCCGTTGGGGCTGCAGCAACCCCAGGACCTCCCTCTCCAGGCGCGGCTTCCGGATCCGGACTACTCGCTTCGTTCTCTGGAGAGGCTGCATGTGTGCTTGTGTGTGTGTGGGTGTGTGTGTGGGTGTGTGGGTGTGTGTGTGTGTGTGTGTGTGTGTGTGTGTGTGTGTGTTCGTGAGTGCTCCAGCAGCCCAGCGCTGGCGGAGGGGGAGCAGGAGAGCCAAGACTCGTAAGGTGAACAGACGTCCCGCTGTTTCAGCATTCTTTCCAAAAAAGCGTGACTTTTGGAAAGAATGCGGGACGCGGGACACACGCTTGAAAAGCGTGTCTGTCCCGCCAAAAGCGGGACGTCTGGTCACCTTATGCTAATTTCTTCTTTCTAGCACCATCTATGGGGAGTTCTTGTCCAGTTGCAGAGCTCTTGCCTCCTTCCTAAAGTTGAGAGGGGGACTGACCTAAAGTCACTCAGGTGGCTTCAAGCCTAAAGCAGGACTAGAACTCATGGTTTCCTAGTTTCTAACCCAGCACCTGTAACCACTATTCCAGACTAGCTCTCAATGTTTTTTTTAAATAATTATCCTAAAATTAATAAGGATGATACTACTCTAATATCATTGAAGAGGTTGTTTTAAATTTGAAATGCTACCAAATAAAAGATCTTATCTTCAACCAATCTGGTCTTTCTTGGTAGTAGGATTTAATTAAAATGAATATGCTATTGTAGGAAGTTAGCACCCACCCCTCTCCTAGGAAATGAGATATCCTAGGAGATATTAAAATGTAGGAAATATTCTGTGGAAACATCTGGAAACATGCTTTTTAAACAGACAAAAGACTCCTCTTGGAAACCCCCACCCCTGCTAAGCTCACACATTCCTCTCACCTGGCTGAAAGTCTTCTGCATAACAAAACCATAATAGGATTTGCCCAAGGCCCTTCCATTTCAGCCAAAGCTGGATTAGACAAAAGCCAAGAGCCACCCCAGCATGCCCCTGGGGGGTCTGAGAGCCAATGGGATACATTTCTATACAGGAAAAGGAAATCTAAGAGGTGGGACCCAACTTAGACTATAAAAACCAGGAACTCAGCATTCCTCTTTCTCTTTTTTCTCTTCACCACACAACCACGTAAGTTACCTTTTCTGTACAGGGGCTCCTGCCATGTGCTCCTGTCCACCATTAAACCTTCCTTCCAAGCAACCTTCATGAATCCAGTGTCTTTTTCCCCACTTGGAACTGAACCTAAAAGGATATTTCCTTATAACAATTGGCGAGCCAGCTGGATTTCCAAGCTAGCCTCTTCAATGATCCTGGCCTAAATAAATTTATTAGGCCTTGGCCATTGGGAAGTAGGTTTTAAAGGGGTTTTGAGTTCAAAATTCAAGGGCTGCTTGGAAAGAAGGTGAGTACCTACCTCTAAATTTTACTTTAAACCATGGAAAACTGGGAAATGTGTGTTTGCATGTGTGTATGTGTGTGGGGGGTAATTTTTGCTTTTTAATTTTACTTTATGGCATATATAAATTCCAATTTCAATTGAATAGTGTGTTGTCTGGGTACAAATCATTTTAGGGAAAAAATAATCATGCTTTTTGTTTAACCAAGTTAATGTATCTTCCTAAATCCTTTGATATTTCCTTCCCCCCCTTCTTCCCCCCCTTCTCCCCCCCCAGCCCTGTTTTGTCTGCTAGCCATTGCAGGATACTCATTTTATGGTGGTTCTTTTCCACTTCTCCAAATCTGTTTTAATTTCTTGCACCAATTTATAATAGTTATCTATATTTTTGGTTTTCCTTACCTAGGGGTAGGATTTTACTTTTCTTTGCATTAGATAGGGCTCAGTCTAGTTGTTTTTTTTTCTTTCTTTTTGAAGATGGGAACCACATTAGCTTTTTCCCAGTTTCTCAGGTGGTCCCCGTGTCCCAAGATTTTTTTTTAAGATGTGCAGTGGTTCTGAGATTTCATTTACCAGCTCCTTTAGGACTCTGGGACCTGGTGTTCTCTTAATGTTTTTGCTTATTTTAACTTTAGTTTACAGTCTGTTTTATTTTTTCCTTTCCAGTTATATTTCTGGTTAGTTGGGTTGCATTTCTTTTTTGCAAGAAGACATGCAAAGAATGAGTTAAGCAACTCATGGCTTTCTCTGTGTTGCCTTCTCTCCTTAGTGGTCCAACTGTTTCCTTGATTTTTCTTCTTGTTTTTTTTATGTATTGGAAGAATCTTTTATATTATCTTTCACTTTGTTGCAAGTCGTTGTTCATTCAAGGCTTTTGTTTCCTGATTTTTCTTTACAGATTCTTGCTATCTGCTGATATTCTGCTTTAGTTATGTGTCCCTGTTTCCATTTTTGTATCTGTCCTTCATTCATTCAATTTGTCAGTGAGGTCTTTGTGCAGCCATGCTGGTGTTTCTTGGATTTCTGTTTTTTTTTTCCTGATTGCTTTTGTGCAATTGGCTTTTATAATCAAGTTTTTTCAGAGTTTACAAAGCTTCTTGAGTTGCTTCTTTCCTTTAGGACTTTCATCCAAGGAATCTTTCTCAAGTTTCTCTTGAGTTTATTAAGGTCAGCTTTATTTTAAAATCTAAGACTTTAGTGTGTTCAATTGTGTTGAATCGTTTTTGTTATGTTAATGATGCAGTTTCAAATCCTTCTACAACTTCATCTTGGTTGGTTATTAACATATTTTATTTCTCTCTTGGTGCAAAATTAGTTTTCAAAGTTTCCATGCCTTTAATTTCTGTGTCTGCCATAATATTTATATTTAGCACTTACAGTATGAAAATGAATAGCATCCTTTTCTTGTGCCCTTTTTTATGTATTTAAAAATCATTCTCATTTTGTTTTTAATCTGTCTCTTAGGAAAAGCTTAAGAGAGCTGAATGTATAAATTCATTTAGGAACCTTTTAGTTTGCTGCCATTATTGAAGTATATATTTTATAGTCAGCATTCAGTGAAGAGATGGGCCTATAGTTTTATCTGCATTAAATCTGAATCTTATTTTGGAATCAAAGTAATATTTGCTCCCATTCAGGAATGTGGTACCTTTTACATCAATCAATACCTCAGTATGTAAAATCTTTGTAAAATTCTGCCACTGGCCCACCTGGTCCTGGTGTTTGGTTGTTCTTTTGTCTCTTGATCTGCTTCTGATAATTCCATCATTGATATTCATTCATTTAATAGTTTTTGTCCTTTTCTGGTACTTTAGGCAATTCCATTTTTTTTCAAATATTCTTTAATTTTATTTTTCTGAAACTTCTTGCTCATACAGCTTTTCATAATATTGAATTATTTTTGTTTATCCTCATTTGATAGTATAGAGTTTCTTTCTCATCTACCAGTCTATGTGTCAATGTCTTCTCTTTCTCTGTTTTGATTTGTGTAAGTTCTGTTTAGCGTTTACAGAGCACAGGACCTTCTGTTAGGGAAGGAGGAAGAATGTCTGTCTGTGTGTGTGTGTGTGTGTGTGTGTGTGTGTGTGTGTGTGTGTGTGTGTGTGTGTGTGTGTGATTGAAGGGTGGGAAAGCAAATTTTGTTGTTGTTGTTGTCGTTTTTATGTGCACATCCCAAAAGCAAACCCCAGAATTTTCAGTTCTAAATGTGAAGCCCGTGAGTGTGGAGGTCCTAGTACTAGCTGTACAGGGGCGGCTAGTCCTCGCAGATCCCCTTTTTGGATCTGATAAACCTAGAGAGATTCCCTACAGGAAGGGGGCCTTACTTCTACGAGAGAATCGGAAGTCCTTCCCAGAGTTTTTTTTAGTCTCTGAAACTGTTGAGCGCGTCACTAGCTAAGCCAAAGTGAACCTTACATTTAAAGGATCATGGGAAGCTCTAGTTCGTGGGTGGCGGAGACCCTTGTGAGGGCTTGGAACCTGGGATGCCAGGAATATATCTGTATGACAGGAATGTGCAAAAGTAAAAGCAGGAAACTTGTGTAGAAAATGGGCTTTGCTGAGGGATGACACAGAGAAACAAAACAAAACAAAACAGCCAATTTGGCTAAATAAAGGTACTTAAGAAAACAGAAAAGGAAAAATGTTGAGGTGTTTGTTTGTTTCTTCTCTCTCTCTCTCTTCTTCTCTCTCTCTTATATGTAACCACGTGGTTTGTTTGTTAAGATTTGTGCCTTCCCTAATTTTAACTGAGATTTATGGCAGGAAGGACTTGTGTGTGTGTCCTGTCATCCTCTTTGTCCATGTTTTTGTGTCTGTGTACGTCTTTGTCTTGTCTTGTGCGCACTCGAGGTAATTGCAACTGTAAAATATCTCTGTTTCCTAGAGATATGAATTTCAAATTGTTAGAAAATTAAAAGCACTGAAAAGAAAGGAAAATGTCTTTGCCCAGTTAGGACTGGCCAACCTGATCTGGGACAAGGAACAGAGTTCAATTTTCCTATTCCTCTCGATGTTTTTAAGAAAAGCCAAAATTTAAGGGACAATGTTTTAAGTTAATTTACAGGAAAATTTCATTTTTACATTTACTGTATGTACATGCAAACAGTTTTAATATTGCTCTTCTGTGATGTTTAATGGATGCCAATTCTCTGCTAAGATGGAAATGTCTGTTCATTTTTTTCCCCTGGTGATGTCTCCATTTTGTTATAATTGATTTAACTGCGATACTGATGTGTTGATTGTTTTCCTCAAACCCTGCCTGCAAGCTATCTACCCCCCCCCCAATCTCTAATCCTTTTACAATGCCTCTCGTGGTAGAATTACCAGCAAAAGGGGGAAGGGACCCTGTTCTTATGTCTTTCAGCCCTGCACACATGATCCTGAAGCCTATGGAAGCAGAGCAAATGGGCTCAGACACTGCCTCCAGTAAAGACATTCCATCCATTTGAGCCAGAAGTGGGTTTGAATCTAGTCCTCTAGTCATCACATCAACCAGAGTGGAGTAGATCTTTCCAAGCCTGACTGACCAGCCTTACCACCAAAACCTAAGGCCACCCAGCAGACATGAATGAAAGGACCCTGAGATGGACAAATAAAGACCAAACATCTATTTTCAATCCTCAGAAGACAGCTGAAAAGACTAGGGGGGAGGGGGGAACTTCATTGTAAAGTTTTTCTTTCTTTCTTTGCTTCAGTCACAGAAATTCATTGTAAAGTTTTTCTTTCTTTCTTTGCTTCAGTCACAGAAATTCATTGTAAAGTTTTTCTTTCTTTGCTTCAGTCACAGAAATTCATTGTAAAGTTTTTTTTCTTTGTTTTCTTTCTTTCCTTGCTTCATTCACTGAAATTCATTGTAACGTTTCTCTTTCTTGTCTCATCTATATTGTAATCAGTTTAATGTACTCATGTAAGAATTGTATTGGGAGTGGTTACCACAGTGAGTTCTGTACACTTTAGATTTCTGTCTAGTGGGAGGTAAATTTGTAGCTGCATACACAAACACACAGAGACACGCCATTCAGAATTAGACTGAGGTTATCCCTTTTTCACCTACCCCCACCCAAAGCTGCTTTTAGCTTGCTGGTTTTTTGTTGTTGTTGTTGTTGTTGTTGTTGTTTTGACTCCTGCTTTGTGGCATTAAAGCCCAGGCAGTCATATCTCCCTGCTAATTCCATGGGGGAAGGGGACAGGTCCCCTCAGGCAATTTCCCCACTTGAAGAGCTAGCAGAAAGGATCTTCGAAAACCCAAGGCCTGACTGCTGCCCAGTAAAGCAGGGTATTTCGCACTGGTGGTCTCAGGAGTAAGAGTCCCAGGGCTCATTCTAAAAAAAAAAAAAAAAAAGAAAAGCCTAGATTGCACACTGGCTAATTTCAATTTGGACTCACAAATCCTAGATGCACTAAAGTAAGAGCTAGGGCAGATTCAAGAACCATCCCTTGGAAATGGGCAGCCTGTGATTTCAAGGTAAACCATGGCTGTGGGAATATTGTGGGGCCTGTGCTTGCTTGAAACCTGTCTGGGAGCTCATCGAAAGTGTTATCAAACATCTGAACATAATTGGCATGGAAAATTGGATACTGTAAATTTATTTCCAGAACTTTTGCCCTGGCCATTGACCATCATGGTTGAAAGCTCTCCTTTTGGGAGCCACTGAAGGAATCCTTCTGCTGCCTCTTTCAACTGCCTCTTTCAACGTCTTCCCCTCTGCATCAGAGAAAATTGAAAGCACCCATAAAATCTCCCTGACCTGATCAATTTGAAGCTTGTGTCAAAACATGTGTTGCACTCACATGTTTTGAAAAAAAAAATGAGGGATTGTAGGAAGTTAGCACCCACCCCTCTCCTAGGAAATGAGATATCCTAGGAGATATTAAAATGTAGGAAATATTCTGTGGAAACATCTGGAAACATGCTTTTTAAACAGACAAAAGACTCCTCTTGGAAACCCCCACCCCTGCTAAGCTCACACATTCCTCTCACCTGGCTGAAAGTCTTCTGCATAACAAAACCATAATAGGATTTGCCCAAGGCCCTTCCATTTCAGCCAAAGCTGGATTAGACAAAAGCCAAGAGCCACCCCAGCATGCCCCTGGGGGGGTCTGAGAGCCAATGGGATACATTTCTATACAGGAAAAGGAAATCTAAGAGGTGGGACCCAACTTAGACTATAAAAACCAGGAACTCAGCATTCCTCTTTCTCTTTTTTCTCTTCACCACAGAACCATGTAAGTTACCTTTTCTGTACAGGGGCTCCTGCCATGTGCTCCTGTCCACCATTAAACCTTCCTTCCAAGCAACCTTCATGCATCCAGTGTCTTTTTCCCCACTTGGAACTGAACCTAAAAGGATATTTCCTTATAACACTATTTTAAACTAATAAGCTTGTAAAGGAAAATAAGATTGATTAAAAACCCAAAGAGGCTCAGAAATAGCTAACACTATAATGAATACCTTTGCTCATATTTCCATAGTTTCGTTTTCCTTCTCCGCTGTTATTTCCTGCTACTTAACCAAAGATCACTTTTTAATATGACACCACCCCGCCATAGTTAAAATGCTTTTCTATTGGCCAGCTGGCTAGAGTTGTCTGAAATCATAATCCCATGCATTTGGGGGTGGGGGTGGGGGGAACCAGGTCATGAAAGCTGGTATTATCAGACTTCACACCTAGTTTAGCAGTAAATTTCTGCTCTCCAGATACTTAACAGCTTAGGCTGCTGCTACTTAATGCCAGGTCAGACTGTAATCAGGAATTCCTCATCAATGATCTTCATTGTGTTGCTTTAATACACTTTGTATATATTACCAAGACCTGGAAAGACACAGAGTTTCCCCTTTCAAAAATGTGCTCATCTGAGTTTCAAGGGTGGCATCACCGAAAACCCTAGGGCAGGAGTGGGACAGTGGCTATTGCCATCCAGGAGACTCTCAGGGCTTTCCAATGTGCTGTTCCTCAGATAACCATATGTGAGACCCTGTTAAAGGAAGTTGGGAGTCTGTGGAATAGATGGGATTGCTGCTACTATACTGGCCTTCCTTCGGCATAGAAGATTCTCTGGTGCATTGCTTGACGTTGTGCTGGGTTGTCAGCAGAGTTTCCCAGATTTATGATACTGTGAGACTTCAATCTATCTTCCATGATGTTAGAGTCAAAAGGAGCTCAGGAATTCATGGTTATCATGGAAACCATGGACTCAATGTAAGCATTAATGACTTTTTGCATAGTGTCACATGGTGGATCTCATTTTAATCTCTGCGCAGTAACACCATGATCTGGAGTTGGGAGAGAGTAGCATTCTTCTTTTGTCATAGAGAGATCATTCTTTGATTGCTTTGGAATTTTCCAAACTAGCTTCCTGCCACTGGTGGAACCTATTCAATTAGTCTGCCACAGACACCCAATGAATCTCATTCGGTTTCAGAGGGTGCATGGAGAAGTTCCTGAGGATCTGGTGCCCAGTTTGAGTATTTAATAAGAAGTTGAAGAGTGGCAACCACTACCAATCAATTTCCAACCTTCAACCAGGGGTGGGTTCCTCCCGGTTTGGACCGGTTCGCCTGAACTGCTAGCGACCCACTGGGGATGTCATGATGACATCACCGACCCGGTTCGGTCGGTGCCGGTCGATGGGTGCTGCCATCTTTATTTTTTTCTTCTTCTGAGCATGCACAGAAGCCGAGTTTCCGGCACTGTGCATGCAGTCGCTATCTTGTTTTTGGCTTCTTTTTTTATTTTTCAGCACTGCGCATGTGCATGCGCAAAGTGCATGTGTGCCCATGAGGCGTGCCCACGCGGCATGGGAGGAAGCGAACTGGTAGCGAGGTAAGTTAGAACCCATCCCTGCTTCAACCCTAAGAAGTTTGATGAGATGTTTGGGGTGCAACTTCAGAAGGGATGAGGTGGAAATGGTGCATAGCATACTCAAAGTATACTCAAAGCATACCTAGGGAGTCTTCCTAGGCTCATGGCTTCTACAAATGTGGCTTGGAAGAGCCTTTAAATAAATCCATCTTGCAAATCAGTTGTAGCCATTCCTGGATAAGGACATTTACTCAAGGTCATTTATGTCTTCGTCATCTCTTTCTTTGATTACTGCAATATGTTTTACGGGGAGCTATCTTTGAAGATTAGTAGGAAATTACAGGTGATCCAGACTGTAGCACTGAAAGAAGCGTCTAGGCATACATTGATAGACCCATGCAATACTACTTTTCAACCTGCATTAATTGCCAGTAACCATCTGGTTACAATTCAAGGTGCTAGTTATCATCTACAGGCCGTTCTTCATACGACATGTCCTAGTTATATATGGGTCCTCCTATTAACTCTGCTCATCCATAAGGTCTGTCAGGTGTGGAATGCCCTGAGACCCCATAAACAGCATCATCTGATTGGAGCCAACAGATATGTCTTTTCATCAATCTCGTGTTTTCAGAAAGGCCAGCCACTGGGTCAGATGGTTTTGTAGATCTTCTTGATTGATTCTATGATTGTTTCTGGTTGTCTGGGTGGCATCTAATGTAGAGTACTTTATTTCTATGTTATTCTTTTGTTGGGTAGTATTTGTTGTTTTTAATGGGCAAATGTATACCTTGGATTAAAAATAAATTTCCAATATTTTTATTAAAAAATAAATGTTAACACTTCCATCAGTCATAGCATTTATCCTGCACTAATAAGGAACATGATGGCAAATAGTGTTCCCAATGAAGCTCAATCTGAAAAGCTGTTTTAATGCTCCTAGTGTTGCCTTTCAAGTAACCTGAAACTATGTTATTCTTCTACATAAATGTTTTAAACATTCCTTTTGGAGAAAGAAAAAGAATTGTTATTTCCTTTAGCTAACAAAAATGACTGGAATGACGGTTCTTGCCACACAGTCATGTCATATAGGAAATAGGAACCAGGATTAGAAACCACGTGAGGCCAGTTAATGTCATGACCTTATCTTTTCTACATTCACATCAGGAATGACTCATTGTCTCCTTCTCCCTTTTCTTCACTTTATTCCACTTCTTATTTTACGACACTTGCTCTTCGAAACAATATAAACATTCATCAAAAGGATAAAAGTTTTGGAAAGGAGGTGCACATGTACACAAAGCTAATTTTCTGTATTCTGTTTACAGTTAAAGCACTTGCTGTGCAGGAATGTCTTTAAACAGTTGGGCATAACTTTGCCGTTTCTTCTTGCAGTCTTTTTCTCTCAACAAAGGAATTGTCTGGGTTTAAGGTTATTTCCCCCTCCCCCCCAAAAAATGATTTCTGTTGTATAAGTGGCTTTGATACCAAGTTGGATGGCTGAGATCATTTTAATGTACTTTAAAGATACTTTGAGTATTCTTTCAGGGTACTTTTGCTCTTTAAAGTATTGTTAACTGCACTTTTAGAGTTACTTAAATAACAACAGCTATCTGTCCGTCTCTCATATAGCCATTTCGTCCATCAGTTCCTCTATGAAAGCAAACAGTTTGTGCAAAATACTGGACAACCTTGATGAGCATATTTTTGGAGAGATAACTTTTTCTGCCTCCATGTCCATTACAACTGATTCAACGTTTTACCTCTTGTACAATCTCAGCTGAAATTACCAAATGCTATGAAAATAGTAATACATTTAACCATGTATCCACACAGGCCTTGCTTTTATGTTTTTGTCAAAAAGATAATTTTTATGTAATAAATGTTTATTTGTTTTTGCTTAGCATTTCTGTATGAGGTTATAGTCTGAATCAGCCAGAAATGTGTCTTTTTCTTTGCAATGCTATGATGGTCATAATATCTATGGGAGAAATACTTCAAGGTGAGAGTTTAAAAACTGAACAAGGAGAGGTCAGTTGCTATAGGTTGGCTGTCAGTTGAAAGAACCCTACAAGTCCTAGACAGAAGTGAACATAAATCTGTGGTGTAATCTTGTGGAAAAACTTCAGGCAAGCTGCAGAACTTAAGAAAGTTTGAGCAAGTAGTCTGACAAGCTGTTGGAGATGACCAGGCTGAGCTATCAGTCATGGGTCCCTTCACACCCACAAGAGATCTAAGTCCAGCCCACTTTGAATTCCTTTCTATTTTTAACTCCTGTTAATTTTCCTTGACTGTTAGTACCGTATTTTTCAGAGTATAAGACGCACCTTTTTCCTCCGTAAAAGAGGCTGAAAATTTGGGTGTGTCTTATACTCCAAATGTAGCTTTTTCGAAGCTTTTTTTTCCAGCCCTAAGGAGGTGCTAACCATCTTCCCGGCTTCCTACTCCATCCGAAGAAGCTTTTTTCCAGCCCTAAGTCTTTGCAGGCTTGTTTTCATTCCAACTCCCTCTGAAAAGGTCTTTTCAGCCCTAACAAGGTGCTAACGATCTTCCCGGCTTGCAGCATGTTTTTATTCCTACTCCCTCGAAGTAGTTTTTACCAGCCCCAAGTCTATGCAGGCTTGTTTTCATTCCTACTCCCTTTGAAGATATTTTTTTCAGCCCTAACCAGGGGATAAAATAATATGCTGAAGCTGAACAGACTAAGGATGCTAGCCAGATGAATACCTGGTAGGTAGATTTTTCCCCCCTATTTTCCTCCCCCCAAACTAAGGTGCGTCTTATACTCCGGTGCGTCTTATACTCTGAAAAATACGGTAGTTCAGATTCTTGTAGAGAGCTTAAGTTTACAATAAATCTTTGTACACAATTGAACTGCCTGGATCTCCTGATTTCCCTGGTTCTTGACACCAGATGTTACTTCAGCCAGTAGTGCATGAATTAACAGTCATCTTAACAATAACAGCAAGAGAAGCTTGATAAAATTTGATCACAGGTTGGGCAGGTAAGGGGGACCCTCAAAGATGAAAGAAGTTGTAATTCAGAACAACTAGAGAGCATCAGATAGTCTGTCTTCCTAGTCAAGAAGTTATGACTATTCATTGAAAGTTGCAGCTCTAAGTAAGAGACTTAGCATTCCCACTAGAAGCCAAAACTTCATGTAAAGGAAATTCCCCATTTTGACTCTCACTGCTTACTGTATTGACATTTTTATTTATAGTATCCATCATTAGTTCAGAATTCATTTCAGGAAGTCATAGCACCCATCTAATATTGTGTGGGCTTGAAAGCAGGGTTTAGGGTGGTGAATATTTGGATGAGAGAAATTAGGGGATTCTAAAGCTATAGAATATACTGGAAAGTGTGAATGAATGAGCCCCTAACTCAGAGGGCTCAAACTCACATCGTCGTGTCGTTGTCACATGATGTATCGGAACTTTTCCCCCTTTCGCTAAACTGGGTGTGGGCGTGGCCAGTGTGTGACGCATCCGGCCCGTGGGCCGGAAGTTTGACAGCCCTGCTCTAAGTGAACACTTAACTTTTGATGATATTATGACTTTATTGGGATCAATATGAAAATGATAAAGTGGTCTTTGTCTTTTTTAAAAAGTCAATGACCACTTTACCATTTCCATTTTGTTTTGCTTTGTCCCAATATAGGTTACTTAACCATTTACTTTTAAAGTTGGTGAGCAAAAGACTGTCACTTCCTAAATGAATTAGATTACTTTGAGCTCTCCAGTTTTGAGTTAAAAAAGGGAGATTTCAAATCTTCAAAACAGGTATTTTACTCCACCTCTGCGGCTGTTCCCATAACAAAGTTTACAGGATTATCATTCATTAAACCTCTCCCACTTCATTTAAAGCTTTTGAACTATAATTAGCAAACATGGTACACAATTGTGCATATTTATCACTTAATATCATTTGATACTGAGTACCACACAAGAGTAGGTATATCTTTAAAATGTCACTTGCTATGGAATAGTCTCATCAAGTGCAGAGTTGGGAAAGAAATTGACCGAACAGGTTAATTGCCCTGGCCTCTTTTACTACTGCTTACAAGCAGTTTCTCCTCACATTTGAAGAGCATTTAAAATTAAGCTCCAGTACATTGCCTACACCCAACCTGCAAAGCTGCTGAATGTATTTAGCAGACGTGATAGACAACTGCAAATGAATCTGAAAATGCAGGGCTGTTGCTAAAAGCCCTCGGGCAAATGAAGAGATTAACATTCTTCCTACAGACAAAAACTGTCATTGAACAGACTTTTGGTCTACAAAATCCATCCAAATTAGACATAATAATGGGCTATGTCAAATAGCCAATACTTAACCAAAATCTTTTGCGAATCTAGCCTTACGCAAGAGATGAAAATCCCCTTATTGTTAACAAAAGCATTTTGTTTAGTGTAAACGTTCCAAGAATTTGAAGAAAGAATAAAGTCAACATTGTCTTATTACAGTGTGGCTAAATGATAGACCTTTGGCTCAGATAATTAGCTTAGTGGCAGGTAACAATGATAATTTAATAAACTTGCATGCTTTCCAACTCTCAAGGATTTTCTGGGCATTCACAGCAATCAAAGAAAGAAATTATAAAAATAAAAGATCAAGAGCTATGTAATTTTCAAGAGATTTGGAAATGGAAATTGGTTCTGGATAATGGTGATTGTGCTTTTTAGAAAAATATATATTAAAAAGGATATATAACAAAGCTCCCTAAAGCAGAGAGCAACATTCCTATCATTTACACCCATTAGAAGTAAATATTTGAAGCCATAACACTATTAAAATAGGCAAAAATTAAATCTGCATTCTTGTTCTTATATTCACCTATTGTTTTCAGTGCAATTTACCAAGACCTAACTACAGCCACTATGAGCATGTTATTTCAGGAGTCCTACTTTATCTGCTATAAAGGACTATACTGCTAGGGGTGAAAGCTGTCTAATGCTCATAAAAAATGTATTGCCTCCATATTTATTGATACTGATGATTTCAGTTCTAAACACACAATCTTATTCAGATTAATAATAAAAAAGAAGCCACACAAAAGCCAGTGTAACCTTGCATATGATGGTACTTATGGCTCTGAAAAACAAGTGCGTATTTTATATTATGATGGATTTTTACTCTTTACTAAATGAATTAACAAAATGTTCAAAAACTTAACAAAAAAGCTTAACAAAAATGTTGCTGCATATTAATTAAAGCAGGAATTGTTAAATTCTTTGCATCTGATGAACAGACATTTATAAGTGACCTTTGTTCTAAGAAACTAAAAGAAAAATGTCAGTACATTTAAATAAAATTGTCAGGGTGATTTTTAGCTTTATAAATATTTATGCATGTAGAAACGATGTCTTGACAGTTGGTAATACCTTAGTCATAGCAAATGGTTACATATAAAGGACAAAGTATTTAACTGATGAAAACTTGCCATGAAAATGAGATTCATATTTTTTTTAATTGCTTCACATGACTTATTCTTTCACAATCTTAGGGAAGGCACGGTCAATTTATTCACTGTATTCCATTAGATCTAGACTTCAATGTATTTTACTATATATAAGGATGGATAAGCTTATGTCTGCATTTTCAGGTGTGGCATTCATGTGGCCCATAAATCTCTCTTTGCACCTATTAGACATCTTGTCATACCTAATACTACCCAGCAAAATAGGAACCTGTAGCATTTATATACCTCTGAGTCTCTCGGGATTCAGAATGGCTCACTGTTTATACTGGAAGTAGGTCTATGTGCCTAAGAAAAAAGTAAAAGAAATAGTTGATGCTATTTTGAGGGACTGGGGGAGGGAAGCATTTGTTAAACTAATACCTTGTAACAGGTATATCTTCCATGTTATCCATTTTGTGACTGGATACCTTCCCCCTTAGCTCTCTTAGCTCTTTTGAAACAGTGTTCACATCACATTCTCAAAATACTCATTGTGTTTGACTGAAGTCAGTCCTGGTGGAAGCTGTAAGAAAAATCAGGTCTATAATACAATAGCTGTTCTCCTGTGGTGTGTAGGCATTTGTGTTACAACATTACAGTATATGCTTTGGTTAGAGTTTGAAAAATGACCACCCTTGACTAGGGTCAATTGGAATCATAGATTTCAAAGGAATCTCTAGCACATAGGTGTCAAACTCGATCGCGTCACGTGACGTATCGTGAATTTTTTGCCTTTGCAGAGCCGGGGTGGGTGTGACCTGCACGTGATGCATCCGGCCCACGGGCCACCAGTTTTACAGGCCTGCTCTAGCAGAATGAGTGGCCCATAGGTTAGAGATCCCAATCCTCTTTCAGAAGCCTCCTGGGTCTCCACATTCTGGCCCACCTCCAAATTTGGATGGTGACTTGGCAGTTCAGCTGCCACTGTCTGTCTTTTACAGCAGCGGTCCCCAACCTTTCTGGGTCAGCGGACTGGCAGAGGTGGCAGCGGCAACAGCGGTGGGGTGGACAGGGGATGGTTTTACATGCGTGCCACTTTCACAAATGCAGCTTTGCACATCTGCACTCAGCCATCACTGCTGCCGGGTCACGGACTAAGGGTTTGGGACCCCAGTTTTAGGGTGTTATTTTCCCCTAATCCTTGTGTGTGAAAATGATAGTGATAGTGCTTTTATACTGCATTTTGGGGTGATTAAAAAAGTAAAAATTAAAACTAAATAGAGAAAGAAATGTAGCTTGTAGGTGTGTGACTAGAATTCAATCCTTTCTTGGGAGGCAGGTTTTTAACTTTACCTAACAAGAGAAAAAGTAAAATATAAATGTCCCTTTTAACTTTAAATATTAAAATGTACAGAGAGAACAATTTAAGAGAGTTACAAAAGAAAATGCAATGCTCCAGGCAAGCCACAAGATCGTTCTTGCTTGCTAGAAATAGCTTGTTTTCCCCCAGAACCTTCACGCAGACTACAGAAGGCCCCAAAAGATGTTATAGATCACGAGATGATTGAGGGGGAGAGGGGAAAGCCGATAGTGCCTAATGTTTGATCCAAGATACACATAAAAATCAATTTTCTAAATTGTACAGGGAAATAATACATTTAAATTTTAATCAATAGTTTAAGAATTTTGGAGACAGATGGCCAAGTCCTTGTGCTAGACCAGGGGTGTCAAACTTGCAGCATGCAGGCTGGATGCGTCACACGCTGGCCACACCCACCCCCGGTTTAGGGAAGGGGGGAAGTCACGATACGTGACGTGACGACATGACATTGCGAGTTTGACACCCGTGTGCTAGACATACTGTATTTACCTATTTCCTTAGAAATAGAATGCTCTTAAGGCAAAGATATTCTGCTTCATTTGACTTCTTTCCTGGAATTCAAAACATTGTGAAGTGGTGAAGAGATCTTACGTTTTTGTTTTTCCCACCCACTCCATAGCTTTTAGTATTCTTACACTCATTTTAAAAGAACACTTTATTATATCTATCAGAGTGAACAATTGGGTTGTCTCTGTATACCTGGGGGGAAGCATCTCTCTCTCTCTCTCTCCCTCCCTTTCTCAGAATATATATTCTTTCTGAATCTATCTAACACTAATGCCATCTGAAACAATTAATAAATTGAGTCAGATATATTTCGAGAGGCCTGAATAGACAGAATTGATATTTCATTTTCCCAGAAAACTTCTATGTAATCATTTTTATATAATGGCATGATTTGTGATAAGTCAAAGTCATTTAACAAGTCATTTAACTAGAGAGTTAGGAAGGTGGATTCAGCTGCTAGTTAAATTTTTGATTTGCTGGCAAGACTCTTGCAATATTTGCAGGATGCTGATTGTCATCTCATTTACAGTAATGTATATGTGTCTGTTATAATAAAAGGGTGGGGGGAAATAACACTATGTTTTTGATGTCTCCGTTTTTCATTAAAAACAAAACTTTTTTTAAAAAAAATACAAGATTAAAAAGAATGACCCAGAAACAGCAAGCAACTAGCATTCTAAAATTATAATAAATATCCAGTAATTCTATACAGGAGTTTTCGACCAATAAATTAGGGGAAAAAACAATTTTAATATGTAATAAATAGTAGCCAGATGTAACAAAATTTATTAGTCATTGTAGGATTTATACAAACCTTTTGGTGAATTTGTAAATCAGAATAAAAATTTGCACATTTAGCAATAGCATTAGCATTTAGACTTATATACATACCTTTTAGGCAATGAAATGAAATATGCATTTTGAGCTTTCCAGTATTTTGCAGTAACAAAATTAACTTTACAACAGCATATGACTTTCTTATGCTGTAATAATTTAAATGTCTTTAGGAATATGGATAATAATCTACAGCAAAATACTTTATAGAAGATAGTTGGTGGGTTTTTTGCATTTTTTGTTTTCAAAAACCTTTATCCAAGAAGACTAATTGGGCATTGAGAACAAAGATATATACAATAATTGTACAAACCTGCTTGGAGTCTTTCTAGAAAGATTCTAGTTTATACATTGCAATTTACTGGGAGGTAATGTCACCTAGGGATGATCTTAATAGCACTTTACTTACTTATATACCGCTTCATAGTGCTTTACAGCCCTCTCTAAGCGGTTTACAGAGTTCAGCATATTGCCCCCAACAATCTGGGTCCTCATTTTACCGACCTCGGAAGGATGGAAGGCTGAGTCAACCTTGAGCCTAGTGAGATTTGAACAGCTGAACTGCTGAACTAGCAGTCAGCCTGCAGTCGCAGCATTTAACCACTGCACCACTTCAGCTCTTCATGGTAATATCTTGCTGAGTTGCCGAAATTTATTTAAATGAAATTCTATGGCACACAGAGATCAAATGAGATTCCTTTAATTTGAACCCCATATAACCTTCCCAGTGTTTAAGAGACTCTTAAAATAATATGTTATACTTAATACAAACTTTTTATGAAAAATTGTTGTTTCCCTTCCTATTAACTTGCCTATTGCATTTCTTCAAACATGAATCACTATAACTGATGAAATCTACATAGTTTAGGAAGGGATGATTGCACTCAGTTTAAGCTGGAAGCTACTATAAACATCTTGCTGAAACGACTTGAGTATTTATAAGAGTTTATAAGAGTTCTTATTTATAAGAAGTACCCAACTAGGTTCTTTATTTAACTATTGTAATCATTAATTTTAATTGTTGCTCATCCAAAAAACTCTAAAAAGTAGTTTTTCATCTGAATAATTACTTTTTGCAGACTGTAGGGAAGCTAGAAGTTTTTTTGAACAATACATACATTTTATTGGGGGACATATATCCTTACCATTCTACCAAAATCTTAAAATAATACACTTAAAAGACTTTTACACTGGGATTTGAACTTATTCTGTCTCATCCTCCTTTGTTTTATTAGATGAGCATCTTAATTTGGGCTACAGGTAGTTCTCAGGCTACAACGGCAATTAGGACCGGAATTATCATAAACGATGCAGCTGCATAGTGTGATATCATGTAACCATATTGCTTAGTGACGGCAATTCTAGCATTTGCTGTTGCTAATCAAGGATCACATTGGTCTTTAAGCAAGGACTTCGCATTATTGGAACTTCTGACTTCCTGCCAGCTTCCACGTTGATTTTGCTTGTGGGAAGTTTGTCATTGGGAATTGCAATCATGTGATTGGTGGTTCACTGTGATGCTATAATCGCAAGTCAGGTGAAATGTGCCTTGATTGCAGTCATGTGAGCGAGGGGATTCTGTGACAACCAGAATTATGAATAAGTACCATTCATTCAGCCCTGTTGTAACTCAGAATGGTTGCTGAATGAATGGTGACAAGAGAACTACTCATGTAGTCGTCTTCCTATTTATTCAAATTGGGGAAATTGTGTATGAGAAATTAAAAATGTATTTTATAACTTGGTTAACTTCATTTAATCATGAAAGTTTATGAAAGCAATAGCAATAGCACTTTACTTATATACCGCTTCATAGTGCTTTACAGCCCTCTCTAAGCGATTTACAGAGTTCAGCATATTGCCCCCAACAATCTGGGTCCTCATTTTACCCACCTCGGAAGGATGGAAGGCTGAGTCAACCTTGAGCCTAGTGAGATTTGAACAGCTGAACTGCTGAACTAGTAATCAGCTGAAGGTCGCAATGCTGCTTTTAACCACTGCGCTATCTCAGCTCCAGTGTCTTAATGTGGCTAGAATGGGAGGGGAGGGTAAATCCTTCAGCAGGTTGCAAAAAGGGAATTGAAATTGTGAAGATTTCAGCTTTGTTCCTGCAGCCCCACAAAGGATTTCCTCTCCATGCATGGAGGAGAGCTGAAATCTTTCAGCAGCATGAAGGAGCATTTGAGAGCAAAAGGGGTGTCTGCCAGGAAGATTTTGCTCCATCTGCTTAATAACCAGCGAGATCACTTAATGATTGCAACTGGGATTGGCAGGTACTGGAATTGCATCATTGACAAAGCAGTCATGTGGCATTTTGCTTAGTGACTGCTTCACAGGAAAGATTATATAACCTTTCAAAATACAAAAGGTAATCTATTTTGAGTAATTACATAGTTGCTTAGCATTGTGATCTACCAATAGAGCATTTCTGGTATGCTGCATCTACAACTGCAGTCATTAAAGAAAAAAGGTATGGACAAATTAGTGCATATTCTCAAATAGCGTGTCATGGAGGAAAGTTGATTACATTAACTTTTTTCAGTTGAGTTTGCCTTTGCAACATTATTACACTTTTGCTACATAAACATTAGGTATTAGGGAGCAACTAAGAATGCCTAAGCATTCCAGTACTACTTTTGAGGTCTGGTTGACAAAATATTTTTCAAGGCTATATAGCTGATTTCAAAACAGAAAAGGCTAGGTCATTGAAAACACATTTTTTTCAAGCAAAAGGAAAGGTAGCTGTGTTACTCAAAAGAAAAACATCCAGGGTCCCAGAGTAAGTCTATCTGAAAAATCAGAAAGTGTCTGTTGGTTTTTAATTTTTCCGAGCTCTACATCAGGGGAGTTGATTATTTTTCCACTTTTCCTTCCCTGCTTTTTTTCTATTTCCTATTTGCCTGACAAAGCAGTGGAGGTATTTTGAAAGCTTAAATGCTATATTTACGTTTCCCTACTAAAAATATGCTCTAAAATGCAACTTTGGATTTTTCTAGCTCATACAAAACATACAATTGTTGCGCAACAGTGACACAGACAACTGACACTAGACTACAATAGAACATGCAACATACTTTATTTTAACAAGTATTGGTGTTATTCTAGATGTTTTCTATAATACTTTTAGAGGGGTAAACAATCATTAATTTCTTTTGTAAACTGTATCAATTAAAACTTATCACAATTCAAAAACCACTATGAATCATATAAGAGCTTGGTGGATCATAGTGTTGCAAAATGAATCCATTATACTTATTTTTATGCTAACATGATACATGTTTTTTGGATGAAGCCCATTCATATAGGCATGGTTTAGATAAACAGTTTTGGTCTATAGTCATTTGGCCAAGAACAGTAATATTTCCCAACCAATGCAAAGGTTATATGATTTGTTAAACCATTGTTAAACAATGATTCCCATTGTATTTAGGTCAGAAAACTGCAACTTAATATACAAAATCAGAGAGACTTTTCTTAATCCAATAAACCGTGATTGAAGTAGTTCACAGTATTTATAAATTTCAAAAAAATGGCACCCTCTGAATTCTTTCTGTGGAAACATAAGCTCTGTGTGGTAGTATGCAGCATGCACATTTTTCTAAAAACTACTTATTAATTGTGATAATTATGGGTGATTTATTTATGATTTATAAAACATTTTTATCAAACAGCATCTGTACAGGAAAATACTATCTATTACTGTCAGTACTTCAGATAAAGTATAAAATAAAATCACATCATACAAGATTTTTGCAGAGTAACACTCTGTAAAATGTTTTATATCAGTAATGCACTTGCACTTTACACCTGTTCAAATAAAGAACAAATATCTCCCAAAGTAGTTATTTTGACCCTGTGTAAACAAATTTTATTCCTATTTCTTTTATCCATAGAGTAGGAAAAAGCCCCTCTCCTACAAGTTATCTCCATATAGACTAAATGTGACCTTTGTAATCAGGAATTCTTTAAAAAATGTAACTGGGTTATATACATAGAAAGACCTAATGCATCTCAATGAGCATCATTTGAATTACTTGGGGAAATTCAAGGGAATGAGCTTAGAAGTAACAGCATCATGTAAAACATTCATCATTTCTCCCTGCTCCTTAATAATAAATACAAAGACAGTTGTTTTGACATATTGCCACAAAGGAAATATCCTAATCTTGACCCTTAAACATTCAAATCAGTAGTTTCGTATTTCCTTCCTCACTGAGGCTTCCATCTTCTATTTTGGCAGCTTCCATCTTCTACTTTGTCAGCTGTCCAACAACTTTTAACAGTGTCTTATTTTCCTGCTTCAATTGCTCATTTTCATCTTCTATATCATCTATATCCTTTGAGAGAGAATTAAACAGGATACACTGTTATTAATTAATAAAAGTTATTTTTAAACATTTAGTTAATAATTCACTCTATAATACATGATATAAATTTTAATCCATAAAAGCAAAAAATGGTTAACTACAGACTGAGATGGCTAAGAAAGTAGATGGGAGCTACTTACTGTAGTAAACTTATAATTTATATTCTGTAACAAAACATTTTACTCTGATATGAATGCTTTATATACTTTACTTAACTTTATTGTGGCTGTTAACTAGCACAGGAAAATTGGTATCCAAAGTATCCAAAATATCCAAAACTAAATTGACAATGTCAGGATAGTTAAGAAAAAATAAACAGACAAAACAAATAGGCTAAAAACCAATTATTAAATAAACAATATGCTAAAGGACTTGGTCAGGCTACACATATGTAACAAGGAGAATAAAGATTAAAATTAGCAAGATAAATTTTGAAATAGCAGTATAAAGTACAAATATACTATATCTACTCAAACTCAATAAATAAAAGAATAAAGTTAACAAAAGGGATTTAAGAATTATAAATTCTCTTACCCAGTCAAACAAGATATGGTACAATAGCTGACATGGCATGTCCACCCCAAACCTAATGGTTAATATAGAGCCTAGCTTCCAGGGGTGCTGCTCTGGAGATAACCAGATGTAGCTATGCCTTGGAAATCAAATGGGATTATGGCTAGTGTAGCAACCTCCCTGCTGCATAAATTCTTTCTTACTGTGCCATTTTGATGGTTATGTGACATATGATTCTGCCTTCTCCCAGCTTGGGATCAAAGGCAGCTCAAGATATCTTTTGTCACCATGGCAACTGTGAAGCTGATCCAGGGTAGAGATTGTCTGACTCACTGGAAGGGTTTACGCATAAGATCTGTTTTCTCCCCCTCTTGAGGCAGTGGTGACATGATCTGAAGTTGGGGGTATTGTCATCAATCCATTCTCACATACATATCACTCTGTACTAGCCTTGATCCCATAGATCTTCTGGAAAGCCTTGAAGATCTGGCTTTTTTTCTCACGCCCTCGTATCAGGATGTTAGTAGATCCCAATACATGTGTTTTGCTCTGGGTTGCAAAGCAGTTTTGTGGATGCTTGATTATTTTTAACTATGCATCATTTTATGGCTTTACTTTATGCATGTGCATTGTTAGCAACTGTGACTAAGATGGCAACTATTTCAATTCCTAATTTATTGCCCCTTTCTTTTTTTAATTGTTATCTCTGGTATTTGCTCTTTGCAGCAGAAATTTTAGGCATCAGGATAAATTAAGAAATCTTATCAAAACTGGTTGTGGGAACTCATCTGAGAAATACATGTTCAACAGCATTGTTTTTTATTGAGCAACACTGAACTTGTCAGCAGGATATTGTTTTATTATTTAAGCAATATAGACACTTCTCATTTGAAAAATGAGAGGATACAATTTTGAAGTCCACCAGTATTTTTATTTAATGTCTGAAAAAAGTATGCACCATATCTAGGATTTTCAAATATCAAGAAAGCTACAATTTAATTTTACTTTTGTCTTTCAAGTGGGTGTCACAAGTGTATATCAAAATAATTGTTTTAAAGCAGAGACAGAAACATTAAAAATTTACTCAAGATTTTATATAAACACATTCTGGAATGTTTATCTAGCACAACTAACATTCCAAAATGACTAAAAGTATGAGTTACTTGGACTAGGTCCAACCACAACCACTGGCTGAAATTTAAATATTCAAACAATTTTTTAAAAACCAAATTAATTGCATTGTGTGCAGGATTTGTTTCCCAATGAACTGAAATTCCTTTCCTAAATTCCAAACTGCATTTAAGAAGCAATGCCATGTAACACGCAATAAAATTCAAATAAGAAAACATTGGGCACCTAGAACAGCTACTCTATTATAATTAAAGAACTCTTGCTGCATTTCTCAAGAGTTGTTCTTAGAATCCAACTAGAATTGGCCATTTTTATTTAATATTTCTAACATGTTTCAACTGCCTAACAATAAATCAGTAATAGTTTATCCATTTACTTGCATATATTCATACTCCTAATACTACTTCTGACCATAGGAAACCTTATCCAAAATGCAAAAATTAAGAGCTAATAAACACAGAGGAAAAAGACATTAAAAAAGGAACTGCATCCACAGCTACTTTAAAAACCAAGAACATTCACTCATTAAGTTTCTCCATAACTTTCTATTCTTGCAAACTTTCACATTTCCACCATTTCTGTGAACAACTCCATATATTGCTTTTCGTTAAATGTTACTTTTGTGGTTCTCATCTCCATCCACAAGTTTCTCACCCTTCCCCTTCTTTTCAATCCATTCACTCTTCTTCTTTGTTACAATTTGACCCTCATTTAATTTCTCTATATAACCTAGCAATCTCAATATACTTCTTTCAGTTTTGTATCAAGTCCATATTAATTAACTAGTAGCTGGATACCCATGCTTTGCTACGAAACTGAACTCCTTGGCATGGAGTAGAATGTCTAAACTCCTAGCCCGCAGGCCGGATGAGTCATGTGCTGACCACGCCCACTGGCACTTGGAACAGAGTTCTTTTCAGGTGGGGAAGGGGAGTAGAACGTCTAGCTCCTTAGCATCAGAGCGTGTTAATAATAATATAAGAAATAACTAATGATCTGATGGTCACTTCGAAAAATCCTTTCTTAGCGAGCACCTAGAAGCCAAGAGGAACATACTGTACGTGCCAAGTTTCAAGTTTGTAGGCTTTACGGTTCTGGAGATTTTTTATAAAGTACAAACATTTTATTTTTTCTCCCCCCTAACCCACCCCCTTCCCTCCCCCCCTCCCCCCCGGACTTCCCAGAGATAATACAGGGCATAATATCAATTAAATACATTTAAATTGTTAATTAAAAAAAAGAACATTATTTTTTAAAAAACTTCAACTCCAAATTATACACTAATGATATATCGTCTATGTATACAATAATAAAGATACAAAAAAGAAAAGAACGAAAAGAAAAAAATTCTCTTTAACAATACAAGAAAAACATAACTAAAATAAAATAGAGAGAAAAAAAAGAGGAAGAAAAAAAAGTAAACAAACAAACCTCCTTCCTCCTCCCTTCAATCCTCTACCTTATACAAAGTAAATATTATATAAATAATAGCTAAATATAAAATACAAAAATCTTAAACTAATATTATTAACATTAAAAATAACCTCAAAGATAAATAAAACTTAGCTAAATATTACATAAGTAATCATTAAATATTAAATTTCATCATAATATTAATAACATAATATTATTCTACATTAACTTATTAACTTCAAAAAAACAAAAAATCTTTAAAGTCTTAAAAAAAAGAAAGAAAAACAGATCTTCAACAAATTGTATATATCTAATATTATTAACATTAAAAATACCCTCAGAGTTATATAAAACTTAACTAAATATTACATAGGTAATCATTAAATAGGGAAGAGAAAAGGAAAAGTACAATCATATTAGTCTCTATCCGTCCAATATATTTCAACACCACATCTTTTTGTATCTTGATAGTTGCATCTTTTAATAATTCAATGATTTTGAATTTATCAACTCGTCTCCCATCTAGTCCCATTCCTCCATCTCCTTTTCCCCGACTGTCTGGCTCTGGCACTCCTTTTGGTTTTTTAAATCTGTTTCCTTTTGATCCAACAGGGATGGCTTTCCCTCCTCCTCCTCTTTTATTTTCATACATTCTTCCTCTGGAATTTTAGATATATCAGCCTTTAAAACATTGACATAAAATTCAGTAGCTTTTTTTATCGTATTAAGCCGGTATCTTTTTCCAAAAAATTTCACTGCTACTCCTACTGGCGCTTCCCATTTATATTGTAAATTTAATCTTTTGAATTCATCAATCAAAAAAGTATAGCTTTTTCTGGCTTTAAGAATTTTAGAGGGGATTTCTTTCCAAATCTTTAATTCCTGACCATTCACCTTGAGATTATTGTTGAACGTTGCCTGTATAATTCTATTCCGTAGAGCTCTTGTAGTAAAATATATGACAATGTCCCTTGGTAAATGTTTTTGTTTAGCATACCACGAATTGATTCTGTATATCTTGTCAATTTGTGTAGCCAATTCCACTTTAGAGATTCCAGACACCTGATCCAATGCATCAACCATCCTTCCTTTTAAATCTTCATATAATCCCTCCTTCAAACCTCTGACCCTTATAGCAACTTCCATCGATCTGAACTGTGTCATCAACACCTCAGTTTCAAAATTTGCAATGTCATTTTGAATTTTATCTATATATTTCACCGAGGTTGCCAAAGCTTGTTTATTTGTTTCAATACGTTCTGCCAAAACTTCAATATTTGTTGCTAAACCTTTGCAAACCTCTAACACGTCCAGCCTGAGTTGTTGATTCATATTCTTCAAAGCAGCCTGCATTTTTTTGTCTATCTCACTAATTTTCTGATTAAATTCCAAAGTCAGTTCATGTTTCATAATCTTTAAATTATTTAATAAATTTTCAGGTGTCAAAGGCTGTGGAGGTGTTAACTCAGTATTAAGTTGCGTTTTAGAAATATATCCAGAGGGATAGTCATTTCTTTTACTCAAAACAATCTTTCCAGATTTTGAAGCCATTATGGTGTTTCAAAAGAGTACAAAGAAAAAGGAAAAAAAAAAGCCAGATGCCTAATTAAAGTTCTTTCCAATTTCAAAACCAAGTAGTCTTTTATTATTAAAAATCTTTCAATTATAACTTTAATCCAGGGTTAGGAGACAGAGAAAGAAAAGCCATTCTTCCAAGTCAAAAGTTTCCATAAGAAAAAAAAAAGCCTCTGGGAAAACGAAAGTCACTTTCACTTCTCAATCGCCATATTGTTACTTTGTTTCCTTTGTTCCCTTGCCGAAGTGAAAGCTTGCCCAGGAGTTGAAAAAAAAGGAAAAAGAGGTTTCAGTACTTGCCCATCTCACGCCTGTTTCTCTCTGTCTGCTTCTATAAATCAGAAGTAATTGTAAATCCCATTCTGGAAGCAGCGGCAGTCACAACATCTAGCTCCGCAAAAGCGGAGGTTTCTTGATCCCCAGAGCTGGAGACAGGCTGCATGGGGAGCTCTCCCTTCGCGCCCCTAGATGGCTCCTAGGGCGCTGGGGGGGCTCTACCCCACCTGTCAGGCTCTCATCTCTCCCCTTTGCCCGGGGAAGAGATTTCAAAGCTGCCAGACAGCTGTTCTGGCGGCTTTTTACGAGGATCGGAAAGGCGCCCAACAAAGGGACGTCCGCGATGGCGCGATCCAAACCGGAAGTCGGTTCTGGAGATTTTGTGATGATGTGTGAGTGGTATTTCATTTATATATATATAGATTACAATTAGTTCTATCTCCTCTTGTTTTACTTTACATACTTAAGTATTCCTCATCCAATGAGTTCAATTAATGTTTTTTCCTAATGAATTCAATTTTCAAGTTTAGACGACAAAATGGGCAAAGCATGCTCTTTTATACAGCCATTTACACTTATTTCATCATTCTTTATTCCCATTATCCTACCAGCATTTTCCCATCTTCGAATTTCTCTACCCATTTCCCCATCTTTGCTAAACCATTTTCCAAAATACTTGCTCCAATTTTTCACTACTAATTGTAATTTGCATTCATTCTATTCTTTTGTCAAATAGAATATTATTTTTCAGAATCATGTTCTTTCATTGCATTATACAAACTATTTTTTGGTGTAAACTATTCGGCTCCTCAGTCAACAACTCTATATCTGCATGTAAAAGTACACATACATACTTCTAACATTCTATTTATTCTCATTAATTTTTTGCTTGCATCACATACCATTTTTATATCATTCAGAAACAACTTTTAATTCTACATTCACAAACAATATTTACAAATTGTTAATAATTCATCACTATTCACTCTTTTAGCCTCACCACTGCTGCATGCTACAAGTATTGCTCTGTCCATCTTTGATGAACTTGCTGTACTTTTTCCTTTATCATTCAGCATTGCTCTCAATTACCTGATGCTTTCAATTATTACTTTCATACCATTCCTACTTTCACCTGTACCAGTAATGGGTTGCAAATCCTGTCGCTACCGGTTCGCTCGCACGTGACACTTCTGCACATGCGCAGAAGCGTCTGGGCCGGGTGAGCGGAGCCTCCCACCGCCGCGCTACCGGTTCGTAGATCCGGGCCATACAGGTAGCAACCTATCGCTGACCTGTACCCACAAAAGTCTAATTGACATATGTACAACATATATTCCAAACCATAATTAAACTTGTACATTCATCCCTTATGTATATTCATCAACACAACTATATAGGATCTTCTATCAGAACTATTACATCCTTTCCCATTTCTTATCTTCACAATAAATAACACATATATGTTTTATATTTTCCTTTTAATCCTTAATTCATACTTTTCATCATTTATTCCCATTACAAACGAAGTTGTAATCTTCCACCTGCTATGGTCAGTACCACATGAGTTCATAAATATTGACATCATGCCTTTGAAGCCTTCCCATAATGCTTTTTAGAAAAATAGAAAAGGAGTAGATCAGTCTTAGTTGTCCTTCTGCCAGGCTGTCTTGTTAAGAAATGTACCAGGTGCTTTTGTCATATTTTAACCTGTGGTACAAACACAGCCCAAGCTCAGTTTTACTCCAAGCATGCTCAAACTACTTTAAGTTAGGCAAGATCTCTAACTTTGGCAATGGAGTGTTGGCTTGCAAATCTAGAGTTTAAATTAAACACTGAAGAGAAGAAACCTCAAGTACACTTCTCTCTTGGATTCTTTGAAAGAAGAAAGGATGAATAAAAGAGTGAACAAATAAATGAGCATCAATGTGCCGGATTATGCACAAATGTAAATCCATTTTTGGGGGGGGGCAGGGAATGTATGACTCGTACAAAAATTCTAGGAAGCACAGCTAGGTTGAAAAAGCACTTACCCTATTTAATAAATCAATTTCCTCCTTTAATTTCCCAATCAACTCTTCTTTGTCCTGGGCTATCCTCACAAGCCTCAGGTTTTCTTGACGCTCCTTTGCTAGATCCTTCCAAAAAACAAAATTAAAAATACTTCATTTAAAAACAGTCAAAACAATAGACATTAGATTGCAGCTTTTAGATTTATTATGTTTACCTTTTCAAGATCATCAATCTTCTTTTCCAAAGAATTAGTTGATACAAAGTTTCCAGAAGAATTTGCATCCCTGTTGAATCTGCTATAACCTGTCCTGTCTGTACGTGAACATCTATTAGAAACTTCATCATCTGGAGTTGTGCTGTGAAAAAGTACAACTTACAATTGAACATATTTGATGCATAATAGAATTATCAAAATTATGTCCATATTTCCCATTTCAGTTGTGGCAATATCACTACTAAATTACTGAAGGCAAATAAACAGCAGCTGGTGTTAAGCTATTTGCAACAAGCCTTTGGAATGACTGTGCTAAATTATACCCATCTTCTTTATTGTAGCATGCCCATAAAGCAATTCCACATTAGATCTTTTTTACAGATAAGCATCAGTTAATCCAAACAGGCTATAAAATATTTCAGTCTTCCAAATGTTCAACAATTTACATAGAAAATTGCCTACATCACTGTTGCTATATTTAGAATAGATATGTTACATTTGATGCATGGTACACCTCATTCTTTTATTTTTGTTTATATTAATTTAAACCAGGATACAGAGTACATATAGGCTGCTAAGCCACAGTATGAATATGGACTTCAAATTCAATACACAACTCCCTGGAATACTCTGAATTTTAAAAACACACTTAGTTTTAGGGTCTTTATGATGTGGGAAAGTGATTACCAATTCTTTCTACATTTTTCTCCTTCCTCCCCCCCCCTCCCCCAAAAACATGGGGAGTGTGTACTGTGAGGGACAGAATAAATAACTACAGAAGGAAATAAAAATAAAAATAATGGATAAAAATGTCAGAAACAGATTTATCCTGGTTATTTAACAAATACTGCAAATAAAAACTATTGGAGTGCCTAGGAAATGTAGATGAAAAAGGAGTAATCCGCTGAATTTCCTGTAGAACTGGCAGTTCAAAAAAACATGGGCTATGGTTTCTATAACACCTGTGTCAGAGGGATAGTGTTGAGATTCATAAGAGGTTATCCTATATTTCCTTTCCAAAATGGGGAAAGCATCACACTAAGTTATAGATAAAAATTATCTTGAATTTTGAAACTGTGATTTAATATAAATATGAAGCTGGTATGGAATTAAAATCTAGTTATTTTCAAGTATATTGTGAGAGAAAGCAACAATTACTGTTTGGTCTTCGATGCATGAAATCCTCTGCCTTAATATTGATCTACCTTGATCTAGCTCTAAAAGTCAAAAAGGCCTCATTGGAAAAGCCACAGTGGCTCAGCTTTTTTTGGATAGCTGTTTCCCAAGTCAGTTTAAAGCTGTTTATATAGTCAGTTCCAAGGAACTGGGGTATACTTTTTGTCAGTAGAGATATTTATCCAGTGATTGGATTCAGGTTTACTGACTCCTGTTTCACATGTTCTCAGCTCTAAAAGGGATAGAGCTCTCTGCTCCTTTGCTGCTAGTTATCTGGCCTTTGGATTTTTGCAGCCCAAATATGATAGCAGTAATTACACAGTACAAATTATAGACACTTAAGCTGGCTACTGCACTTACCTGCAGTTTGCTTCTGTTGCCATATGCTGCTGTCCTCACCATACGTGTCAGAGATTGTGACCACGAGGTAGGGAGGGGGAATCATTTTTTTACACTATGCTAGCACTAGCAGTGGTGCAATTTTTACACTGCCAACCTTACCTCTTTTGTTAGAACTATCACAAAACATGGATAGTTTTGGTTTCAAATTCTACCTGGACGTGGGGTTGTTTTTTTTTTGGAGGGGTGGGTGGGGTTTTTTTTGTTTTTTTTTTGAGATTTTTACCCAAGGATTCCCAGATAGCTGAACATTATTTCAAGGATTCCTCCAAGCTAAAGGGTTATGAAGGACTGTCGTAACATATTCCACAGAGTCTATTTTATAATGAAAAAAAATCAACTAAACCCTATGTCTGAAGTAATACAGTGAATTGTTTTGTGGATGTAGCAAGCCATGAATTGCAGGATAAACAAGATTCTTTCAAAGTAGCTTTATGCAACTTGGAACTCTTTAAATTGGGCAACTTTTACTGCCCTCAGCCAATAATACCACCTTGGCTAGAAATAAAGGAAACTGAAGTCAATATATGTATAAAGATGAATGTCTGGGGAAGGCTGTTTTTAAAGCATGATGACAGAACTGTAAGGAATTTTGCAGCTTAATACTATTACCATATTTGGCATTCCTTGTTCTGGACTTTATTATCTACAAACAGGAAGTGTCTGTTGCAACACTAAACAAAAAGTTTGTAATTCAACTTTTGAAAGTTTACTGAATTCATACTTTGTAAAAGACCTGTTCAGTTGTTATATGCACTTCGCATGACTGAAGTTTTCCTGTAAAAAGTGTCTTTTGCAGTTCTCCCCACAAGCAATCACATTTTTGCAATAGACTTAACATTCTTGGCTCACTTCTATTGACTTGCATTTTGCATAAAACCTAAAGGGACAATAAGCACCTGAATCATCTAGCAAAATTAATGTTTTGTAAGTAGGTATTCACCGTTATTTAAAGACAGGATTCTTATATTTTATGTGGGTTCATAATTAGCAAATTATAAGGATAACATCTATTTGAATAAGTTTTTTATCTGGCCAGGAAAAGGAAAGCATATTCAAAATACACAAGGATATGCAGGACCTTCCCTATTTATAGGTTTTTTGTTTTTTAAAAAAATCAAATATACGTAAGAAAAGTACAATCCTTCGACTAAAGATGGGTCTTGAAAAGCAGAACTGGTAACTGTGGCAGCATGAAGAGCCAGTGAGTAAACCAGCTCTTCTGTTATTCCTCTCTAGGCAAGTAGTATCCCTTCAATCCAGTGGTGGGTTCCTACCGGTGCGGTCCACTCTATAGCACTGGTAGCGGCCCGCTGGTGACATCACAGTACTGGTGCGGTCGGTTGCCTGTGACTGGGCGCTGCCATTTTTTCAAAAAAAAATTATTATTATTTTTAAATTTCTTCTGCGCATGCCCAGAAGCCGAGCTTCCGGCACTGTGCATGCGCTGCCTTCCTACCCCACAGTGAGTCCAAGCAGGGGAGGATGGCTGAGGGAGCGCGTGAGACGCTGAAAGAACAGGTGGCAAGAGCTATCTCCATTCCCCTCCCTTCAGCAGTCCGAGAAGCCACGAACGTGCGGTGATGATCCCAGGCATTTTCGCACGTTCTAGGCTTCTCGAGCTGCTGAGGGGAGAGGGAATGGGCGGCAGGACCTATCTCAGTTTCCCTCCCTTCAGCAGTCTGAGAAGCCACAAACGTGCGGTAATGATCCTGGGCATTTTTGCACGTTCGAGGCTTCTCGAGCTGCTGAGGGGAGGGGGAATGGGCGGCAGGACCTATCTCAGTTCCCCTCCCTTCAGCAGTCTGAGAAGCCACGAACGTGCGGTGATGATACTAGGCATTTTTGCACGTTCAAGGCTTCTCGAGCTGCTGAGGGGAGGGGGAACGGGCGGCAGGAGCCTAGGATCATGGAATGGGAAGAAGCATTAAGGCCGGACGGAGCCTCCTAGAAGAACCGCTGCCGCGGTCTTGCTGCTCTCGCTGCGGGGGGCTGCATTGCGGGTGGGCAATGTCCCCCCGCTTCTCCAGCCGCTGCCAAGCTCCCGAGGCTGCCATCCTCGGCCGCCACCATCTGGTTCCTCCCACCCCTTCCCCACCTTTAATGAGCCCGGGGTGGGAGAAGACCCCGGGCTCGCTCGCGATGGGCTCCAGGCCTGTCCCTGCAGAGCTGTGGTGGCGGCATCACCGTCAATACTGCCAGAAGCTTCCCTCCTCTGCCGCCGCCTCCGCAGCCGCTGCTTCTGGCCGGGGGACTGAGCACAGTGGATGAAGGCGACTCTCTCGACGGGCCCAAGTATGAAGAAGAGGAGGTGGCAATCTCACTGAATGAGCTCCACATGAACCAGTGAGTATGCCCCCCACCGACCCTCGCCCTATCCAGGCTAAGGATTCAGATGAGGAATAAAGCCCGGTTTCTCCCCAAAAGTCTCAGTTTCTAGCAACGCACCCGTTGGAAGTGTGTTGTACTGAGCAAGTCCTGAAAGTTTCTTTGTGCCTCCTCTTTCTCTTCCCGCATCCCATTGGAAGCTGCTTAGTCAACTGCCTGCTTGTCTGGAAAAACTGAAAACCTGACAAGTCTTTCCCCATCCCTTCGCTTGAAAATAATAAGAAGCTCGCATTTGACACTGTTCCTTCGCTTTTGCCTAAAGCTTCCCAACGTGGGCATTTTCCGAAAGCTTAACCTTTTATACTGTTAATTTTATACAGTTTTATACTGTTATTCTTTCGACGAAAACATTGAGGACTGTTAAAAGATACTGTTCTTTTAACAGTCCTCAATATTTTCGTCTAAGGAATCCATGACTGAAACCAAAAATGCTGTATGAGACTTGCTTGTCTTTTAACTATAGCATTTTCTGCATATAAAGGTTGCACACTTTGTATGCAAAGCTTTTCATGTAAGGTATAAAATAGCAAAAACAGTAGTAAATCTCTCTGAAATAACTAATATATGACTGGCAAGCCACGCCCACCCAGTCACATGGCTGGCAAGCCACGCCCACCCAGTCACATGGCTGGCAAGCCACACCCACAAAACAAGCCACGCCCACAGAGTGGTAGAAAAAATTTTAGGAACCCGCCCCTGCTTCAATCCTTAGCAAAAGAAACTTTTAACTATAAGTTAATTATTTCTTTGAATAAACAGCAAAAGGATGATTAAAACTTTGATTTTAGAAGTTTATAAATGGACTAAGCTTCCAGATAAATTTCAAATGAGATTTTGGAATTGATTATAAAGAATCCTTCCCATGGGAAAATGCTTTTGTTTTGAATTTAAAAAAATCACTAAAGGGTAAGATTGTAAAAATTGAACACTAGAGGGAACTAAAGATTACAAGTAAAGGAGAAGAACACTCAAACTGAACTTACAATTATAGAATAAAGCAAAGTATTTTAACATTGGGCATACTGAAGGACATTTTTGAACAATGGATCCAGAAGTTAATTTTAATAGTATCTGCCTCTAGCTGATGTCTTAATAAATAAAATAAAAGGATATAGACACAACAAAAGACAATGATTTACCTTATATTGGGTTTAGAAAAAAGGCTTTGAAAAAATTTGTGAAAACTTTGAAAAAATTTGTGAAAAGGGACAAAGGAAAAAATGAAAAGAAATCAAGTTCTATTATATTATTGAAACGAACTAAAGATTAAGATTGTTAGAAATAAAACAAATGTAAAGTTGGTATACTTGATCAAAGTTAAAATTAACTATGGTAACCCTTTTCTTGACATCAGAACTAAATGATAATGCTTTATGAATTTGTTTATAGATAAGAGATAGAATATGGGAAGAGGATATAATTTGTTGTATTTTAAGAGAAAATGATAAATTACTAAAATTGTTTATAGTTGTGATGAATGTGGGAAATCACTTCTTTATAATTTTTTTACTACATTCTTTTCTTTTTTTCTTCCTTTTCCCTTTTTTCTATACCTTCTATTCTTTTTATTTATTCTAGTTTTTTTCTACTTGTATTAGTTTTCACTGTTTTAATTAGATGATTTAATAAAATTACTACATAAAAAGGATACCATAGGCAATTGTATATCAAAAGCCAGTACTAATACCAGGAAGGTCACACTTTCCCCATCCAGGTCATGATGCAGGTCATTCAGTAGAGTGACCAGTGCAATCTCACAAAATCAGGCCTTAACCCTGACAGAAAAGGGCTCAGATAATCCACTTTTACAGTGCTGTGAAGTTGATCCATGCAAAAACTACAACTGAGGTTCATTAAAACTTCTATTGATAGGCAATGAGATGATCCACGTCAGAGTATGGCATAGGACTGTGATGGCGAACCTATGACACGCGTGCCACAGGTGGCACGTGGAGCCATATCTGAGGGCACTCAAGGCCTTGCCCTATCTCAGCTCCAGTGCGCTTGTGCGCGCTGGCCAACTGATCTTCGGCCTTCCGGAGGGCAGGGGGAGGCTGCTTTCGTCCTCCCCAGGCTTCAGGAAAGCCTCCGGAGCCTGTGGATGGCGAAAAACGGGCCCAACGGTAGGCATGTTGGACCGTTTTTCACACTCCCCAGGCTGGAGAAAAGCCTCCTGAAGCCTGGGGAAGGCAAAAAACAGCCAAACAGGCCTACCAGAAGTTCGGAGGCTTCAGTGAGGCCTGCGCACATGCATGGGGGGGAGCGCAGGGGGGTGTTGTGCGCTCATGCACAGGGGGAGGGCATTGCATTTTGGGTGTGGGCACAGGCACGCGTGCTATCGCATGTGCGGACACCCTTTTGGCACCCGAGCAAAAAAAGGTTCGCCATCACTGGCATAGGATGTTCAACTTTCTAGAGCTAAAAGGAGAATGTTGGATTTTCTGAGAATACTTAATTAAAGTGGAATGAAACAAAAGGAAGACTCATCATCTGTCATGTTAATGTAATAAAACCATATATTTACAATTTATGCTTCTTGAAGATATTATATATTCCTCTTAGGAAGGTAATACTATCATTGTATAATGGCAAAACTTTTCTTTTGCCCTTCTAAATCTTTTGTTTAGATTGGTTATTTTCAGTGTCATAGTTTCTTAGGTACCCAAAAAATAGTAGAAGAAGGAGATAAAAGGGTCAGGCTTTATTGCCATCACTTTATCTTTATGTTTGAAAAAATAAAGTTATGTAACATATTGTGCTAATTTGCTCTCTTTTGGATATCTTTTTGAGATTGTACCCAAGAAACATCTACTCCCATAGAAGCAACATTGCTTTACTCACAATTATTATTCATTACTTTATAATAAAAAGTTATTGGAATGTTTAGCTCCTTAAAAATTACTAAATATAATTACTGAATTACTTAAAAAATAGTGTGTATCAGTAACAGCAAATCTTTTTGTTCCTATGTTGATGGGCTTACAATTTTGATAGAGTGACTGTTGGGTGATAAGGTACAAATGAGTACCACTAACTAGGGAACAATAGATTAAGATTGATTTAGTTGAATAGTAGCACTTAAAAGCAGTAGCATACATATTAGAAAGGTGACCATATGTGTCCCGAAGTGGATACGACTGGAAAGCACACACACACACACACACACACACACACACACACACACACACACACGTGTGTGTGTGTGTGTATATGTGTATGTATGTATGTATGTATATATGTGTGTGTGTGTGTGTGTGTGTGTGTGTGTGTGTGTGTGTGTGTGTGTGTGTGGAAAACTGTGTAATATATTGATTCTTAGGTATTTACATCTACTTTCCTACAGAATGTGAATTATTTTCTTGAAAAAGTCATTTAGTCTCCCATTTTTTAAATTAATTTTTTTAATGTTAAAATTTATTTTCCACTTCTTTCCTCCAGTCCAAAAGGCTATAGCTCAGTAAGCTATAGCTTCCATTAAGTCTATTTTTGGGTCTCACTATGAGGTATACAAAACTAGTTAAGAAACAGTCTTAACTTGCAATTCTAGGTTTTATAGAGTTCAAAAGACATTTCTTATTAAACAAAGAGCTTTAGTACCAAATTTGAATGTTTGCTTTCAATAGAGTTGTAGTTATACTTCACTGATTAAAAATCTACTAAACAATTCCTTACCTTTTGTATCTGTTTCCAATTGTCCTAGAAGTATCCTGTTAAAATATATTTTAAAAACACAATTAAGTATCTAATATTTATAATTGCTGATTTATAATTATAACTCAAAACAATTAGAGATGTGTGCCTGACATGAGTCCAAATACCATTCTTTGGTCAATATGATGATGTTCGTCCATCGTATTCGAAGAGGACCTTGACATCTATAATTGGGGGGGATGTGAAGACTTGCGCGTGAATTGAATTAAAGTGAGGGAGAGATCTCTCCCTCACTTTGGTCAATATAAAGATCCAGCAAAAACCGTTTACAGTGAGAAAATGCTTCACAATCATGAAGGTTTTTACAGTAGGATTCAGTACATTTTGGATCATGGAGCCCAATGGAAATTCTAAATACTACAATTCTGCTGAGAATTGTATCTATAATTATTTATCCATAGTCAGAGGACTTTATGTGCTAGAAATATAGTGAGCAATGAGCATAAATCATCATCGGCTTTGAAATAGTGGCGTTAATAAGAAATGGTATTGCATAAATAAAGAAGGGAATAAATATAACTTATTGTTGTTCATTTATATCCCAGCTTTGCCTTAAATTGCATTCAAAGCAACTTATGAAAACACCCCCAAATGAAAAATATAGATAACAAAAATTAAAAGAACAAGGGATATGATATTTAAATATATTTAAAACATTTAAATATATTTAAAACAATTGAAAATTAACATGCAACCACAAAGATTTTGGGAAACAAATGTCAGGCAGGCTTTCAATTCTGCTTACTAATGGGAACTCATCAAATATCTCAGCATTCCCACACAATTAAATAGTCACTTGAGATTTTCAATCTGGCTTTTATGTTGCTGGTACAATATTTTTACTGAAAGTTTCATTATTAGCAACATGGAATGGCTTCTGAGTACACATAGACACACCCTACTATATGAAACAATGTGATAAATAATGAGCAATGTTTTATTTTGCTGTGCACTTAATATTTTGATGTAAGGTAAAATGTGGAGTAATTAAAATTAACTGCTAGTTCAGGGATAGGAACTGAATTCTAGATGTCAGAAAAATATAGCAAAATTAGGAATCTGAATATTACTGAAATAATACCCCATGAAATATTTAGTTCTTGCAGTGAATAAAATGAGCAAGACAAGTTTTTTGTTTGAATTGTAAAACCTCAATTTTCATAGTGAAATATTAATAAAGTTTGTAGTTTTTTATATTAAGAAAATAGCAGATTGCACTTATATAGAACTAAGCTCCTTTGAACCAAATGGACTTTGAAGGTGCAATGCATTGCAATGAACACTTACTAGTTCTACTAAACAAAGTCCTTACTAGTCTAAGCAATTATAAAGATAATTCTTTCATGGAAGCTGCCTGGGTTAGATTTTTAGCCCCAAAGTTGGCTAAAAATTTCTAAATGTAATAGTTTATTTAATAAATATGGCAAATACATACTATTGTACATTATAAAAAAAATTAATTTTATATATATATATATATATATATATATATATATATATATATATATATATATATATATATATATATATATATATATATATATATATATATATATATATATATATATATATATATATATATATTAAAAATGAACATTTATTTACCGTTTCCCCCAAAATAAGACATCCCCTGATAATAAGCCCAATTGGGCTTTTGAGTGCATGGCAATAAGGCCAAGCGCTTATTTCAAGGTTCAAAAAAATATATATAAGACAGGGTCTTATTTTTGGGAAAACACGGTAAGGGCTATCCGTTTTAGACGTTTTCCTGTAGTATCTGGTAATGCAAAGCCTATGTAATGATGTGGGAACTCCAATGCTGCAAATCATTATTCATGGAAAAAAATACTACTGTAGTTAACTAACTAAACCCATCAGAGTTTACACATTCCAAAACTTTTTGAAAGAAATAGTTAAAATTAAAGATCACAACAAGTTAAAAATATTAACTAGAAGGCATTTAAATTACTTTGGCTGACTATTTAATTTCAACAGAACCAGTCACTGTCATTGGATATGTACTTGGTCAAACTATTTACAGATAGTCCTCGACTTACAACAGTTTGTTTAGTGACCATTAACATTTACAATGGCACTGAAAAAAGGGACTTATGATTGTTTTTCAAACTTATGACCATTGCAGCATCCCTATGTTCACATGAGCAAAATTCAAATGCAGCTGACTCGTATTTGTGACAGTTGCAGTATCCTGGGGTCATGTGATCACTTTTTTCAACCTTCGTACAAACAAGATCAATGGGGAAGCTAGATTCACTTAATAACCATGCTACTAACTTAACAACTGCAGTGATTCATTTAACAACTGTGGCAAGAAAGGCCGTAAAAATGGGGCAAAACTCACTTAACAGCTCTCTCATTTAGCCACAGAAATTTGGGCTCAACTGAGGTCCTATCTTGAGGATTACAATATTAACAGATAGAAACTCTGAGATTACAAATTGAAGTGCAAAATAGTGTATGCTAGCAATAAGGGAGGGCTCTAGTAAGTCGGCTGTTCTGGGTTATAACAGTTAACAGTTAACTCTGATTTGTATTCACGTGAATTCTGTTAATTCATGTTGGTTTGAATTTAATTAACATGATCAGAATATTTACACATTGCACTAAAAAACGTAATAGTTAAATCCTGGTCTAAGACCACAATAACATTTGATTTTTTTAATTCTATCAGAAAGTAGTTACAAGTCTATGCATCTGTGCATTATTTCCACCTCTACTTATATTTGAGCCTTGACATCTCATTCAGTTTATTGGAAATTTCTCCAAGGTCTTAATGTTTATCCAGATTGACCTAATCCTTAAAGAATTTGCTTATTGGACATAGCATACGCCAAAAGTGGTGCTAGGTACTCCTGATTCATCCTATAATTATTGAGTGAATTATTTTATTTTATCCTTCATGATAGTACACAAATGGGTTGTTTGGGTTTTTTACAAAGAGTTGCTATAAAATAATCCAGAAGGCAGAGGCAATAGCCAAAGTTATGAGGACAAGTTATGATTTCTGTATCATATTATTCAATGTCAATCAATAATGCCTGACCAATGTAACAATGGCACTAAAATCTGTCAAAACAAAAATTAAAGGTATTTGTAGATATGTATTACAACATCTCACCTGCAATATATATGAAGTATTTGGTTCCGAAACAGTGGATTCATTTTGTATTGTATTTTGTTGTGTAATTGCATCTTCTCTTTTACGTTCTTTTTGTCCTGCTTCATCATCATCATATTCATCCAAGCTCTAAAATAAAACAAATCAATGTTTTCCAATTTGCACATTAAATTTGAAGTACCACATTCAGCAGACTTTGGCTATTACAAGATTTATATGGCCTTTTGGGTGTTAACAGACACCATTTTCCCCCATTAAGCTGCGTATAATAAATGTATTGGTCCAAAGTTTGCCAATTATTTGCTTGGTTAAATGCAATATAATATTTCAAAGGTAAAATGTATCTAGATAAGTGATCTAGATTCAATGTAAGAAAAGTTCTGAACATAAGTTTTAAAAGAAAGGAATTGTTCAAGAGCAGACATTATAGAACTTTTTAATTAAATCTCATAACACCATTCCAAACAAAAAGATCAGAGGAAAAGCTAAAATTTCAAACAAATAAATAAGTCTTCATACTGTTATTCTGGTTCGATTGTGAAGACATCTAATACAGTCTTTCCTAAGCTGACCGTTATTGTTTATTAAATTTAACTTGTTATTAAAATTATATAGATTACATAAAGTTATTGTTATTAAATTTAAGTTGCTAACTCCAACTCCCATCATTTTCACAATAACATACACGTTTCTGTCCAACATGCATTAAAAGCACCAGTATAATTGTAATTGTTTTTACAAAATGATGTTGCACGAATAAAATTATAACAAGTATTAAAAATACATTAAAAGGGCATTGAAATTGACCTATGGTTTTAAAACAGTATTTCTGTAACACTGTTACTTGCTACTGTTACTAGTTAGAAGTTATTTGCTCCTAACTCCCTGCTGCCAAGGACACAACACTGACAACTATAGATAAAGTGACAAGGATTTAATGGAGGAATAACCATAGGTAACTTCAGTTGTCAATCAACTTTTTGGCCAAGACAGATGAAATGGAAAACATTCTATCACATACGCATGTCTTGACATTTGAGTGCAATATTATCTGAGATTTCTTTAAAGTGGCTTATCTTTTTTATCTTGTCATTTCTAACAATAGCCTATAACAGTGATGGTGAATCTTTTTTGGTTCATGTGCCAACAGGGGGGCATGGGGGGGCATGCGCATGCGTGCCCACACCCATAATTCCATGCGTGCACCCCCACACATGTGCACATGACCCCCCTCTCAGCACGCGATGGCATGCCCGTTTTTTGCTCTCCCCAGGATTCAGAGCCTTTCTAGGAGCCTGGGGAGGGCGAAAATGGCCTTCCCCAAACCCCCCCCCCCGGAGGCCCTCCATAGGCTGGAAACGTTCCATTTGCCGACTTCCGGGTGAACCGGAAGTTCCGGTTTTTTTGCTCTCCCCAGGCTTCAGAGCCTTTCTAGGAGCCTGGGGAGGATGAAAACAGCCTCCCCCCCCCCGGAGGCCCTCCGGAGGCCAGAAATGGCCCATTTCAAGTTGGGAAACCTCCGGGGGGTGGGGAAGGCCGTTTTCGCCCTCCCCAGGCTCCTAGAAAGACTCTGAATCCTGGGGAGAGCAAAAAACGGGCAAATAACATTTGGCTATGGTTTCTGATATTAGATAAAATACAGATCTAAATTAGAAATATATGAATTACAGGCAAAGAGGCTGTCATGTTTAATCAATATCAGGTGATCACTAAGCTGCCTTATCCCAGAGAAGAAATAAATGCAATTTTAAATAAAGAATTCATACAGGTCGACTTTGCTTAATAATTGCCTTGTTTAGCAACTGTTGAAGTTACAATAGTGCAAAAAAATAACTTTATAACCAGTCCTCGCACTTATGACCATCACAGCCTCCTTGTAGTTAAATGATCAACATTAGGGTGTTTCACAACAGTGAAGTATTTACAACTGTTGCAGCATCTTGTGGTCATCCAATCATCATTTTCACACTTCACAACCAATTTTGAACAAACAGAATTAAGGAAAAGCTGGCAGAAAATTCATGGTCATGTGATGTTTTGCTTAATGATCCATGTTAGCTCGCCTAATGACCAAATGAGAAGTGACATCATAAGTCCATTGGAATCATGTGATATTTTGCTTAGCAACTGAGCACTTACTGATGAAATTGCCAGTCCAATTGTGGTTATTGTACGAGGACTAACCGTATGCTGTGTGTGCCCCAAATCAGTGCACAGGTAGCAATGTCGTCCAAGACCTCTGTCACATGCCAATTCCAGATTGCAGCCAAGCCTCCAGCCAAACTGTCCTCTAGATCCTTAGAGAAAACCCAAAGTTTCCTCTGGAATCCAATTGAGTCCATCAGTTACTGTATCTGTGACTCCTCTTGGATTTGAGGCTCCTCATTAAAAAGCCTGCGGCAGCTGTGGGCAGCAAGTATTTTGCACAACTCCATCTAGTGTACAAATTGTGCTCATTCCTGGTCCAGAAATCAACACTCCATGTCATTCATGCTTTAGTCATTTCTTGAGTGGACTATTACAATGCTGCCAAAGACCATCTGGAAATTCCAGTTAATTTAGAATGTAGTAGCACATAGTCAAGGATGCATCTCAGTTAGTTTGCCCAGGTAATACTTTGTGGCACTGCACTAGCTCTCCTGGAGGATACCTATTCAGAGCCAGGATATACCGTGTTTCCCCGAAAATAAGACAGGGGCTTATATTTTTTTGACCCCCAAAAAATGCCCCTGGCCTTATTTTCGGGGGATGGCTTATTATTTTTGGGGTGCAGGCAGGCCGCGACGCACCACTTACTGAAGTTCGGCAGCTCCGTGGTCTCTCGGCTAATCTGTTTAGGGGGAAAAAAATCTTGCATAGTGCAGAAACTCTTCTCGCGAGAATTAGCAAGTTCTCGAAGCGAGAAGAGTTTCTGCACTATGCAAGATTTTTTCCCCTAGCCGAGGGAAACCCCAGAGCTGTCAAACTCCAGTAAGTGGTGCGTTTCGCGGTTCTGCGGAGTTTGGAGCTTTGGGGCGAAGGATGGGGCGGGGCGCGACGCGAGTGAGGAAGGCGGTGACAGGGAAGCCGCGAACTTCCAGACGCTGGTAAGATCATCAGGTACAATTTGGGGGTGGCGGGGAATGCAGGGCTGCGAGGTGCTCATCTTACCAGCGTCTGGAAGTTTGTTTGGAAATAGCCGGAAGTGAATCTTTAAAAGGGGGATGCACCCCAAGTCCGATCGCACAATGAGCCTCCCTCACTCCAACAATGCGGAAAGCGGTGCGATGCAGTGGAAGGAATCCCCTTCGCACGCTCCGCCGGGCTCTTTCCCTACCCAGCCACCCGCGTTCGTTCCCTCCCTCCCTCCCTCCCTCCTTCTCTCCCATTGATCCCGGAGGCTGGGAAGGCAGCATCCCAACCAACGATCGATCGATCGGGCATAGCATCGCCAACCCTCTATGCCCCTCGCAAAGTTCGCCAGTCCTTCGCCAGACCCGAGGACTAACCCGGGCATCGGGCGACGCGCCTCCGCTCCTGCACCAATCGGACCCTGGGATAGGGCTGCCGGGTCTCCACCCATCCCCTGCATTCGTGATGCGACGCTCCGGCCAGCCAACCCGAGCCAAGCGTCCTTGCCTTAAGGAAGTTGATCCTGCCAGCCAGAGTGAGCTGGTAAAGGAGCAACTCGCCGCGATATTGCGCCAGCCAAGTCTGAGAAGCACTGCCCAGATCGCTCGCTTCCCCATCCCGATCCTTCTGCCGCTCCCGAGTTGCCGTTTCGCGTCTCTCGCCGGGACGGGAGCACGTCACAGGGAGAATGGAAGGGGCGGGGCGGGGCAGGCGTCCTACCTTGGCTTGTCCTGGAACCTCCGTCATGTTATTATGGTCTTCTGTCCACGGCAGCCCATTGTAAAAGAACGTCTCGCGAGTTCGAGAACTTTGAACTCGCGAGACGTTCTTTTACAATGGGCTGCCGTGGAGAGAAGACCATAATAACATGACGGAGGTTCCAGGACAAGCCAAGGTAGGACGCCTGCCCCGCCCCGCCCCTTCCATTCTCCCTGTGACATGTGCTCCCGTCCCGGCGAGAGACGCGAAACGGCAACTCGGGAGCGGCAGAAGGATCGGGATGGGGAAGCGAGCGATCTGGGCAGTGCTTCTCAGACTTGGCTGGTGCAGTATCGCGGCGAGTTGCTCCTTTACCAGCTCGCTCTGGCTGGCAGGATCAACTTCCTTAAGGCGGGGACGCTTGGCTCGGGTTGGCTGGCCGGAGCGTCGCATCACGAATGCAGGGGATGGGTGGAGACCCGGCAGCCCTATCCCAGGGTCCGATTGGTGCAGGAGCGGAGGCGCGTTGCCCGATGCCCGGGTTAGTCCTCGGGTCTGGCGAAGGACTGGCGAACTTTGCGAGGGGCACAGAGGGTTGGCGATGCTATGCCCGATCGATCGATCGTTGGTTGGGATGCTGCCTTCCCAGCCTCCGGGATCAATGGGAGAGAAGGAGGGAGGGAGGGAGGGAGGGAACGTGGGTGGCTGGGTAGGGAAAGAGCCCGGTGGAGCGTGCGAAGGGGATTCCTTCCACTGCATCGCACCGCTTTCTGCATTGTTGGAGTGAGGGAGGCTCATTGTGCGATCGGACTTGGGGTGCATCCCCCTTTTAAAGATTCACTTCCGGCTATTTCCAAACAAACTTCCAAACGCTGGTAAGATAATCAGGCACAATTTGGGGGGGAATGCAGGGGAGGGCCGGGCTGCGAGGCACTCACTTTACCAGCATCTGGAAGTTCGCGGCTTCTCTTTTTAGCAGGTCTTTGCAGAGAAACTTCTTGAGGGATCTCTCTCTTTCCGGGCCAAAAGAGTGCCGCCGCAAAAAGAGCGGCTCCCGGCATGTCCCCCCCTTTCCCCCGGAAGTAGTGGGGGGCCTTATTTTTGGGGGGGGGCTTATTTCAAGGCATGTCCCGAAAAAGCCCTGTGGGGCTTAGTTTCGGGACAGGTCTTATTTTCGGGGAAACACGGTATTACATCATAATTTGTCGATAAATCAGAATTGATTCATCTAGATAGAATGTAAACAATGATTTACAATAACTAGAGTCATACATCATCTAAGCCACAACTAAACCACTAGACCAGTGATGGAGAACCTTTTTTTCCTCGGATGCCGAAAGTGTGCGGGTGTGTTATCTCAAGCACACATGTGCTCACACCCATAATTCAATGCCCCCCACATGCCCTGTCCCCTGGCGCATGAGCATGTGACCCCCCCATGCTGCCCCATTCCCCGCGCATGACCACCCGCTGCCCCATTTCCTGACTTCCGGTGGGCCCAGTAGGCCCGTTTTTTGCCCTCCTCAGGCTCCAAAGGCTTTCTTGGAACCTAGGGAGGGCAAAAATGCCCTCCCCCGCCCCCCAGAGGCTGAAAGCACCCTCTCAGAGCCTCTGCGCGAGCCAAAAATCAGCTTGCCGGTGCACATATGCGTGCTGGAGCTGAGCTAGGGCAACTGCTCGCATGCCGGCAGATATGGCTCTGCGTGCCACCTATGGCACACGTGCCACCGGTTCGCCATTACGGCACTAGACCATGGTTAATATCTACAGTATGCATGTTACTCTAATCACGTTGAATAATTTATTTATTTATTTATTTATTTATTTATTTATTTATTTATTTATTTATTTATTTATGTTTTCTTATATGCCGCCCAACTCCCAAGGATGTTAATTCACATCATAAAGGATGTGAATTAAACATCTAAAATAAAAGCCAGACTTCAAAGCATGAAGAAATTACAACTATGAGCATACAAAATTTTTCTTTGCTTGTAGATATTTTAAAAAGCACAAGTAGCTTTGTTTTTCTTAAAAATAATAATAAGATACTTCCAAGAACGTTATATATTTTCCAATTTGACAGGTAGGAAACGAGTGAGAGAGAGAGAAAGAGAAAGAGAGAAAGCTAGATGTAATAGGGTCAGTTTTGTTTTCCTTAATATTGTGGTGTCTTCAAGTCTTGTACTTTGTTTCCATATCAGCAAACAGAAACATATATGGCAGCTTACTTGAGGGAAACTAAACTAGAAGTCAGAAACCTTTTTTAGAAAATGGGTTGCACAGTATCGGACATGCTGTAAGAAATAAACATTGAAGTAAAAACATAACTGAAGCTTTATCAGATTTCATGAAAGAACATATACCCTTCAAGATTTTGATCATTTTAAATAATTGTTAAAACTGATTTTAACAATTCAGATCGATCCAGGATTGTTGCAGGTACAGTGCTGATTCCCATGCTAAACTCATTCCTAAACTGGTTTTGATCAGCAAGCTCTTCTCAAATGTGACAAATTATTTCAAGTTGTTTACTTTTGCTAAGAGCTACTACTAATAGGTGTTCCTGTGAATTTTTTTAATATTAAAGAATTATGAAAAGATGAAATTGATTCAACTTGTTTTTATTCCACATGTACAGATTTTTCAGCTGTTGTTTCTCCAAACAATACTAAGTAGTCAAAGTTACATTTCTGGCTTTATACTGGGTTTCTGGACTGTAATAAATGTTCTAGCACTTCATTTCTGGTTTGAATCAAACTGATGACATCTGATGGAAAACATTAGCAAAACTATGATATCAAAAAGCATACAGAACCACATTTCCTACTATTGCTTTTTAATCAGTTACTTTTCATTTTCTTTTCCTACATATTTTGTATGAGATATTTCTGGCTGATCTCCAGGATAAAAGAGCTTGGGGCTTAATGTAGTTTACTAAAAGATTATCATTTACATTGCTGTCTATATATTAAAAGATAAGACAAATTCAATATCTGCTGTCTTCATGGACACAAACATATAGGGATTTTTTTTTGTAGCAGCAACACTGAAATAGTTTTCTATTGATTTCTTCCTTCCCCACTTTCCAGTCTTAAAAGGCTTCAAGCTTACAGCCTTATTATTTTCTGTAGGTTTCTCATCCAAGCACTAACCAGGCCTAACCCAGCTTAATTTCTGAACACAGATAAAGTTGGCAAGTTGTTGCTACCTGGTCTCTGGTCTAATATAGCTAAATTTCAAGGGATTAACTCTATTTCTATATACTGCAGACAAAATAGTATGAATTTAACTATTGAGTCCAAGGTTCAATACTACTTTACAGCTCTGCAAATAAGCATAGTTAATGCAAAACAGTTTTAGAACAGTCACATCAAAAGCACTGCACTAATTAAAAGTACAGCAGCACTGTCACATATTCCATAATAGTAAGTGCAATCCTTTTTTTCTGTCCAGAGTACTAAAACGCGTGCTTAAATTTTTCAAGTGTACAGAATATACTGAAATAATTTCTCTTAGAAGACAGACAGCTGAACCAGCATCTGAGGGTGAAAAGGAATGTTTTCACAGGCAGGGTGAGTAAATACCACTGGTCTTAACAGACATTCTTCCTTAAATGGAAGCTAATACTGACTAAGCTAAAAAAAAATATTTTCCTACAATAGATGTTGCAACCCAGTTATTAACCTTTGCAACACCTTCAACCAGAATACATGAAAGCTGTACACTTTGTAATTTAAAAAAATATTTTTCATGTCATAGTTTGTCATTTTTCATTTCTATGTGACAAAGAAAAGCAATGCTTCTGCTATACTTAAATGTTATAATGGCAAAAACAGTACATAAATGGATTTACATAAGCACCAATCTTACATTCCTGTATGTATATACAGTACATACTAAGTGTATGAAAGAGAACACACAATCCTTTAAATGTAACATCTCTAAGCGTTAAGAGCATTTTCAAGAAATTGGAAATGAAAATTTAAAATGCTAAAACCAGTTTTAATATACATAATCCAGCTGCCTTTTAGCATTAGACTATTTTAGGATAGCCATGTAATTCAAACCAGTAAGAGAAGGAGGAGATAGAAGACAGAGGTTTCCGAAACAAGTCTTATTGTTATTGTTTTATATTTTTATATGCATGTAAGGTAACGTACGGAAGTTTAAGCAAAGAGGCAATCAACAAACAGGTTTTCCTTCCCCATTTTACTGGGAGAAGTTTCAAAAGGCCTTTCATTAATAATCTCCAGCACCAAGTACCGTTCATTGCTTTGTATTTCTTTAGTGCACTACCAGTGACAAATGGATTAAAATTTAATTGAAAGAATTTGGTAAAACATTATTATCTGAGGTTAGTTACAATGGAAATTAACCTAGAATCTCCGAAGATTTGCAATTTCTATCTTGCTAGGTGAAGCAGAAAGAAAAAAGAAAATGTCTGCTTCCACTTTAGATTAAGTATAATTTAACATGTCAACAAAACCAGAAAGTGTTGTTCATCTTACATATTGTTAGACAAGAAAGGCCAGACTCAACAATATTTAAATCCTTGACTTGCACCCACAACTAGGACCGAATTGCCATTATTAAGTTGATGCAGTCATAAAGCGAGATATCACATGACCACATTGACTTACAGTGGCAATCCTGGCATACCCCACTGCATTTGGGAGCAAACAAATGTTTGCTGGCGCTTGCTGGGCCAAGCTGGGGATCCCGCAGAGCTGAGGTGGCGCAGTGGTTAAAAGCAGCACTGCAAGTTCAGCAGGTCAGCGGTTCAAATCTCACCGGCTCAAGGTTGACTCAGCCTTCCATCCTTCCGAGGTAGGTAAAATGAGGACCCAGATTGTTGGGGGCAATATGCTGAACTCTGTAAACCGCTTAGAGAGGGCTGTAAAGCACTATGAAGCGGTATATAAGTCTAAGTGCTATTGCTATTGCTATCCCTGTGGGTCTGGGGAGAGAAGGCAGCTGAGAAAATGAATGCTCTCTGGCACTTGCTAGGACAACTGAGATTTCTCAGGGCATGGCAAGCTAGCCCAGAGCCTAAGTTCTGGATCTGATTGGAACCCCACAGGGCAGGTTAACAGGGAGTAAAAGGGCATAAGTGGGGAGGGGGAGATAGGTGGTTGGGAGTTGGAATGTTCCTGTAATTTAAGTATGAACAAGCTGCCAAATGCCTGAATTTTAATCATGATTGTAAGGATGCTACAATGGATGTAACTTTGGGTACAGACTGTAAGTCCATTTTTTCAGCAGCATCGTAACATCGAATGGTCACTGAATAAATGATTGTAAATTAAGGACTACCTGTAATTTAACCAAAATTTAAGTAAAGGTAACAAGTCTGAGTAGAGGCTTTGTAACTTTCCATTTTAGTAACTTACAGTTGCCTTTTAGAATAAGGTGACCAGATTTTATTTTTTGTAAAGCGGGACACCATTGACGGGGGGGGGGGGGGGTTTCTAGGGGAGCAAGACGGGAGGGGTCCGTCTCTCTTATCCTGCAGCTTTGTGCACCCCCCCAAACACCCCCCCCCCTTCATCGCAGCCAGGGGTGGGTTCCTACTGGCGCAGGCTTACCTGTTCGTTGCCGCAGAGGGGTGAAATCCTGCCGGTTCGGCCGGGCCAGTCATTCGGCGTAGAGCCGATGGAACTGGCGGCGGTCGCAGAGCGGGGCTTCTCCCGCCCGGCTGGACGCCGCCATTCGGGTTATTTTGTCCTTTGCGCATGCGCAGAACTTGCGCATGCGCAGAGGACAAAATAACCCAAATGGCGGCGTCCAGCCGGGCGGGGGAAGCGGGCGGGAGAAGCCCCGCGCCGCGACCGCCGCCAGTTCCATTGGCTCTACGCCGAACGACTGGCCCGGCCGAACCGGCAGGATTTCCACCCTGCAGGGCAAATTCAAATTAAAAAAGCGGGACTTTTTGGAAATGCCGCGGGACACGGGACAAATTACTCAAAAGCGGGACTGTCCCGCCAAAAGCGTGACATCTGGTCACCTTATTTTAGAAGCAAATCCTTACATAGTGATTTATTTCATATAAATATGTAACAGGAAGTCATGTTTGTTTTTAAATAAAGGCATGCTTCTACCACAGAAAACAATAGCCAAAAAATCCAGTTAAATAGCAATAGCATATCGGTAGTCCTCAATTAACAACTGCCCTGTTATAACCACCATTTGAATTTATGACAGCACTGAAAACACTATCCCTGTGCCACGATTTTCTAAAAGGGAGAAAACAGCATTAGATACAATGTATACAGATAGTTCTGGACTTATGACCACTCATTTGGTGATTGCTCAAAGTTACAGCGACATTGAAAAAAGTGACTTATGATCGTTTTTTTACACTTATGGCCATTGCAGCAGCCCCATGGTCATGTGATCAAAATTCAAGTGCTTGTTAATTGGCATGTATTTATGACATTTGCATTTTTCCAGGGACACGTGATCACCTTTTGTGACCATCTGACCAGCAAAGTGAATGGGGAAGCCAGATTCTCTTAACGTCATGTTACTAACTTAACAACTGCAGTGAATTCACTTCACAACTGTGGCAAGAAAGGTCATAAAATGGGGCAAAACTTACTTAACTGTCTTGTTTAGCAACAGAGAGTTGGGCTCAATTATGGTCATAAGTTAAGGATTATCTGTATCTGCAATGTACTGCGGTAGTAAACAAAATACAGCCGAAATGCTTCACAGTGCAAATTTTTAGTGTGCAGATAACATGCCTACAGGTTTTTTTCAATTTTATTTGTTTTAATTTTTGCTGTAAGACTATCTTTCATCACTGGGCCTGCCGCACCCTTTTGGGACACTTAAGATAATAAATCTGTTTTAGGCATCCAAATTATATTTGCTGATACTGTCTTCTTCCTTTCAGCCAGGATTACAGAAAAAAAGACCCAAAAGAAGGAAAACACTTTTCTATTTTTGCTTGAATAAAAGGGTAACTTAAAAAGGCCAATTTTCACTTGTTAAATAGCTTGTAACAAATAGAGATTTTCAGCTAAACCTAACCAGGATCCACATTTTATTGCCAGTGAATCCAATAAGTACTCTGATTTCCCTAGGGCAGTGGTTCTCAACCTTCCTAATGCCGCGACCCTTTAATACAGTTCCTCATGTTATGGTGACCCCCAACCATAAAATAATAAAATTATTAGGAAACTCAGGGGTGGGTTCTAGCTTACCTCGCTGCCAGTTCGCTTCCTCCTGCGCTGCGTGGCTGTGCCTCATGGGCGTGTGTGCGCATGCACGTGTAGTGATGAAATTTTTTAAAAAATTGCAAACACACCCCCCCCCCCGAAAACAAGATGGCAACGAATGCGCAGTGCCGGAAATTTGGCTTCTGTGCATACTCAGAAGTTCCCATGGTACAGATTATTATTTTTTTGCAGTAGTCTATTTGCATGTTGGTGGACCCGCCTAGAGACGGATAGGAGTGGTGTCTCGGTTCCTAAGACCATCGGAAATATGTGTTTTCCAATGGTCTTAGGCGACCCCTTTGAAAGGGTCGTTCGACACCCAAAGGGGTCGCGACCCACAGGTTGAGAACCGCTGCCCTAGGGCATACCTAACTTGAAGTCCCTAAAGACTGGAGCCTTTACCCTGCCTACCCTCAGCTCTCCTCAAAAACCGATACAGGAAGATTCTTTATCCAGAAAGACAATACCCCTGTGACTCTGGGCACACAGAAACAAGGGAGCATGTGCTTCTCTAGTGCCGAATACTACAGAGATATCCATACTAGCCTCATCTCATCATTACTGTATAAATACCCACAGCACACAAGACAATTCTACATCTCCCCGCTGCTTTCAGGTATCAACTGTGCTACAACATGCAATGTCACTACCTGATACCAACATGGTACAACATGCAATGTTGCCAAGTTTATGTATTAATTTATCAGATTTGTGTGCCGCCAATCTTATCTAGAATTCTGTACTGCAGTGCTCAAAATTCATCAATGACGTGTAGCCAAAATTAGTCTTAATGAGCACCTAGTTTGGTATACAGGCAGTCCTCAACTTAGGACCACAATTGAGCCCAAAATTTATGTTGTTAAGTAAGAAATTTGTTAAGTGAGTTTTGTCCCATTTTACAACTTGTCTTGCCAGTTGTTAAGTGAATCACTGCAGTTGTTAAATTAGTAACACAATTGTTAAGTGAATCTGGTTTCTCATCATTGTTTATTGTTGCTATATGTTTCTCCTGAGCAGTGTTCCTATTTAAAACAGTATATTAATTGTGCCGGTTTGTGTTCTGGGACTTAAATTCAATGTAGGTATTAGGTAATCTAATTCCATGGCCATAATACTATAAGAGGAAAAATAACAGAGATCAAAACTTAATGCATTATTCATCATACCAACCCACATACTATTCTAATATGATCACTGACTGAAGTAAGTAAAATCTAATCTAATCCACACACTATCACTATTGGTCTTTTGTTCTGGTGCAATGTAATGGTTTTAATCCCTCAGGTTTAGCAGGAATAGAAATTCATGAGTTACTGCCCTTTTCTATAGCATGTGATAAGATTTATTTTCAAGGGATCAAGCACTATACAAGAAATGGAAAGTAGAATTAGCCCCATTCTACTCATACCCAACTTCATTTGATCCCTCGTTTTCCTGGTATCAGTTCCAACTTGTCATTAGAACAATTACTATGGAACTTTTAAGATCTGGTATCTGGATTTATTTAGGAAAATAAAGAAACATGCTGGAGCAGACCAAAGACCTATTTAGAGCGTTTACTGCTCTAGTGTTTCATTTCACAATTAACTTATTTGATAAATATGAGAAGACCACAAACACTATTTGAACACAATTCTGCTTTTATTACTGAAGACTGACATCAGAGAACACATTGCATCTGCTAATAGAAATTTGGTTATGGGTCATAATGTGTCCCCAACATCTTCCAATGGTGGACTTCCAATGGTGGATCATTGTAACTGACTCCATCAATCTTCCTTCTTGTTGTTCTCTTCCTCACTTTTCTTATATCTTTTCCTGCATTGTAAACATCTCAACAGAGAGCTAGATCTGTGCATAATGTGTCCAAAATATCAACTAAGAACTGAGTTGTTTTCATCTATGATACATTTATTTACTTTCTTGACTATTGGTGGTATTTTCATTAGTCTTCTCAAAATTCAATGTTTTTGAAAAATGTTTGGTGGGCTGTACAAGGCGGGCTGTACATATAGACGCATCATGGCATCTGAGTATCTTTTCCAAGGCTTTCATTGCTACGCCATCAAACGCAAAATTTACAGCTTATTTCTGCTGCTTTCTTTACTGTCTTCTTTACTATCAGCTAAACTATCAATAGTTAATCTAAAAGGCAGAAGCTAACTACAACTTCAATATTTTCACTGCCAATTCTAAGATTTGCTGCTCTGCTTGTTGTCATTATCTTGACCTTATTTTCAATCTAAGTCACATTTTTTTCACTATGTTCTCTGAATTTTCAGCTATCAGAGTAGCATCATCATCACAGCACATCACTGATGTTTCCTTCATCAGTTTAAAAACTATTCTCATCTTCTTTCAATACAGCTTTCCTCAATATGTATTCAATTATATACCGGTAGTTGAATGAATAAGTGAACAGCCTTATTTGACTCCTCTGCCAACCTAAAGCCACTTTTTCGCCATATGTTGTACAGACTATGGCTTATTTGGATTCCTTTTGCTTTCTTATTTATTCAACATGCATCAAGAAAGGTCTCATATTTTGAACATCTGACATTACTCTTTCCATGTAAAGTTCTAATATGTGTTGGATTACTCTAATGATTACACTGTTCTACAGGTAAAAAGTTACGAGCATGTAAACAGCTGTTCTTACATAATTTTGGGGTGCTAAAAATGAAAATAACATTTAAAAATGTATATTGGCTCTAGTTTCCATGATATAAGCAACCAACTAATGAAGTAAGGTTTATAAAATGCATGATGCAACTTACACCATAGATTACATAGTCAGTATTGATGACCAATAGAAAACCGCCACGTGTACCAAGATGATGCAATATTAGCTAATATTACGTCGCCAAATTCTATAAAAGTCACAGTATCTGTTGCTTGGCGAATTAGACAGCGTCTTTAAACATTGTTTTATGCTAGTAAATTTAGTTATGCCTCGAACCTGTTTAAATAAAGCAGATAATTTCTGCTATATTTGCGGTGAAGTTATTTTTGCATCCCAAAAATGAAGGATCACAACCGTGGTTAAAGAAAGCCTACAACTTGTATTTTGGTTGCAAAATAGGAGACAGGACAAAAACTGGGCGCCACACATATGCTGTAATTCATGTGGATCGAGACTTGTCCAATGGTTGAATGGGAATAAGCCTTCTATGCCTTTCGCAGTGCCAATGATTTGGAGAGAACCAACAGATTATAATCCAGACAAGTGGAGGTTGTTTGTTAATGCTTCCAAGATGAGTCTTAAAGCTGTATTGCTGCATAATGGCAATCAGCTACCATCCGTTCCAGTTGCTTATGCAGTTGCAATGAAAGAAACATGAAAACTTGAAAGAGCTCTTAAGATGCATTAACTACGGTCAACATCAATGGTCAATCTGTGGTGACCTGAAAGTGGTTGTTATCTTATTTGGTCTTCAAGGTAGATATACTAAGTATTGCTGCTTCCTGTGTGAATGGAACAGTCGTGCAAAAGAACTGCACTATATCAAAAGAGACTGGCCGCTACAGCAGACACTGCAACCAGGGAATAAAAATGTAAAGTATCCAGCTTGTAGACAGCAACAAGATTTTACTACCTCCATTAAACATCAAGTTGGGATTAATGAAAAACTTCGTGAAGGCAATGGACAGGAATAAAGCAGCTTTCATGTACCTGATAAGTAAATTTCCATCGCTTAGTGCTGCAAAAATAAATGAAAGAATTTTTGTTGGCCCACAGATCCGTGAACTTATTAATGATGATGAGTTTCTTTCTCTGTTGCATGGCAAAGAAAAGACTGCATGGATAGCATTCATGTCAGTGACATCAAATTTTCTTGGAAACAATAAAGCAGCAAACTATAAGGAAGTGGTTGAAAAACTCATCCAGGCATACAAAAATCTTGGTTGTAACATGTCCTTAAAAATTCATTTTCTACACTCTCATCTGAATTTCTTTCCATCAAATTGTGGAGCAGTGAGTGACGAGCATGGGGAGCACTTCCATCAAGACGTTGCAGCTATGGAAAAAAGATATCAAGGTAAATGGAGCCCATCAATGCTTGCAGACTACTGTTGGACAATTGTAAGAGACAATCCTTTCCTTGAATACAAAAGAAAAGTTAAGAGAAGCAAACGGGACACAAACTGAAGGCAAGATTAATGAGAAATTTAAACTTTTGAACATTTTAAACTTGTTTACTAATTTAGTTTTTCTTGATAAACATACTATATACAATAGATTATTTCATGTATTCACTGTTGCGAATATAATTCACTTAATTTTAATAAAAATATACGGGTTTATATATACTTATTAAGTTTTGGTGAATTACCTATTACCTGTAGTTGGAAAATGTAAAATGTCCGTTGCAAGAACACTAGAGCCAACTAACAAATTTCATTATTATATTAGAATTCAGCATGTGAAATTAATTAAGAAATGGCACATTTCATTTCTGAAACTAAAAAAAATTGAAAATTTGTAGAACAGTGTTATTTGCTAGCATATGGAATTAAGGATACTGTATGACAGTTTACACATTCAGTAAGTCTTTCTTTGACATTGATATATGCTTTGAATCTGTTGGCCATGCTGTTGTTCTCTAGATTTCTTGACACTGTTTAGTTAGACATGTTACTGATTCTTCTTCTGACTCTTTCCATATTTATGAAAACATTGATAGATTTCTATTATCTTCCAAGTTGATAATGACTGGAGTGCTGTTTTAGGTTCTTTTTTCATACTAGACATTATTGTAATTAGGAATATCTTCTAAGGTACCATCAATGTTTTCTCTACTGTACTGATATTCAGTTTAAACTTTCCATTTTTGTTTGGCTTTCTTGGAATCAGTAATCTTTATTGGAATACTTCAGCATGCCATTTCAAGGTTGGAACCTCTTTCTACATTCGCTGATCTTCCTTGTGTTTTTGTGCCAATTTCCATCTACAATGTTTTTACAGATGTCATTGTAATACTACTTCATGCCTCTTTTAACAGCTTTCTGAAATTCTTGTTAAGTTGCTTCCTGAAAGCTTTGTCTTTGGCTTCTCTTCCTTACTTGGCAATTTCTGCCATCTGTTCTTACATCCAGTTTGCTTTCTTGGTTTCTGGCAGTCTCTTTTTTCATTAATCCATAACAATTATTTGATACCATTTCATAGTTCCCCTGGTTTCTTATCAATGAAAGTTAGGACTCAGAATAAATCCTGATGCTTTCTTTGAGAATTGTAAATATATCCTGAAGCTCATATTGTGATTGGCTTTTTTCTATTTTATCTTGACTTGAAACTTCCATGACTTTATAATCTGCTCCATAGTCAGCCTCTTTGCTTTATAACTCAGAGTCAGCCCTTCAAACTCACTGTACCAACAGTATAGTCAATTTAATTTTGGTATACTTCATCTACTGATGTCCATATCAGGGGTGGGTTCCTTCCGGTTCGGACCAGATCGCCCAAACCGGTAGCGACCTGCTCATGATGTCACTGTCAGTGCCGTTCCGTGCACGCCAACATCTTTATTTTTTGCTAATTTTTCCCCTTCCGCGGCTTGAAAAGGGCCCTCCCGCCTGCCCGCGGGTGAATGCTGTCCTTTATTTCTTCAGCCAAAGCACAGCTGATGAGCTCCTCAGCTGTTTTGGGCCCTTTCCTGCTTCTGAGCATGCGCAGAAGCCAAATCGCGTGAAGAAACTGCATTCAATCGAACGAGGGAATGCAAAACGTCGCGATGCGAACCGGTGGCGAAGGTAAGTGGAACCCACCCCTGGTCGATATATATAGGCATCATTTTGCTTTTTTTAGTCATGGACCATTTTTTTTAGTCATCAATAGGTGGCTTCCCTATACTTCTAGAACTCTATTTCACATGACCTCTGTGAAGTGTGAGTTAATTTGTAATAATCCTTCTAGCCATTAAAGAGGGTATGAGGCAGCAAAACTAATTACTTCAGTTGTTGTCATTATCAAACATCTTTTGGATACCTTATAAAATTAACTAACATTATATTTTCATTTTTAAATATTTATCTTAACTGAATTTCCTGGTTTATTCTGCTATACTAATTCATTGCAACTAAACAATTTTGTACTGTTTTGTACTTTAATAAGTTCCATCAAACCTAGGGATTTTTAAAAACCTAAAATATTCATCTAAATAAAAATGAAGGTGGGAGTACTACTTGTTGCTACAACACATAGAATTAATTTAAAAAATTACAAAGCCTTGAAAAACAACTTAGTAAAACATATCCAAATCAAGAAATGTTTGTTACTGCATTCAAGAACATAATACAGTATTTGCAAGATGACTCAAGACATTTGAAATACAGAAAAAATAAAAATTAATGTAAATATTCTTCTATTAGCTTAATCTGAGAAGATATGGCAAGTGCTCTGCAGTTAAACAATTAAGTATTCATTTGAGATCAACTCTCATGACTTCTGGCAGTGTTTATACAGATTTTGCTAGTGTATTTAGCCATTGAAAGAAAAAAAACCTGGGTCCTACATGCCTTGTATAGGCAGATTAAATTTACTAACTCAAAGTGAGGAGCAGATGTTTAATAGCATCTAAGTTATAGCAGTTAAGAACAAAAAGCTCAATGTGATCCAAATAAACTAAACATTATCCAGTATTTAAAACTTACTCATACAAATTTATATATAAAACCCCAAAAGTTTCCACCAGAATCATTTTAATACAATTAATACAATTACTTGATCCAGAAGTTGATATATTAAGATATAGCCAACGTAAGAAGTGACAACCCATTTGAAAATCTTTAACTTTTCTTTCATTACACTGCCCTGTTAAGTTTTTAAGAATGCAAATATTTCAACTATAGTGGCAGACAAAAATATGTTTTTCAAGTTGGATATTCTTAAAAATAAAGAGGCATCAAGTACTTTCCACATTTATAGTCAGGAGAAAAACAAAGGCTGTATCATCAAGTTACCAGATTCCATGAATATTTATCCTCTCAACATTTCTGTAACACAGTTGTGCTGTATTCTTTCCTCAAGATTTTCACCATGTAGTTGAAAACATGCAAAAAACATCTTGTTTTAAGTTCTTCAACCTACAGTGATAAAGTGTGATGTACCTAATATTATAAAGTAGGAATCAATACTATAGGCGCCACCGGAGATGCCTCACTGATATTTCAAAAATTAGATAGATATCAGAGTTTTACAAAACCATTTAAAGCTACTAACTTATTTCAGAGTCTTAACAGTCTGTCCTTATAGGCCTGCAATGAACAAGGGTTTTTTTTCATGCATGTTTTTTTTGATAATTCAAGACAAGAAAAATATATAATGTATCACAGAGAAAACAACACACACACACCAAATTATTATCCTGGTGACGATAAATGTAAAAACGTTCATGGTTTTCATTGTAGTCAGAAGTCTAATTTGTAACATGAATTTCATAAAAAATTCCATTTTCTATCTATTTCAGTTTCCAAAATTGACTATTATCATTGTTGGTCCTTTTGTCTTCATATTCACATAACAATAACAATAACTCAAGAATTCTATTACAGGTAGTCCAATTGGGACCAGCGACTTGGTCATTAAGCAAAGCAGTTGCTAAGTAAAAAAAAATCATCAAGACTATACTTACTTTGTATATATTTTCTTATTTGCTTTACAGCATCAGAAAGATATAATTCCAAACAGCCATATGAGCTCAAATAGTGGGGACACTTTCTGGAACTTGAGTCAAGAGGAAGCTAGATAACTCTTTCCCCACCCTTCCTCCCTTTGGAATGTTTACCCTAGCACTGGGATAATTAGCAACAAGCAAATTAATGTTTGTATTTACATTCATTTTAGAGGAAGGGATTTCAAGAGAGTAAGCGCGCACACACAATTGTATTAGCCTAGCCACTTAGATGACAAAAAGGCCTATAGTGTGAAATTGATTAGGGTTTTGTCATTGTCAGGCAGCAGCACAGCCTGCTGGAGGATTCTAATCAACTAATGAAAGTCACAGAGCACTTTTTAAGATAAGGGCAACTCAGGAAGAGATAGGTTGTTTAAGTAAACTCTTCACTCCATAAGAAAAAACAGATCAGGACCAGGACCAGGACAACGGGTACTGACTATAACTGACTAATGTGATTGAGAGATGCTGCAAAGGTCAGAAATGCATACATTGATCAGAAAGTTACTTTTTCATCACCATCATAACTGCAAACAGTCACTAAACAAGGACTAACTGTACTTTATTTGAAAGTTTTCTATAATATCCATCAATTTAAAGAGTTTTTAGAGCTGTTTACAAGCAAAACAAAATATGGGTGGAAGCCATGACTCATAGGTGTTAAATATGAAGTAGAATAAATAAATATTATGTTAATAAAGCATCAATATTTGTGTAACTTAATGCAGTTCTCCTTACATATACAACTTGTTATTCTGTCCTAATAACAATCTTGTTATGCATGCTCTCATCTCTATTTCATCCTAAAAACTTGTGAGATTGTTCACGATTCTCCTGCAAGCTTTATTTCTAGGTGGAAATTTGAGGGTAGGACTTATTATATGTAAACAGCATCTTCTGCTTCTAAACACAAAGAAAAATAGTCAAGTATTTTACAATAGAATTCCATATCCTTTGAGAATGAAGCACTGTGTCATCATTAGTAAAACTGGTAACTGATTATCCAAATTTCTAATTTTAAACTAGTCATCACAGGCTTTCTACAGTAAAAACAACTGAGGGTTGTTGAACTATGTTGAACTAAAGTTGAACTATGAAGCCAATCATTTAAATATTTTCAAATTAATATAGGACGTTTCTTTAATTAATCCCATTAAACAAGAGGACCCATTCTGCAAAATATAAAAATGAGATAGCCTTTCAGAAGCCGAATAAACTGATCAATAATACATTGTAATACTGAATCTCTGTAAAACATCATCACTCCAAATAACTTGCACTGGGCATTCTTTATAAATGGCTACAGTTAGAACATGTTTAATAACATTTAAATAAACAAGAGCATTATGACTTTAAAACAATATTTGATTTCATGCTTCAAAGAGAAACATGTCTAGTAAGAAATGTATTTCATTACTTCATTCTGAATTGTAAGTTTACTTTAAAATGCATTTTTCAGAACATATTTATTTTAAAAAGTAGCATGGAGGAAAGAAAGATGCCTAGCTTTGATTAGAAGCTCACTGAACTGCTGATAAGGACAATTTCTTTTGAGCTCTCTCTCTCTCTCTCTCTCTCTCTCTCTCTCTCTCTCTCTCTCTCTCTCTCTCTCTCTCTCTCGCTCTCTCTCTCTCTCTCTTCTCTCTCTCTCTCTCTCTCTCTCTCTCTCTCTCTCTCTCTCTCTCTCTCTCTCTCATTCTCTCTCTCTCTCTCTCTCATTCTCTCTCTCTCTCATTCTCTCTCATTCTCTCTCAGTATGTGTGCCCACACATGCATGTGTGTGTGTGAGGGAGAAACACTTAGGACTATGTCCCAAATCAGGGTGATGTCAGAACACAGGGTGAAACTATTTGGGGCAGATTTTTACTTACAAAAAGGATAGTCTGTCTCAATTCAAAAAATATAAAATGGCTCCAATTTATCAGCAATGCAGGTGGGATTTTGTTTTTTTTAAACATGTAAATGCTTGCTGGACAAAGAGAAAGAAGGGCCATTGAATTCAGAAATCAGCAGTTTTGTCCTCAACTAACAAATGACCTATGATCATATTGCAATATCTCAGCCTATTGAAAGGTTGAATATAGAGGGAAAACTTCTGATTGGGTAATGTAGGAGCTGACTGGCACGGTATAAAGGATCTTAGTTAAACAGTATTCACAGATGATTACTGGAAGCTTTAGGAACCCTGTTGCAATCAAAAGAGACAATTTTCTGAATAAGATTCTCTAACAGGTCTAGCCAGACTCTGAAATGACTGTAGTCCTACCTAGAACCACTGCTGTGATGACTCAAAGTAGGCCTTGAAAGAAGAATGCAGTATCTAATTTCCTCCTCACACAAACTGCTTTGTTATTGCTCTAATTTTTCACTGAGCCTTGAATTAGTATGTCTGCACAGTAGCGTGATCGAGGAACCTAGTCTTGTGGCTCAGATTGGACAAATTCTAGATAACTGGCTAGTGAGAAGACAGATGATTAAAAAGGGAATATCTCTGTGGCAATGGCTGGATCTCAACCACTTTAAAAAGACAATAAAGAAAAAGAAAAACACACAGCCCTAAATTTTTTAACACTACAGAAGGAATTATCCCTGCAAAAATTGAGCTCAATTTCTTCAGAAATCATACTTTATGGCATGAAACAAGCCAGTAAAAGCTATGTAGAGCCAATACAGGACATTTGATTATTACTACAAAATATTACTAGAGGCCTGAATCTGCCCTTTGAACAAATCAGGCTGTCTCAGTACAGTGCTAAGAACTACATTAGACTATCACTCATTTTATAACTGAAAAGATCAGTTATAAATATTTTATAAATATTTTGTTTTTACTTAGTAACCCTACTTGAAAACACAACATTCAGAAGCACAGTAAACAAATAAAGTAGAAATAATCCATCTATTGGCCATATTTTCATTTTGCAAAGAATGGGTAAGAAATCAGCATTTTTAAGTTTGGCCTTAATTACAGTAAGGGTAGACATCTTTTTCAGGCATTATACAAAATGATGCAAGTGCCACAAACCCTTTTTTAAATAATTAACTGAATTCTCATAAGAATGGAAGATCCCTCCTGTAAAATAGCTTTACACATCTCTCTAGAGTAGGGGTGGCCAAACTATGGTTCTTTGAGGAGCTGTGGACTTCAACTCCCAGAATTCCTGAGCCAGCCATGCATGCATGCATGGCTGGCTCAGGAATTCTGGGAGTTGAAGTCCACAGCTCCTCAAAGAACCATAGCTTGGCCACCCCTGCTCTAGAGCCACAAGTGTCCAACCTTTTGGCTGGGTGAAGAGGAATTGTCTTGGGCTCCATATAAAATATATAATTAATGTATATACAGTGGATCACATAATAATGTTAGAAGTTTACAATCTTATAAGGCCTGCATTACTAGCTTTCCAGGATCACATACAATCCATGGCTCACAGTTGGCCATGCCAGCTTTAACCCAAATCAAACAACCATATTTAACGATAGCATTGTATAGAACACAAACCCATATGAAAATGAGCTGGCCAGTGATAAATTTGCTTTTATGATGTCCAACAACTGTCTGGGCAATAGCTGCTCTTATTAGCTAACTCTGTAGTTCCTGTATTTCACTTCATCTTGACCACACTGTTTCAGCAAGCCCTCAAATACCATAGACACTTAACTCCAATCCCCATCCCTTCATGAAATACAATGATATGGACTGCAATGAACAAAGGTGTTAAGGATGTCATAAGACAACTGCTTATAATACAACAGACTAATATGACTATAGCTCTGGAAAACTATTTTTGTGTTGAGTTTGACAGCCATGCATATTTGTTGACAGTTTTTGAGGGAAACTAATGCAGACTCTTTTTGCATCTGCTACTTTAGTTCTTAATTCAAAACGCTGGCTTTGATCTCTGAAAAACCCATCCATCTTAAGAAATAATTGATCTGATGTACAGTAGGTGGCTGAATGTGCTTTTGTAGTCATTTATCGTGTTACGTTTTTCTGGTAATGTTCAATTGCCTTACAGATCTTTTTGAACAGAAACACAAGATATAAATATTTACTTAAGACTGTTTGCCTAAACTATATATAATGTTAGTACAAACGAATAAGTAATAAAAAGAGGAAAGAAGAAATATGTCGATCCTACCAAAGGGGATGTGACTGAATCTTTATTTATTAAAGTTTAGGAAGCTAGCAAAATAAAGCAAAAGGTATTAATGCCACCAGAATGAACTCTTGGTAACATAATGGATTGCCTCTTGAGTTATTTTTGACATTAAGAAATTATTTTATTATGCTGCATTGTTATTGAAAGAAAACATTTTTCACTCCTCAGGTGCCAAAATAACCTGGCCAACTTTTAATATTATATTCACTGGGGAAGCCTGAAGGGAAGTTATTTGTTATTGCTCTATTTTTTCTAAATCTTCCACTATTTTTTCTCTTTTTTAAATTAAATAACAGATATACAATCAAGAACTTCTCCACAAAGATATTAATGTATTCCTTCTCATAAATAAAATGCAGATAGTTATGAAAAAAATTCTACATTTTCAATAAGAATTTGGCATTTTTCCATAAGATGTGTTTGTTTTTAGACTTAATTTCTCATCCCTCCTAACAGAGATAATACTAAATGATCTCACATTTGGACAAACTGAGGAATGCACTCTATTATTTATTTAGAAAATGTGACTGCACTTAGTTGGATTCTGCTCTCGTTTTCAAACCTACACTGGTTACCAGTTGGTTTCCAGGTGCAATTCAAGGTGATGGTTGACACCTTTAAAGCCCTACATGTCGTAGGGCAGTTATTTGAGGGATCATCAATCTCCTATGTTTTCTGTAAATAAATATGACTCGGTTTAGGTCCCATCAATTAAGCAATGCCATCTAGTGTGAAACAGGCCTTTTCTCTCTCGGCACCTATCCCCCAGATAACAGTTTCTTGGGGGGGGGAGGGGGAATTCATTATTATTCCTGCTTAAGAAGGGCACTAAAATCATGTATCTTTCCCCAGGCCATAACTTAGTATAAGCAGAGAATCTTTTGTTGCTGTGGATTGGAGAGACCTTTGGTTATTGTATTATCACTGATGACACTATATTTGGGGCTTTATTTTTTGTATATTTAAAGCTGTCAACAGAATTCAGTGGGCTAGATATATGACTGACTGATAAGACAGTCTGACCCTAGTGGCTGGTTTGCATATATTAAATCGTTATAGATGGCAAAGGACAGAAATACAAAATTATTGTTGTATCATATAATCTCTATTTCTTGAGGATACAATACCTTAGATAGAGTCCTTTAGTATATTTTGTTCTGGAAGTCATTATAACAACTCATTATAAAAGTTATGTAAAAATGAGATATCCCTCATTAATTTTAATTAGAATTTGTAAATATCGAGAAATAATTCTTTCTCCTGTTTCTTGCAAAATACTATTCCAGTGTGTATTAATAAAATCACTATTATTTGCTATATAGAAAAAAATCAGTTTGGGGCAAAATAATATTATCAATATATCCTTCAATTTTCTTTGATAGCTTTTGTAGGATCCAATCAGGATCGGTCACTGGGACCAGAGGTTTAATCTTCTTAACTTTCGGACTCATATTGGAGCCCATCCTCAAGGAATTTCTCTCTACTAGAATGTGTACTTCGGGCTGTTCTATGTGTAGTATTTATGTGATGCTTGGTTGTGTGTGGCTTTTTTGGGGTGTTGATCAACATCATTTACTGTTGTTTCCTTGTGCTGCCAAGTCCTGGGCTCCTAACTACCTGATAAGCTGGTGGTAAATCAGCACTCCTGTTATCTGACAAGGGGCCCCTTTCTCAGGCTTTAATCACTTCCCTGGCTATCTTTGTACCCGCTCAGCCAACAATCTCGTATCTGCTTAGCCAACAAGGCAATGCTTTAATTTTAAAAAAATAAATAAATTTAAAGAATAAGTTTGAATCTATAGTCCCAGAGTTAAAGTTTACATTTTCAATTAACTTTCTCAAATCATCATCATCATTTTAGCCACTGACTATCCACTGCAGGATGAAGGCCTCTTCCGCATGTTTCCAACCTATACGGTCCTGAGCTCTTTTGCCAACTGGGCCCGCAATACTTGCTAATGTCATCGATCCATCTTGTTTTAGGTCTCTTCCATGGACGCTTTTTATCAAGTGGGCTCCATTCTATGATTGCCTTGGTTCACCTGCCATCAGTTCTTGATACGTGACCAGCCATTTCCATTTCAATTCTTTTACTCTCTTGATGATATTGTACTTTTTCCATGGCTCTTTCCACCAATCATAGCTAAAGCTTAAGCTTTCTCAAATATCAATATAAGAGCCGAGGTGGCGCAGCGGTTAGAGGCAGTACTGCAGGTCACTTTAGCTGACTGATTCGCAGGTCAGTGGTTCAAATCTCACTGGCTCAAGGTTGACTCAGCCTTCCATCCTTCCGAGGTAGGTAAAATGAGTACCCAGATTGTTGGGTGCAATATAAGTAATATACATTGCTTACTGGTGTAAACCGCTTAGAGAGTGCTTGCACTGTGAGGCGGTATATAAATCTCACAAAATAAAATAAAAATAAAATAAATCAAGTGCTAATTGACATATCAAATGTATTTAGTGTTACCATGAGAATATATGGCTTAGCTCTACTTATGTTCTTAGTGGTATTTTTATTCACAATAGTGGGGATATATAAAACGAGCAGTTCAAAGTCAACTGCTGTTTTTTTAGTTGTAATTTTATAACCAAATTGTTTAATAGAAACAAGCAAACAAATAATCACACATACTTATTATTGAGTTCCTGAATGGTACTTTCATCAAATTGACAATAACAGAAATCATGTAGCAGCTCATGCCAATATACCGCTAATTATGACTGTTGAATACCTGAAGACTGAATTATTATTTATTTTATTTATTAAATTTGTATGCCATCCACCTTTCTAACAAGCAACTCTAGGTGACTAATTTGAAACAAATATGCATGATAAAGAGCTAGACAACTTAATAGTAACTTATTAAAATCCTTTTAAAAACATTGAAAAAAAATGACAGATAGTATGTCAGTAGCTATTAATTGTATATGCAGCAAGAATGTACTAATGAAGCTCCCCAGATGCTTGTATTTTCCCAGTCACCTACCAACTAGTCTCTGCTTAGCTTTAGCAAAAAAAAGTTGATTCATATGTCCTTATACCACACCATTGGATTTTCACATAGAAAACAGGTTGTTTTTTATAGAATTAATTATGTTGTCAAAAACAACCAATAGCAGGTTATTTTAATTCACAAGGTGGAATTTCCCAAAATGGCTGTGAAGAAATGGTTTTGTTTAACACACTTTAATCTATGTACTGTGATCCTGCTTCCCATGTAATAAATTAATACAGGGAAAGTTGTACACAAAATATACAATATAGTGTACTTTAAAATTCCATGTTGTCTGTATACAGAACAATAACTAGAAGAATATACTGAAGCTTCTAGAACAGTGTTTCTCAACCTTGGCAGTTTGAAGATGTGTGGACTTCAAGTCCCAGAATTCCACAGCCAGCAACGCTGGCTGGGGAATTCTGGGAGTTGAAGTCCACACATCTTCAAACTGCCAAGGTTGAGAAACACTGTTCTAGAATATCTGGTTAAATCCATGGTTCTTATATGTAAATGAAGATGTATGTTGATAAAGTGTTTATAATCTACTTGTTAAAACATATTGCACAACATGAATTGCTTCCAAGAAGTGATAATTAAAGTTCTACATAGAATATTTTAGCTTGTAAATATTTCAATCAAAATTTTGAAGTATATTAATACTTCAAATATAAATTATATAGTGAAAAGGTACATATTAACAAATGTGCCTAATATGTATAGCTGCCAAACAAGTTCATCCTCCTTTATATAGCCAGAATTTACAGACTCAACTCATCTAACACATCCATTATTCATACTACAAGATGCTCTATAAGCAGTCTTCAGCTTTCATCCATTCATTCAGCAACTATTCAAACTTACAGTGCTGCTGAAAAGGTGAACATACAAACTGATCCTTGAAGTTCTGGCAATCACAGCCCCCACACAATCATATGATCAAAATCTGGGCACTCAGCTCATGATTATGACATAGCAAGGAGCTATGATCGTCATTTGTAACCTTCCCTGCCAGCTTCCCACAAACAAAGTAATCATTACAGTATTTTGCTCCCACCCATAGCACACACACACACCCGCCCATGCATAGCCTCTGCAGGTCCTCCCTAGCCCTCTCCCATTCACCCTCTACTTGCGTATGGTTTGCACTGGGTCTTCCAATCCTTCCTGGCCTCCCTCGTGGCACCTTTGTGCTCATTACCATCCATTGTTTGTAACCTAAAAATTATCTGAAATCAGAATCCTTTCTCTGGTTTTCTATACACCTTTTTGTTCAAGATCAAAGTCCACATTTTACTTCATCAATGCATCTATGTTTTCCTTTTCTAACCTTTACTTTCTATTGTATACATTCCCATTCACAGCATTCAGTTCACCAATTCTACCTCCCTCAACTATATTAAAGCTTCTGATCTCATTATATAAAAAAGGCTACTTCTGCCCATTAGAGGCTATATTCAGAAGGATATCTTATACCAGTGATGGCGAACCTATGGCACGGGTGCCACAGGTGGCACGCGGACCCATATCTGCCGGCACGCGAGCTGTTGCCCTAATTCCGCTCCAGTGCACATGCGCACTCTGGCCAGCTGATTTTTGGCTTTCACGGAGGCTCTGGGAGGGCATTTTCGCCTTCCGGAGGGCCTCTGGGAGGCGGGGAAGACATTTTCGCCCTCCCCACGCTACAAGAAAACCTCTGGAGCCTGGGGAGGGCAAAAAATGGGCCTACCGGGCCCACCCAAAGTCAGGAAATGGGGGAGCGGGGTGATGGTGCACGCATGCACAGGGGTGGGGCAGCACAGGGGGATCACACGCACATGCGCAGGGGGCATTGAATTATGGATGTGGGCACTCACACGTGTGCAATAGCGTGCACGTGCGTGCTTTTGGCACCCGAGGAAAAAAAGGTTCGCCATCACTGTCTTATACTCTTTTCCATATTTCACCTGTTTCGTTTCAAATCATCCTGCAAACCTATTTGAACAATACAGTGGTGGTGTGGCTCCAAAAACATTAGTAGAAAATAAATTATCAAAACCCTTTTTAGTGTGAGATTAGGTCTGCATTTGCCACAGAAAAGCCAAGGTTACCTGTCAGATAAGTTACCTAGAGCAAACTATGACTCTATTGATACCATTAGGTATATCAGTGGCCTTTTTTGCCATTGACAGTGGTATCTTGAGTAAGCTGGGAGTAGTATTTTTGTTTCTATCTTATTTACAGGTAGTCCTCAACTTACAACCACAATTGAGCCCAAAATTTATGTTAAGTGAGAATTTCGTTAAGTGAGTTTTGTCCTACTTTACGACTTTTCTTGCCACATATGTTAAGTGAATTACTGCAGTTGTTAAATTAGTAACCTGGTTGTTAAGTGAATCTGGCTTCCCCATAGACTTTGCTTGTCAGAAAGTGGCAAAAGATGGTCATATGACCCCGGGACACTGCAACCATCAGAAGTGTGATTCAGTTGTCAAGCATCTGAATGTAAATCCCGTGACCATGGGGATGCTGCAATGGTCATAAGTCTGAAAAATGGTCATAAATCACTTTTTTCAATACCATTGTAACTTTGAATGGTCATGAAGTGAACTGTTGTAAGTCAAGGACTACCTGTATTTCGGTGCTAACAGGAGGTAATGCCTAACATCTGCCTGGCCTCCCGAATTTTGAGCTGCATTTTGCAAAGTTCTGTCCTGTTTCTTAAGTTACTTACTATCTCTATATCAGTGGTGGGTTCCTACCAGTGCGGTCCACTCTATAGCACCGGTAGCGGCCCGCTGGTGACGTCACAGTACCGGTGCGGTCGGTTGCTGGTGCCTGGGCGCAGCCATTTTTAAAAAAAAAATTAATTTTTTTTAAATTTCTTCTGCGCATGCCCAGAAACCTGACAATTAAGTATTTCCCCGTCCCTTCGCTTGAAAATAATAAGAAACTTGCATTTGACACTTTTCCTTCGCCTTTGCCTAAAGCTTCCCAAAGTGGGTGTTTTCCGAAAGCTTAACCTTTTATACTGTTAATTTTATACAGTTTTATATTGTTATTCTTTAGACGAAAACATTGAGGACTGTTAAAAGATACTGTTCTTTTAACAGTCCTCAATATTTTCGTCTAAGGAATCCATGACTGAAACCAAAAATGCTGTATGAGACTTGCTTGTCTTTTAACTGTAGCATTTTCTGCATATAAAGGTTGCTGTGTTGCCATGATGTAACACGCACTTTGTATGCAAAGCTTTTCATGTAAGATATAAAATAGCAAAAATAGTAGTAACATCTCTCTGAAATAACTAATATATGACTGGCAAGCCATGCCCACCCGATCACATGGCTGGCAAGCCACACCCAAAAATAAGCCACGCCCACAGAGTGGTAGTAAAAAAATTAGGAACCCGCCCCTGCTCTATATACTCTTCTTTAAGGAACAGGTTCGTAATCTGGGGTTCCTCCTCCTTCCAGAGCTGATACTGAATAAAAGTTCCCCTTACTGCCTTTAGCTTTGACTGATTAACCACCTACTCCTCCATCACTTCCTTTCCAAGCCCAATTCAAAGGGATCACTTTGGTGTATTACAGGGATCATTTTTGGAATAAATTGTTACTGAATGTGAAACTGGCCCTTTTTGGGGCAGCGGTGCACTTAACACTCCTTTTACATAAACCTTTCTCTAATGTTGAAGATTTGGACAATTAGTTTTAGAACTGCTTCAAAACTTTAAAATAGATATTATCCATGCTGGTAAGATCTACTAGAGTAGGCATAATATGGCATTCTAAATACCAATTTAAACTAATGGAAGGGAGAAGAGAACTAATCAACAAATGACAACAAAAATTGTTTTACCTAATTCAAGACTGGAAAAACCAGTTAGCGGTAGGCAAGAGAACGTTATATCTTAGTCAATATGTTCAAATTATTCACGATCTATAGATAATAAAAGACATAATGTAGCTATCTTCTAATTGCCATATCAGTATTTTCATAAAAATGAGGAAACAAAACTCTGATATATCAGATATGCTGAAAAATATACAAAAGAAGGATTGTGAAGTCATATATTCAAAGAAACCATGCCTTCTATCTTTCAAACTCAAGTCAAATCACATGTTAGAATAAATAACTAGCCAAAAAATGTCTTTTGGAGGATGGGCAGAAGGTCCTGAACAGTATGAGTTATCCAATGACAAAAAACGAATCGGTTTTCCTTTGAAAGAACAACTGCAGAAATAACATGAACTTTGATTATGTCTATTTTCCCAACAGATTTCCTTAAACTAAAGATTCAGATAGATATTACATTATTTTGCCCAAGATTGTTGCAAGTTCCTAGACAGCTGCTCTTAGCAGATGCTAGCATGAATATCAAAAAAAAAAAAAAAAAGTCAAGACTGTTTTCATCAATAGCATCCTCTAAGAGTCTCATTAAGTAGCTGTGAAATAATTAGGCAGTTGTGTAATAAAGTATTAGGTGATTTCAGATGTTACATTCCAGAAAAAAAGGACAGCAATATTGTTTTACATTATTGAATACTAAAGAGGATTGTTAATACCATTTTTTTCTAAGTTTTCTGCTTTTCCATTTAAAGAGTTATTGTCACATGTTTATAACTTTTGGCAGCATTTTAAATTAATGCCAGAATACATGTAAGTTTTTTAAAAAGACAGCTGTATTAGCTAAGAAAAATGTTATTTTCTCCCTTTTAAGCCACTGCATACATTAGTATTGTAGAGGAAAAAACCTATATTGAACTCTATACCATGTATTTTAAATTGTCTTAAAGATGTCTGTCTCTGTTAAATACAAGATAATAGAGATGTTATACTGTGAAGGGGGGGGGGAAAGTTCAGTACTTGACAGTAACAGTATTTATTGGTTATAACATCTCTATTATCTTGTATTTAACAGAGACGACATCTGTAAGACAATTTAAAAACACAGATCAACATTTTTGAAGCAATTTAAAAATTCAGAGGAGGTTTTTTTTGGAAAGTATTAATTCAGAACACACTATATGGATTTATTTCAATCATATTTTTAGGATATTTTTCTTTTAGGCCTTTCTTAACACTTTATCTTCAGACACATCATATAACAAAACTAAGGTCATGTGTTTATTCAACCGTTAACTATACTAATCCATAATGAATTGTTTTAATTTCATTAGAAGTTATTTTCACTTTAAAAAAACCTCCTATAGACTACCATGATTTTTTTTAATTTACCCAAACTCCACAGATCTACAGTCACAAGCCTGTGAAACCTGCAAGAGGACCAATTAAGGCTGTTCCGGATCCAAGCAGTTTAAGTAACTTCATATAAACAGAATAAAAACCCAAGGCTACCTTCTTTAATGGAAAACAACAGCCCCAACTTTACAAGCGTGCTAAGTCCAGTTCGATCCATTTAGGTAGATTCGACTGCAATTCTCAAGCCACAAGGACACAACCACAGAAATGAATGAAGCACTCTGTGGTTTTAGCGCCTCGAGCAGTTTCATTCCAGCGGCCTCCCGCTGCCCGCTAAGCAATTTGTAGGCAACCAGCCCCACGCATTACCGAGGCAGCCCAGGCAGGCCCGAGAGACGGGGAGGGGCCGCCGCCTCGCAAGCCGCCAGGCTCCTCAGGTGCAGCCGAAGGGAGAGGCGTGGCTCCCCTCCCGGGCTGGGCCGCCCCTTCCTCCCCAGCGCCGGCCCTCCTGACCCAGCGCCGACTCACCTCGGTGGCCGGGATGTTCACGACACCTGTCGAGCGTCTTTTCTCCCTCAGCTTCCTTTTCTCGATCTGCCCTTTTCCTTTCCGGGCGCTGGGGCCGGAGGAGCCTTTGCCCTTGGGAGCCACTTTCTCCTCCTCTGGGGAAGTTGGCGCCGCGATGGTTCTAGTCCCCGGGGGCTCCGCGCCTCCTGCTCTGGTTCCGGCTGTAGGCTGGGGCTCCTTCGGAGTGCTTCTGGCCAGAGGGATGCAATTCATGCCGCCGCTGCCATTGTTGTTATTAACTTCGGCTGCGGTGGCGGTGCTGCCGCCACTGCCGCTGGTGGCAGTATTGGTGGCAGCTTTGCCATCACTCACCCCGGCCGGCGGTGCTTGTTTGGCCCGCAACTTCTCCCGCTTAGCTTTCCACTCTTCCAAGAAATCGGTCGTAGCGGCGCCACTGCCCCGATAGCCCCCGGTGGCCATGTTTCAGGGAAGCTGCCGATTCCTTGGCGCCCTCTCAACGAACCCCGACGTGGCTGCTGACCTTCCGAGGTTTACTAACCGAGCGGACTGGCAAAAGTTGCTGGCCGACCAAAGGAGAGTCGCCGAGCGGGGTGGGGAGGACTCCACGCAACTCTCTGCAGGAAACAAAAGGGAGCGAGTGAGGCGAGCGCGCTGTCTCCAGGGAGGTGCTCCTCCAGATCCCCAGGGCAGCCCCCCGATTGGGTCTCCCGCAGCCCCTCGAGCTCCGCTCCGCTTCTCTTTTGGCCCGCCCCCCATCTCCGTTTACCAGCAAATCTGGACTTTCTCGGCTACTCAAATCCCAGCCAACTTTACACGCTTGAAATGGCTGTAGTTTTCACACACTCTCCACGCGCACATCTTGCGAACTCTTTTCTTTCTCGCGCGCGAGAAGCGCTTATAAAAGCTGCTCTTCTCGGACCTCTCCGCTTTCTTCCCAAACCAATGTGGACGGACGACGGGAAGCCTCGAAGACAGATACCCCTGTCTTAACCTAACTTTACGGAACACGCGCGTTTCTCGCCTTCCCACGGGCTACATAGCTCCCCCACCGAGCAGTTTCCTTTCTCCAACTCGCGGCTTCGACGAAGTTTTGCATTCATAGCGCCCTAACTAGCGCCGTTAAAGCACGGCGCAGGCTCCAGCTTACCCTCTGATGCTGCCTAGTAAGAAGGCTGCGGAGGCTGTGGCTTCCCCAGGTGAGTTGCCTGGTTGCGGCGCGGAACTCCCGAAGCGGCTCCCGGAAGATTCAGCAGCGCTCCCGAAACTTTCCGACTTTCTCCCATAGGGCGGAGGGTAATGAGGCGAAAGGAGCCGAGGCGGGAGCGGAAACTGCCGAGGTGGCCCTGACAATGGGTAAAGGGGCGTGGAGAAGCCTCACTAACCCTGAGTGTCTGGAGAAGTAACTCCCTCCGAGCCGGTTGTAAGTTGAGCGCAGCTGCGCCTGTTTGTTTGTACGACGCCCGGGATGCCTCCCATGACCGCCCAGGTGACAGGCAGCTAATACCTGCGTTCTTCTAGGATAGCATCATTTCTTCCGCCTGAAGTAAGACCAGTTCGGTGGAAATAGATATCAGGCGTACAAATATTAGCGTTGTTTTATTAAGACGTGTACTGTACAAAGTCTGCTTTAGGAAACAGAGATCTGCCTCTCCCTCCATTTGCAACTTTAACATTTCAGTATTAACTTTTGGGGACAGGATTCTTATGCGAGCTAAAGTTCTTGAAATTGGGCTTTCAATACAGCAGTTCACAGTAGGGGAACCCAGTTTTATTTTACACCTGACTTTCCTAATTAAATTTGATAGAACTTTTAACAACAGCAAAGCAAAATCTCCCCGAATAAACTATTTGTCACAGATTGGATACTTATTTTATTGGAAATTTATGAATAAAGGGCATATTTACAATATTATGTACTCTTGAAACAATATACTCCAGTGTATTCTTGGCACACGTCATTAGATTTAGAAATGTTACAGTGAAATTAGAATGGGTAATTGAGTACTTGTTAGGGGGGAAAATCAAGCCAGACTTCAATAAATGCTGCTCAGCAAAAAGGACCTGATTAGCACTGATGATTGCCTTATGAATAAGAGAAGCAAATAAGTATCTGTTTCATTAATTAAAATTGAAATTTTATTTGTAAGAGTCTTCTGATTAATGATAGTGTATTATTCGTTTCACAGATGAACTATAACTTTCTCCTATCTCAAAAGTTACATGGGAATTGATGCTGAATTGATTTTATAGACATTTACTAAAGTAAGATTGAAAATCCTATAGTCTCTGGATATTCCTCCTTGCTTGATTCTGTGCTGACTCAGAATCTTTTTGTAATTAGAAAACACTCAATGTTCCGTCCTTATATTTTCCCCACATTTTCCCCACATTAGCATCGTTGTGAGGGGGATTGGGATGAGAGAAAGTACAGGTGGTCCTCTGGTTGTGACTACTCAAAATTCAGTGACTGTTCAAAGTTACAATAATGTTGAAGGGGGAGTCTGGGGACTTTAGATCCCATTGCGACACCCCATGGTTGCGCGATTGCGACCCAGGTTCTCAGATCTCGGTTTTTTTTTTCACAATTATGATGTTGAAGCAAGTCATATCACATCATGACAATTTCCAGTGTTCCCTGCTGACTTCCCAAAAGGTAAGGTTAGTGAGGTTGTAAGTTGCTCCTGGGTTGTTGTTTTTTTTGCACCTTTCTATAGCGCCTACCCACTGCACCTCCACCGGCTATCAACATCCACCCACCCACCTATGCTTCTAGTGCCTGCCTATGGTACACTTCTGCAGTACCCACACACCTGCAGCTGTACTCCATAGCACCTGTCCACAGCACCCACCCACTCATAGTGCTCACCTGCAGTTCTCACCTATCAAAGTGCTTGCCTGGAACGCCTGCATCTTCCTGCATGGACCTGAGTTATGATGGCAACTCAGACTCAGGGATTGACATTGTACTTTATGACTGCATCACTTAGTGACAGAAATTCTGGTTCCAATTGGTGTCATAACCCAAGGACTGCCTATAATTGGTCACTGGGCCAGGTTTTATCCCTAAGGGAAAATGAGAATTTATGGTTTTCTAGTTTCTGATCCAGCATTCTAATCAGCGCACCAAAGCCAAGCAATCAGTTTGGCCAATCTCATTTTTGAAATTTATTTGGAGAATATAGTGAAATAGCACAACAAAAGTGTTCCATTCCTGTTTTCCTTTCCTGTTCACAAAATGACTATTGTGTTATTGCAGTACAGCCTTACATATAACTTCAGAAATCTATTCTATTGACTAAGTTCACATATCACAGAAGTCCAACAATACAGTATATTGCAACCATGATAGGTATTAATAAAACAATAAGAAATATTTCAATAAGAAAATGCCTAGCAGTATTCAGAAAGAGGAATTGAGCATAATAATAGTGAGTAAAAACACAGTCTAGCCAAAATACATTATTCAGCGCTTTATTGCCTACTTACGACTTTTGGAGAATAAATCACTAATTCTCTCCCCTTTGATAGTCATCAGACTTAAAATTACTTCTTAAGCATCAATAGCATTGAGGTTGCAATAATACATATTCATAGTTTTTGGTGGTGTATTTTAAATGTATGTTCTAAGATATTTATATACTCAGTATTTTCTTCATAGTACTTTTACACAGAACAGGGATGCAAAATGTGTGGCTGTCTTTTGCAGTTTGGGAAGATTTAAGGGGGAAAATTGAGTCTTCAGCATCCTATTGGAGGAGATGAAGCCCAGATACATGTTCTTCCCCCCCAGGCTGGTCTTCTGGAATAGCCTTCCCTAGGCAGTCCAATTAGTCTCATATGTACTCACCTTTCAGAAGCAGCTAAAAACAGCTTTTCCAGAGAATACTTGGAGGCTGCTTACCAGAAGCTAGTAAGCTTTTGTATTTTTTAATTTTATCAATATGTATTATAAGACATGAGCTGCCAAGGATCTGCTTATGATTTTGGCATGATGTAAATAAACAAACTCTTCAAAGATATCAGCAGTAATTTGAATATAAAATTAAAATTACAGTCTCATGTACATTGTAGGAGTTTTTTTTAGCCAGTAAACAGGAATTGAATCATATTTTGTGATTCTTTCCTATATCTGAGCTCCATCATTATATCTGCATCCATCATTGTAGATCTTTCCCAACACTAAAAAACAGCATATTTTAAATTCCCAAAACAGTCACTGACCTCATGGTCTGTTATTGATTAACTCAAGTTCTGTTGTGGCAAGTTTGGTGAAGTGCCCATTGCAAAAATGCTGACTTAAGATGTTTACATTTCAATAGTGGTATCTCTTAATGGGAGCTTTTGGGGATAACTTTTAAATAAATGTAAATATAGGTTTTCATGCTCTTTTCACCTACTTCTTGGAGTGTGTGTGTGTGTGTGTGTGTGTGTGTGTAGGGTGTTACTGATGGAGAGTTGTAACTAGAGTCTACTTTGAGCTGCGTTGATTTGAGAGGACAGATTTGATTGTATTTGTCCTCCAAATGGCAGCATTATGTAATCCATATATACTTTATATAGTATTGCTATATACTGTAGTATTGTTGATTTCTTAAAAAGCTAAATGTGGATCTAAACTTTTTTCCAAAGACAAATGATACTAATACAGGAAGTAGTGAGATATTTTTTCTTGGAATTTAAAAGGACTGGATCGTGATGATTTTGGTTATTTTAATATCTTGCTTATTAGTTCCACATGAATATTGTACAAAACATGGATTGAAATTCTATATAATTTTCATGGAAATAAATCTCTCTTAAACATTCATAGGATCACATATAAATACTTGATGTTCTTTTTTCTAGCCCTTAAGGCTACAATAGTAAATCTTGACATAAAATGTCACAAACAAAAGCGCAGGCAAAAAAGGTTGTTACACCCTTGTATTTGATTAGTGAATTAAACTTTATGAATCGATATAGATAACTTTATTTAATTTGCATAATGCTGATAACTGAAATAATTACCAAAATTCATTACTATTATAATTTCAAGATAGTCTTTTGGTGATTTTGAGATAAAGTTAACATTATATATAACTGAATGAACAAAAGATTCATTATAACTACCACTTTTAAGCAGGTTAAAGATTTTAACCTTTTAATTAATAGTATCAATTCAACTGAACAAAATAACTGTTTTAGGATTAAGAACTCAGTTTCCTAAAAAGTAATTGTTAACTGCATTCCTTCCATTTTGTGTTCCTCCAAGTTGTCCAGGACTTTCAAATGGCCTTGCACCTTGCATTTATCAGCATATAACTACAGGGTCTGAAAACCAAATTCTCCCTTATTCATAGATAATTACATTTGGAATTGAAGAACCACATACAAATTTTTTGAAGAGTTTATTTTCTGAAAATATTTTTGGGGAATTTGAACAGAATTCCTCTCAGAATATAAATTCATTTGGGAATAATACTCATTTTGAGAACATTCATCTTTTGAGTTGCTGGTCCCAATTGTGCTTGCTCAGCAAGGACTACCTATACTTCCTTGCTCAGAAGTGGTCTAGAATTTGGGAGTTCTCTTAGACTCAGAGCTCTTGCTTGAAAAACAGGTGGTATCTGTGGTTTGGGAGAGGAGTTTTGCAATTATATTTCATGTATCAGTGATTTTTCCTATATCAGGAAGCCCTTCTCTCAGTCACTCATGCCCTGGTCACATGTAATGTGAAGATCTTGCAGGATAAGCTTCCATTGGTTCAGAATTGTGATAGCCCAAGCAATGATGGATTTATTCTGATATACTCTGATGATATTACTGCTTTAGGAGATGCATTTGTTACCAGTAGGCTTCTGGGTGCAATTAAAGGTGCTGGTTGTTACTGTTAAAGACTTAACAGTAGTCCTTGTTTAGTGACTTGTTTAGTCATTTAGGGACCATTCACAGTTACAGTCGTGATGAAAAATTAACTTTATGACCATTTGGGGGAATGGATGCATAAAATTAAAGTAACAAAAATAATAAATAATAAGCTAATATTCCTGTTGTATTTGCATTCATTTTTAGTACACTTTCCTCTGTATTGAGGAACAGTAGTATTTTTCCAATTGGCAAGAACAGATGTAATGCAAACACATGCCTTAAACAAATTTCACAGCCACTGCCTAAGCAAATCACATCCATTTCTGATCCTCATCTATCTATTAATTTCACCCATGATCATATATATTTTTCTTATGGATTGGACTCATTCAGTTCGTCCTTTCTGATAGCTTTTTCATTTATATTTAAACCTATATTTTCATTTCCATGCATGTATTTATTAACTCTACAAGATCAGACCACCTTCATTCAGATCCATTACATTTTTCACAATTTTTCTTAGTTTCACAGAAACGTGTTTCTTATTATTCATCAATTCATACACTTTACTATTTTTTCCCTTACATCCCAAATTGCAATCTTCCATATTCCTGAGTTTATATATGAGCTAAACCCATAAGAAATGACCTCTTCAACCCATCATGGTGTTAGTTAACCAAGGTTTGCATATGGTTGGGTTTGGTTTTTTTAGTAAAATAGAAACATAGGCTTTGTATAATAGAAACTATTAAAGTTTGTTGCAAAAATCAAAACCAGATGCATACACAGATTAAGCTGGATTCATTAACTTCTTTATATACAAGAATTTTACAATACCAATATAGATTCTTCTTCAAGCAGTTACAGGTAGCAGACAACAGTTAGTTTCATTTCAGCAGCAGACAAGCACAGAGAGTACAGAGTGGAAGAGTACAGACTGGAGACTGGAGACTGGAGCCACACCCAGCCTTAAGCTTAAGTTCCAGTTTTGATTCTCTGCACAGACTCAGAAGTGGTTAGGTCCTATTGGCTGATTCAGTTGCTATGCCTATTCATTGGCTGACCTTGTTAACACTGGCTCTCCCAGTTCATGAATATCTTAACAGAAACAACTTTATTGCTTTATTCATTCCTGATAATTGAGGTTTGGCACAATTTGGCCTGATATGTTCCTTTCCTGATGGGGCTTGGATTGCTACAGCATGTTTCTTTCCACAAGTGGTAGGATGCAGTTTAAGTTCATCTGGCCCATTATATTATTGTTTCCAGATAGGTCTGGGAGTTTTTTTTTTCTTTTTCTCCCAAACCTGATAAATAACCTTTTTGCAACTGGGATGAGATTTGGAATAATCAGCATTAGACATTGTGGCTTTTAAGTGTTTAAAACACTTAATCATGTGTCCCACGATCAAGCCTGTAGTGCTACATGGTACAAAGAGTTTTTATAAGTGATGAAACATAAGATCAAGAATCTTGAACCATATCTATGTACACAGGGATGGATATGTCAGGGTAGAGTGGAGATACCATTATGAGGGTTATGCTATAACAGTGCCAGTAGTAGAAAACAAATTCCTCCCTGGTTGCATTCATAGAGAACCATGAAAGGAAAGCCTTCAGGTCTGTTGTGTGAGTGAAGTACTACAAAGCACTTCAATGCTATTTGAGCTCCATTGTGAGGAGAGTGATAGTCATTTCGGAAAAAATCACTTAGATTTGTCCAGGGTTTTTAATCATATTGGGCAATAAAATACTTAGAATGTATACCATAATTAACATATTAACATATTAACATATTAACAAGAGTTGGAAGGGACATTGCAGGTCATCTAGTCCAACCCCTTGCCCAAGCAGGAGACCCTACATCTGCCTCTACCTAGGATAGAACTCACAACCTCCTGATTGTGAGGCAAGAGCTCTACCTCTAGGCCACAATTCTTGATTATGAATGATTTAATATTTTATTTTTTACTCAGCTTCTCAGTGTACTGCTTTCTGTATTTATTTTAAGTATTTTAATCATTTCCTTAAAAGAGTTTGGGTTACTCTGAACAAAGCTACCAGACAGAAATCTAGGGATTCAATGAGGGGAAAGAAGTATATAGTTTCACCCAGGGGTGAGTTCCAACTTACTTCGCTGCTGGTTCCCTCCCTCCCTTGCCGCGTGGGCGTGCCTCATGGGCACGCACATGCACAGTAATGAAAAATCCGGGGGGAAAACTAAACAGAAAAAAAGATCGCCACCGCATGCACAGTGCCGGAACTCGGCTTCTCCGCATGCTCAGAAGGAAAAAAAATTCAATTAAAAAAAATTTAAAAAAATATGGTGGCACCCACGGACCAGCACCGACCGATCTGGTTCGGTGATGTCATGGTGATGTCACCAGTGGGTCGCTACCGGTTCGGGTGAACTGGCCCAAACCGGGCAGAACCCACCACTGGTTTCACCACTATTACTGCTATTAGGTAGGCCTGAACATGGACTACCCAATGAATCCCAAGCCCAGTCCACATATAAAATCGAAAAGTTCCTGAAGGGCTGTTGTGAATAGCGGGAGAGGCACTATACTGACAACAGACCAAACTTGTTCCTGTGGCCCAAATTCATATGTAACCAGTTGCCTTTGAGGCTGTGCTACTGATCATTGCTGGAGTGTTCCTATTGGCCACAAATTTTCCTTCTCAATATTAGGTTCATGATTAGGTTTCCTGCCGGCTGGCGGGCCCTAGGGGGAGGGCCTTCTCTGTGGGGGCCCCCGCTCTCTGGAACCAACTTCCCCCAGAGACCCGAACTATCCCCACCCTGCTGGCCTTCCGGAAAGCCGTCAAGATATGGCTTTTCCTGCAGGCAGGGGGTAGAGACTAATCCATCTGAGCTCTCCCCCGGGTATGTCTGGTTGATGGATATTTTTTAAATATTTAATTTTTTAATTTTTGAACTTTGTTTTAATTAATGTTTATTTGCTAGTGTTCTTGTATATTGCTGTACGCCGCCCTGAGTCCCTCGGGAGTAGGGCGGCATATAAGAACCAATAAATAAATAAATAATAAATAAATAAATAAATGGTTTCTGTAGTACCTGGAATCCAGAACAGATCTCCAAAAGGTCAGCTTCCCCATTTCTGCCTGACGAGACCTCAATATTACATGCCAGGTCTACTTGTTCCTCTACCACCAAATTATAGATAGATTCCATCTTACTATTTACAAACTCAGTTTTCATCAGCAACCTGTTTTAGTTCTGCGTTTTGTAGTTGTTCTGCTTTCAGTGTTCCAGTATGTAGTTTTACTCCATCTTTATAATATGCCCAAACTCATTAAGGGGGGAGATGTCATATAGTGGCATATGAAAGTTTTTAGAAGTAATATGTTTGTCATCTTGAGTTATTTGTAAAAATAATAAAAGTGGGATTCAAATAATAAAATAATATATAAAGTTAGTAACAAAACATCTCCTGTAAAAAGAAGTAATTATTTCCATATGTAAGGGTTATATTGTTTCTAATTTTGCAGGTAATTGTTTTGCTTATAATTATAGGATATATGGATTATAGAACCTAGTGCCCTTAAAAGCAATCCGGCCACATAGCATCTTATTGCATTGTTTAGTGCCAAAATTAGTGTAGTCCAAATATCTGTTTTTATGATATAAGTCGATAGCTATTCTTTTTAAAGACAGAACTTTCTAGAAGAATTTGCTTGCATCAGTATCAAGCAAGGGAGCTATTATTTAGGTATGTTCTAACTTGTTTAATTGCCTCAGCCTTAGACATCGCATTCCAGCTGTTGCCACCTTCTAGCTTCAAAGATGAAAATGCCCATGATATTAATATCAATCCAACAGTTATTGGCTCATTTTCAATTTCCATTAGAATCATGTTTTTACAAGTTTGTAAACACTAACTCCTCCATCTCTTTCACCCCCACCCCATTCCAGTTAACTGCTCTTGGAGCTTTCACATTTTTGTATTAATTTTCTGGTAAGTTCCTGAAATCCTGTTTTTGTATTAAGTTGTAACTAAAGGAAGAGTTAACTTGATCTTGGCCAGATCTACCTTGTAATGCTTAACCATTAAACAATTTAAGCAAGATTGACTAAAAATGAAAACAGTTTGGAACAAAAACATATAGACATGATCTTAGTCAAACTCATGTTTAAACAAAGCTAAGAATGTACACAGAAATGTGAAAGTCAGTTAATGCTAGATGCTTATTTTTAATTTTGTATCTTTAATAAGAAAGAGTGTCGCTTTATATTAAATAGGAAATTAGCTTTAAACTTTGCAATTATAGAAATGTGAGACGTAGAAGAAATATAACAGTGATGGCGAACCTATGGCACGTGTGCCACAGGTGGCACGCACAGCCATATCTGAGGGCACACGAGGCATTGCCCTATGTCAGCTCCAGCACGCATGCGCGTGCTGGCCAGCTAATTTTTGGCCTTTTTGGCCATTTCCGCCCTCCCCAGGCTTCCGAACTTCCGGTTGCCCCGTTGGGCTGTTTTTCGCCATTCCCAGGCTTCAGGAGGCGTTCCTGAACGCTGGGGACAGCGAAAAACGGCCCAACGGGCCTACCGGAAGTCCGGAGGCTTCAGTGAGGCCTGTGCGCATGCGGGGGAGGCAGCACGTGGGGAGGTTATGCGCATGCACGGGGGGCAGCATGGGGGTTGTGCGCATTTGCAGGGGAGGGCATTACATTATGGGTGTGGGTGCGCGCATGCGCACACACTATCGCACGCACGCGCACCCTTTTGGCACTTGAGCCAAAAAAGATTCGCCATCACTGAAATATAATACATGGTTGCTTTTAGTCACCCAAATTCCCTCTCTGAAAACTGATTTATTAAATTACAATGGATAGCTTCATGTAACATTCTAAGCCTACACTACGTAATTATAATTCATCACCACTCCATTATAATTCATCATGATATAAGAACCCAGACTCGGTCTTGGTATTATTACTCGATACTAGCAAAAAAGAGTGTTTTTGAGCTTAGAACTATGCCAATTAAATAGATAGGCATATGTAACCGCTACAATGCACTATCAATCTCCTACTGAAGAGACGTCTTCTCAGAAACAAAGTCCAGATTCCATTTTAGACATTTATGGAATGTCATGATTAATTCATTGTTTATTTTTACTGAATTACCACTTCTGACTAATACTTAACTACTTAACTACTAAACTTAATTGTGTATAATATGCACATATACACTGTATATGACTGAAAAGTTACAGTAAAACAGGTCCCCTTATTTTAGTCAGCTATTCCTTGCTTGTTATGAATAATTCCCTAATAAATTGGGCTAATTATTGCTTTGTCTTACCATTCACAAGTGAATCTTTTATGTTTGGCTTGAGGGTAATATTCCAAGTGTAGTTATAGGCCTCTCTTGTTTGGGTTAAGCAAATATTTCCATCAAGATCTGTGTATACTGCCTTAGACGTGAAAGGCTAAAATTGAAGTCAGACAATTCATGTTGGATGTAGACTATTTCATGTTGTAGAAAAATTACCTACTATCTGTGTAATGTAGTCTATGAACTTACTGAAGAGTTTTTTCTAGACAGATTTCATTAGTTTAAACTGTATCTTGGGAGGGATTCTTTTTCATCTGTGTTGTGCTGAATATTGATTCTAAATAAACATATTACATGAATAAAAACTATCTACTTACACTATTCATTGGTCCTGGTTTTATTTATTTGTGGCATAATGGCTCATATCATATAATATATAATTTTATTCTTGATGAATGTATTTTATTCTCCTTACAGTATGTACACTGAGAGCATATACACCAAAGACAAATTCCTTGTGTGTCCAATCACACTTGGCCAATAAAGAATTCTATTCTATTCTATTCTATTCTATTCTATTCTATTCTATTCTATTCTATTCTATTCTATTCTATTCTATTCTATTTTCTATTCTATTCTATTCTCTATTCTATTCTATTCTCTATTCTCTATTCTATTCTATTTTCTATTCTATTCTATTCTATTTTCTATTCTATTTTCTATTCTATTCTATTCTATAGATATGGGATGAGGGAGATTAAAATCTACATGAAGCCATCAAAGCAAAATAAAAATTGTAATGGCTCTAAACAATTCAGAGAAGAGTTAATCATACAAGAAGATACAATTCAATCAACATAAAAATAAGCCAAGAGATAGCTGGAAAAAAGTCATGACAAAAATTCCCAGAGATGGAAGAATGTCACCACAAAGAGGCTCAGTAGGATTAATTTTGTACAGAATAAATATTAACAAAATTAAGACAGGTAAGGCAAATGAAGTAAAATTCAGTTGCACTACAGATGTACTTCTCAAAATGTGACTTATAATCCCTCTGAGTTGGGGGATCCATTGCAAAGCAATGGATAGTGAGAGGTTGCATCTGGATGGTCCTCTAGAGCAGCACTTATCAACCATGGCAACTTTAAGATGTGTGGACTTCAATTCCTAGCATGCTGACTGGGCAATCTTGGGAATTGAAGTCCACATGTCTTAAAGATGCCAAGGCTGAGAAAATATGCTCTATTGCAAGCTTACTAGTTCTGTGTAGAAGTATGCAAAATATGCCAGACAAGGTGTAGTGGTTAAGGTATCAGGCTAGAAACTGGGAGGCTGTGAGTTCTAGCCTGCCTTAGGCACAAAGCCAGCTGGGTGACCTCGGACTAGTCCCTTTCTTTCTGCCCTTGGAAGGAAGCAGTGACAAACCACTTCTGGAAAACCTTGCCATCTAAATTCCAGGGACTTGTCCAGACAGTCTCCAAGAATCAGACACGATTGAATAGAATTTTTAAAAATGGAAAAGAAATGACATTTCCACAAATTTAAATGAACACCAAATATTTGTTTTGGTGTTCTAAAATATTGTACTCTCTTTTTAAAAGAAGAAATCATCATGTCTGGAGGGCATGAGGCTCCTATGTAATCTCTGATCATCTGATATGACCTTCAGTCTGCAGAGGAACTTCTGATGTAGGAGCTGTTAACGCTGAAGCAAGCAGGGAATTGCAAAAGTAGGGCTAAAGGTTTGTAATAGCAAGCACTAGGCTTAAAGGATTTACCACAAACATCAGCTCTTCCAGTGCAGCACCAACAGCAGCTTATCACCTGCCAAATGTTTTGCAAACTGCAGCATTTTAACAGCAGTTTAAATGAAACCAATTTTTCTCATATCCATGGTCCAGGCAAAGGAAATGTTCTTTTACATATTTTTCTCTGACTTTAGGAAGTGAAAATAATTGTTCATACAAATGAATTAGATTTCACCATCACTGACTGTAGTCAGCCACTGTGTATACATATTTTTACCTAGCCATTGTACTTTTATCTAGCTACAGCATATAAATCCTGTAAAAATGGGTTTGGCTTAAAAAAAATGAAACTAAGGAACTATCTGCAGAAACATTACCATTGGACAGCGGTGAAAAAAGAAGCTAGTTAAACTAGAAAATGTAGTTTTAAGTGTGAATGCTTTTATTTATTAAAGTTTAAGGTTCTATTGCTGTTTTATTTGAAATATAGACTAAAATATGATTAGCAATAGCAATAGCACTTAGACTTATATACTGCTTCATAGTGCTTTACAGCCCTCTCTAAGTGGTTTACAGAGTTCAGCATATTGCCCCCAACAATCTGGGTCCTCATTTTACCGACCTCAGAAGGATGGAAGGCTGAGTCAACCTTGAGCCAGTGAGATTTGAACAGCTGAACTGCAGCTAGCAGTCAGTTGAAGTAGCCTGCAGTGCTGCACTCTAACCACTGCGCCACCTCGGCTCACTTAAAAGTAAGTGATGTGTGCATCTCTTTCCAATCTTAATCCCAATGAATTTATTTATTTTATTTGACTTGATGAGGTATTGCAGAAATTCTTGCAACACCTGGAATCATAGTATCACCCAGTTTGAGAACCAATGCTTTAAAAACCTCATTTGTGTTTTCAGTGCAGCATCTAGAATTGTGAGGGTCTTTGCGGAGGAGAAAAAAGTTCCATCATCTAGTGCAGGGGTCTGCAACCTTAAACACTCAAAGAGCCATTTGGACCCGTTTCCCACAGAAAACACCAGGAGTCACAAAACCTGGGTGGGTGTGGCCAACTCAACGTCACTCACTCCCACCCAGTCACATGACCACATCCCCCCAGCCATGCCTACCCAAGTTTTCTGTGGGGAAACAGGTATCTCTCTCTCTCTTTCTCTTTTTCTGTCTGTCCTCCCCCTCCCTCTCCTTCTTTCTCCCTCTCTCTCATATTGCTTTCTTTTTCTCTCATCTTTCTCCCTCTCTCTCTCATCTCCCTTTCTCTCTCTCTCTCATCTTTCTCCCTTCCTCTTTCTGTCTCTCTGTCTGTCTGTCTGTCTGTCTGTCTGTCTGTCTGTCTGTCTCTCTCTCTCTCTCTCTCTCTCTCTCTCGTGTGTGTGTGTGTGTGTGTGTGTGTGTGTGTGTGTGTGTGTGTGTGTGTGTTCCCTCTTTGAACCATTTCCAAAAACAGGCGAGGGTTGGGGTGGTTTTTTTTTACGTTCTTTCTTCTTCTTTGGGTGCTTTTTACCATATGATTTAAATCAAGAGTCATTTCAGGTTCCCAGATAAATAAAGCTCTTTGTCCCACTGCTGTAGCTCCATCAGCTGAACCCACCACTGGCTGGACCCCCCCCCTCGCCCCCCTCCCAGTCCTTGCCTGGCCTGAGAAGCTCTCCACCCTGAGACACTGGCCTGGCCCGGCCCGGCTGCGGCTGATGCTCCGCATCGTAATGGGCTCCAGGAGGAGGGGACGCCATCTCCCCGATTGTGACGCGTGCTAAATTTAACTCTGCTGTGAGAGCAACGGGCAGGCTATGGAGGTGGCGAGAGCAGTGGCATCGGCTGCAGCCAGGCTGGGCCAGTGTCTAGGGGTGGAGAGCAAATTGCGCATCTCCCCAAGCAACCGAGGTGTGCGCACACAAACAAGGGCTGGATGAAGCGCCCGCGAGACCCAGCAAGTACAGGGGCGCTTTGCTCCTGCTCTGGAATATGGTGTGAGTCTCCATCCCCCGCTGTTGCCCTTACCTTCTCAGGGCAGGTGAGGAGTGACTGGGAGGGCAGGGCGAGGGGTGGGGCCAGCCAGTGGTGAGTTCAGCCGACAGGGAGCTACAGCAGGGGGACGAAAGAGCTGCATGCAGCTCTGGAGCCGCAGGTTGCCGACATGCGATCTCTCTGCATGCAGGAGCATCTCAGAGATGCTCCTGCATGTAGTTCCCATATTTTCCCTCTGAATTGTTACAGTAGATCAGAAAATACAAGTTTACTGATTAAATTTTCTGGCACCTAGATATTTGGAGACATTGGGATACACATGGATCTATCAAAGCTTACTTCAATATGGCCATAAAGAATAACACTGTCCTGCCAAAAGAAACATCTACTCCAGAAGTGATATCCAAATGAAAATGCCTCAAGAATGTACAAGCTTATGGTCACATAATCAGATTTGTAAAGATCAGATGAAGCTACATCAGAAGTAGAGGACCAAATAATGAAAAGCAATGAAAACCAAATACTGACCTGATATTGGCAATCTCTTCTTGGATCTCTCATACCACAAAAATAGGAAGCCTGAACAAATAACTCCACTGTGTATTCTACCTAATCTTTTATAAATCTTCAGTGAATGAAAGATTGTTCAAGACAATTAGAAGACGGTAAAAAAGAAACTTCACAGAACTACAGCTAATTGATTCAGCAAGTGTTTGGTGGAGAAAAAATATTGTGCTAAAGAACCAGTTTATTACTATAAAATTGTAATATTGATCTGCTTTCAAGGCATATGACTCATGAGAGAAACAAAGGAGATAGAAACCTCCAAGACATTTCCAAAAGTAACTGTAGTCAAAAACCTCAGAATAAATAATAAAGACCAGCATCCACAAATGGTTTACATGGAGTTTATAAGTCATTTTGGATTTTTGTGTGTGGTGAATTGTGGGCATAAACTATAGGAGGGGAATCCCAATGACTATTGGAATGCTGGAATTTTCATTTCTAAGAAATGATGACTAAGAAAATGAGCTGCCCAGATCTGGAGAGAAACTACAAGTGTGGTGAACCAAAACCATCATGTCTTTTGAGCATCAATTGGTTGGACTGGCCAATCCTAAGTTTGTAGAGGGAGCTACAATATTTTTTTTAAAGGCACATAACAAACATTTATAAGTTTCCAAACTTTTAATTCCCACATTAATATTCAACTGAAAATGGGAGTCATTTTGAGTTGGTTAGAAGATGGTTGGCTATACAAATGTTTTAAATAAAATAAAATACATGTTTTAAATAAAATAAAATACATAATTATAAGTGTATATTCATAATATCTCTACATATGTACAGAAAATCGATGTTGAAAAATAACTTGAATAATAAGAATACATGAATATTTGAATAGCCTTCCTTGCCTCCCTTTCAAGAATGTTATCATTAAGTAAAAAGTAGGAAGAGTCTGGTAAACTTCAGAACTCACTAGACAACCTTCAGAGGTAATAGGTCTCTAGTGCCACTCTTCTGGCACCTATTTGTATGTGGTACACTCATCATATACTGTAGCCAGAGGAGATAGCTCAATGAAAGGTAGATTAGATTTAAGAGATTAAATAATGCAATACAGAATCATAGCTATATTTGGAGTTTAAGCATCTACTGTCAAGCACAGGAAAATGAGAAGTCCAGGCAGTTCAAATGAATATAAAGGTTAATTGCAAGCTTATGCTCTCTACAAGAATTTGAACTACTAACCGTCAAACCAAATTGGCGGTAGATAAAGAGTCAATGGAATTCAAGGTGGGCTGGGCTTAGAACTCGTGGGTATGAAGGGACCGAAGAGATGGATGACACGTTGGGACCTCTCCCTCCGGCTTGCCCTGCTCATTTCCTAAGTCTTCATGGATACAATAAGTAATTCGCAATTTCTTCTTTGGTTCAAAAAATGCCAATTAACTTGCCCAATATTGGTAGAAGGCAGGTTATCAGTGTCATAGGTGGAATTACTTTGGATAAGTAAAGCAACATGACATTGTGCTGCATGCTTCACCCCCCCCCCTTTAGTTGTTCATGGATTGTTGCAGTGCAGATAGAAAAGGAGCAAGGCTAGTGTCACAGCACTGCTTCCATCAGTTTGTCGTCACCCTGCTTTTCTCCCCATGCAGATGCCATTGCTTTGTAAATATTCACTACCAATCAGGTAGTTATGGGCGAGGAGGAAAATCATATAAACATCTTCACTGTTGTTGAAAACAGTAACACAAACACCCACATAATAATTTATTGTCATTGTACATATATACACAGTACACCCATACAACGAAATTCACATGCAAATACAGTTGCTATAATGGTGGTTTGAACTGAAGCAAAAGGTGAAATCATAGCCAAGAACATGCACAATGGTAACTTCCTACCAAAAAGTTTGTGCAGCACTAGGATTTTTGCTCTTTGCAGGAATGTGTGCGATGCAACAAGATTATGAACTTAAACTTGCATGAATACTTGTTAAAATAAATGAACAATAATTAAGTGCATAGTTGAATGAAAGGTGAAGGAGGTGAATGCAGAGTTGAGAGGGATGGAATATTTTCTTAATTTGCCAGTTTCTCTAAATTCTTGTTTCTTTCTTCCAACTTTATCCCATATTTCAAACATGTTTGAAAGGAAATAGTTTGCAGATAATTTGGATTGGAGAAAGCAGGGCAGGGAAGGGTGTGAATAGCCCCTTCTCTAATAGTTCCAACAATGAATTTTCCTTTAAAAAAATCTCTGGCTTCCAGAAGACATATTTTCACGTAATGTAGAATTAGGCTGAGGGTAAGAAAAACTCTGCTAATCTGGAAAAAAAACAAAAAATGTTCTGATACTTCAACAGTGAGTTTACAGAGACCTAAACTCTCTAGCCAACAGGCCTGCGTCATTAAATGGACTGAGTAGGAGAGTATAACATACACAAGCTCAAATACTTGTGTATTTGAGCAAATAACTTTTTAGTGAAACACAAGCCATGCCAACTGGCAATTCTGGAAAATGTAGTCCTAACACCAGTGGAGAAAGGTTTTATAATGCATTACTAATTATTGCATCTACTGAGTCTGAAAACATGTTAAATTTCAGAACATATTATTTTTACTTAAAATGCTGTAAAAATGAAAGGTGATTTTTGAGGGGGAAAAACTATTTTGATACAGCATACATAAATATATTTGCTTATGGTTACTTTGAAACATCCTTCTCTAGTGATATGTAACTATTTTTTAAAAAGGAAGTTCATGCATGCCACCTGCTGTCCCAGTTTAGAATACCTTTCTCTGCAACGATTTAAAGTTACTGAAGGGAATGTTTGTTAGCAGGAGCGGCTACAAGAGCAATTTAATTTACTTGTATGGAGTGCAGGAACAAAAATGTATCAAAGGCTAAAGTTCTATATGGAATGTTCAAACTCTTCCAGAAATATCCAACTTCAATTCATTCATATATTTTTAATGATAAATAGTTCTGTTCTTTAAGAACCAATCGTTTATTTAAGTAAAGACAGATTGTTTCCCTATGTGAGTTAGCATCTAAAGCAGAGGAAGAACCCAGTTTTGGCAGGATATTATCCATATTTTAGAATCATGCTCATAAGAGGAGGGAAGGGTTTGTCACTCAAGGCCTGATTCATTTTAAAGAAATGCATATAATCATAGGGTATATAGCAAATTGTTAAAAGCCAAACTCAGGATTATTCCACTTAAGTCCATCAATGTCTGACTATAGCTTTCTTCTTTGCTTGGTTAAAGAGGGCTTATAACACAACCATTTAGTTAAGTAAAACTGCTTTTGAACCAGATCAGACTTTATACCAATGACTCAGTTTAGACTGGGATCATTTATTTAAGAGGATTTTAAAAGTCTGGGTAACAGATGAAATTTATCTCCCATGAGTGTTGCATAAAGTTTCAACATAGGTAAATTTCCAGTAGGATACCCACAATTTATAAATGTCAACTATGCAGTAGAGAAGGAACATTATTCCACCAATCTCTTTCTTTGCTATGAGAAGTGTTGCAGTGGCAGGAGGCATTGAAATGATATTAAAATAGATTATCAAATAGTTGTTATTCCATAAGCTGAGGCAAAAGGAATGTGGAAAAGCATTTGTTTTGTGGATTTTAAGCAGGCAGTATAGCATTTATAGAATTATTTTTCCTAAACTTGGTCAGGAAATAAGACTACAGTAATTCAAAAACGCAGTGCTAGACTGTTCTTCACATACTTACAGCAGAAGCATGAATACATCAAATAAGTTTCCAAATCCTGTTGAATATCTGAAACTATATCTGAACAGCAGGCATGCTTACATTTTCTTGGTATTAACTTAATGTTTTTCTACTCTCATCAAGTCTGATAATATACAAATCCACAGAGTTCACAGAAAAAACAATTCAGTAGTAATACTAAACAAGTTTGTTCATTATTGCCGATTTAACTTTTTGTTGCTGAAAACAACTCAGAGGTTCCCCCTCCCTTGTTTTGCTTTTTCAAAACCAAAATGCTTTGACTTTACTTAATTAAAAAAGGCCCACGCTGTAGCTTTAGTGTTTTTAGAAGAACAATTTGTTTACTGCATACCACACATGTGCTGCTAGACTGGTTTTAAATTATACAGTGCTCACAACTATGTCTTTTCCCCCTACATAAGGGCAATTTTCCTCCAAAGCAAAGTTTCTGACCTTGTGTTCTGACTACGGCATTTATCAGCAGGCGTATTGCCCAGCATAACATTCCCACAGCACAGGATTTGAGACTTCTTATCCACTACTGCTTCTTTGCAATACTCCACTCCTTTTAGCTGATATATTAAGAAAACCATTTTTCCCACTGAAATGATCATGAAATTCAATTCAATGCAATTGCTATTCAATGTACAAGCTTTTTTTTCTATGCCATACAAGCTTTTTAAATATTAACTGCATGAAAAGTTTACTATTCACTGTGGTTTGGGAAAAATCCTACATAAATTATGTTTTTATTATTTAAGAAGTAGAGATAACAAAATATTATTTCCACTGAGAAATCCAACTTAATCATAGATTCGGCCTTTATTGATATGTTGGAATAGAAAGGGTGCTTAGCAGTGGTGGGATTTAATTTTTTTTACTACTGGTTCTGTGGGTGTGGCTTGGTGGGCATGGCAGGGGAAGGATACTGTAAAATCTCCATTCCCACCCCACTCCAGGGGAAGGATACTGCAAAATCCCCATTTCCTCCTGATCAGCTGGGACTAGGAAGGCAGAGAATAGATGGGGCCAGTCAGAGGTGGTATTTACCGGTTCTCCAAACTACTCAAAATTTCCGCTACCGGTTCTCCAGAACTGGCCAGAACCTGCTGAAACTCACCTCTGGTGCTTAGTGTAGATTAAAATAATCTATATAAAGCCTCTAATATATTCAACTACAGAAGAATTCAGTAACTTAATCAAGTACAACTGTACGTTTTTTACCATTAGAAAACACAGAAACTTCTTTGCATAGTAGCTTCTGCATGCAGGCAGAATTATGTAAAATTCTGTACTATAAACCCTTTCTCCAGCTGTAACAGATTGCATAGAAATGGCTTCACCTACATGCTTACGGATGTGCAAATACAATCTCTGAAAAGTGAAACAATGAAAAAAATGTCCCCCAATAACTGGTATTATAATAGTAAATAATATTAAACTCACATCTTTCAAATGCATTTTCATTAAAATTCACACATTTGAAATTATTTTATTCATTTTATTTGTATATGTCAAAATACATTTTTTTTTGCAAAATAGTGGGTTTTGCAAATAGTTTCATGCAGATGCAAGGTCTGCTCAATACTACCAATAAAATCAATGCAACACAGTAGCCAGTTTTGAAAGAATAAATAACCTATATATAAAAACACTAAAATATTAGACATATTTAATCATTCACAGGCATCCAAAACATTACCAAATATAATCCACAGTATGCCCAACCAATCCACCACATTTCTCAGTGTGTCGCAGTTGTTCAGATAGAACAATTCTCTGCTTGATTTGTTTATTAGCTTAAGAGCACAAAAGACCATGTCCATCTTTAAAGTTATAAAGACCTAACCTGTAACAGGATACCCCAGAACTATCCTCATACTGTACCTTAGAATCAAGAATCCTGAGCTTGGTAGTAAGAGCAAAATGTTACAACATCTTCAAAAAAAATCTTCCCATTCTCACCTCTGCCCAGCCCACAAAGGGGACTTAGGTCAACCCGATCCTTCTTCTTTCCACCCCAAAATGAAGTAGTTCCCCAAGAAGTAGGCAGTAGAACACAATGACCTTTTAGAATGAAGGGGTACAAATTCACATTTAATATAGTATACAATCAATAATACAACAGCTACTACAAGCTTTACAATGTACAATTTATTTTAGCGGTAGAACTGTTCAGTGATTTTTAGGCATTAGTCTGTAGGCCAATAAGACAGCTGTATTTAATAGTTTTAGAGAACATATAAAAGCTGTTTTTTTTCTAACAAAAGCTATCTTCATTGGAATACTTTTTAGAAGGCCACTGAAATGTATAAAATGATCTAACTTGATGATGGTATAAACCGAGGTCCTCTTCACATGGCAACAGCAGTGCATGTATAAAATTCAAGGCTTGGCTTTCAAATGCCTTTGAAGTTTATTTTGACTAGCACAGCAGATTTGGATGTACTCAAATAAAGATATGTGAAATGTAATGAATATGTTCTATTTAAGTTTTATTAAAGTGAACACTATTCAAATGAAAATTGGGAAGGAAAAGGCTTTTTATAAGTAGACATATTTTTGAAGAGTGGCTCCATAACTCATTTTTCTAAACTTTAAATCATAAAAATGAATATATATTCATTTAATTTGGGGCAGCCTAGAGAATTTTTATTCAAGCATATCACGTGGGTCTGAAAAATCCAAACAATATACATTAATATATACAGCATCACTCAGTACCTACTAAAATTAATGTGAAGGTTACAGAATCTAATGTTTTGCACTACAGTCCATTTTCTTTTCTTTTTAAAAAAGTGACCAATTGAGGCTAGAGACAAAAAATTTCAAATAATCTATTTTCAGTTGACTTTTTAAAGCAACTTTCATAGAAATAAATGCACATTGCACAACTGTGAAAGCAAAGGCTCCTTGAAACCGTTTTGGGGTGGATGACTGAAAAATACAGGATTAGTTAGTTACACTGTAGTATTTCTAAAGGATGTGTGTCTCTGTATATATAAAGCTGTGAGAATACTGTACAAAGAAAAAATCTGGTACATGAATAATTAGAAGGGAACACACAAATCCAAACTTAGATATTTTTCTTTAAAAAAATCAAAATAAGGGAGAAAAACCAGAAACAGTGACGAAACAACAAAATAAAGTAACTGTGATAGCAGAAAGCTTTTTTTAAACATGTTTATGTACAACTAAGGCTTACTGGTTAAATATCTGAGGCTTATCAGGCCTTGAACACTTTCCTTATATGCAGTAGCTGTAAACAAGATTTCTCAGTCATTTTGTCTTCTCAGCAGCTGCTTTAACACATGAAAATATGATCCTGGTTTAAAAAACACAAACCCAGGTAAAAGGGCTTTTGGCAGAATATCTGAAAACAACAGTTTCCAAGAAATCTTCCCAGGCATCCAGTGACTTCCATGCTATGGTCCACTGGAGTTACTAATTATGTGCAATCCCATGATTCGCTGATGAGAGTAAACAAATTCTATTTGGAAAGCTTGCTGATCACTCTAATCAAGGCCCCATTTTCATCCTTTAGCCTCTGGTTATCAGCCTTCAGATCTGGTAGCATCTATAAAAGAAAAAAAACAGGACTGTGATATTTGAAAATAAAAAAAACATTTTTTTCCAGAAACAAGTATCTTTATAGATAAAATATTATATAATCTGATCATCTAATAAAAATTCAGAGGGGTCCTTGGTGCTCTCTGAGCTTGGTTGTTTTCTTACAGATGTTTCATTACCCAAACTAGGTAACATCATCAGTGCTAGTAAGGTTTGGGGTTTGCTCTAAGTTTATATTCTAGTGTCTTGCCCTGCCAGTGTTGGTCTTGGAGATTCTTTGGTTGGGCTGTTTATTATTAGCTTGTTTGACAGTTCCTTGACTAGGGTATTGTTCACTTCTTGACTGTTGGCCCGATTATGCTAAATCAGCAGCCCCCAACCTCCAGAGACCAGTTCCATGGAGAAAGGTTTTTCTGTGGACCGGAGGGGTGTGGTTTTACGTGCTGCCTGCATACAGTGGATGTAGCTTTGCTTGTTTGTGCGGACCGATTGCTAGCATGACCGGTGCCGGTCCACAGGCCGGGGATTGGGGACCCCTGTGCTGAATAATCTATGTAGAACTTAAAAGGGCATTAGCAAAAGCTATGGTTTCTTAACAATAGGTAGTTGGATGCAGTGTGAAAAGAAAATTTGTTCTTTGGGAGAGTTAGTTTGCTCTTTTGTTGAGAAGGCAGGGCTAAGAAGGCTCTGCCTTCTCAGAAATGAATAGGGCAAGGAAGGGAGCAAGGAAGGAATTAAATAACCAACCTCCTTTATATACCATATGCTGAATTTGCTGCATAAATATGGGATTTTGTTTATTCTTAAATTCACTTAATGCATTTTAAATTATTTTCTGATTTTGTCTTATTAATACTAAATTTCATCTATATTGAAAGCTCATTTGGAAGATTATGCCTCAAGCGGGCATTCAAATGCAAAAGACAGTAATTCAAAGTGTGTGTGTGTGTGTGTGTGTGTGTGTGTGTGTGTGTGTGTGTGTGTGTGTGTGTGTGTGTGATTCAGAGTTTAAGGTTGTTTGAGATAAACTGAAAGGCAATACAATTATTGCTGAGTATTGAAAGATATGTATTCATACATTGTTCTTTTAAATGAACATTACTATTTACAATTTTGAATTCAATGTTGGGGCAATTATAGGAAGGTAACTTTGCCAACTGTATAATCTCTTCATATAGATTCTTTTCAACTTGTGGCCTTGGAGAACGTGAACTGGGTAAATGAAAAAATGAGGCTCCGCTATTTGCTTGCCTGATTCTTTCTCCTTCTATCAGATTAAATTATGAGAATGGATCGTCCTACTGTTGAACAAAAGAACTGAATGTATTCTATTTGCTTAAAAAGTCAATTATAAAATCTGTACTGAAAAAGCTTTCTATGGCCATAGAATCTCTATCATTAAAGCGCAATCTTTATTTTAATTTATTTGGTAGGGGTTTTTTTCCCCCTATGCCGCCCTACTCCCTCAGGACTCAGGGCGGCGTAAAACAACATATTAACAGAATCTGCCTCTACCTAGGATAGAACTCACAACCTCCTGATTGTGAGGCAAGAGCTCTAGCTCTGAGCCATAGCAGCTATAGCTTAATCAGAGGTTTTATCTGGGATATGGCACTATGACCACCTTGGCAGATGATTTCTGGTAATTAGATGGGGGTGGGAGTGGAATACAAATTCTCAGCAGCTTTTAATACCATTGAAATGGTACCCTTCATGCTGCTTAGTAGGACTGGGTATTAAGAGCACTGTTTTACAATGGTTCTTGTCCTTCTTATCAGAGTGTGTCCGGAAAACAGAGCTGGAAGGCTATTGCTTGATACTCTGATCACTGATCTATGGTGTCTCATAGATTTCTATCATGTTAATGCTCTTTAATATTTATGTGAAACCACTGAGAAAGTGAAAGAACTGAGGAAGGTCACCGAGGACACCCAGCTTTATTGCTTCTTCACTCTAACTTCGAGGAAACATTGAGCATCTTACGCATTGCCTAATGGCAGTACCAGCTGAATAAGGGAGAATGAAATGCTCTCCAACAGATGACTTTGTACTCCCTCTTCTATTATTTAGGAAAATGATAAGGATGTATCTCTTTAGTCAAGCTTTTAACTGTAATTGATGCTAATATTATTGATTATAATTTCAATATGTTGTATTTTACATGTATTTTAAATGAGCACTTATACCAGTAGAAAAACAGGGTATAAGTTTAATAATAAATATAAAAATAGCTGAAATATGACTTGTTTGTCTCCACGGGGATAAGAGTGAAAGAAAGAGTAATGCAGAATATTATTTTGAGTTTTCTTGGGAATATCTCCCCCCCCCCACAAAGTAAGAAATAAAAATGACTGTCAACTGTCAACTAAACCTCCCTATTTAGCAGCTTTGGATTATATAGGTGATTTCAGTATAGTCTCAAGGCAATACTCCAAACTTAATGGCTTGTATTTTTCACAATTGGAATAAAACAAATCATCAGTACTATTTTAAAACTAAGCTACAAGAATACATTTAAGAATTGTAAGTCATAGTGCCATAAATGAATTTGTGTGGTACAATATGTCACTTTCTTTTAGAAAAGCAGAATTATATTGGATTGCACTAATATTAGTTATGATCATGGTATATGGCTAAATTAAAAAAAAATTGGAGGAATTTAAGAATGTACACTTACCTTGAGTTCTTCTTCCATTTCAGATATTCGCCTTTCTAGAGCTCTTCGTTCCTACAGTGAAACATTTGAAATAATGAATGTATAATTTTGATAGATAGCTCTCATTTTATTGTACTACAATCCAAGACGTTCACATTTAACCAGAAGCAGGGTGAGGAGAAATTTGCAAGGCCAGTGATGTGTAAAAAACTAATTCCACTTTAAAACTAAGAAAATGTAACAAAACGTTGACCATATTCTATGCATTCTATTCAATAAATTATTTGTATAAATGTATACAGGCAATAATTTTATATTGTAAGTTTACTATTACTCCTTAGCTAAATTTTAATTTATATTTTAAAATACAGTAGAGGTAAGAACTCAGTTAAAGGAAGCACAAAGCATAAGCTATCACAGTCAAGCAAATGTTAGTTCACACACTTTAGTGTACCAGTAATATTGCATGTGAGTCCTTGACTTATTCTATTATAATTCATACCAAAAAGCAAAAGCTTTTATAGCTCAAATTTTGGTTGACAATCTGCCAATGCTGTGAGCCCAGTTAAAAGGCATATGCTAAAACCTGTGTTTATCATTCATTTTCAAATGTGAAAGAGAAAAGCAAGTTATTGCAAAGTGTACATTAACATCTGCATTCTACAGTGTTATGCAAAACAAGCAGCATCAGCTGAGTGTGTAAAACTCTGGTTAGATCATACCGCCCCATGGATACTGACTCTTGTCGGTCACCTTTCAGATACAAATCATTTGAATTTAGTTTAATCATAGTTAAGTGAATTTGCTGGCATATTTTCCCCCGTTTTAGAAAATAACTTAAATAATATAATACAATAAATGATTCACTGTTATTAGTGTCTAAATTTGCTGGTAACAAACTGGTAAAAAATGAGTTACTAAAATATGTTCATGTGTAGCAGTGATAAGTTAAGTAACTGTGAGTTAATTGGCATAAGCCTGAAAAAGGCTACAAATTTATAAGGCTTATACTACCCACAGCTATCTTGGAAGAGAAACATAGGCAAACCCCATATGAAAACCAATTCTGCTCCTGTGATTTGGGTACCATAGCTTTTGTATTTAAATCTTTTATTTAAATTTCTGGAGCCCTCTGATAACTTTATTTACACAAGTTAAACAATCAAGATAAATTTATTTCTCTAAAAGTAGCAAACTTTTGCTACATAGGATATAAGCTTGGCCCACAAATAGTTGCTAATAAATAGTTGTCAGGGATAGTTTCTTGTTCGTTTTATTGAATATAATTTTATTGATCAATGGCTGAAATAAAATTTCTGTCTGTCTAGTATTTTCTATTTTAATACATATTGCATATCTCTAGGAAGTATAAATGGAGAACATTTTTCTAGGCTAAAAAGCTATCCTGTCAGCCAGGTGTAGGGAACCTTGCATACTGTACTGGAATTAATTTTTTAAAAGGTTCTATATTGCAATTATCTAATCCAAGATTTTCAAACTGAGCTCAAAGAAAACTTGATGGGTTCCACATGAGACTAAGGGAAAATATGAAATATATACATATATTTATACACAAGAATAAGCTCTGCTTTATTGCCAGTTTCTTAACACTGGACATTTGCCGATTGATCATGGGTCCTGTTTTATAACAACAGGTGCTATAGTCTGAAAAAGTTTTTAAATCCCTGGTCCTGCCCACTGTGCTTTTAAAAACCATGCTGGTGACTGTGACATCCCTGTATGACCATAGCTGTGGTTCTATATCTGCTGATATTGCTTCATGAGACTTATTAGATGCGAGTTGGCCAAAATCACTGCTCATATTGAATTTTATCCAAGTGTAAGCAATTGCTTATACAGTCTGTAGAACACAAATGCAATTGACAACTTCTATCAAATGGAAATCCTGCATTAACCTACGTTCAGAATATTTTAGCACTCTGTAATTATGGTAAGAAAATACTTCATTAGGAAATAAATATTATTCACAAAGTTTTTAAAACACTAAATTTTTAGAATTCTGAAATAATAAATTCCTAACTAACATCATCACAAAATTATCTGGTTATGATATCTGAATAATTTCATACTGTTTCATACAGGCGAGTGAGTGAAACAGGAAAAAAACCTCCTGTTTTGAACTTGGAATAAATTATCACAAGTTCTCTTAATGTCTTTCAAATCAGTTAATGATTCAGGAGAAGTGAATTATTTGGGCTTTCAGACAAAATGAAATCTGGATAGGGTGAATCCTTGTGCATCATCTTCTCTCTCCCTTCAGAAGCTGCCAAAGTAGCATATACCACAGGCCCACTAACTGCAACCCTCTCTTCCTCTCAGCTGTGACTATTGATGTTCCAGTGCAGCATATTTTACCAGCTTCTTATCATCATCTTCTTGGTATCTTTCCTTCCTTCCCCACTCCATAAGTTTAGGATGGTATTGGCCATATCACAGAATGCAGTCTATATTCATTTCAGTTAATAAGAAAAGTCAACAGGAACATTCCAGGTTGAGAAGTTCTGTCATGGAAGAGCCTCTAGGAATGTTGTGTGATGGATAGGAGTTCCCAGTATTCAACAGGCTGAGGATGATGAAAAATGAACTGGAACATCAGTGCTAGCCGAGGGGAGGAAAGGACGGACAGGAAGACACTAGGAAAAGTGTGGGTGATCATGTCAGTGAAATATTTTACACTGGGGCAGTGATGGCAAACCTGTGGCACGTGTGGCACAGGTGGCACGCGGAGCCATATCTGAGGGCACGCGAGATGTAGCCCTATGTCAGCTCCAGCACGCATGTGTGCGGTGGCCAGCTGATTTTCAGCCTTCTTTTCAACCGTTTTCGCTCTCCCCAGGCTTCAGGAAAGCAGTGCGGGGGTTGTGCGTATGTGCGGGTGGAGGGCATGGGTGTGGGACAAAAGGGTGTGGACACCCTTTTGGCACGTGAGCCAAAAAAGGTTCGCCATCACTGCACTGGGGTATCAGTGGTAGTGACAGATAAAGGGAATGCACCGAGATGATGAGGCAATGGGGGAAAAGGGGGAAATGTGAGCAGCATATACTTTGTCTTTTTTCCCCTCAACCATCTCAGCACTGCTGCTTGGATTTTTCCTCTCCTTCCATGAACTGCCTCTGCCTGGGACACATGGCGTAACACACCAAAACACCTAAATCTGCATGTTTCAGTTCAGTCACAGATCACCCAAAAGCAGCTGTTCAGTGTACAGTTGATGAATGGAGCATTTTGTACATCCCTATTCTTTTTCAATTCAAATAATTATGTTGTAACATTTACACTATAGCAATAATAAAGATAAAAAATAAATTAAAAAAGCTTACCCTTTTTTCCATTTCTAGCAGAGATCTATCAGCAAATCTTTCCTGCCTCTGAAATACATAAGCGATTGCAGGCTTTCACAACAAATTTCAGTTGAAGAGAAATCAGGGAAAATTAAATAAGTTGTTGCATTACTATTATTTTTCACAACTTTTTGTGACCAGTAGCACGGTCACCAGAATTCCAGGTGGACACTTCCCATATGGACCACATATCAGCATTAACTGCTGCTTAGGAACAAACATAACGGCTTGGCCCTTGGAAGGAGAGGTACCCTGTTTCCCCCAAAATAAGACATCCCCTGATAATAAGCCCAATCGGGCTTTTGAGTGCATGGCAATAAGGCCAAGCGCTTATTTCAGGGTTCAAAAAAATATAAGACAGGGTCTTATTTTCAGGGAAACACGGTAGGTTCAAATGCACTAGCTTTAATGAACTTCTCCTTCTCCTTCAAAGGCCAATGTATGGTTATTTCTGAATATAGAAACATTCTTATGTAGGTGAGTATTGAGTACTATTCATTCCTGTTAGTTTTGCACTCTGGAACAAGACTTATATGCACAATTCTTATATTTTAACATCATGTCACTTGGAGCCTACAAAGATACTCTATATTTGCTATGAGAATTACAAATGACTATTTTAATGTACTGGTACAACATTTTAAAAATATAAAACATTTTTTTTCATTCTCACATACAGAAAGAAGGTAATGCCACCCAAAACCCTTTCCTCATCAACTTCTTAAATGAAGATACTGAAGAAATAAGGTGAACAAGCTCAACTTAGAGAAGACAGTTCTAGAAATACCTGGGAATTATGCCACAAAGGCTTTTACATACAGAACTTATACTTTTCTCCTTCTGAGCTGATGTACAGCTACTCTTTGTTTAGAGGCTACTAATTTAGTGACTGTTTGCAAGTATGATGATGATGATGATGATGATGATGATGATGATGATGATAATAATAATAATAATGATAGTAATAATAATAAAAATCTGAAGAAACAATGGACAAGAAAACTGCACAGATTGACTACAAACAACAGCATTACAAAGTTGCAATAATGGTGCATTAGAAGATCTGTAAGAGATACCATTTGCCTGCAAGCAAGAAATAATGGCAACATAAAATAGAGAAAGTAATTGAAAATGAAGACACTAAAGTACTATGGGACTTTAGAATTCAGACAAGCACCTCTGCCACATAACACTCCAGACTTAACAATTGTCAATAAGAAAGACAAAAAAAGTCTGGATAGCGGACGTGGTAGTATCTGGAGACAGCAGAATAGCAGAGAAAGAACTGGAGAAGATAACAAAATACTAAGATCTGCCAACAGAAACAGAATGACTGTGGCAAAAGAAAGCAAAGGTAGTAACAATAGTAATAGGCACCTTGGGTGCAATCCCAAAACAACTGGAGCACCACTTGAACTCCACCTGCATTGACAAATTCACCATCCGTCAATTGCAAAAAGCAGCTTTACTCAGAACACCTTCCATCCTGCGACAATACCTATAACACTTTCAAACATCCACATCTGCCTATCTCACATTGTTGGGAATACCTTGATAGATGGATAAAAATGCCAAATCTAGTCTGACCATCTGGCTGACTGTGCAATGAACCATAATAATAATAGAAATCATTTTCCAAAAGACCAATGTGCATATTAGGACCAAATTTTATGCCTGACAAGAGCCTTTGGTGTAAAATTGACTAAGGTCTGGTCAGTTTCAGGCAGCAGTACAAGCCCACTGGAGGGTTCTAATCAACTAAGGTCACAGAACTGAACTTATTAACTTGCAGTTCGCAACACTGGGCTGTGGAAAAGAACTGCTCAGGACGAGATAGCTTGTTTAACCAATCTCTCCACCCTGGGAGGGGTAAAAAAATGGGTTAGGTACAGAACACTGCATGAGAGAAGTTTATCTAAATGAAATGGCAGCAACCAGTGATCTTTGCAGCATTTCTCTCTGTGAGTCACATATTCACTTAGCAACCAGTATCTGATTTAAGGAATGAATTGCAGTCACTAAACAAGGAGAAGATTATTTCTGATCTTGTCTTCCATTTCCCCCCCCAACACACTTTTTTTTTGAGATTACTAAAAAATGGTCTGTCCCAAGGATTCATCACCATGCATCCCTCATTAATTTCCTCAATCTTTAATCTGTAATAAACTCAATATATTTTCAGATTTACAAACTTCCTATGCCATGTGATCTTTTAAACAGACTTATGAATAAATCACATATACAAAAGTAAAGCCATTTATAAGATTGCCTAATCATAAAAGGTATTTAAGTATTCATTTTTTAACAAACGTTAAAAAGTTAGCATAGATTCCATATTCCATGCAAACAGAGTGAAGCTCACTTTAACTTTTCTGATATGTTATATGCAATATACTGAATTACCCCTCCCCACCAAGCAACCTTAAAGTAATACAGGATTTCATTAAAAATGCTGTTCATTGTACCGGTACTATTCTATATTTGATTCTGCCCAATATATTTACCAATGAAAGTTTAAATGTACAAACCTGGGTTGCCTTTTCCAATTGCAGCTTAAGGTCCGTTAATTCCATGTTTGTATCATGCAACTGTGCTTTCAGTTTTTCATTTTCAGCTATAATCTGTTCGTAAAGCTAAAAAGTACAGATTTGTAAATAAAGTAGTGTTTCAAACTTGCAAGCTAATTCTATATTGCCTGAAAGGAAGACTAGAATTTCCCCCAAAATAATTGACATAATATAAATTATTATTATATAATAACAATATAATTTAAATGGCAAGGACAATTTATATTAAGTCCATAATTGGACCATAACATATTTTCTGCAATTCTCTTTATGATAAACAGTATGTGCCGTTTTCCCTTGTATCAAGTTAAGTAACCTCACAAATAACCAAATATCTTTCCTTCCTCCAAATGTCCTTATTTTGATACAGTAATTTGCTTTAATTTGGAGACAGAGTATATGTGTATATCAAGCAATATAGAATTATTTCAGAACAATGGAAAAGTTATAATGTGCTACTACTATCACAATCAAATACCTTTTTAAAGTCAGCTGTATCTTCTTTTTCTAGTTTACTGGTGTATAATTTGCGATCTTCCAAGTAACTATAACCGGTCCGTCCTAGTACTGAATCATAGCGATCTCCAGATGACCCTGTGTCATATCTTTGAAATGAAATGTGAAACAGTTTTGGTTTAATGGTTAAGGCACCAGGCTAGAACCAGGAGACTGTGACTATGGAGATTCTCAGTCATCCAGGTCATGGTTCTTCAGAGCTGAGGAAGCTTCTGAGGAAGCAAAATGTCTTCAAAGAAAAACCAGAAAGTCCAGTAGCCCCTTGAAAAAAGCACCTTTGGGACAGGAGACTGTGAGTTCTAGTCCAGACTTATGCATGAAAGACGACTGGGTGACTTTGGATCAGTCATTCTGTCTTAGTCCAATCTAAATCACCAAGTTGTTGTTGTGAGGAAAATAGGAAGAGGAAGGTTCTCAGCCTTGAGTTATTTATAAAATTAATAAAGCAGAAATTTAAAAAGTCTTTAAAAATATTAAAGTATTCACAGCTGAATTCAGGCATTACAAAGACCCGGGGTTTCCTTTATACAAAATATAACATGTTCGGTTTTTTGTGCTTATTCCTACCTAGCATGCTGAAATGATACCCAGAAACAAATTACCTTGTTTTATTGCAATTAATACAACTAAGTTGTGTTGCCTTTTGTTATCAGAAGAATAGCACAGATGCAGATGTACTTCCCATTGCTACCTCTCTTTTTTGGGAGTGTTTTCAGAGAAAATAACACTGAAAAACTGAATAACACCAGAAATGAAAGGTAAAGGGTTATTTAATTCATTCCCAATTCTTTGCCTACTTGAACTCATATCTAAACTGCTTCTATCATCAAAGAGTTAAATAAATATCACCTGGAAAGAAAAGCAATGCAAAGGAAACAAATTGATCAGGGAAATCAATAAGGAACATTCTAGTGTTTCTTTCTTTTCTCCTGAAGTAATGTAGTTATGTTATCTTTAAAAAAATACTATTTTTTTCCTTTGCACTATCGAGATACATGCATACAATATACTTTATTATCACCAGCTTTTAAGAAAGCCATAAAACCCTGCTCATTTACCCAATATGGCTTTTGAATGTGGCTTCCTATACTTCTTGGGGTCTGAGTCAAAATGGGAATTGATTTTAATTCTTATGTTTTTGCATTTAATTGTGTCAAAATAAAAATATTATGGTAACACCCTCAAGTCCTACAACCAAAAAGCAAAACCAAAAGCATTTCTGAATGAATGCAGAATTATAATTATTACTCATATTTATTTGGCCATCCATGTCATGTGATGCGATTGTGGCGGGTGTACAAACAAACCATAAAAACTATTTTAAAAACATTCAGGAAGTACAAAAATTAATATCATTATAAAAAGGCTAAGACAGAGCAGCAGATTACAAACAATGGAGCCACCTCATCAAATCACCGTTCCCTTCTGACCCTAGACTTGTTAACAAAAGGAACTTAATGGATTTCCAGAAGGTCGGTAGAGATGGGGCTAATCTCTGAGATGTTCTGTGATGTTGAACAGGATGAGTGCCATAGCAGTCTCCTGGGTCCTGCCAGTTGTAACTTCTTGGCATACAGGACCCACAACATACTTCTGCTGATGCTGATGGATGTGAAGATGTAATTGGGAAGAGGTGGTCCCTCAAATAACACCCTTTGATGGGCTTTAAAGATTAAAACCAGCACCATGAATTGGACTTGATAACCAATGCAGCAGGCAGAGCAAAGTGCAATGGGTACCACTCTAGTGGCAGATATAATTGCCAATGAAGGTGCATTTTGTATCAGCTGAAGCTTCTGGACACTGTTTAAAGACAGCTCATTATAGTAGTCTACCTGGGAAGTGACCAGGGCATAAGTGATCATGAGCAGAGCCTTGTAATCCTGGAACAGGCTCAACTGCTGCATAACACAAAGTTTTAGAATGGCCACCTGCTCTTTGAGCAGGAGTGGTGAATCTAGAAGGACTATGAAGTTATGCACAGGGTCCGTTTTGAGGTAGTGCAACACATCCAGTACCAAAGATGGCATAGTCCCAGAACTGGTAGGCCCCCAATCCAGGGCCACTCAGGATTGACAGAATTCAGTTAAAGCCTGTTGTTCCCCATTCAGCCCCCAAATACTTCCAGGCTGTTGATAAGTATCAACAGCACTAATTAATTTATGAGGGCAGAGATGTACAAATAAATAGGGTATCATCAAAATATTGATAATACTTTACCCATGGCAATGGATGAGCTCATTCAGTAATCTGATGTAGATGTTAAATATGAAAGGACAGAGAATTGACCCTTGTGAGGCACCCCACACAATAAAATAGTCAATTGGAAAACCAATTGAAACAAGATAGTCTACAATTAGATTCTTTTACTTCATTCCACCCATTCTATTTATAGTGAATATGCAATCCCAATGTTTTTGTTATTATTCCATTTACTATAACACTAGATACAGGAAACCATTATTTATTTTTATATTGGAAAATAACTGCCAGAAGTAAAAGTCTGGTAGGATGATCACAGGCAACCTATATTAATATAATATAATAAATATAATAAATATAATATAATAATATTATATTATAATATAATATAATAATATAATAATATATTTATATATATTTATAATATAAAACCACATTCAGCTTTTTTTGGTTTTTAATTTCCATTGTGTAGAGATAGCTTTAGGAAGTAGAACTGCACTTGATTTGTCAAATTGGATGTTGCATCAATCCACAATTTACAGTCGTACTGATGATGAAATACAAAGTTCAAAACACATAATTTATTTTGTTCCCTACAATGTTGATAGTTTTGTCTGTTTTCAGTATTTTTTGCTTGCCTGCTTTCTCCCAAACAAGAACAATTGATAGTTCATGTAGCTTCATTTCCAGTAAAAATAGAAACGTTTCTATAAAATTACGTTTATAACTATAATGTGAAAAAACTATATATTCAAGTCGAATTATCTGTCCTGCCCCCTCAACAAAAATAACAACAATTCCTCTAAAAAACAAGTTTTTCCCATTGCTTCTTTCTCTTTGCTTCAAAATTTTATAATGCAAAATGCAATCCAAAGGTTATGATCCTACAAGGCAAATGTCTGTATTAGAGCATAATAATATTGCCATGTTTAAAGTAGTTGGATTTATTATATATGCATAATTTAAGTTTGATTGAGTATGTTTCCTTAAAGCTTTTATAGCATTACAATACACATATAATTTTATGATATTATGTAATAAAGAAATACAAATATGAAAATGCATACCTTGAATGACTGTCGCTCTGAAAAATGAAGAAATAAAATAAGTTTAGTATATATTCTAGAACAGTTGAAAAAAATATAGATTCTATGAGACATATACCGTTTAAGTAAGATTAACAACAAGGACTGTTAACGGTGGAAGAAAGTCTCCGGGATGTCCAGTGATATCTTTTTACTTTAAAAAAATAATATAATAAAATACTTCTTGACTCAAGGCAAAGCATTTTTTTTCAGTTTTCCAATCCAAAATTAGTTTGTCATATAGCTCAGAAAGTTACTATTTAAAGGACCTAGGCCCAAAGCATCCTTAAAGATCTAGAACTGTGGTGAACAAGAACTGTTCCTGGATAAATTCAACTCTGCATCTATAGTGATCCCCCCCCCCCAATGATGGTGCATATTGTAGTACTGAATAGCAATAGACAGGACACATGCCTAGCAACTCCAGTGTAGACAGGGAAAACCTGTATTTGAGGATGAATTACTGGCATGGATATCTTACTAAAGATTGAGGGTAGATTAATTCCATGGTAGGGTTTGCATTTATAGTGTGTTGCTCCCATGTGCTTGGTACTTGCTCTTGTCCAAATCAACTGAATTAGCAAGCACAGCAAAGCGTCACCCCCTGAATTAGTATTATTAGATTTTTATCTTGTCTTTTAAAAATACATATTTTGATCAATTCAAGACAACAAATATTTTTATTTATCAAATAAAAATTGATAAATTTTCCCTTCTCACAAGAAATGATTCTGGATAGCGTACATCTATTAATTGATAGATAGATAGATAGATAGATAGATAGATAGATAGATAGATAGATAGATAGATAGATAGATAGATAGATAGATAGATAGATAGAGACAGAGACAGACAGACAGACAGACAGACAGACACACACACACACACACACACACACACACACAGATGATATAAAAACGTAAAAATATAGGAAACAGGGAATATTAACTGCAATAGTGGAGCCATACCCAAAACTCCTGCCTTTTGTGCAAGTTGGGTTGAGAGAGAGTACCTGGCCCAAAGTCACCCATCTAGCTTTCATGTCTAAGACAGATCTAAAAGTCATAATTCTCCTGGGTTCTAGGCCAGCACTCTTGGGTTCTAGGCCAGCGCATAAACCAAGCTGGCCAGCACTTAAACCAAGCACTTAAACCAAGCTGTGTTAAAAATGTTTTTTTAATTTATATTCTTTGGTATCATACCTAATTACATAAATTTGTGGTTTTAATTCAAAATTTAAGATTTTTTGATGCTTTGGTAATTTCTTTCTAGTATGTTCAGAAATACCACATGCCATGATAACTATGAAAGTTGTGATAATAAGCATTTCTACTATGATATTAAATGGAATGAAGAGGCATATGCAATATGTTTTGAATTTGAACTATCCACATTTCAGAGCCATCTTCATATTAAAAATGCTTTGAACATGAAATAATTACATTTTTAATGTAAAATACTTAGTTTTAAACTTAAAATATTTTTTCAAGGCTTAAATTATCTCTTTGGCATTCAAAATTGGGGTGTTTCAATTCTGAAATGGGATATTTTCAATTTCAAGTGATTCAGTTCAGAACATTTTGTACATCCCTAAAACCTCTTCACAATCTGTTCTGAGACACTATAATTCTGGTCCAGATGGTATGATAAGGATTGCCAACAAAAGGAAACAGGATAGAAGTATGTGAATTATGTTTAAAAAGGAACATTCCTCCTGGGTCTTATATGGCAAAATATATATATATCCAGATTTAACTCTTATCCCGAGAAGTGAATCAGACTACACTATTGACAAAGTACTATAGAGCTAGATATTTTGGTTGTCTGATATATTTGTTCAATTATCTTTTCTAATTTATGAGATATATATACAGTATATAATAATATTTTACCTCAGTTAACTCATTATCTACAATAGGTAGATTAAAAATTAATCAATTAACCAATTATTCATAATAAAGTTAGATTACCAAATCTCCACTACTATTAATCTTCTCATCGTTCCCATCGCCCATCTCCTCCCACTAATGACTGTATGACTGTAACTTTGTTGCTTGTATCCTTACAATTTATATTGACTGGTTCCTAATATGATTTGATTGCTTATTTGTACCCGGATTATCATTAAGTGTTGTACCTTATGTTTCTTGATGAACACATCTTTTCTTTTATGTACACTGAGAGCATATGCACCAAGACAAATTCCTTGTGTGTCCACACTTGGCCAATAAAAAATTCTATTCTATTCTATTCTATTCTATTCTATTCTATTATTCTATTCTATTCTATTATTCTATTCTATTCTATTACAAGAGAAACAGGATACACATAATCCTCAACTTACAATCACAACTGAGCCAAAAATTTCTTTTGCTAAGTGAGTTTTGCCCTATTTTACAATCTTTCTTGCCACACATTAAGTGAATCACTGCAGTTGTTAATAACATGTTAAGTGAATCTGGCTTCCCCACTGACTTTGCTTGTCAGAAGGTCACAAAAGATGACCACATGACCCCAGGAGACTGTAAATGTCATAAATATGAGTCAGTTGCCAAGCATGGGAACATAGAGCCGAGGTGGCGCAGCGGTTAGAGTGGGGTACTGCAGCCCACTTTGGCTGACTGTGATCCACAGGTCAGCGGTTCAAATCTCACCGGCTCAAGGTTGACTCAGCCTTCCATCCTTCCAAGGTAGGTAAAATGAGGACCCAGATTGTTGGGGGCAAAATAAATATACATTGCTTACTGGTGTAAACCGCTTAGAGAGTGCTTGCACTGTGAGGCGGTATATAAATGTCACTAATAAATAAAAAATAAATAAAACGCTACAATAGTTGCAAGTGTGAAAAATGGTCGTAAGTCATCTTTTTCAGTTCCGTTGTAGGAGGCACACTTTTATTTGACAAACACTTTAGGAAAAATACAGGATTTCATATTTAATGTAAGGAGAATAAAAATTACCTGTGCTTCTTTTTTATTTGTACCCTCTTCTGAATCAGACAAGTGTTCTTGTTCGTTTTCATCACTCTAACAGAGAAAATTAATCGAGATTAATTCACATTTTATCAGAGAAGAAGAGGCTACTAAAATGGCCTGTTTTAACCTTACTTGTAACTTGATGCTTTTTCTAATACATTTTATTTCTGCAAAAAGTTTAAAATTTTGTCTTTTCTTGCTTGTAAGACAATTTTCAATACAATTTGCAAGCTTTTTAAAAATCTACACTCCCTTTTATGTACATGTTGTGGGTGCATTGGCACTATTCTATACTTGCCATCTCGCTTTCTTACAACTCTGAGCAGAAACAATTTAATTATTTATCCTCATTATTATAACATTTGACATGATTTATTTTATTAGACATCTAATCTATAATTTAAATCCATTTTTAATAAAATATACAATGTTACTCACTATTCAGTGAATTCTTATTATTCAGATTTCTTATTATTCAGATTTCATTAACACTGGGCTGTACTGTGTTGCTTGTTAGCAGAATGGACATTTCTGCATGAATAGATTTAATGTTCCATGCAGTTTTCAACGTGTCATTCAAATCTGGTTCAGTCTGTTGGAAGACTCTCCAGAGCAGATATTTGAGGCATAAGGAAAACACAGCTGAGAAAATTGTGACACGTGAATGCAGGATTGATAGAACTCATGATAAATGTATATAAATGTTAAGGTGATCCAATCTTGTATTTAGAATTGTTGTTAATACATTAATATCTAAGCAGCTCAGTTTTGTCCAAAAATTCTTACAACTGAAGGTTTTTCTATTGCACATAAATTTACTATACGACGTATAATCCATAATGAAAATAAATATATGTTCTGCCTAAGCTTCAATCCTATAATTTGCAACAATTCACTCTTATCACATTAGGTTACAACTAACACCACACCTTTTAGAATAACTTTTTATATTGTAAATAATGTTTTAAAGTCACACTTATTTAAGGCAATGTCTACCAACCAAATTAAACATTACTTGAAAAATTGTGTAATTTACAGTGTTGCTGATATGAGTAGATTGATGCTCAATAGCTAAACTACTGTATAGATAGGAAATTGATCACTGGACATAACCATCTTACTCTGAATATGGACATGACAAGCATAATGCATATTACATACAATATATCATGTTGTAACATTTACTAGAAAACATCTTACTAAGTCTTCTAAATTGTTTCAAAATGCATATTTAGGGATAAGCTTAATGTAATCTCACATCTTGAGTCCAAAAAGAAACTCCTGTTGATCTTCGTTTTTCTCTTGGCCGCCGTCTTTCTCTTATTGATTTTGTTTGTGATTTATCTTCTTCCTTTTCTTCTTCCTTCTTGTCTGCTTCTGCATAAGTAGTAAATGTTAATGATTTAAAGACATTCTGAAAGCATTCTGATATAACATATAACCTTCAATTGCAGTTCCTGAAACCAAGACAGCATCCAATTTTATGAAAGAATATTTAAATGTTTTTGATAAATATATAGTTTTTGACAAACCATTATTCTCATTATTTATAATTCTTCATTTCAGCCAATTCTATCTTCACCTCAGTGAAATAATGTATATATTTAACCTTGGATATCAAAGTCTAACATGTTTGCATACATCATGACATTTACAAACACAAATTCATTAAAGCATCCAGAGCACACTTATTTAGATAAGTATTTGTTTAGCCAGAAGCATCAAGATTTAGCGTGCAACAGACTCTTTGGAGAAAGATTTGCATTTAAGCTAGTTAATTCTGCTTTCTTTTCTATGCAGTTTTCACAAAATAATAAATATCCATTGGTACAAATAAATTTAATATAATAACAAAATCAAATCTTAACTTTCAAACTGATTGTTCAGCTTCAAAATGCTTTTATTAACTTGTACAATAATTATTAAGCATGGCTGCACAAAGCACATTACATTCCTTTGCTATCATGCATTTTATAAGTGTCTTTACCCTTGCATTAATTTAAGAAATGATAAACATCCAGGTACTTGTTTATTTCAGTGTTCCAGTCTTCAGGGCTGAAAAATGAATCTATGTTAAGGTGACACAATATTTAGCTTCAGCCACAATCTAAAATGCTTTAAAAAAAAAAGTTCCCACCACTCGCCTGAATTAAACTATGCAGCCAATGGCACTTGATAATAGGAATAAATTTATATTTGATCTATTGGATGCAATTAAAAATATTTTAATGAAAAAAGTATCCTAGCCTGCAATGCTGCAAGATTTCTATATGCTTTATTAGTTAGTTATTCATTAACTTCTCCAATAATCTTTTGAAGGACAGTTATTTTATTGGTAATGAAAAGAAAGCAAGGAAAATAAATCAGAGAAAATTTACCTCTCTCATTTTCTTTTGCTGCACTTCTTGAGTAAGCAGAAGTTATACCTATAATGCTATTTGGTCTATTCAATTGACTTGAAGAATTAGAAGAAGTAGCTAGTGAAGAAGTTGATGAAGCAGTTGAAGATGTAGTTCTATAACGATGATATGGCTTGTCAATAAAAAAAAATCAACGTCAGTTTTGAAGTATCAGAATAGGCGCACTTATCAAAATCATTCTCATACTGCTTTAGAATCATCATAATACTTATTCACACATTTTTAAAATATAAAATACCTCATCTAATGTTCGTGCATATCTTTGCCTGTAATCATCATCTTTAGTTTCAGATTCTTTCTTTTCCTCCTGTTTTTCTTTGTCTTGTTTTTCTTTTTCTTCTTTTTCTTTTTCTTCATTCTCTTGTTCTCTAGTTCGTATAGGACGATTTCTACCAATTGTTTTTTCAGCTTCCTGGAGATCAGTTAATGTTACACCCTAGAAAAGAATAATCCTAATGTTAACTTACTGTCATTATCCTATTTAATGTATTTTGATTTTCAAGCACTATTATGAAGTTTTTTAGTTAATTAGTGACATTCCAGGGATCTCTCTCTGATATAAATACTAGACACACCTATATTGCATAACAATTAAGGATACGCATTTCTGAAAAATAGTAGAATGCCATTAATGGTACAAGATTAAAATCCTTTTCATATTTTCATATAATTAATAAATTTTCATCATTTATGTTAATTCTATATTTTGTGCACAGGTATATGTAGCTAAATTCAAAGAAACACTAATGTGAATATGAATAATGTTATTTAATTAGAACATCATGACTGATTTTACATGGCTTTTGTGATTTTTTAAATATTTTAATCCATTGTATTTACACTGCTCATAAAGTCCAGCAATCATAGAATACAAATCAGTTAAAAGAGAGATATATGTCCCTAATCTAATTTTATGAGGAAAAACCCAAGGGAAGAGAAGAAAGTGGATAGAAACTATGGAGGGATCTCAATGAAAGAAGGAAATATGTTTCTACCCAAACACTAGGCTTAATAAGATTAATAATATTTAATTAAGACTAATGGAGAGCCGGTTTGGTCTAGTGGCTATGGTATCAGGCTAAAAACCTGCCTTAGACATGAGAGCAATTTGTGTGACTTTGGGCCAGTCACTTTCACTCAGCTCACCTCACCTCACAGGGTTATTATGGGGAAAATAGGAGGAGGAAGGAGTATTAGATATGTTTGCCACCTTGAGTTATTTATAAAAAATAATTAAAATGGGATAAATACAAGCAAACAAATAAACCTGAAGTGAACTTATGCCTTAAGAGAAAAATATTCCTTGTTTCTGTGCTAAATCATGTGTAACTTTTTTTTCCTCTTCCATAGCCTGTTTGCTGACTGGTAAGCAGAGAGAAGAGGTACATAAAACTTGGAGACTTAGCCTTGGTAGTTACCACTAATCCTTTTCATGGCAAAGCTCCCTTGCTCTGTCAAGGGCTTCTAATCTGGGGACCAAAAGGCAACTTCCCTCCTCTGCCTCATCTTCTAATACAATTATAACTATTTATTCTAGCTATTCCCACCTGTTCCAAATTTCATTATGGAGGGCTTTTTTAAAAAAACTACCTCAGTACTAGCCAATTTCATCATTTTTCAACTCTTTTATTTTGCAAATGCATCCTTTTCTGTAATTGGGAAAATCCCAGCAACTATACATTGAATGCGACTATTGAAACTAAGGCAAAGTTTAGAAAAAAGTTGATTAAATTTTTGTTTTAAAAACGTGATTAATATGGTAAGACAAATACACTAGGAGAGAATAAATGTAGCTCAGACTAACTGTGGAGTCCTTGATGCTTTCTGAGCTTGTTTGTTTGCTTGCAGACTTTTTTGTGATCCGTCTAGACAGTATCTTCAGTGCTATGCGGTGCAACGAACATACTGTATTATTTATTCTGATAATGAAATGTTTATGGGCAAACAACCAAGCCCAGAAAGCATCAAGGACTCCACAAACAGCACATTTCCAGATCACTATAAAATTCCATCACTTCTTTATATACCATATATTTTGGCAGGATCTAAAAAATGCAAAGCACACAATACCACCATTTTCTGAGATGGTTATAAGATACCAAAGATTATTGTACCTGTGTGGATCTTCTGGATTGCCTCGCTTGTCTTGATCTAGCTTTTCTTTGGGATTCTGATTCTTCATCCCGAACTGGAGTGAGGTATGACCTGGAATGAAATATTTTATTGTTGTGAGCCGCCCAGAGTCTCTGTGGAGTGGGCAGCATACAAATGCAAATGCAAATGCAAATGCAAATGCAAATGCAAATGCAAATGCAAATGCAAATGCAAATGCAAATAATAATAATAATAATAATAATAATAATAATAATAATAATAATAATAATAATAATAATAATAATAATAATAATAATCTATTAGGTAATACTTAGCATAAAATAATTGAACTTTTAGATAACACACACATGTGCACACAATTCCTTAAGTTTCTTGGTTAAATAATGCTAAGGCTGCAAATGCCTATGTTGTATTTCTATTTCTTTCATTAGACTTGAAAGGATGTTTGCATGATAATTAACCACACATGCTTAGCTCGACACACTATTTTTATCTCGAAGTACTATGAAAATAATTCACAAGTCCTCAACTTACAACCACAGTTGTGACCAGAATTTCTATTGTTAAGTAAGACAATTGTTAAGTGAGTCACACTCAATTTTACAACCTTTTTGCCATAGTTGCTAAACGAGTCACCTGCAGTTAAAGTTAATAACACGGCTGTTAAGCGAATCTGATTCTCCATTGACTTTGCTTGTTGGAAACTGACTGGGAAAGTCACAAATGGCGATCACATGACCATGTGAAACTGCAATCGTTGTAAGTATGTGTACTGGTTTTAAATCACTTTTTCCAGTGCTGTTCTAACTTCAAACAGTTGTTAAATGAATGGTTATAAGTCAAGGACTTATAAGTCAAGGACTACCCATATATAGGAGCCGAGGTGGCGCAGTGGTTAAAAGCAGCACTGCGACCTTCAGCTGATTGCTAGTTCAGCAGTTCAGCTGTTCAAATCTCACCAGGCTCAAGGTTGACTCAGCCTTCCATCCTTCCGAGGTCGGTAAAATGAGGACCCAGATTGTTGGGGGCAATATGCTGAACTCTGTAAACCGCTTAGAGAGGGCTGTAAAGCACTATGAAGCGGTATATAAGTCTAAGTGCTATTGCTATATAATTACCAGATAATTTTAAATTGTTGCTATTTTGTATGAATGTGATATCAAGACACCTGCAACACATTTTTTTTAAAAAAATAAAAAATTCTTAGAAACTTAAATTTATTATTTGATTCTGTGAAGTGTTCATACGCATCTTGACATGCTAGTGAGAGTGATGAACAAACCAAATGCCTAGAGTTTGAACTTACTTGCTTTTTAAACCTTTCTTTTACATTAACTGGCTTTTACATATAAAAAGCTTGGAACAGAAACAGTCATTATATGCATCATGCACCTAATCTTACGTATATTACATAACAACTGAGTTTCCATTACCTTTTTTTAATGTAAGTTATTCCTTTGTAAGCTTTGTGTTGAGAAGATCAAAAAACCTTAAGAATATTTATATTTACAGCTTACTTCATCATTTTACATTTTTTATTTAGGCATGGATTCTACTGTAGAATCTTAAAAGTTAATTGTAGCTCCGAATCTGCATTTGAAGTGCACACTCACACAATTTATATGCATACATGTATTTTTGTTGTACTTCAGAATGGTTCCACAGACTCAATGGATTGGAAGGAACCTTAGAGATCGCCTCATCTAACCTGTCAACACAGAGCAGCAATTGTATGAAGATGACTGACTGACCCAGTCCAGGGGAAAGTGCTGGGAAAGGGAGCTTTTTCTGGACTGCAGCTTTTTTTAATTTAAAAACAAGGAAACCGAGTTCCCTAAGTTCGTATGATTCTCCTGGGGTAGGAAGAGTCCCAGAATCATCCCACAAGATCCTCCGCACAGCGGCAGTCTGCAAGTAGACTTGGGGAGCAACACTCCAAAGTAGCCAGGTGAACTGTTCAGCTGGAGGATGGGGCTACTATCTTCAATATACTTAACACAGAAAAAAGATTGCTTGTGGTCAGGTAACTTTTCAACCGTGAAAATTTACCATCAGTTTTAAACATGATTCTGGAAATTGCTTAAGTAACAACTATACAGTTTAATGAGCCATGGTGGCTTAGTGGGTGGAGTGCAGTACTGCAGGCTACTTCTGCTGATCAACGGCTGGCAAATCTCACCGGCTCAAGGTTGACTAAGCCTTCCATCCTTCTGAGGTGGGTAAAATGAGGATCCAGATTTTTGTGGGCAATATGCTGACTCTGTAAACCGCTTAGAGAGGGCTGTAAAGCACTAGGAAGCAGTATGTAAGTCTAAGTGCTATTGCTATTATTAGATTTTAAAATTAATGTTTATTAATTAACACTACTTATTTAAAAATACACTATGAACTTAACTATTTAAACAAAATTCTTCCTATAAACTTTACTAATTCTAATATTCTTATACAATCTACCAAGTTAGCTTTGTACAGCTACCATGACACTTTGCCTTTTATTGGAAATCACACACAGAGAGAGACATTTTCATTTTAAATGAATAGCAAACTAAGTAACCATCATTGTCAAAAATCACAACATATTTTAAGAACAAGGCTGTGATACAATTTAATTCAACTTAAAAACCATTTATAAATAATAAAATATTATGATAGAAATTTATGCCTATAGTTTATTCTGACTGATTATTCATAATTTACTGGCCACTAGTTAGTTTTTGAACTTTGATTTGATATTAATAATAGTTTTAAAATCCCAAATATTGTGTTTCCCCAAAAATAAGACCTATCCCAAAAATAAGACCTAGCATGTTTTTGTAGGAGGATTGATTTAATACTACCTTGAAATGTTAGTTCAATTTATTACAGCTGGAGAATCTCTTAGTTTCTTTTTTTCCCTATTATTATTTTTTGCATTTCTATTTAGTAGTGTTTTTAAATAGCGACTAAATCAATCAAACTTCGCTTATAAAGGAAAAAGAAATTCTTCTCATGAAAATTCTTCTCAAAAATCTACAAATAATGAAAGACCATAACAATGGAAACATTAAATGCCACTCATTATCTTAAATTTAAAATATGCAAGGAGTTACAGAAAGCACAAATAACATACCTTATTTTAGAAAAGTACAGTATAACTGAACCGTGGTTTGAATGTATATTTAGAACGAAGCATACTAATATCTTATCTATACAAGAAAAGTAATATTTTTATAATGTTTACACACCTGCGTCTCTCCCTGACTTCTGAAGATGACACAGTACCAGTAGTAGTTGTGGTCAAGGCAGTAGTAGTAACCCCAGTATTTACAACTGAGGGTGCAACAGGAAGAGTCAGTGCTGTAGAAACATTGTCTTTGTCTTTCTCAGTGCTATCGTCAGCCCATAAACGATTTGAGGTACTACAGGATCCCAGCAAAAACAACAAATGAAAAAGAAAAATGGCTAAGCAATAAAAGCAGTTCACTAAAAGAGTGTGATACAAATAAATGGGTTTTTTTTTATTTTTTAAAAAATATGCAAACTTGCTAAGCTCTGCTTTAGAATTATCCAAATGTTCCAAGTCAATTTTACTAGACTATCTTTTCACTTTATTTCTCAAGTACTGATGTTATTATTATGCAATGACGCATAGCTATTTTTTTTATTTTTATTTTTCTTCATTAAACATCTAAATATTTTAGACGCATAGCTATTCAAAATATCAAAATCTAAGTATCAAAATATTTAGACGCATAGCTATTCTTTTTATGTGAATATTATTTGGATTTTGGGCCAGGAGACATATGTAAAATGACAAAATGATGCATTGAAATTTAAACATAATATGGCTAAAATAATACACTGAAATGTCAAATTATATTAACATGTAGTAATACTCTGCCAGTTAGAGATGTTTTAGGCTAGAGGTGGTTGGTGCAATGACAGAGAAGACACCACCCCTCACGCCGCTCGAGTCTGTGATTTTAGTCTTAATCCTTGCAATTTTAATTGTTCTTAAATTTATAATTGTTTTTATATTTCTATTTTTATTATATTGTAAGATACCCAGAGTTGCTTTAGATAGCAAAATGGGCGCTATATTTAATAGTTAAATAAATTGAAATAAATTGAAATAAATTGAAACTATGTTTATATTCTAGTTGAATATATATTCACAGTTGAAACTATGTTTATATTCTATCATCTTCAGTGCAAAGAACCCAGATAAACTACCCAACATTTCCACTTCTTGATCAGTGAATAAATGTTAGTTATCCTCAATCATATCTAAATAATATTATCATAATTGGATATACACACAAATAATGCTATGAAATTGGCAGAACAGCAGTATATAACCCATGGCTTTGATTTCTACCTAATCACATGCACATAGACACAAGGACCTCCTTCAAATTACATTTACTCATCCTATCGGGTCCTGCAGGAGAGGCATGGAGAGCTCCATTACCAAGAAATGTCATCTGAAAGAGCACTTTTTCTATCATGTCTTTGGAACATGATCACCCCCACCCCACTCCGGAAATCAGAATGGCTTCGACCCTGCTGACTTTTCATAAAGTCCTGAAAACACTGTTTTGCCATCAGAGGTGAGGAGTTAGAAGTGGGGCAGAGCCTGTGCCGTAGCCTTATTGACTGTTTTTGATGGCTATGAGAACACCTCTGCTATGGATTTTGTTGGATGGCCTTTTAAAAATATTTCATGGCTCTGAAATTGTAATTACTCTATTGTTTTGGTAAGGTTTTTTTTAATATATATTTTTGTGAGCCACCCAGAGTGAAGAGATATGAGATGTGAGGCAATATAAATGGATTAATTAAATACATATACACACACACATTTTTAAAATGCAGTGTTTCCCCGAAAATAAGACATGTCCCAAAAATGATTGAACTCGCGAGATGTTCTCTTTTAGAACGGGCTGCCCTGGAGACAACACCGAGGAATGCAACGGAGGTACTGGGACAAGTGTCTGGTAGGACGCCCGCACCGCCCCGCCAAGCCCCAAATCGAGCCCCAGCCCGAGACGTACCACTTACTGGAGTTTGGCAGCTCCGTGGTCTCTCGGCTTGTCTGTTTGCAAGGTTTTTTCCCCTAAACAGACTAGCTGAGAGACCACGGAGCTACCAAACTCCAGTAAGTGGTGCGTCTCGCGCCCCGCCCCGCCTGCACCCCAAAAATAATAAGCCACCCCCCAAAAATAAGGCCAGGGGCATTTGGGGGGGGGGTCAAAATATAAACCCCTGTCTTATTTTCGGGGGGAAATGGTAGCAATGTTGGCCTCCAAAAAAGCAGATATGGGAATTAAAATGGGTCAATCTAAAAACTTTTTTCTGGTCTCTGGGATAAAGTAAGGTGGAGTCTGTCAGAAATCATTCTTAAGATCAATATCTCAGGCAATACTTAAGGAATGTTCAAAACCAACAGAAATCAGTGTATTAAATAAATACTCCAGTTGAAGCTATGTTTATATTCTATCATCTTTAGTACAAAGAACCCAGATAAACTACCCAACATTTCCACTTCTCGATCATTATTTAAGGTACAAATAAGTGAATTACGCCAAGAAAAAAAGAATTTATCTTAGAATCAGAGCACTACTACAACTTGAGTTGAAAATTAATTTAAATGCACATGTAGTATTACTCTGGCCTCAAATGCTTTTAGTCCACCTGTAGGCACAAAATCAGCACAAAACTGCAGGCCCAGTACCTTATGCACAAAAGCTCACATTAATCTCACCTGCTTTGCATGGCTGATGTTGCTGAACCTGTTGTGGCCTTTGCAGCAGTGCTTGTACTAGAAAGCAGATTTTTCTGAAGACCAGTGAGAGAGGTAACAGTTGATATAGATGTAGTATTTGGAATACTAGTATTAATCAAGTCATCTTGTCTTCTACCAAAGGAACTGCTACCAAATAAAAAAAAATTAAAGTATTTTTACACTGATTTTTTGACCAAATGACAATTAAATCCACTAAAAGGAAAAATGATAATTATAATACATGACTACTACTTTCCCCCTCTTCTAAATATGATTACAGTCTTAACCCAGTAAAACAACATCCTTGCGTATATCCATGTAATACATATTTATCAAATGGTAAGGATATAATTATTAATACTATTTTATATATTTAATAATAACTATAATTACAACTATGCAGGTAAAAGCAAGCAAATGAAATTAATTAAAAATGCAAGTTTTATGAAACCAAAAATTAGTAACTTATATACTGGTTATAAAGTAATAAAAATTATAAAGCAAATTAATTAGTGAAAAACTGATACCTACCTAAAACATTTATATCAATGAAAAGCAATCCTATTTCTATTGTTGCTTCCAGTAACAGGAAAGACAATATTCTTACATTTATTTAGTCCATTACATTATGGAAGACTTAAAAAAACCCCAGTGAATTACGTAAAATGCGCCTTTTAGTTATTAATATTAAAAGAAAGAAAACACTAAATTTAACATGATTCCTGACAAAAGAAAAGCAAGTAGAAAAAAAATTACAAACCCAGAGAAACATCTTAGAGAATAATACCCCTGCCCCAACCTCTCATATGTGATCTCATACCAAAAGATGGGGGATAAGACCAAAATCAACTTTCACGTCAAACAAGTACAGAAATCATTGTAGTAAAGAAGTAATTGTTATTTTTCATTTACAGAAAACTATTCTTTTTATGTATTCAGTATAAATTACATATACTAAATATATTATTCAACTATGTATTGAAATATATTAAAATAGTTAAACATTGTTGTTCTTTAAATTTCTCTTTGATTAAATTATACTCAAAATCAAGCACTCACTATATAGCTGAAAGAAAAAATGTTAATATTCTTTTACACACTTGTTTTTTGCTAATTCTGGAATATACCTATTATAAAGCAGGGGTGTCAAACTCGTGGGCCAGATGTGTCACGTGCTGGCCCCGCTTGGTTTAGGGAAGGGGGAAAAAGTCCTGATATGTCACGTTATGCCGCGAGTTCGACATCCCTGTTATAAAGTGTTATTTATTTACCTTTTCTGATAGCTTGAATTTAGTGATGTGGTTCCTTCATTTGAGATATTTTTCTTTGCATCTTCTTCCCATTTTCTTCTAGTATAAGAACCACTACCACGTATTATACTGGCTGAAGTATCCCTATTTTCTTTCTCTTCAATATCTGATGTACTGGCCAGCCGTCTTGGTATTGTAGGTGCCACATATGCAAGCCTGGTTGTTTTTGTATCTCTCTCCTGAAATAATTTTTAAAATAATATTTCAGTTACAACCAATTTAAAGTTTTATTTTTTAAAGAACCGATTTCCTCCATAAAATAAGTATATTCATTCTTGATATATTCCATGATAAATTTACAATTTCCTCCAATCAATTTTACAGAACAGTAAGCTAAGGGCTTCATGAAATTAATCTAAGGACTGTGTATCTCATGCTCTTGCCCTAAAGTATCATCATCAGCTGACCATGCTTCTAAATTGGATAATCAAGCCAGATTTTGCACAACAGAATTAATGTACCTAAATTTGACATCAGGTCCCAGAATAAGGACAAAATAATATCAAAGTATTTCAGCTTTCCAGGACACTCCATTACAGATTTTCAAAGAAGCTATTTTGGATAATCAGCACAAATGAGTGCAAAACTGCTTAACTCACATACTTCAAAAACTTCCGGACTGTGTGCGCATGTCTGTCTGCCTGTCTTGTCTATCAAATTTATATGACTATCTCAGAAGATCTCAATAATCACAATGAGGACTTCCGGTTTGGAGCGCTTCATCGCAGACATCCCTCGTTGGATGCCTTTCCGATCTTTGTTAAAAGCCGCCAGAACAGCTGTCTGGCGGCTTTAAAATCTCTTCCCCGGGCAAAGGGGAGAGATGAGAGCCTGACAGGTGGGGTAGAGCCCCCCCAGCGCCCTAGGAGCCATCTGGTAGGGCGCGAAGGGAGAGCTCCCCATGTAGCCTGTCTCCAGCTCCGAAGATCAGGAAACCTCTGCTTTTGCAGAGCTAGATGTCGTGACCAGCCGCTGCTTCAAGAATGGGATTTATAATTATATTTAAACTACAGAAGCAGACAGAGAGAAACAGGTGTGAGATGGGCAAGTACTGAAACCTCTTTTTTCCTTTTTTTTTCAACTCCTGGGCTAGCTTTCACTTCGGCAAAGGAACAAAGGAAACAGAGTAACAATATGGCGATTGAGAAGTGAAAGTGACTTTCGTTTTCCCAGAGGCTTTTTTTTTTCCCTCTCTCTCTCTTATGGAAACTTTTAACTTGGAAAAATGGTTTTTTTTCTCTCTGTCTCCTAACTCTGGATTAAAGTTATAATAGAAATATTTCCAATAATAAAAGATTAGCTGATTTTTAAACTGGAAAGAACTTTAATCAGGCATCTGGCTTTCTTTCTTTTTTGTATTCTTTTGAAACACCAATGGCTTCAAAGTCTGGAAAGATTGTTTTGACTAAAAGAAATGACTATTCATCTGGATATATTTCTAAAATGCAACTTAACACTGAGCTAACACCTCCACAGCTTTTGACACCTGAAAATTTATTAAATAATTTAAAGATTATGAAACATGAACTTACTTTGGAATTTAACCAGAAAATAAGTGAGATAGACAAAAAGATGCAGGCTGCTTTGAAGAATATGAATCAACAACTAAGATTTGATGTGTTAGAGGTTTGCAAAGGCTTAGCAACAAATATTGAAGTTTTGGCAGAACGTATTGAAACAAATAAACAAGCTTTGGCAACTTCGGTGAATTACATAGATAAAATCCAGAATGATATTGCAAATTTTGAAAAAGAGGTCTTAATGACTCAGTTCAGATCCATGGAAGTTGCTATAAGGATTAGAGGTTTGAAAGAAGGATTATATGAAAATTTAAAAGGCAGGATGGTTGACATATTGGATCAGGTGTCTGGAATTTCTAAAGCGGAATTGGCTACACAAATCGACAAAATATACAGAATCAACTCCTGGTACGCTAAACAAAAGCATTTACCAAGGGATATTGTCATATATTTTACCACAAGAGCTCTACGGAACAGAATTATACAAGCAACGTTTAACAATAATCTTATGGTGAATGGTCAGGAACTAAAGATTTGGAAAGAAATCCCCTCTAAAATGCTTAAAGCCAGAAAAAGCTATACTTTTTTGATTGATGAATTTAAGAGATTAAATTTACAATATAAATGGGAAGCGCCAGTTGGAGTAGCAGTGAAATTTTCTGGAAAAAGATATCGGCTCAACACGATAAAAAAAAGCTACTGAATTTTATGTCAACGTTCTAAAGGCTGATATATCCAAGATTCCAGAGGAAGGATGTATGAAAATAAAAGAGGAGGAGGAGGGGAAGCCACCTTTGATGGATCAAAAGGAAATAGATTCAAAAATCCAAAAGGAGTGCCTGAATCAGATAGCTGGGGAAAAGGAGATGGAGGTTTGGGAGTAGACGGGAGACGACTCGACAAATTTGAATTTATTGAACTATTAAAAGATGAACTATCAAGATACAAAACGATGTGATGTTGAAATATATTGGATGGATAGAGACTAATATGATTGTATTTTATCTTTTCCCTATCTAATGATTACTTATGCAATATTTAGTTAAGTTTTATATAATTTTGAGGTTATTTTTAATGTTGATAATATTAGATATATATAGTTTGTTGAAGATTTGTTTATTGTTTATTCTTCTTTCATTTTCTTTTTTTGTTTATTGAAGTTAGTGAATTAATTTAGAATAATATTATCTTATTAATATCATGATGAAATTTAATATTTGATGATCACTTATGTAACATTTAGTTAAGTTTTATCTTAGAGGTTATTTTTAATGTCAATAATATTAGTTTAAGATTTGTGTATTTTATATTTAGTTATTACTTATGTAACATTTACCTTGTATAAGATAGAGGACTGAAGGGAGGAGGTAGGAGGTTTGTTTGTTTGTATTGTTAAAGAGTTTTCTCTTTCTTTCTTTCCTTTTTTTTTCTTTTTTCTCTCTTTTTTGTATCTTTACTATTGTAGACAAATGCGATATATTAGCACTGTATAATTTGGAGTTGAAGTTTTTTAAAAATAGTGTTCTTTTTTTCCTTTTTTCTTTCTCTTTTTATTAACAATTTAAATTTATTATTATGCCCTGTATTATCTCTGGGAAGTCCGGGGGGGGAGGTGGGGAGGGAAGGGGGTGGGTTTGGGGGGGGGGAGAAAAAAACAAAAATGTTTGTACTTTATATTTAATATTTTGCTACTACTTATGTAAGTTTGTACTAATAAAACTTTTTTGAATAAAAAAAAAATAATCACAATGAGTTTTAAACAAATTACAACAGTTGATAAAATACTTGCTTTCTGCATCTGCATAACTAGTCTGTTTCTTTTCCCCTACTGCCATCCTAATTTAAATGCTACATCAATTTAGCTATTCCAGGCATTAGAGTGAGTTGTAGTTTAGAAAAGCTTACGCCTTTTCTTAATTTGAAAAGATAGTACCAGACTCCTTCTGATTTATACTTTAAAATACTTATACATTAAAATCTAGAAAGCTGATTAGTTGCTAAACCTGAACTAAAATACAGAAAGGGCAATAACAAGATAATTTCATAGAATTACTTTCCCTCCACAAAGCATATACACTGCACCCTCAAACTTATTAGTAACAGATATCTGGGGAGAGATGGAAGAGATGCCATAATTTTTCTGAAAGACACTAGTTGGCATATACTAATCAAGAATCAAAGAAAAAGACACAGAAAGACACCGGAAGCCCTGCTCCTCACTGAGATTTTATGTTTCAAACTGACTTTAGCATTCATGCAGGTAAAGACCTTAACCCATAAATTATGGACATAAAAATCTGGTCTGCATTTTCATAGTCTGGTTGTCACTCAAACATGTACTGCTTTGGTTTGAAATCACTACCAAGAGTAACTTAATTAACAATAACTTAATTATGTTGCAAATTTTGGAGGAAAACAGTTACCTTGTCTTTGTTATCTAATGAAGATGACAATCTAGGGCTTGAAGCTGAACGTATAACACCTGTTGAATCTTTTTCTTTCTGAGTTTCTTTGCTAGCTGTAATTTCTGCCAGAGCCCCGTAACTGCCAGTCTTTCGAAGACCCAATCTCCAAGAAGCAGGAGACTCATCTTTTCGTTCTTCTTCTTTGGGAGAAATCTTAGTTGAAGTTGGAAACTGCAAAACACAGAGTTGCTTTTTTATAAGCTTGCTTCCAAGCATCCACCGTGCAGTCAAACGTTTAAGAAAGGACATGCACAGACCAGAAAACAAGAAATTCTAGAATCTCAACAACAATAACAGGTTTTTTGCTCTGTTCACTGACAAGTATACATAAATCAGAGAAATAGCATCATTCTGCTTAATTACATTGCAACCATCTTTAATACCAAAACAAGGAATAGTGGCTAAAATATAAGTTTATGTGTTTCAGAATGAAGGTATGATACACAATCACTCAATACACACTTAGAGAACAGAAGTTCAGGCAAGCAACTCTGTGTTTTGCTTTGTGGAAATTGTGAAGGTTAGAACTCTATCATGTTCAAACCACATTTATACAACATGGATGCTATATTTAAGGAATATAGCAATTAATATTTGCATTCTTCCACTTATCTTTATAAAACCTTAAAGATGCAAAAATAAACATTACAGATGACTTCATCAGAGGGACATAAACAGCAACTATGTGAAGCCTGATTTAAAATTATGTAGATTATTTGGAAAATAATTCTAGCAAGCCTCCTTTAAAAAATCTCTTTAAAATGTTCTGCTACTCAGGATACTGTCCCCCATCCACCCAAGGAATACTTTCCAAATAAAGCAACAGTGAAAAATATATTATCTTTAAAAGTATTGCTTTGTTAACACTCTTATCCTCTCTCCAAAAATGAAAGGCAGGGTTCCTTCCTAGCCAATTAGCAGCAATGAAAAAGTTTAATGATTAAAGTATAACTATGAAGATGCTGGATTTCTTATGTGCAATAATATTGCAATATTGGCTGGATTCATAAATTGCACTAAACTGTGATTATGATGTATAATGTTTCATCAGTAATATGCAATGGTCTGGATTGCAACAGTGCAAAACACTAAAACTGTGATGGCGAACCTATGGCATACGTGCCACAGCTGGCATGCAGAGCCCTCTGCGGGCACGCAAGCCGTCGCCCAGCTCAGCTCCACCGTGCATGCCACTGGCCAGCTGATTTTTGGGATGTACGGGGGCACATGTGGGAGATGCACGTGCATGCATGCATGGGGGGTGCACACGTGCTGGGGTGGGGGGAGAGCGCGGGGGTGGCGCGCTTCCCACAGCCCCTTTTGGGTCTCAGGAGGCTCAGGAGGCTGCAGGGAGGCCTGCTAGGCCCAAAACGCACAGCCCATATTTGGTCCCAGGGGGCTGCAGGGAGGCCTGCTAGGCCCAAAACGGGGCATGGGGGGGGGTACAGCACACACACCCATGGCCCGTTTTTGGTCCCAGGAGGCTGCAAGGAGGCCTACTAGGCTCAAAATGGTAGGGGGTCACATGCACATGCATGGGGGGATGGGGAGTTGTGCACACATGCACGGGGCGCATTGCATTATGCATTGCACGTGCATGTGCGGGGCGCGTTGCATTATGCATTGCATGCGCACGTGCTGTTGCACGCGCACGTTCAGCACACAACAAGAAAAAGGTTAGCCATCACTGCACTAAACCATTAATGTGGTTTTGTATAATGTATGAATGCAATATTTCCAGTAGTCCATACAATAATTTGTTTGATGCTTTATTTTATTAAAGAAATATTTATTTAAGCTGAGAAAATAAAGTCAAATAATGGGGATGAATGCAAACAATAATTGCTTCTGTCAAAGTTCAATAATTTGAGCTTTTCTTTGGGTCTATAAACAGGTCACCTAAGACACTCTAATTTTCAATCATTTTAATTCTAGAATTTCATACTTTATGAGGTTTTTAATTTCAAAATAACTAATTTTTTTTTCAAAGGTTAGCTTTAAATATTGCACTATGAATACATACTTGCCATGATGCAAAAATAACACTGTTTAAAATCATGCAATTACGATGCCAACATTGGAATTAGCAGTTGTTATTTGGTAACCTGGAAAAAGAAGCTAAACATACAATGCCCTCACCAGAGACTTTTCACCTTTACTTGGCACAAGAATAATGCCAGTTCTGTGTAAGCCCTGCCTCCATGATGTAGGATCTACAGAGTCCATCACAGGCATGAGAGGAGAGGGAAAGTCATACTAAAGCCAACGGGACAGCACACATAAAAGAGATACAAAGATTGAAGAAGAAAATGATGTTTGCCTTAAAAAGCTACATGTATTTGTACCCTATTTATTTTTCACAAAAATGCCCTAGACACTTTGTTTAAATTTATTTAATCAAAAATGCCTAATGACAATAGAATTAATTATTGAAATATAGAATTAAAGTATATTAAAATGTTGATGTAAGGATTCACAAAAAATTCTCCTCATCCCTTGACTCTAACATATTCTTGAATGAGGAATCCACTTTAGTACTTCTAATGTTGGAAGACCCCCAACCATGTACGAAAAGGAAATCAAGAAGAAAAATGGGAAGAGAGGGGTGAGAAAAGCAATAAAGTCAGAAGAAATAGAGTTGTAGAATAAAATTGATACTCATTCTCTTTCTATTTTCATTTTCACTAAAGATCACCACTACTTGATCAAATTAACAGAGGCATGGATAAAAGTTCCCTTAGTATTGCAACTAGATGTGGAAATAGTTGAAACCTACAGCTATGTTATAAATTAATTGATGCTTCTCCATATTCACAAAATATATAGAAAAGTACAGATGTGCTATCTTCTGAATCTAAACCCAAAAGATGCTTCAGATTATACATATCAGCACCTCATTAAGGAATACACAGCTTAAAAATATTTTTCCTTGGACTGCAAAGTTATAATGCAAGTGCAGATAGACACATCTTTAGAGTTGTGCCAAGAGATGCAGTAAGCACACTAAGAAATGCCCTCCGTGCCCCGTTTTGGCTGGCAGAGTGCTGCAGAAGGCGTCCATCCTGTCTTCCCCCTGCTCCCTACCCCCCCACCGGCATGCAGAGGAGAACTACAATGCTGATCTGGCCCTCAAAGAAATCCAGTTTGACATCCCTGATCCAAGTGATTCTTCTGAAGACAATTGTTTCCCAGTTGCTAAAGGGAGTGAAGAAGCACCAATACTAAGAATGGAGACTCTTCCATCCAACAATCTATTCCAGACTCCTACTCCTACTCCTACTCCTTTGAAACAGAAAAGCAACTGATATACTTCCTGTCAGAAAGAAGCCAGGGCCTACTGTATGTGTGGCCTATGAGTTATGGATTTCTTTACTTGACAGTGACAATTCAACAATACTTGGTATTTCTTCTCTCAATGGAAGTCAAGGCTTCCCAACGGGGAAGTGAGAAGTGTTGGCACTGCAACTTGCAGAATTCATAACTAGAGGAGCTATGCTATCTGCAAATTCTGGCAGCTGCAGTTACCAGCACACTTGTAGGGTGCCAAATAGGGCAAAGGTGACTTTTATCATCAGACTGAAACACCTGTAAAAAAATTTATGAATAAAATTTTGCTTTTTAAATAGATATTTAATTACATACAATTAAATGTTAGTACTAGTAAATGAATAAAAGCATCTTTTACCTTTTTAAGAGGGGATGTAGGTGTCACTTGACCAGTAGGAACAGATGGTGTTGTTACAACAATCGAAGAAGCTTGCACATTGGCAGTACTTGAATTATTGGCTATAGATTTGTTCTTTTCTATAAAAAAAATCATTCAGAGTTTATATAATATAAATGAACTATCCGCAGCTATCCCATTCTCTCAAAAGGCATTAGTTTAAACCCCAAAACCAAAGAGCTAATTTTGTTAAGAAATATTTCTAATTATTGTAACTACTCGCAAAATTATCACCAAATAGTACTTATGATGAATCCTCATAGTTCTGGCCATCCCTGTTATCACAAAATTGTAATCCAGTGCTTGGTGCCCATCTCACAATTATGATGTTGCAACAAGCCATGGTCACATGATCATTATTTCTGATGTTCTCTGCCAGCTTCCCACAAAAACAAGAGAAGCCAACAGGAATCTAGAAGATGTGATAGTGCTTTATCTTCAGTCTTACATTCATCTTCCTTGTATAGTTTCTTGTAAAACTCATAAATTATATCCCCCCCCCCTTCGTTTTGGTTCATTATATTTCCCTCTTCATTGTGTAACTTGCTAATCCACCTTCTGTCTTTCTGTTTTTTCAATCTGTAGGCTAACCATCGCCCAGGCTTATTTGCATTTTCGAAGACATTTTGTTTACTATATTTTATTTGCTGCGCTGTCTTCCTTCTCAATGATGTTCAACTTAAGTTTGATTAAGTCCATTTGTTGTTTCAACTCACGTCTTTGGCGTTCCTTTTGTAATTCTTCCTCTAGTCTGCCAAATTCCTCCTCTAGACTTTTCTGCCGGTTTCTTTTTTTATATACACTTTTGCCATATAGGCGATTGCAATACCTCTTATGTAAGCTTTTGCCAGTCTCATAGATTTTGACTATTTGTCAAACTATTCACTAGGCTGCATTACTATTAGTTTTTCTCATCGTTCCTATCACCCATCTCCTCCCACTTATGACTGTATGTCTGTAACTTGTTGCTTGTATCCTTACGATTTATATTAATATTGTTTCCTGATTGCTTACTTGAACCCTATGACAACCATCCGTGACAAATGTATCTTTTCTTTTATGTACACTGAGAGCATATGCACCAAAGACAAATTCCTTGTGTGTCCAATCACACTTGGCCAATAAAGAATTCTATTCTATTCTATTCTTTCTTATTTTCCTGGAAGAGCATTTGTTCTTCCATTTTCAATTTAAATTCTTTATGTTTTAAAATTGACCTTTTTAAGGTCCACTTCCTTTTCTTTTGTCCCTTCCATCTGATTTTCACTGGGTTGTGGTCTGCCTAGAGGTTCTTATCAATTATAACTTCTTCCACGTCCACATTTAATTCTGTTGACATCCAGACCATGTCAATTCTAGACCACGAATGATGTCGACCCGAGTAGTAGGGATACTGATTTTCCCCCAAGTTTCTCTCTCTCCAACTATCCTGAATGTTCAATTCCTCTGCCATTTTTAAAAAAGTATTAGGTAAAGTTCTTCTAATTCCTTTTCTTATTTTTTCGCTTTTGTAATCTAAATTTCTATCCACTAATTGCGTTGAAGTCCCCCATGATGCAAATACTATCATTTTCTCTCTCTCTCCAATGTCATGATGTGAATATTGCCAGTTTGTGCAACTCTATGTTTCCTAAGGTTCCTGTATTTATGATCAAGTAGACATGTGATATGTTTTACTATGCATGCGTGCATTCCAGGAGTTTTTGTCAACTCCCATTTCTTCCCTTCTCTTCTCCATTTCTGCCGAAGGCAGACGTGACTTCATTAGCTGACAAGATGTAGCTTATTAAGGGTCTATTTTATTATTTTTGTACTGAAATAAATATTTTGTTAATTAGATTTGAATCTTGGTTTTATTTTTCTAATGCGAATGACTTCAAAGAAGCAAGATCCAAGATCACCTCTGATAGGAGAAAATCCTATTTTGACATCCAATAACATTCTGTAACTTCTTGTAGAATTGTTTTTGCCCCTCATTCGGGGCATAAATTCCCACGAGGACAATCCGTTTTTGGTTTAATGTTACTTCTATTATTAAAATCCTGCCTTCATCGTCTTTATAAATTTGTTTTACCAGAATTCCCTCCTTGATATATGCCACTACTCCCCCCCTTCTTCTGTTGCGATAATGATGCAAACATGTTTCCCAATTTGGGGTAGGCCAATAGATGTTCATGCTGTCTCTTTATGTGTGTTTCTTGTAATATTGCTATATCAAAATTCATCTTACTAAGTTTCTTAAGGATTTTTTTTCCTCTTTGGGGGAAGAGTTCAATCCATTAACATTCAAGGATAATATCTTACTTCCTGCATATCTCTACCTATATCTAGGTCTTGTCGCCCTAGTTGATCTAGCCTCTTTTGGTTCTTTGAGTCTACCCTCATAATATTCAATTTTTCCTCCTCTCACACTTTCCTTCTCTCTAGTTTGCACTACCTTTTCTTACATATCTTGTACTCCTATCTCGCCTTCTTCTCTTACTTCTCTTTCTTCTCTTTCTTTTTCACTACCAAAGTTCTGCTTATAAAATTCTTCTGCTTTATCTATCATGTCTATTCTAAATCTTTTTTCCTATTGCCATATTCATGGCAATAATGGCCGAAAGGCTAAAAATGTTTTTGGATGAGTTCATCCATCCTGACCAAAATGGTTTGCCAAAAAGGCAAATAAGAAATAACATTAAGACTATATTGGATGTGTTGGAATACTATGAAGTCCATAGTGAGAAGCAAATGGCGTTGATATTTGTAGACACACAAAAAGTGTTTGATAATGTTAATTGGGACTTTATGCTGAGCCAGCTAAGATACATGGAATTCGGTGAAAACTTTATAAATATGTTTAAGGCAATTTATTCCAAACAAGAGGCTAGAGTGGTAGTTAACGGTGAAACACAAAGTTTTAAAATCCAAAAAGGCACAAGACAAGGGTGCCCACTGTCACCATTATTGTTTGTATTATCCCTAGAGGTATTGACTAGAACAAGGGTCGGCAAACTTAAATACTCAAAGAGCCATTTGGACCCGTTTCCCACATAAAAAAACCCACCGAGAGCCACAAAACCTGGGTAGGCGTGGCCAATTTGACATCACTCACTCCCACCCAGTCATATGACTCCCCTAGCCACGCCCACCCAGCCGGTCATTAGGACAGAGAACTGGGAACCACAAAACCCTTTTCTCTCTCTCTCTCTCTCTCTCTCTCTCTCTCTCTCTCTCTCTCCCCCTCCCTCTCAGCTCTCCCTTTCCATCTCTTTATCTCTCTCTCTCCATCCATATCTATCTACCTATCATTTATCTATCATCTATCTGTCTGTCTGTCTGTCTGTCTGTTTGTCTATCTATCTATCTATCTATCTATCTATCTATCTATCTATCTATCTATCTATTCTATCTATCTATCTATCTTCTCTCTCTCTCTCATCTCTCCCTTTCCATCTCTTTATCTCTCTCTCCATCCATATCTATCTACCTATCATCTATCTACCTATCATCTATCTATCTATCTATCTATCTATCTATCTATCTATCTATCTATCTATCTATCTATCTATCATCTGTCTATCTATCTATCTATCTATCTATCTATCTATCATCTGTCTATCTATTTATCTATCATCTGTCTGTCTATCTATCTATCTATCTATCTATCTATCTATCTATCTATCTATCTATCTATCTTCTCTCTCCCTCTCATCTCTCCCTTTCCATCTCTTTATCTCTCTCTCCATCCATATCTACCTATCATCTATCTACCTGTCATCTATCTACCTATCATCCATCCATCCATCCATCCATCCATCCATCCATCCATCCATCCATCCATCCATCTATCTATCTATCTTCTCTCTCTCCCTCTCATCTCTCCCTTTCCATCTCTTTATCTCTCTCTCCATCCATATCTACCTTATCATCTATCTACCTATCATCCATCCATCTATCTATCTATCTATCTATCTATCCATCCATCCATCCATCCATCCATCCATCCATCTATCTATCTTCTCTCTCTCCCTCTCATCTCTCCCTTTCCATCTCTTTATCTCTCTCTCTATCCATATCTATCTACCTATCATCTATCTACCTGTCATCTATCTACCTATCTACCTATCTACCTATCTATCTATCTACCTATCATCTATCTATCTATCTATCTATCTATCTATCTATCTATCTATCTATCTATCTATCTATCTATCTATCATCTGTCTGCCCATGGTTTTATTCCCTTTTTGTACCAGATACTGAGCTGGGACGGTGACAACACAGTGAACAAAGTCCTTTGCGAGTCGGCTTGGATCCCGAGCGGGGGCTCTATAGGGCAGAGCAATCTCTTGGGCCAGCCGCTGAGGAAATACATGGCCAGAGGGTCAACCCGGCATCCTGGCCAGGCGCCGTCCCAGCAGGCAGAAACGGCGGCTGGAGCCTGAAGGGTTTTCATCTGGCTCGGGCGGCCGGGACGCTCTCGGCGCTCCCGAGAGGTACCAGCATAATAGCAAAGGGATGGAAGCTCCACTCGGAGGCCGGCGTCGCCCCTGGACAGACTGAGAGGCGCTCGGAAGAGGAAGGGAGTCGGAGCTGCCTTTCTGGCGGGTTGAAGCAACGGGACGTGGGAGAGGCGTTCTAAGCGGAAAGGACAGTTACAGCTCGAGACGGCGTCCTCGCGACGTCGCCTTAACTTTGCGAGTGCCTCGCACTCTCCCCGCCGCGGCTTCCTTTGCCTCGGCCGCCGCCGCCATCATCTTTTTCTTTCTGCTACGTCGGCGTCTGGCGAGGGACAGAAAGGGGGGGCAGGGTGAAGAAGGAGAAAGAGCGAGCGAGAGACGCATACAACCCGAAGGAGGGAGCGAGCCCTGTTTGCCTCGGGACTGCAACTCAGTACTGGTTGGGGAAAAGGAGCGGCAGCTGAGCGCAGAGCTTTCAATGTTGCGGAACATAGGTACGTGAACGTTCCGAGGCTGTCGAGCGGCTTTGATGTTGTGGAACGCCGAGGGACCGAACGTTCCAGGGTCGCTTTGCCGACTCCAAAAGCCGCTTTTAGGGGCGGCTTTTGAAGTTGGTTCATTGGAAGCCGCCTCTGCCTCTGATCAGAACGAGGGCGGTCCTGCCTGCTTTTCCTCCGATGGGAATCATCGCGCAAGATTCAGGCTGGGGGGAGGTGGAATCTCCCTGGGCTAGGCAAGGGAAGGGAGGGCGAGGGGCGGGGCAGTCAGTGATGGGACAGGGAGCCATGGCAGAGGGTCCAAAGAGCCACTTTTGGCTCGCGGGCCGCAATTTCCGACCCCTGGACTAGAATAACCCAGAAAGATAAACAAATTAAAGGCTTAGAAATTAAGAAGGAAAATTTTTAAAATGCAAACATTTGCAGATGACCTTGTGTTTATTATAGAAGAGCCACCACAGTCTGGTGTGAGGCTAATGGAAGTACTGGGAGAATATGGCGAAGTAGCTGGCTTGAGGGTAAACAAGGAAAAAACCAAAATGTTAGTTAAAAATATGACCAAAATTCAGGAAAATGATTTGATCGAGAGAATAAACGTTCAGACAGCAAAGAAAGTCAGATACTTAGGAATACAATTAATGGCAAGATGCATAACACTCAAAGAGGATAATTATAATAAATTAATTGATTAAATTAAGGTGGATCTGGACAGGTGGAAAAATTTGCAATTCTCCTTTATGGAGAGAATTGCAACAGTTAAAATGAACATTTTACCAAAAATACTTTATTTCAAAATATACCAATAAGACTAGAAAAGGATTATTTCGGAAACCTGAACAAAATTATATCCAAATTTACTTGGCAAGGGAAGAAACCCAGAATTAAATTCAAATTATTACAGGCATCTAAAGAAAGAGGAGGATTCGGCCTACCCGATTGGGAAAAATACTACCAAGTGGCAGCACTTACATGGGTAAGAGATTGGATAAGACTAAAAAACAGGAGGCTATTAGCGCTGGAAGGGCACGATATGCAAATAGGGTGGCATGCCATCAATTGGGATGGGAAGCACAAGGCCCACCAGTACTTCCAGAGGCATCACATTACACAGGCTCTATTGGATGTCTGGGTAAAAGTCAAACAACAAAATTACATGGAACTCCCGAACTGGTTATCGACACTGGAGATATTCGCACATCCAAACTTCATTAACCTAGGGAATGTAGCTACATATAAGGACATACTAAATGAAAGAGGAGAATTAAAATCTAGGAAAGAATTGCATGAGGAAGGAATAGAACTGGAATGGTGGGCATACCTACAAGTTCAGTCTCGATACATGAAAGATAAAAAAGAACGGGGCATAAAGAAAGAACTCATGGAATTAGACAAAATTTTATTAGGAACAGATGAGAAAGTGATTAAAAAAATATCAATACCTACTGGAATATGCAATGGCGGAAGAAGAAGTGAAAGAAACCATGCTAGCAAAAATTTTGGCTATAGTATCGAATTAGATAAATGGCAGGACTTATGGGAGAGAAATAGAAAGTTAACCTTAGCCACTATGTATAAAGAAAATTTATACAAGATGTTTTACAGGTGGCATCTTCCACCCACAAGATTAGCTAAAATGAACAAAAACCTTTTGCCATTGTGCTGGAAATGCAAGGCAGCCCCAGGAACTTTCTACCACATGTGGTGGTGTGTCCGAAAACTAGAGATTTTTGGCATCGGATAAGAAGGTGGCTGGAAGAGATGCTAAACCAAAGCGTAGATTTAAAGCCAGAACTATTCCTATTATGAATTACAAAAGATAAATATAGCAAAGGAACAATATATTTAATGTTGCATATACTAACGGCAGCAAGATTGGTCTTCGTGGAAAATTAGAAAAGCAAAGAGATTCCCCCTGAAGAAGAGATAATAAAGAAGATATTGATTTGTGCAGAAATGGACTGGCTGACTTTAGAACTCAAAGACAAGGGTGAGATGGAATATTACGAAATCTGGAATAAAATGTATCAGTGGTTAGAAGTGAGGAGGAAATGTCAGGACAGAGAAACATTGATAAGTTGAGAGTTGAAAAATATTATTATAGTATTGTGTGATATGTAGGAATTGTATTGGTATTGAAAGTAACTCTTATATATGAAGGGATACATGTGCTTGAAGCTTGATAGATTGTACATATTTAAATAGCGGGTGTGAATGGTATTTGTCGTTAGGTAAAACTTTATGGAAATGTTTGAACCAGAAAAGTTGCACTATGTCCAATGTTTTTAATTGTTTATTCAATAAAAAACTATTTTAAAAAAAGGAATCTAGAAGTTGTGGTCATGTGGGTTCTCACTTAACAACTTGCATAAACCTTGTTTAATGATGGCAACCGGGACTATTGGAATTGCTGCCACTAAACCACATGGTCAATGACATTGTACTTTTGAGACTCATAAGCTGTCATAAGTCACAGACTACTTGTAGTGGCTACTTTAAAGCACAAAACAAGATTCAATCTTTCTTGCAAGTTGGGGAAGGGGAGGGGAAGATTATGAGAGGAATACTTCCCACAGTGTATTTTCATAGCAGAAAACTATATTTTGCTATTAAAAACTGATCAAATTATATCATTCCTGGTACTAATTAACAGTAGGCTGCAACAAGAAAATAGTGTTGTTTTGATTAATGTATTCATATGCTAAGTTATAGATGTGTTCTGAATAGTGGAGGGATATTTAGAATAAACATTTAAGATAATAATACAAATATGACAAAACACTTAAAACAAGATGAAACCAAAACTAAGAATAGTGCAAAAGTCTAAAAACACAAAAATAGCTTCTAAATGGCTAGAAACATATAGGATAATGGTGATGAGTAGGATTATTTTCTTCCAGTCAAAATTTACAGGGGACACAGCCTTAATAAAGAAAATGATACAGAATTTCAGGACATTTTTAAATTTTTGGAGCCTATTAGAATCTTAATTTTAATGTTTCTTTTTAATAATCTCCAGATACCATCAAATATCAGTCATAGAATTCATAGTTTTCATGAGCTGCAAAAACATGACTGGGAAACAGTTTATGCTCCACAGATCATGGCTGTCAATCTCTGATGTAAGAGTCAGGCAAAGTGGAATGTGGCTCTCAATCCCAAATGCAACAGTTGAGAAGGCACTCTTTCACTCTTCCCTAAGAAGGCAACTCTTAGCAAAGGCACCCAGAAAAATAATTGACTACATGGGATATAATTATATACAATATGTCAATATGTAACAGTAAATATATTTTAATAACTAAGCAAGTATTCAACAAATTGAAATACAATCTAGTCTCAGTGAATGGATACTGAATCATTAGAGGAGGGTGAAAACCAAACAACTAGGGAATTACCTTTTCATGTTCTGCACATTTAAAAAAACTAATATTCCCAGTGATTTTCATTAAAAAATGAAATACTGATGTATGGAGTTGAATCCTGTCCATATACATATTATGCAAAAGAGGTATTATAGAAGGCCTTTAATCCGTCTAGAATCTTTTTCCAAGTACCAGTACTTATAGTAGACCTCTGAATCTACCTTATAATAAATAATCGGAAGAAAAATGAAAGTACAGATTTGGAACATAGAGATTCAGCTTCAGGGAAAAGTTAAGTTCTCTAGCATGCCAAATAAAGTATGATGAAAGTCCTGTTGATATTTTAAAATATCCAAGTTTACATAAATTAATTCTTGTGTCACAGTCATATTTTCCTGGCACGAGAGTGCATAGTAGGAACAAAGAAAACACAGCAATGAAAGTCATGTAACTCAAGAAATGCTAAAGTGATGAGTCTGAACCTTTAAGTCATTCTTGGAAGACATCTATTGTACACTGCAGCAAGATTTTCAATATTACATTCCTATAATTGAGTGGACTAAAAGTATATCTTTTTGGTTTGTTATTTTAAAATTAATCATATTGTGCTATATAGGAAAACCATAAAGCCTATAGGAAAGGAAAGGAAAGAAAGAAGGAAATGAATTTTGGAGTTTACAAGGCTGAAATTGTTTTGCTACAACAGAAGTTAATTTTCCAAAGCACAACCTTAGCGAGAAATGTCTCAAATGCCAATTTATGCATTACTTTTTAAAATAATTTTCTAGCTATAGATTAATTACGAGACAGCTAGAAATAATTTTCTAAGCTAAGCTTCCAGTATATTCACTGCAAACTGCTTGTGTATTTTTAAAAAAAATAGCAATCCAGTATTTTGTGTATACATTTGATAGATTATTCTTCATTATTAAGATTAAAAACAAGTAATCAAGTTATTAGTGTACAAAATAAAGAAGTGACCAATGTAATTTGCATAAATAGAGCACTTTGAAGCATATATTTAATTTTCCCACATCCGTTTGTTGAGACTTTCAACAAAATAATCTCAACATGCATCACCATTGCTCACTTATCTTTCAGGCCACACTTGACCTTAAGTGATGGAGACAGCAATTTTAAACAAGCTAACTTTAGTAATGCTGCATGTTTTTGCAAAATAAATGCAACCCACTACCACAGAAGTCTCTTTATCATAATGTAAGTGCATGTAATCCTTGTAAGTGTAATATAAGTGCATGTAATCCTTGATTTTTCAACTCTTGCTGCAAGACTTCTTACTCATTTTGTTTTCATGTAATATAGCACCTTGTTTCTCAGTTACCTAATAACCTATTTGTGAAGCTAATTGAGCTGTTCAAAAATTATGTATAGATGTTTTAAGAACATGTAAAACATGGTAAGAGATAAAAATTGATCCAATGCTGTCTCTAAAAAATTTAAAATACTTAATGTGTTCCATCTGTCCCTCCGCATCAACTCATATTATTTTTAAGGCAGCAGCAAACATAAAACAAGGAAGAAACAAAAGTTAAACAATAAATTAAAATGAGGTGAAAATAAATAAAAAGGTAACCGAAGTATTTTCCCACATTACCTGTTTCTGCTTCCGATTCTGAATCTTCTTCCTCATCTTCTTCACTAGAGCAACTGGATTCATCTTTTTTTCCTTCTTCCTCCTCATCACCCTTTTCTTGTTCTAAAGACTCAATGTTTGATGGATTCTTGTCTTGCTCAATGATCAAAGTATCTTTACTGGAATATTGATATTATAAATATTTATTTATTACTATTAGGGGGAAAAACTGAATATCAAGATGCACTGTTTGTTACACAGCATATTCTAGTCCAAACTTGTGTAATCTTAATCCTTCTTTCCCCACTCTCCCTATGTTAGTTTCAGTTTAGCTACTTACTTTTTAAATGATTTTTGAGACTGATTATTGTCCATGTTGGCTGTTGTTTCAATTAAAGGTGATTTCTTCTCCTTCTTCTCACTATGAAGCTTTAAGAAAAGTTAAAATACTTAATTAGTTTTTTAATTATTATATGTAAAATTTACTAAGAAAGTTGCAGTATTAATAATTTCAAAAGTAAAATCCTTTAATCTTTCAAAACTAACTTTCAGAATAAAAAGCAACCCTGACCTGGAGCAAACAAACTGTCCTAAAACCATCCCCATCTCTCATATCTGAAGATCATACAAAATTTCCATTAATACAAAGGCAGGATAAAAATAAATAAAATAGATAAAAAGTAAAATAATGCTAGTTCACAACCAATACATTATTTTATTGGCTCTGATTTCAGAAAGGATCCGGAAGTATTTTAAGAGAAACTACTATGAAAGTGAAGTTTCTGTGTTTGGTAGCAGTAGTAATATAAGGATCTCTGGAACTTCAAAATAGCTAAGCACGGGCAATTATTAGCAAATGGAGTATTGGGAGTTAATACCAAACTGCCTGAGCAGAAATGGCTTCCCATCAGATTATACGTTGCTGTAGCTTAATATGGAGAAGGCACTTTCTTACTCACAGTGATATATCATGACAACTTATAATATGGGGCCACAAGCTCTAGCTGGCAGCTAAATAAAGCTTTGGAAATAAGATGGACTAATTCTACTATGTTTAAACTTTTTCCCAACATCTTATAAAGCTAAAGGACCAAGCAGTGTTTTTCATTTGGGAACAAGGAATAAATACAAAGCTTCCCATGCTGCTTGAAGTAGGAAGTAAATGTGGCCTCAGAAAGAACAATACAGAAATCCAGATTTTTTTTTAGTAGTGTGCCCAAAAAAGCCCAAAACATTAGCAAGACTTAAGTTTAGTATATGCAAAACACTGGCTATTAAAATATTCTATTTGAACAGTTCTTAATTTGAACTCAATATGAACGCGGATGTCCTTTTGTGTTAGTTCTATATAGTCTAATAGGAAGCTTCATATGGGTTTACATTTTGTTCTTGCACACTAAAAGAGCTTACCATGTTTTGTTTCTTTTGAAGCTCTTCTAAATAACCTAAAATGTCTTCATCTGCTACATCAAATGCTGTTTGACCCTATCGAAGAGAAAAAAACAGATTATGGTGCAATTAAACTAATAACCATAAAGAACAAGAATTTTCCAGCAGGAAATCTATTAAACCTGCTGGCTGTAGATACCAATGTATCCTCAACTGCTTCTTGAAGTACCTACCAAACTCCCTCCCACGGGTTTGGGGGGGGGGGAAACAGTGAAAATTAGCAATCATGTTAACTGTAGCTCTGATCACTAAATCTTACAAAAGCCCTGAATACATTCTAAAGAAATTAAAATCAGAAGTGCAGCTTAAAGCTTTGTTCTGAAACAACGCCAGTTTTCCCATCCTCCCCAAAGAAAAAATATACTGGCATAATCTGGGGATTCTCCTGGACTCGTAATTCCTGCTTGAGGAGCAGGTGGCAGTCATGGCCAGGAGAGTCTTTGCACAACTTCAAGTTGTCCACCAATTTCACTAATTCCTGGACCAACATGCCCTTCATACCCATGCCTTGATCACCTCCTAATCTGGATTATTGTAATGTATTCTACATGGGGCTGTCCTTGAAGAGTATCCAGAAGCTTGAGTTAATTCACAATGCCGCAATCTAAACAGTTTTGTGCAAGCCTAGACTTGCACGTGTCATGTCTTTTGCGAGAGCTACACTGGCTGCCAATCTGCTTCCAGCTACACTTCAAGGTGCTGGTTATCACCTTTAAAACCCTACATGGCTTTGGGCCAGGCTATTTGAAGGACTGCCTCTCCCCTCAAATCAAAACTTCATTATGGCCATAGATCAGCATAGGAAGAGTACAATACAGAGAGTTAGTAATTTTAAAAGCTAAAAATTCTAAGAAAACATCATGTAGAAACATAATCAATATATGGATAAGTAAATCTATGAATTCCTAATACAAAACTTAATTGCCTCTCCCCTGTTAAATACACCCAGCCCACCAGGATGGGAAAGCAAAATATGTCCCATCGATTAGGAATGTACATCTGGTGGGTCCACGAAAAAGCGTCTTCTCAATGACAGCACATTCTCTATGGAACATCGTTCACCCTGAGATACGGTTGGCCCCCATCCTCTTGCTTTTGAATGGCCCTAAAAGCATGGCTTTGTTAGTAGTCCTGGGGACTACAAATGAAGCTGGAGCTGATCAAGTGATTGGTTTGCTTGTCTTGTTACTTCTATGGGGGTTGAATAGAGATTTTTATGAGTTTTTATTACGTGGTGGATTTTTAAATGTTGCAAGCCTCCCAGAATCACCTATGTGTGAGTTGGGCAGCTATATAAACTTGTTAAACAAACAAACAAATTCTGGTGCTCTCACAGAGTTATTTCCTGCCCCCACCCATATATTGTGGCTGATCTATGTTTGGTGACATTAATGAATGAGAAGAAATAAGATGAGAGAATACAGTAAAACTAGATGGCCTATTTGATCCAATAATAAATGAGAATAGGAAATATCTGGTGAGTAAAAAGGGGTTGTTTTGAATACCTGGTTAAAACATAGATTTAAGCATGAATACAGATGACTAAGGAATGAATAAAAAACATGATTTTATTGTTTATGATGAAATAATATTAGTGAAAGATACAAGAATAAAAGACACTAAATTTAAGACGACTATTATTTGGAAGCCTAACATCTTTGGAAGCAAGAACATTCAAGAAAAGAATAGAAAGCAGTAAGAGTGAGAGTATAAAATGAATGCAGGAAGAAAAACTACAGAGGTATTTCTTCCACTAGAATGAATGAAAGGTGGATGTAAGAAAAAAGAATGTCAAAACTATACAGACCAAGATGAAAATAATATTACAGAATGCCATTGAAGCATTGGAAATTTTTCTAAGAGGCAACATGAACAAGAATGCTTGTTGGAATGATGAAATGAAAGAAAGTTCAATAGTAAAATGATGAAGTGAAAGACTTCCTGAAAAAACAATTTATATATAATTTTAGTTGGGACTATAGCAAAGTCACAAGTGAAATCTTAAAGTGTGGTAAAGCAAATACCATAAAATATTTGCAGAAGCTTTAAGTTGCCTTAAAACCTTTAAAAAAAACACAGGTTCAGCTTATTGTAGTTCAGATATACAGTTCAAATGTTAAGGACAGCATTAAAGAATATCATTGTTACAGCTAGAAACTGTGAATTAAGTCAAATGGAAATCTTACCACTTTATTGACAGTTTCCATGTCACACAAGTTTTCAACTAGTATTCGACATGCTTCTTCTTTTCCCCAATGAGCAGCTGCATGAAGTGGTGTCCATCCATCATAATCTTTAATATTTACATCATACCCAGCTTGTATTAACAGCCTATTAAGTTAGAACAGATAATGTGATTGAATTAAAATATTTTAAATGTTTCAAGAAACCCTACAAGGAGGAGAACAGATCACTGTACATTCATATTCAGAATTGTGTCAAAAGCTGCCCTCTCAGTCACTTAGTGTCACCATCATCACTATTGTTTTCATAATTACCATTAATACTTTCATCACAATTATCGTACCCTACATTGTTATTATTATGAATACAGATAGGCCTCATTTAGTGACAGCAAATGGGACTGGCAACTTCATCTCTAAGTGAAGTAGTTGCTAAGTGGAAAATCACATGGCTGCAACTATGCTATCTTTTTCTCCACTCCTCCCCACAATCTCTGCAGTGCCAGGATAGCCAACTCAAAACTGACACAGCTAATCAGTTTGAAACCTTTGGCTTTTGTGTGCTTCCTAATCTCTCTCCCGCTCTTTGGAATACTCACTTGGGCACTGGTAAAATTAGCAAGAATGAATTATTGTTTATATTTACATTTAGTGGAGCGGAAAATATTAAAAGAGGGTGAACAGTCACATAATTGGAAATACACATTGAAAGCAATTCACCGGCAGTCACAAACACATTCAGCAAACAGCTGATACTCTGTCTTCCTTTCCAATCTCTCCACTCTACAAGAAAGGGAGGGGGAAATGACTCAGGTATAAGAAAGACTGCCTACTGAAATGACTTGTATGCCCTCTCAAAGAGTGGAGAGATGGAGAGGAGAGGAAGGAATTATAAGAGAGTAAGTAGGTATTGCTTTCAATGTGTATTCCCCATTGTGAGCTTATTTACTCTCTTGCAGTCCCTTCCTTTCCAATCTCTCTTGTCTGCATTGGAAGAAAAAAGTAAACAACAGGTAGGCATGGGATAATTGATTAAAATGGTGATCATGTGCCTATGGTAATCACACGACTAAGGGGAGCTCCTGTGGTAACTTAGTGATATTAAATTATGATCACTATCACCATATCATTGTTATTCATTTATCATTAGTAATATTATCTTTATTATAATCACTATTGTCATCACAATTATTGGACAATTTGGGATTCCATACCCTACAAGGCATATACAAAAAGAGAAGCTCAAAGAACATGAGGCAGATCCAATAAAAGATGGAGAGACAACATCAAAGATACACTACAACAACATCAATTAACAATGATTGAGGCCGCTAGAAGAGCAAGAGTCATAACTTTTTATTTCCCTCAACAACCAAAACAGAAAAAGAGGAACTAAAGAAGAAGAGGCATTGGCTTACATGAAAGGTCTTCTCTGTGCACTGCGGGGAGAGTCCAAGCATGGGAACAAACTCTGGTCAGTTATTAGAGACTGAGTTTAAATTTAGCTTGAAGTACGCCCTCTATCTGCTTCAAGAGTCAGTTTTCAAATGAAGGCATAGACGAACATCCAATGTAGTACGGTCAAGGTAATAGGTGTCAACGACCCTGGACCACACAAAGCCAGGGTGGGTTTGGACTCTCCCCACAGCAGAGAAGACTGTTCAGGTAAGCCAACACCTCTTCTCCTGTGCGCTGCTAAGGAGAATCCAAGCATGGGATATACCCAAGCTTAAGTCTCGTGGGCGGGAGAAGGCTGGTCCAGTCGAGCAGAAGTGGAGCAGACCCTCTGTAGCACTTTGTCTGAGAATCTGTCACCCCGCAAGAGGTCCCCCTCAAGTGCCAGACAGTCAGATGTAACCATTGAGGGTCCTGGTGGAGCAGGGTCTCCTGGCTGAGGGAGATCCTGTGGTTGGGAATCCGCCAAGGACTAGACACCGAGAGTTCCACCAGATCCGCAAACCAGGGGCGTCGGGGCCAATGAAGAGCGATCAGTAGCATCTCCGCCTTTTCCACCAGCATCTTCCAAATCACCCTCGGAATGAGGGGAAGGGGAGGAAAGGAGTATAAGAGCCCCATTGGCCATGGATTGTGGAGGGCATTGACCCCTTCCGCCCCTTGGGCAGGGAAGCAGGAAAAGAATCTCGGGAGTTGCGTGTTGAGATGAGCCGCAAACATATCCATCATCAGCCTGCCAAACATCCGGGAAAGTGTCTCAAAGAGAGCTGGGTGCAGGTGCCATTCTGCTGGGTCCAAGGTGGAGTGACTCAGCCAGTCCACCTGCACATTCGAGGTGCACGAGATGTGTTCCGCTCAAATCTATCTCATGTGCTGCTCTGCCCACCGTCCGAGCGCCTCTGCCTTCCTCATTAGGCATCTGGATCTCGTGCCCCCCTGATGGTTTATGTGAGAACGGGTCGCCACATTGTCTGTCAGAACGAGGACATGGCAGTTCGACACCAGTGGCTTGAAATGTTGTAGAACCAAGGACACAGCTCGAAGTCCCAACAAATTGATGTTGGCGTTGACAAGTCCGCCTGTGTCCAACTGGGACATCTGGGAGCCGGCGTGAGCTCCCCACCAGAACAGACTGGCATCTGTAGTAACAGTCACTCGAGTGGGCTCCTTGAAGAGGAAGCCCCTCTGAAGAGCTGGAGACGACCACCATCACAGCGAACAAAGGACCGCGGGAGGCACCCTCACCAAAGTGTTGGAATGGCTGGTTCTCACCCGTTGGTACAGAAGTAGGCTCCACTGAAGAGCTCGAGCGTGCAGCCTTGCCCACGGCACCACATCGATGCAAGAGATGAACTTCCCCAGCAGCTGGGAAAGTAGGGACAAGGCCACACGCTGCTGTTGACGGACAATCTCCACCAGAGAAGTAATGCTGTCTCGGCGCTCCGGCAATAGGAAGACCTCGCAGGTCACAGTATTAATGATGGTACCAAGATGAAGGAGTGAGGTGGTGGGAGTCAGGTGACTCTTTGGAAAGTTCACCGAGAAGCGGTGTGCCTGCAACATATGAATAGTGAACAGGAGGTCATCGTGCGCACATTGGGGCGATGTTGATTGTATAATTATGTCCTCCAAATAACACTGAAGACATTATAGACGCGCCCTCAGGTACGCCGCCACAACAGGAGTTTGGTGAAGGTCCTGGGTGCCGATGAAAGGCCGAATGGCAGGGCTCGATATTGAAAGTAAGTGCCGGCGAAACAGAACCTCAGGAACCTCCTGTGGGATGGATGTACTGCCACATGGAGGTAGGCCTCCTTGAGGTCGATGGAAGTGAGCCAATCCTGTTGCCTGCTGCATCCCAAGATGGACCTGAGGGATTGCATTTTGAAGTGCTTGTACGCTACGTATACATTGAGCTGCTTCAAATTGAGGATGGCCCTCCATCCCCCCCCCGAACTCTTGGGGACTAGGAAAAGGACATAATAGAATCCTAGCCTCTCCTGTCCTGGGGGCACCCTTTCTATGGCTGAAATATCTAGGACCGTGATGGCAAACCTATGGGACGCGTAACACAGGTGGTACACGGAGCCATATCGGAGGGCACGCGAGGTGTTGCCCTATGTCAGCTCCAGCGTGCATGCGCGCACTGGCCAGCTGATTTTTGGCATTCTTTTCAGCGGTTTTTGTTCTCCCAAGGTTTCAGGGAAGCCTCCTGAAGCCTGGGGATGGCAAAAAATGGCCCAATGGGCCAACCATAAGTTTGTTTCCGAACTTCCGGTTTGCCTGTTTGGCCATTTTTCGCCAACCCCAGGCTTCAGGAGTCCGTTCAGTGAGGCCTGTGCGCATGTGTGGGGGGCAGGGGGGAGTGCGTTTGCACGGGGAGGGCAGTGCAGGGGTTGTGTGCATGCACAGGGAGGGCATGGGTGTGGGCATGTGCACATGTGCTAGCACGCACGTGCACACTCTTTTGGCACGCGAGCCAAAAAAGTTCGCCATCACTGATCTAGCAGGTGGTGGATCTCTGCTTCCATCAGCACCTGTTTGGTGGAATCGGACGAAATGGGACACCGGAAGAACTGGCTAGGGGACCGTGAGACAAATTTTATAGTGAGGCCGAATTTGATGGTTTGTAATGCCCAGGAGTCCGAAGACGTTAGGTCCCATTGGGCAGTAAAATATTGAAGCCTGCCGCCAATGGGAATTGCCTCTCTGGAGTCATTTAGATCTCTGAAAGCCCCTAGACCCGGATCCCCTGAAGGGGCATCTTGACTGGGTGAACTGCCTGCCCCTGTCCATGGCAGCAGACCTGTCCTGCTGTCTTTCGGCCCCTGGAAATACGACCTCTGGGACTGGGGGCCATCAAAGGAAGAATTGGGCCGAAAGGGCTGCCGACGAAAGAATAGAGCCGAGTGCCTGTCTGCGCGTGTATGTACTCCGGGCAAAACCTTGGGCTTGTCCCTGTCCTCCACCAGGATCGAGTCGAGGGAGTCGCCAAATAAGTGATCCCGTGAAGGGGGCTGCTGCCAGGTGCCATTTAGAGTGCGCATCCGCCTGCCAATTGCGGAGCCAAAGCATGCGGCGAAATGTGACACTAGCTGCCATAGCCCGGGATGCGAATTTAGCAGAGTTGAGAGTTGCATCCGCAGAGAACTCAGCCGCAGCCAACAATTTATTTAAATCCTGGCGGAACCGGGAATCCTCCGGACCCATTCTAGACTGCATCTCCCTGATCCACATGATTGAGGTCCAGTTAAAGAGCGATGCAGCAGAAGCTGTCCTCAGGGACCAAACAGCTGCTTGGTGGGACTTACGGAACATAGACACGGCTTTCTGGTCATCAGGCTTAAGGCCTTCTGACACTTCAGATGGAAACACAACCGAAGACACCAGATTGGCCACTGGAGTGTCCACAGTGGGAAGCTGCAACAGCTCGTCTATCTCTGGACCGAACCCATACAATTTGCATTCTGCCGAGATCAGGCCAGGGGCGGCGGAAGGATGGCTCCAAGATCTTTTGATGGTATCAATGAAAATTTTTTACGATGGAAGAAATTCGGTCTCTCGTTCTGGCTCAGAGAACAGACCTGCAGCTGGGTCAATGCCCACAGATGGTTCAGACGACTTTGCAGCAACGCCAATATTCGCTGTGAGCTTGGCTTTGTGGAGTAGCGTCTTGAACAGGGCCGGTTTGAAAAGCCCGGTGAAAGCTGGCTGGTCTGGAACCAGACCTTCATCAACAGACAGCTCTTCATCTATGATGCTCCCTTTGCCCCGGACGGAGGCATCGCCGAGCTTTGATGAGTGGTGAGAGTAAGCCTCACCAAGGTTGGACCAAAGCTCCTGCATGGGGACAGGAATGGTAGGGTAAGGAGACCTTTGCTGAAGGCCTGTAGCAATGCCCTATGAGTAGGCGTTGGCTATCATGTCCTGTAATTCTGGCAGGTGGTGTTGCCAGGCATCAATCCTGGGGTGGAGGCCCGCCGCTGTGGGGGTAAAGGTAGCCGTAGGAGGTGCTCTGGAGGTAGAGAGGGGTGGAGCCGGGGTACTACTGGCCCCATGGACCAGTATCTCTTGCAAAAGAGCCTCCTCAAGGTCTATGACCTGAGCCATGGAAGGATGGTCTGGAGACCAATCCCTTTCAGTCACAGCTCCTGTAGGCACAGGTGGAGTAGCAAGCTGGAATGGAGAACCCACCTGAGAGGGGGAAGGCAGCAAGGGCTGTGCAGACAGCGGTGCCTGAAGCAGCAGCTGAGGCAAAAGTTGAGGTGCCTGAGACATGGCGGCCTGCTTTTGGGCCTTCTCAAATTGTTTCTCCAAGGCCTGAAGCCTCCTCTCAGCATCTTTAAGGGCCGCTGCAGATGATAACGAACAAAAAGCCTTGGCCTTCTCTTTAAAAGGAGGTATGGCTTTTAGACGTGGCCTTCTTGGGGGCAGCAGAAGTGGATGCTTCCTCCCCGTGGATTTATCAGATTTGCCAGCCATATTAAGAGTGTTGGGGGTTGGCAAAGTACTGGAACCCCAACACTGACGACAGGACAGCCTCAGAAGGGGAAGGCCTGAATGGTCCAGGAAGGAGTATAGCCCTAAGGCAGGGACTCCTAAGTTAATATCTACTGTATAGCTGAATTGGGCTGGGTGGTGGTAAGTCCACAGATCCCCGAAGGCAGCACTCACCCACACTTCTTCAATTTGAACAGCAAGCAGAGGCTCTAAATTAGCAGCAAGGTGAAACAATGTGACTGTGAGCAAAACCAGTCGCAAAATAGCGATCGGAAGCCTCAGTGTCTCAATGGCTTCCAAAATGGCCGCTGGCACACTCAGTGCCCAGGAATTGGCTCTATGTCGCTCCAAATGGCCACCATGAATTCTGCCGGCAACAGTCAGCACTCTGCTGAAGTAAAATGGATGCCACCAGAAACAGAGGCGAAACGAGCCTCGAGGCCTCAAATAATGGCCCCAAAGGGTAACTGCCAAAAATGAGTGCAGCCGGTAATTGCTGGAACAGCAGAAAGCCGAAAACGGCCAAGCAGGAGACAGAGGAGAGGCGAACCCTCACTGCTGCCAAACGCTCCACTCCACGCCTAACGAGTTTAGCCCAGGTGGGGCATGGACCGGCTGCCTCCAAAGCTAGGCGGTGGCAGTTCTTGCCGGCGTACCAGCTAACCTGTACACCGCCAGCAGTAATAGCGGCCTTTAGGGCAACGAGGCAACCTCGAAAACGCCCTCAATAAGATGGAGGAAAAATTCAGGCTGAAGGAGAGTCTAAGCTGGAGAAAGGTCAGTCATTTTGAAATTAGGAAACTGTGAGAGAAAGTACAAACATCCCTTCTACTCGACTGAGTTTTGAAAACTGACTCATGAAGCAGATAGTGGGCATACTTCAAGCTAAATTTAAACTCAGTCCCTAACAACCGACCAGAGTTTATTCCCATGCTTGATTCTCCTTAGCAGCGCACAGGAGAAGACTGTCTTCACTATCTGCTGGTTTTTTAATTGCTTATGATTCTCTGCTTACAACTACATTTGCATATAAATAATAGTTGCAGAAACAACAAATTGCAGCATTTCTAATTGCTTGGCTATTTTTTATACATGCCAAAAGCGGAAACTGGAATGTAAAAGGTCTTATAAAGATTTGTGGCAAAAAGAATAATTTGAGAGAGTTAATATGAACTTCTAAGATTGCAGATTCACTTAATTTAGAGTGACAATAAGGTAGGAAAGGTTCTGGGAACTCCACAAATGTCAAAGAAAATGGAAGAATTGATATGATCTGAATACTGTCTTATACACATAGAGGTGGGTTCCTGCCAGTTCGGACCAGTTCTATAGAACCGGTAGCAGGAATTCCCCTCTCCCCCCGGTCACTGAACCAGCAGCGATGGCCAGCTGGCCACACCCCTGAATCAGTCCCACGGTCGCCGCTCGCTCACCATGTTCGTCGCCATGATTTTCGCGCACACGCATCCCATTGCCTTTCAAGTCCAATGAGATGCGCATGCGCGAAGAACATGGCGGCGACGCCAGCATTGCACAAGGAGTGTGAAGGGAGGCAGATACCGTGCCGAGAATAAAAGTAGCCGAGGCGAGGGCGACAGGCATGTGACGTGTCCCTCCGCGGTCCCCTCCCGGGTGACAGCCAGGGCTTCGCTGCCTCTTTTCCTCAGAGGCGCGGTGTCTGCCTCCAAGTCCTTGCGGAGGGGGACACACACACACACACACACCCCTGCTGCTGCTACTTTTGCTCTTGGCTTCTCTTCATTTAAGACGTTTGGCGTTTCTTTTGTGATCAATTCCCATTTGTATTTCTGGGAACCCGGTGAAATAGAGAGAGGGAGGATATTTGGGCAGCAGAAGCAGTGTGTTTGACTTCTGCCTCCTTCTGGAACTGGGTCTATCTTGTATGAATGTATGTATATATGTATGTATGTATGTGTATGTATACATACATACATACATACATACATACATAATGTATGTATGTGTTGCTACCATATATGTAAATCTAAGCATTCATAGCAAATTTTAAAAGTGAAATCTGAATCCATTCAGAAGCTCAACTTACTTTAAGACTTCCGTATACCCTTTAGCAGCAGATACATGAAGAGCTGTACCACCAGATTTTGAATGCCGAACATCATTTATATGACCACTATTAAGCCACTGTCTAGCATCCCTAAGCATTATACGCTCTTCTTCTTTCCGAGCTGCCTCAATATCAACCCCTAAAAGAACAGAAATATATTCATTTTAAAACCTATACATTTATTATTTAACCTGCATGAAATTCATCAACCTCTAAAAAAGACATTGGACAATTCCCCTCCAATACTATCTATTATGTAGAAGTGATTATCCTCAACATTTCGGTTACAGTTTGAGGCAGAAGACAAAGCTTGCATGTCATGTACTGGCACAAATATCATTCTCTAAAAAGTCAGGTATTATATAGATAATTATATTTTTAAAATGCAATATAGGATCTTGTTCAACAAGCTGGACTGGGTCAAGATAATTACAAGGTGAGGCAGAATTACAGACTGGAGATACAAGCTGAGGTCAATTTTCTAACACATAGACCAGACAAATATGCATTTAATGCAGGTTACAAGACTTGTACAGTCTAAGATCTAGAGTAAGATTTGCAATGTCAGTAGTTTCCATGTTAGTTATTAGTTTCTTATAGATCTGTTTTCCAAAATCTTAATTTGGAAAATTAAGGTAACTTGGAAACTTTTCCTTTCATGTACTCTATGGCAACCACCATGAGGTTATTATTTCTGAAGCTAAAATTTTAAAAACTAGTAGCAGTAGCCTATGCCTCCCATGTCACCCACTTTTTTCCAAACATGCATTTTCTTTCTAAACTTCTTTTTATTAAACATTGGACATTACTGAAGATCTATATAAAGCATTGAATTAGCTTTTTGATCTTGCATCAATACATCCATCTAATTATGATGCTTACAGGCAACATTGTATGTTAATTTGGTAGTCAGATTAACCTTTCTTACTGCTGAAATAAAATAAGAAACCAATTCAGATTGTATCCAATGGTACCTTTTGATTTTAATTGGCAGGATGTTAATACATCACTTTAATATGTCAAAATGCAATAGACAATTCAGTGACATTACATTACCTCAGATCAAAACATTGTTGTCTCATATAGTAAATCATAAAAGACTATAATATTCTCCACTATTTCAAGCCCCATTATTCTATTTATATATAAGATGTATTTAAACAAGCAAAAATAAGCAAGGCTCTAAAATCCCACCTACTTGTAAAAACAGCAGTGACTCTTATAGATTATATTTGTGTGAAGCTGGCATGTTTTAATATCTCAATCTAAAGTTCAAAGATTTCTCAAACTGACATGTTTTATTAAACTACTTTAAATGAAATTATGCTTATAATATATTTGTCATGTCTTCAAAACAGTTGTTTTGGTTTCCCACATTATATTTGGATAGACATTATGGAAATGTGATATTGGGAATGCTCTACATCAAATGCTGCTAACAAACATGCTAGGCTGCCTTCAGAGCTGAAGTGGTTCTTTTGCTATGATTTAAATTAGAAGTGCACAGCTAAAGCCCCAGCATTATAGTTCTTCCTTCCAAAAAATCTTCAGTTTGGCTGTAACAGAGTATTATCAGAGTAATTTTTAATCTGACGGAAAGGAATATTTTAAAATATTAAATTTAAATTAAATGATCAGATTAATGCTCCAAACACTAAACATAGCCTCAACCATTAAAGAACTGTATACAGTTCTATTTTACTCAATACAAACATGTATTGTAATGTCAATAACCAATCTGAAATACTGTGTATTTTTCTTCAGGGTTTTTATCTAAAAAAATACTGACTGCAATTCAATCATTTTTTTAATGTTAGAATTTTAATGTTAGAATTTTTTAATGTCAGTGACTGAGCTCCCATCTTATCAGCCAAGCTGGGGAAAAATCCTTTAATTTCCAAATTTTAAAATACTTTGCTATCTGGAACATGAATATAGTTTTTCAAAGTATTTTTCTTACATACTGTTATATCCAGTAGTGAATTCTAAAACCCGTTGTTACCAGTTCGCGCGCGCGCGCTCGCATGCACAAAAGTGTCCTAGGCAGGTGGGCGGAGCCTCCCGTCGCCGCCACAACCAGTTCACAGAACCAGGCCAAACTGGGAGCAACTCACTGCTGAAGTATATGTATATATTATACATGTATATATTATATGTGCATGTACATGCATGTTATATGTATATGTACCGTGTTTCCCCAAAAATAAAACATGTCCCAAAAATAAGCCCCACAGGGCTTTTCGGAAATGCGTTGAAATAAGCCCCCCCCCGAAAATAAGCCCCACCCCAACTACTTCCGGGGGAAAGGGGGGGACATGCTGGGAGTCACTCTTTTTGCGGCGGCACTCTTTTGGCCGGGAGAGAGAGAGCGAGAGCGAGAGATCCTTGCGTCGCTGCTGGCAGGAGCGAGTTTCAAAACGTTGCCGGAGGCATCCCAGAACAGCCGAGCCAGTCCCGCAGGGGGGGGGGGGTGCACATAGCCACCTCTCACTTTCTCTCTCTCTCCCCCGGCCAAAGACTGCCTGCCGCAGAAAGAGCAGCTCCTGGCTGGGAGAACGAGAGCAAGTCCCTTCGGCTCTGCCTCCCAATGCCACCTCCCTCTGCCTCCCGCTGCCGCTGCCTCCCTCCCTCACTCCCTCGCTCGCCCGCCGCACAAAGAGCAGCTCCCAGCTGGGAGAAGCGAGAGCAAGTCCCTTCGGCTCTGCCTCCCAATGTCACCTCCCTCTGCCTCCCGCTGCCTCCCTCCCTCCCTCGCCCGCCGCACAAAGAGCAGCTCCCGGCTGGGAGAAGCGAGAGCAAGTCCCTTCGGCTCTGCCTCCCAATGTCACCTCCCTCTGCCTCCCGCTGCCTTCCTCCCCACCTCGCCCGCCGCACAAAGAGCAGCTCCCGGCTGAGAGAAGCGAGAGCAAGTCCCTTCGGCTCCGCCTCCCAATGTCACCTCCCTCTGCCTCCAACTGCCGCCGCTGCAACCCCACGGGACTAGCTCGGCTCCTCTGGGCTCTGCCTACAGCAATTTAAAACGCGCTTCTGCCCACGAGGAAGAGGGGGCGAGCATTGAGCCTCTCGATGGCTCTCTCTCTCTCTCTCTCTCCCGGCCAAAAGAGCGGCATGGGAATCCCCTGCAGAAACAGTCACCTGTCATTGCCCCTTCGGCTCTGCCTTCTGCCGCTGCCTTGCCGCCCCGGACAGCACCATCCCCACCTGAAACCCCCAAACTCCTTTGGCAACATTTTAAAACATGCTTCTGCCTGCGAAGAACAGGAGCCAAGCATCGGTCCCTTCATCGCAGGCAAAAAGCATCCATTAAAAACGCTGCCGAAGAAGTTTGGGGGTTTCGGGCAGGGGATGGGGTGGGGCGTCCCTATCGCCGCTGCCTTCCTCACTCGCACCCCGCCCCATCCCCTGCCCGAAACCCCAAAACTCCTTCAGCAGCGTTTTGAAGGGATGTGTTTTGCCTGCGATGAAGGGACCGATGCTTGGTTCCTGTTCTTTGCAGGCAGAAGCGCATTTCAAAACATTGCTGGAGACAGCCCAGCCAGTCCCGCGGAGTGTGCGGGTAGCTTCCTCTCACGTGCGCACGCGGCAAGGGGGAGAATCGGGATAAGCAGAAGCCGCCGGATGAAGAGCGACCAGAATCCTCTCCTGCAACAGCCGAAGTTTTGGGGAAAGAAAGCATGACTTCTGCTGCTTCTGCTTTTGGCTGCACGGAAGGAAAGCAGCAGAAGTCCTTCTTTCTTTCCCCAAAACTTCAGCTCTTCGGCTTCCAAATCGGCTTCTCCTCTTTGTCTTTCTCCTCCTCCGGTTCAATCTCTTCCTTCTCCCCACCTCGCCAGGCGACACTTACAGACATCCAGCCCACCAGGGCTCCACAGAGGAAGACCCTCCATCCTCCCACAGCAACCTCCAACCTGCCAAAACCCCTTCTTCCATCCTCCTCGAGATTTGCAGGGGGGCTGCAGAAACCAGCCAGGCAGAGTGCAAGGTTGGCCGAGAGGAGGGATCAGCTGCACCCCGTCCGTTCCCCGGGAGCAAAGCCTGGAAAAGCAGCATTAGCAGCAGCCTCCGCCACGCGCTCGGGCGTCCCCGAGCGCGCTTGGCAAGGCTTGCACAGCGCCTAGCTGGGCTAGCGGAACAGTCCCGGGATATCCACATGCGGGGAGGGCTGCGGGTGGCCCTCCCTGCCTCTTTTCCGGGGGAGAAGCAGCTGGGGCTTTTTTAGCCATCATGCTTCTTCTGCCCAGCTGGATCCTGCTCTGGGCTCTGCTGGGCGCGGGAGAAGGGGCGGAGGAGCCCTCCGCAGGTGGGAGGAAAGGGGATCCGAGGGGGCTGGGTGGGAAAGCCAGAGCCGGGGATGCCCCTGCGTAAAAGCGCAGCGCTGCTCTCCCACCAACCTCGCCCGTGCTCGTTGCACGCAGGGGCGCCTCAGCTTTTAAGGGGTCCCCCCTCCCCAAACTCTGTCCCACCGCAAGATAAACCACTTACTGGAGTTTTGCAGCTCCGTGGTCTCTCGGCTAGTCTTTTTAGGGGAAAAAAACTTTACATAGTACAGAAACTCTTCTCACTTCGAGAACTTGCTAATTGCTTGCCTCGCGAGAAGAGTTTCTGCACTATACAAGGTTTTTTTTCCTAAACAGACTAGCCGAGAGAACCACAGAGCTGCAAAACTTCAGTAAGTGGTCTCGCGGCCCGCCCCGCCTGCACCCCGAAAATAATAAGCCACCCCCCGAAAATAAGGCCAGGGGGTCAAAAAAATATAAGCCTGTCTTATTTTCGGGGAAACACGGTATATGTTATATGTTATCTGTATATGTGTGTATATGCATGCAATTGTATATGTATAAGAACACATTGGATACAAACAAGATTCCAATAAAGACTACTATCCTGGCAAAGAAAAAAAACTGTCAGTTTTCATAAAATAGTTTTCATTAAAAAATTTCATAAAATTTTTGCCCATTTGCAAAAATTAATTTATCCCATCTGGTGTATAACTACATGCCATTTTATCTCCTATTCCTGCTCCCAGCAAAAACAGGAAAGAAGCAGAATGGAAATGGGGGGAAAACCAACACTGGGAAGAAAAGGAAAACAAGTGAGAAGAAAGAGCTGCAGAGAAAAAGACAAAATGAAATTGTTTACAGAAAACTCATCAAACATCAACGCATTCATTCACAAAATGAATGAATGCTGTTATATGGATTTTCTTAGTGTTCTATAGTTAATTTTCTTGTATCATTAATTTTCCTTACAATATGGAATTTCCTAACCATTACACAGTTATTGCACTAAATCTTTATGTTTACCTTGTCGATTCACTTCATTTTGAAGCAATTCTTCCATTGCTTCTTCCTCAGCAATATCTAATGGAGTGTTTCCTTCACTGTTTACAGCTCCTACATATGCTCCTTGACTAATCAAGTATCTGTTAATGGAAAGAAGAAAAAATGACACACATGTTGAATAGTTTTAATTATAAGTATAGATTTCTTTTCATAAAATAGTAAAAGCATAATCTGTGCATATGGGGAAAATTTGTAAAAGCTTTTAATAAGATTATCTCAACGTGGTTGGGTCCTTAATAGGACCCCTTAAATTAATTTCTCTACTATGTTTAAAATTCTTCTATATCCTGTAGATTCTGGTCCTTAAAGTGGTGACAGTAAACAGCACACTTGGTGTCTCCCATGCACTATGCTTTGCCTGATATTTTTAAAGTATTGTTGCACTTAAAAATAAACACATGGAAAGCTAGCATAGTGCAAACTGGAAAGCCTGAAATATGGCTTCTTTTTCAAAATGTTTCATAAACTCTAAAATAATCCTTAGAAAGTAAAATGGTACAAGTGTGTATATTTCCATAGAAAAGGTAAAAAGACTTGCTGAAGTATTAAAGGGCATCTTGGGAGATTACAGGGAGCAACTTCACTCATTTACTAGGTTCATGTAAAGAGGCTTTGAGTAATGTTTTACTTGCCAGGGCACAGCACTCATTCTGTGAGAATGACCATTATATGATGTTAGATGTCTATGGTTTCTGTTCAGATCATATAAATTTTTGCCTATATGAATTAAAAATTCTTAATGTGCTCACCAACCCAAAAAGCTTGAAGACCCCTGCTGTAATCATTCCATTAATACTGGTATTAATCAGAAGTAAAGCATAATCTTATTTTGTTACAATTTGCACATCATAAAATGTATGAACTAAAAAAAATCTTACAGGTCATTGTTTTATCCCTTCTTCTTAGTCAGAAATTTAAGGGACCACCTCACGCAGGTGGCCATTTATCTCCATTAGAAAATGAAGGAGGAGGAGTTTATCACTGTTTTTTAAAAAAATTCCAGTGTTTCACAGTTCTTATGGCCGGATAATTCATTCTAACCTATAAATTAAAATTGCACCTGACAGTCTTTTAGACAATTGTAGACTACAGTCTTAACTCCCATTAATCCTCTCCTATTATCTAAGCATGTCCAAAAAACAAATTACTGCAGAGAGCTCGTTTCCAGGCCTCTATCATCCATCTATTCACCCATACACATCTACCCATTTATTTACCAAATTTATACAACCATCCAGCAAAACAATTAAAACAAGTCTTGAAAATAATTAAACGTAAATATAAATAAGACCACGGGACAATGCATGAAAATATCACAAATAATACAACCACTTTGCAGGCTCCCTGTTCCAAGAAATTGTCAAATCTGCTGGAAAAAAAATAGATTTCCAGAAGTTCCAAATAATAGATGCTACAGCAGAAAGGGCTCATCTTCTAGATCCCATCAGAGTGCACACCTTTTTGAATGTTCACATACATATTTCTTGTCAATTTTGTCCACTGTAGATTTTAAACTGTATGACATGTACTTTCCTGGGACTTCAATCTAGCTTGTCCATACTTGATATTATCCAACTGACCAGATGCTTATAAGCTTCATCCTGATGGCTCTAGATAGTTTGGCCATTCGGCATTTCAATTCCATTATGGTTGGTGATTTTATCTGGATTTATTGTTCCTACAGGTAATCCTTGACTTACAGCCGTTTAGTGATCATTCAAAGTTATAACAACACTGAAAAAAGTGACTTATCACCATTTTTCACATTTACAACGATTGCAGCATCCCATGCTCATGTGATCAAAATTCAGTGATTCACTTAACTGTCTTGCTTAGCAATGGAAATTTTGGGCTCAATTTTGATAGTAAGTCAAGGACTACCTGTAAAGCACACATCTCCAAGTCCCATCTTAAACAGGCAATTAAGGATACCTCAGATATTGGAATTAACAGAGTTCAAAGGCTTTATGGTTGCTCTAACAGTACTGCCACATAAGATTTTATACACACACACACACACACACACACACACACACACACACACAAACATACTTCCTACAGCTAAAATAATAAACAAATACTTTCATATTTCTCTCTCATTGAATATCTATGTGCAGTCCTCAAGACTAACTACCAAGAATTGGAGTTAATTTCAAGTTCTCTTTCCCTCCCCCCAATAATTTTACCTGTTTCCAAATCAGCTGGCAAGTTTTATTTTTAATACCTTCAAGAATAATGGAACATACATATTACAGCAAACCTTCCCTCATAAAATGTATGTATATGATTGCTAATATATTGTGCTACCTCTTCCCAGAAAAAACAAAGGCCTCTCTTCTGTTGCTTTCTCACAAAGAAAAGAGTTCCCAAAAGTTGGGAAACAAATACTGGCTGGAAAAATTTGGGGAACAATGGAAAAGGCTGAAATTTGTCTTGAACTCTGGATTAATCTGAAAGGTCAACACATTCCAGAACTCATTTAAGAATCTATGTGAACTTGCACAGGTGTTGAGAACATGTAGTATCAGAGGACTCAAAGTCACAGGCTGTATGTGACCTCAAGTTATTTTCTACAGCTCATGACCATACTTGGGCAAAAAATAAGCTATGGGGGGGGGGCATCCGTCTCTTGGCCAGTAACCATTAGCTCAAAGAAGTCAGGATTTCTCCCTCATCATTTCCATGGGTATAACAAATGAGGTGAAGGCAAATTAGATGGCTGGACTAAGGGAAGGATGGAGAGGAAAATAAAATGCCAGTTCATTGGTAGCAGAAAATAAACACTGCCTCACGTGTATGTATACTCTACAGAAAAATACTTTTGCAGTCAGCCAATCTCAGTTGAGCTCATCTTAGAAATAGTTCCACACCTAGGTATAAATCCACAGCTAGCTATAAAGGTAGATATATCTCACAATGTGAGGCTAAGGTTACAGCTGCACCTTTCTTCTCTGTCCGGGCATGGTGATGCCATTCCTTCTCATGATGACAAGCTGACAATCATCCCTTTGCACAGGGAAAATGTATATTTGGTAATATAGAAAATAAGTGAAATTTTGTTGCTGATGAACAATTGCAGAAGCTGAGTCTAAAATGAATCAGTTGATCAGAATGCTGTGAGGCATTTTATCCGTGAATTTTAGAAGTTATTTTTCTATGCAAGAGAAATGTTGAGCCCTGCCATACAAGAAGAACTGCAATTAAGTAGTAATGTATTAACATTACTAAGACAGATGCAAGCAATTAAATGTCAGATTAGCAAATATCTTTAAGAAATACAGCACATAAATTATCTATTAGTTTCTACGCTATGGGAGTTCCTGTACACAAAAAACATACAGAACTGTTTTGATTTGCCAACTAAAATAATGCTGTTATTATAATCCTAAAGACGGAACATGAATTTTTCATCAACCCAGGAGTCTATGGGAAGGAAAGGTTTGCATTTTACATTAACAATTTGACTTTTAATTATGAGCTATATTTCATTTAGCATCACCATGAGGTCAGTATATATACATGTTGCAAACATCTTTCACAAGATGATATATGCAAATTAATGTACATTTAACTTTTGATATGATAAAGGTGGGAGATGAGATGAATTAGCAAATATTTCAAAGGTATTAGTTTCCCAATGTGTACTGGATTCCAGAGAATTGTGCCTTGGAATTCTATTCCTAAATACCTTCATCATAATGGTTCATCAAAACATGGTAAGATACAATTATATATAATTATAAATATGGTTAGAATTATTTTGTTATATCACTATGATTGCTATCAATATATGTCTTATCTTTTTTTTCTTTTGTAAAATGGCATGCCCAGACAATACACTGTATTCAAAATATTTATATATAAATTTAAAAAACTTGACAGAAAAAAACATGGTAAGATGCAAAAGACAATTTCAGGAAACCAGGCATTGTTGAATTTGACAAAAATTACATTATCTGGATTTCTCCCATAGCAAATAACCTCTCAAGTATGACTTTTTCAGTTGCCCTTTTTGCATCAAAAATCTCTATGCAATTTTATTACAATATTCTATACTCTAGGATGCCTCAGGGAAAAAGCACTGTTATTATAGGAAGACAAGGTTATCAATGGAGAATGCATCTAACCATCAAAAGGCAAGGTAAAATTTGCTAATCATCAAAGTCACTTCCTTAACTGGCAATCCCCATGAAACCTATAAAATTACAAATAATGCCCTTCTGTAGTATTGCATTTCTGGTCCAGATAAATTACTGAACTTTTTGCAGGTTTGAAACTTATAAAGAACCCCAAGCTTCTCATTTAAGGAAGAAAAATGCACCTCAATGGTGCAGTGGTTAGAGTGCAGTACTGCAGTCTACTTCTGCTGACTGTCGTCTGCCTGCAATTTGGCAATTCAAATCCCACCAGGCTCAAGGTTGACTTAGCTTTCCATCCTTCCAAGGTTGGTAAAATGAGGACCCAGATTGTTGGGGGCAATATGCTGACTCTGTAAACCGCTTAGAGAGGGCTGTAAAGCACTGTAAAGTGATATGCAAGTCTAAATGCTAAGTGCTAAAAGCTGATTTTCTTCTACCGTGTTTCCCCGAAAATAAGACAGGGGCTTATATTTTTTGACCCCCAAAACTGCCCCTGGCCTTATTTTTGGGGGGTGGCTTATTATTTTGGGTGTGCCGCAACCTCCCCCTCCGCTGCTTTGTGGAGTAGGACTCTGCAAGGCTTGTTGTGCTGTTGTATGCACGAACTGCAGAACTGCTGTGAGCTTCATCACACTGGCACAGCTGGGGTCCTCCTGCCATTCGTGCATGCAATGGCACAACAAGCCTTGCAGAGTCCTGCTCCATGAGGGAAGCGGCGGCAGGGCGCGAGACGGGCATCTTACCGGTACTGGAGTTTGGCAGCGGTGTGTCTCTTGGCTGGTCTCTTTAGGGAAAAAAGGCTTGCAAAATACAGAAACTCTTCTCGCGAGGGCAAGCAATTAACAACTTGCAGTGAGAAGAGTTTCCGTATTTTGCCAGCCTTTTTTCCCTAAAGAGACCAGCCGAGAGACACACAGATAATTTTTCGGGCGGAGCGGGGCGGGGGCGGGGCGCGAGAACACAATTATCCCAGGGGTAAAGCGAAAGAATGAGCTAGCAAATGCATTTGTCAGCAAGCCAAGTTTTCCAGCATCGTGGGAGATTTGCAGTAACAATGCCAAGAGTAAATGAAGACAATGGAAAAAAATAAGGACTGGGAAGTAAGGATGTGGATGAAGCAAAAAAGCGAGAGAAAAGAAAAGCAATGATTCCATCCTCTCTTCCCCCCCCTTTAGGTTCCTACAAGTGAGTAGGGAGGAAGGAATGGAATGTACTAATAACATTTATGGGGGGACGAAGAAGACATTGTGACATCTCCGAGATGTCAGCTTCCCAGGAGGTCCTATGTCATGCAGACAGGGGATAGCTCCTTAGGGAATGGCCTTCAAGAAGGGAGAAGCTTCGGGCGCCGCGTCTCGTGCTGGGGCTTGGCAGGGCGGGGCACGCATCCTCCTCCCAGCCGCTTCTGGATTTGGAAGCCGAAGAGCCTTAGTTTGGGGTAAAGAAAGAGTTCTGTTGCTTTCCTTCAGTGAAATCAAAAGGAGAAGCAGCAGAAGACTTTCTTTCTCCCAAACTAAGGCTCTTCGGCTTCCAAATCCATCTTGGAAAGCAGCCGCTCTGGACGCGCGTCTAGGATGAGCATCTCGCGTTGGAGCTTGGCAGGGCGGGCAGGGCGGGCGTCCTCCTCCCCACCGCTTCTGGATTTGGAAGCCGAAGAGCCTTAGTTTGGGGGAAAGAAAGAGTTCTGCTGCTTTCCTTCAGTGCAATCAAAAGCAGAAGCAGCAGAAGTCTTTCTTTCTAGCATGTTAAATATAAAAGTATAATTTAGTTATGGAATAATTACAGTCAGTGATTAATTTCATTTTAAATCTATCTTGTGACATCATTTTGAGATCTTTGAGACATTTTACAATTGTACAGCTTAGCGATAAAGGTTCCGGTCTCATCTTAATCTAGCTAGTAGTACAGTCAGCCATGAGATCCTCAAATGCTTCTAAGCACTTTTTAAAAACACAAATGGAGGTCAACCAATTACTGTGGCAGGTCTTTGAGATCAAATTGTTAGCTCAAAATCCTCTGCAATACACAATCGGGAATTTACACAAAGAATGTCCAGGAATCAGTCCAAACAAAAATTCTACGATCAATTCTCACTGCATCCAATGTAACTGCAAATACCCTGCTAAGATTTGAAATATAAATTATCGCAATCCTGATAAGGGTCTGGAAGATGGTGATGAATTGGTGGGTTGAAAAATTCAGTGTTTTATAGCTTTATCCATTTAAGTTGCATAGCTAGCCTGCATTGCAAAAGTTCACACTCTGTTGGCTCTCAGCACCATTCCAATATTTCAAGTTAAACACCTACTTAGCAGAAGAATAAAATATATGGAGTTTCAAGCTAAAGTTGACAATGTCTACATGCAAAAAATAGATAAACAAGAGCATTTGAGAACCAGCAAAATATTTAGAGAACCTTTCTCTCCGGAGGCCAAGGGCAACCTTCTTCAAAGCTAGACACAATAGCTTACCATCTGCTTGACTAAAAGGCAGATATTCTAAAATCCATTAATCGAGCTCACCTTCCTACGTAGTGGCAATGAGATCATAACCATTTCACATGGATTATTACATTGTAAATTTTACAGTAGTATTATGTCTATTTATATTCTTCCCCTAATAAATAAATTTCCAGGAAGATAAGGTAATATCTACATGAATATTCTATCAGAAGACACAAAGCCCACTATTACCTGCATGGCAGCCAAATGTTGCATTACTGCAATGAAAATAAGATATAATCATCTTCAAGGCTAATTAGTTTTCACTTATTTCTTATTTAAGATATTAATATGTACATCTGCAATCCTTTATAGAACTTGTTTTAAAGAGCATATATTTTTACTTTACATAATGTAATACAAAGATCACATTTACAGAGATTATTACTATACATAAAAACTCCCTTTATATGACCCTGTAATCCCTTAACTTGGGGTCAGGGTGACTGAATGGAGCTGAGCATTTACTGGCCAGTTGCCCTCCCTGATGCCATGCACAGTTTGCAGCAGATATTTTTTTCTTTGTGCTCTAGAAGAGAAACATCTGCTGCTACCTAAAATTGAATTCTCAATCTTCCAAGAGGGAGGTGAGTGTCCTCACCACTAGGCCACCATGCCGTTCATATTACTACTATACATCTTTATAGTAATTTATACAACATTTTATGTTGGTATTTTACCTTAATTCATTTTGATTTGATTTCTTGGATTGTATCTATTTTGTTCTTTTACTGATCACTGAGTGAATAAATTACTGATTCAATAATCCTAAATTGATCAGATTCAAGGGAGAAATTGAAAATTTGTGTCATTCCATCTATCACAGCCACTGAAAACAAATTATTCAGCTATTACACAGCACAGGAGGCAAGAAATAAATTCCAGAGTAACACCATTCTGTAAAGCAGTAAATGTTAACATCAGCAGACAAATCATGAGTGAAACTTCCCAACTAGGGCAACATATCTAAAACTACTGCATAATTAAAGCTTCAAAGCCCATCGAGATGTCCAAGAAAATTAAAAGGTCTTTATTCTTCCTATGTTGTTTTAAGTCATAATGCCAAAGGCACTTCTGGTACTCAAACCAATCCTTATACCTGATAGTGTGTCATCACCAGTGAATATCTAAGTGCTAAGTGCTATTGCTATGTGTGAAACAGACTCAAATTCATATGGAAGGTTGGCATGTTAACTGACTATCACTCAGTAGGGTATAATGGAATATGTAGATGACTTTGGAGAATGAAGAGAAGAAATGCTTCCTAGGAAACAATTAGACAAGAAAGGCAGAAGTCGCTAATGATTTAATGATCAGAGAAAAATGTAGGAAGGACCTGCCCTAATGGATCAAGCAGTTAAAAGTGGAAGCAGGAAACAGGAAGTGTGTACTTTCAGACTTGCCAGATTCTGTTACAATAAAGTAGAATTAGTTCATCTTTATCGTATTAATTCATCTTGGGAGGGCTGATATACATATAGAACACCTATATGGGCTAAGGAAAAGTCCCTTCTTTGTGAGATATATAGAATTTTGTAGTAGTAGTTGCAGGGGTGGGCTTTAAAATTTTTAGCAAGGGGTTCTCTGCCCAGTTGCTGGGTGGGCGTGGCCATCATGGGAGTGGCCTAATCGGCCTCCTGCACCATGGCAGGGGGGGCATTTTTGCCCTCCTCGGGCTCCAGAGGTTTTTTTTTTGAGCCTCCGGGAGGGCAAAAACGGCCTCCCCAGGCTCTGGAGGCCCTCTGGAGGTCGGAAATGGAGCCCTTTCCAACCTTCCCGAACTTCCCCGAGCCTCCGTGTGCACCCTGCACTTACCTGCATCCAAAACAGGCCGCATGGGGGCTCCTGGGAGGAGCAGGGTAGGGTGGGTGGGGCCAGTCAGGAGTGGGATTTGGAGGTTCTCCGAACTGCACAGAATCTTAGCTAGAGGTTCTCCCGAACCCCTGCGAACCCCTAGCAGCCCACCCCTGAGTAGTTGTGGTCTGTCCAGGAGGAGAGAGCAATTCATCTGTATGGAAGATAGGAAAGTTTGGCTTTGCCTATCAGAAAGTTTAATTCCCATGCACTCTGCTTATGTTCTACCAGTGTTTTTTCTAGGCCTAAGGTAAGTAGGGCTGGTAAGAGTCTAAACTTTGATCCTGAAAAAAAAAGAATGTTTATGAGGGGAAATTGCACTATAATAGTAAAATTATGGAGTAAATATTTAAGAGGATCTCTTTCCATAGCTCTGTATGGTATTTTTTTAAGAGTTCTTTTAAATTTTAAATTTAAAACAAAACAAAACATTACAATCTGATGCAGACAGTGAAACATATCCAACTTTTCTGATGCTGCTCAGTTATCTCCCCCCACTCATTTGCTACTTTATTTATTATATTTATATGCCTATCACTGATAAGGTAACTCTGAGAGACTTACAAACACTAAAAAAATAAATATACAAACAATTACAATTTTAAAAACGTATATAATTAGAAATAAGGCAATGGACAGCAGGGTGTGTGATCTTCTTACCCCATCAACAACCTCAAGCGATGAGAGCCCCTACTTCTTCCTCCTAGAACTGAGCTAAACTGGGTTGTTTACTCAACTACCAGATCAGTTTCAAAACCTAGATTTATGGGTAGTGTAATATTGACACTTTTAAACACTTTAAATTCTGACCAGAAACATATATTGTGTTAATCTTGTGTTTGCAGACAAGTGAAGGCAATGTTTAATTTTTCCATAAAATGTCTAGAGGCTATTCACATTATTTTTTTCTAGATTTTTAAAAAAGTTGTATAACAGGCAGACTTCCAGTTGTTAGATTAAAAATGGAAGCACAATTTGCATCAGCTTACAGGCACTAGTTTGTGTTTTATTAGATAACAAAAGATGTAAAAGCAATATAACGTGAATACTCATACTAAAAATATTAAATACACAATTAAAAATTAATGCAAATATTAAAAAGTAAAATGTAATTCAACCAACACTCATTAAAATAATTCACAGTTAAAGAAGCATACTGTGGATTGTACATTGTCCAGGAATTTGTTTCAGAGTGTCACCAATGTTTTTTGCATAAGAATAGAAGTACTGAGTGCCCTTTATTCCTCAGTGCTAATACATAATAAGGGGGCATTACTTCTAGTAGCTTGCTAAATGTATTTCATTACTTTCTGAAAGACTAAGTATAAATTCTAAATAAGATTCAAGCACTAGGTCCTTATAAGAAAAAAAATTAATGAACTATCTCCTTTCATGAGAATTCCCCTTTCCCAAAACAAATCAAAGAATTATATTTAGTAAAGCAGGTGTCACTTCTTCACTGACCTGGATCTTGCTTTTTCTGCTTCTTCTAGAATTTCCTCTCTACACAGCATCCATGCCTTATCACTAATCAGCATCTAACTAGAAATAATCACTAAGCAGAAACATTGTTTCTAAGTGCTGTGAATTTTTCCCATGCATGATTTTTTCCACTCACTGCTGAAAGGAGAAAAGACTGTGTTCCTCTTAACATGCAAAGAATTGGAAATGGTTCTTCCTTCAGGTTTCAAGAGAAAATTGTGAGCCTAATAGACATATGTCTTGGTCAAGAATAGATATGTTGTGGATGTCAATAGATTTATTATCAAATATACAAAATATAAATATTGAAACTGGTATGTGGGCTGATCATAACCCGATAACAACCATTTGGCCTCGATGCTATCTCAACCCACTATGGAGAAGGGGCGTTGGTCTTACCTGATACGCTCCTTCTCGTAGGGTTGAGATAGCATCCAGTCCCACCCAAAGACTATCCGGTCCTCATTCCGCAACCAATAGAAACGCTCTTGCATAACGACACGTCGAGTCTGTCCATCCGTCTTCGTCAAAAGCTGGGAAGACTAACAACAGAGGCTGGGAAGCCTAGCAACAGTCAGCTCTAACAGACTCAGTTCAATCAGCTGATCAGACAAGGTCAACCTATTCCTGGAGGCTATCTTAACCCTATAAGAAGGAGCGTATCAGGTAAGACCAACGCCCCTTCTCATCAATTCTAGAAATGCTTTCAAGAGATGGGATTTCCCCATCCAATTCCTGTTGTCAACAGATGTCAACGTATCAGTGTCATATTTTATTTTCCATCCAGGGTGAGCAGGAATTATTTACTTGCATAAGATCCTAAATCAGTTTTTCTTCACAACTGTGCTCCAATTTTCTAATCATAATAGAATTAGCTTATATTACTAGGGCCTCATATTACTGTAGAATGGCATATTTCCAGAAGGAATATGGCATATTTCCAGAAGGAATTTACAAATGAATGTATCTATATTTTCTACTTGTATCCAAATTAAATGAAACTATAATATGGTATTCATTCCCTCCATTACAGCAATAGTTTAGAACAGATACACTAATTGAAGCATGGCATTAAACCAATTAAAGAGCTTTATTCTCTTTTATCAAGCAGCATAAAATAAATACAGAGAGTCTTCAACTTACAACCACAATTAGGACTGGAACTAAGCAAGGCGAGTGAATCCCACCCAATTTTATGGGCTTTCTGCCACAGTTGTTATGTGAACTATGTTCATTAAGCAAATCTGCCTTCCCTCATTGACTTTGGGTGTCATAAACCAGCTGGAAAGATTGCAAATGTCAATCATGTGACCCTAAGATGTTCTGCCCAAATTTTGATAATGTGATTGCAAGGACACTGTGATAGATCATAGACATAAGTGTGAAAACTGGTGGGAAGTTACTTTTTTCAGCACGGTCTTAACTTCAAACAGTTGCTAAATTAATGGTCTACCTATATCACCAAAATCAAAGCAAGAAATGAGAGCAGCTCCAATTCCAACTGTTTTAATCAAAATAAATATTATGGGCCTATTTCAAAGTGATAATTAGGAAAAGAAATAATTTAGAATATCTTTATGTGTAAGTTTCAATATTTTCCAATGCAATATTTTCCAATGCTGAACTTTCCAGCTGCTAAAATGTCATCCTTATAAATATGCTTGCTCAAACACTATTCTGACAGATGAAGTAGAGAATGAAAAAGAAAACTGCTAGGACCAATTCCTTTTAAGGACAAACAGGTTTATAGCTTACTGTATGAAATATAAGAGGCCAAGGTGCTTAGAAACTTTGTCCTTCTCAAATCCATTATTCTTCTTCATATGGATAGCCAACGCAATACAACGTAGAAGCTTAAACCTTGTGCAGAGCTATTTCAGACACCACATTCCTTGTCTGTGCAATTAATAGCTTCTTCCTTAAATCTAGTTATAATCAGATTCCATCTACATAAGAATTTATAGCAGTATCTTCTTAGTGTATAAAAGAAACAAAAAGCATAAAATTCATTTCTATAATACAAAACTCATCAGATATAGGAAACTATTATATCCAGTTATTCATTGTAAACATAGAAATATAAATTTTCAATTGTACTTTTTATCCTCTATGCTGGGTGGGGGTGGGAGGGGATACTGTATTTCCTTGCTATAAAGACCCCAATTTTCATAACTGACAGACTGCTGGAAGTATTTTTCTGTTCTTAACTGGCATTCGCTGTATTAAAAGTCCACTAGACATTTAGAAAGTTGTATCAAATAAACATAAACATTCTTACTCTGCTATATCAAGATATCCACAGGAAGCAGCCGCATGTAGAGGTATCCAGCCTTCATTGTCAGGTTGATTAATGCTGGCTCCATTTTCCACAAGAAATTTCACCATATCTATGTTATCATCTATGCAAGCCTATTAACAGAGAAAAATGGTTAAAGTTGTACAAGAGATTTGCCAAATATCACTCTAAAAACAGATAAAAATGAGTTTTGTCTGTCACCAAAGAAGTGAAACAAGCAGTCCTTTACACATATAGCATATTAATGCATGATGCATGAGTTCAGCTATGCTTCCTTTATTTGTCCTGATTTTTTTAAAAAAAGGCCTTGCTGGTTCCAGTTCAGTTTGAAACCTGCCACTTATTTTATATATAATTGACTGGTAATTCCAGGGTGGATTTTATTTAAATCAAAAAATTTGAAAGAGCAACTGTCATCTCTGTCCTGCAGCAGCTCCTCCTCTGACCCGCTGTTGACTCACCGACAGTCCCAATATTGCAGAATATACAGTCTCATATGCTACATAACCAAGCTCCATTTCATGCTGAATAAACTAAATTATTATTGTATCTTAAATAGAAAACTATCTTTAGATATATTTTTACTACAAAAGCATTTTATTAAAATAAATTTGATAAAAATAAAAAAAATCCGATTTAAATTTTTAAAAATCCGATTTAAATTAAAAAATTCATTTTTTTTTAAACCATCGATTTTTATCCACCCTGGTGATTTCTGTGTTAACTCAATAGCAACTTTAGAAATTTAAAATATCCTGGAAAAAGTCTTCACTTTGTAATATACATGAGAAAGTAAGATTAAATTATCTAAATCAGAGGTGGGTTCCTCCCGGTTCGCACCGGTTCTATAGAACCGGTAGCAAACCGCTGGTGCCATCATGGAGCCGGTTCTGTTGGTGCTGGTCTGTGGACATCACCATCTTTTTTTAATTTTTTTTTTAATTGGGGGGGGGTTGCTGATTTTTTTCTTCTGCACATGCGCAGAAGCCAAGTTTCCGACACTGCATATGCGCCGCCATCTTCTTTTCAGCTTTTATTTTTTTTAACGAATTTTCAGCACTGCGCATGCATGCGCGTGTATGAAGCGCACCCATGCAGCACAGCCACGCAGCGCACAACGCACGTAGCCATGCAGCGCAGGAGGAAGTGAACCAGCACCGAGGTAAGTTAGAACCCACCCCTGATCTAAATCCAAACATAAGTAAGCTTTATTCAAATAATCTATAATCTATCCATTATGTTTTCTCCCAATATTCTTCACTCTTTGACAAGTTTACAAGAAAAAAAAAACAGATTCTATAACTAGTTTTTGTTTTTATTTATTTATTAAATTCACAAAAACCCCATCTCACTATCTAAGTGACTCTGGGCTATTTACAGATTTTAAAATAAAAGACATTCAGGTTTAAGCCATCACTGACTAAGAGAAAGCAACACATACTAAAGGGACATGATACCAAATCAGTGGCACCCAAGGAAAATAATAAATCTGTGTTCTGAGTCAATTTTCCTTCAGGGAATTTAAATCAAATTTAAAATTTAAAGTTAATAAAAAATTTAACTACCTTTTAAATTTGAATTAGATAATACAATTTAAGGTATTGTCTTAAAATTTCATCTCTGAAAACCTACATATGCACAATGTATTCAGCAAATTCTAAAATTCTATTTTACTCCCCCCCCCCTTTATTATATGAAGAAGATCAACAAGATGAGTGTTTGGCAAGTACTTCATCCTATTTTCTAAATTGCTCCAAATCTAAAAAGATTACCAGCTTTCAATGGATTTGGTATTTTTGATTTTTTTAAAAAAACAAAACTAATAATTTTGTAGATTTCAGCACAGATACTTAAATATTTTAATGTTAGGGGGTCTGTGCCCAGACTCTGGTCAACACAATTTTCCAACAATAGCTGCATGTTCCAACTTCTACTGTTGGCCTTTTTACTGTACTGTGAAATGCACTGAGATAGACAGATAAACAGGCAAGCAGGCAGATACAGACTTCCCAAAGGAATTCTTTAAAATAAGAGACTTATGGCTATCAAAATCAATGCCTGCACAGTACATAGCTTAAAAACACACTAAATGAAATTATTTGTTCTTGAGCCCTTCGATTAAAGTTGATATCCAACAATGCTGTATGCTAAACTGTTATCTTCTAATTGTAATGCCTTTAGGACACCCCCCCCCCCCATAAACAGCCTAAAATCAATGGCACACAAATTTTATTTATTTTATTAATGGTTCTTATAGGCCGCCCAACTCCCGTGGGACTCAGGGCGGCGTACAGCGTAATCTAAGAACAATATAAAACAATGATAATGATTAAAAATTACAAAAATTAAAAAACACACCAACATTCATACATGGGGGATTGATCTCAATATCACCCTGCCTGCCGGAAGAGCCATGTTTTAATGGCTTTACGGAATGCCAGCAGGGTGAGAATAGTCCGGATCTCTGGGAGGGAGTTGGTTCCAGAGAGCCGGAGCTCCCACAGAGAAGGCTCTCCCCCGCGGGCCCGCCAGCCAACATTGCTTGGCTGATGGGACCCAGAGGGGACCAACTCTGTGGGACCTAACTGGTCGTAGAGAGGTATGCGGTAGGATGCGGTCCCGTAAGTATCCTGGCCCTGAGCCATGTAGGGCTTTAAAGGTTAAAACCAACACCTTAAATTGCATCTGGAGACTAATGGGCAACCAATGCAGCTGGCGGAGAATAGGTGTTACGTGGGTGTACCTCGGGACACCCTCTACGGCTCACGCAGCTGCATTTGCAGTCTCTGGATGTTCTTCAACGGTAGCCCCATGTAGAGCGCCTATTGCCACTAGCAATCTCAATGCTTGATTTAGGGAATGAGCAATTCTTTTGAAATAATAACAAAAACTACTTGTGAAGAAACTCTATACAATTAATTTACTCAGAGAAAAAAAAGGCATCAATTGTTGCAATTATGCACCAAGAGTTCATTTTGATAGATGGGCAACTATTTAAATTTGCTTGATAAATATTTCATGTTTATTGCAGACTTTTGTTAAAATCATTAAGCTAAGTTTAAAAATTACCGTATTTTTTGGAGTATAAGCCGCACCTTTTTGCCCCCAAAAAGAGGGTGAAAATGTCGGTGCGTCTTATACACCGAATGCAGCCATTTTTTGGCCTCCCGCAGCCCCACCCCCGCACCTAATTTTTGTGAAAAACGGGCGGTTTTTTGCAAAAATGGTGGTGTTTTTGCCTCCCCCCACCCCTTAGGAGTGCTCTGCAGGCTTCCCAAACCCTCTGCATGCCCTGTCCTTGCAAAAAAAATGAGCGAAAAACAAGCCTTTTTTTTGCAAAAATCGGGGCGTTTTTGCCTTCCCCCACCCCTAGGAGTGATCTGCAGGCTTTCCAAACCCTCTGCATGACCTGTTTTTGCAAAAAAACTGAGCGAAAAATGGGCCTTTTTTGCAAAAACTGGAGTGTTTTTTCCTTCTAATTACCCCATCTAGCATGACTGGAGGAGGAATTCTGGGAGTTGAAGTCCACTAGTCTTAAAGCTGTCAAGTTTGAAGTTTGTAAAAAGTATACATGGTTGTAAAAAGTATACATGGCTGTAAAAGTATTCTGCTACACTGGTATTTTATTAAATAATATATTACTACACCATTTGGTTCAGAATACTTTTTTGCTTGTTTTCCTCCTCTAAAATCTAGGTGCGTCTTATACTCCGGTGCATCTTATACTCCGAAAAATATGATAAATCATAAGTGTCACAAGGCTCCTTGCCTTTAAACCATCAATTCAAGACTCAAAAACTATATTTTTAATAACCATAGATGATAATCCATGGTTTGTATTTCACACAACTGACAAGTAATTCTTTAGAGCAGTTTCCCTAATTTTGTTTTCCATTTGTTTGCTTTAAAAGTCTGTAAAATACCTTTGTCATCATAGCCCAGAAACTCAGTATGACAATACCTAGTCATGCAAATCAAAATATGCAAATTTTATTTCAAAGACAACTTTCTGGTTTGTTTGGATAATGAAAAACTATGAAGTAATTCTAATCATATCACAAACATGATTTTTATGATGTTCAAATTAAGCTTAGACATCAGGTATTCTGTACTCAACTTACAACCATTCACTTAGTGACCACTTGAAGCTACAAAGGCATTCAAAAAGTGACTTATGATCTTTTTGCACTTTTCACACTTACAACCATTGCAGCATCCCCATGATCATGTGATCAAAATTCAGACATGTGGCAACTGGCATATATTTATGAGGGTTGCTGTGTCTCAGTGTCATGTGATCACCTTTTGCGCCCTTCTGACAAGCAAAGTGAATGGGGAAGGCCAGCTTAACTTAATCATGTTACTAACAACTGCAATGATTCACTTAACAACTGTCTTGCTTAGCAACAGAAATTTTGGGTTCAATTGTGGTCGTAGGTTAAGGACTACCTGTATGTACAGGTAGAAACAAAACTAGCAACTTACTTTTAAAGTGGTTCAAAAAAAATCAAGAGATTACATCTATTTATAATAAAATACACTATGGCAGTGATGGCGACCCTATGGCACGCGTACCACAGGTGGCATGTGGAGCCATATCGGAGGGCACGCAAGGCGTTGCCCTATGTCAGCTCCAGCGTGCATGTGCGCGCTGGCCAGCTGATTTTCGGCTTTGGGGAAGGCCATTTCGCCCTCTGGAGGCTTCAGGGAAGCTTCCCTGAAGCCCCGGAGTGCGAAAAATAGCCCAACTGGCAAACCAGAAGTTCAGAAAAATGGACTTCCGGTTTACCCGTTGTTCCCTGAAGCCTCCAGAGTGCAAAAAACAGCACAACGGGCAAACCGGAAGTCCGTTTTTCTGAACTTCCGGTTTGCCCGTTTTTTCACTGTCCCAGGCTTCAGTGAGGCCTGTGCGCATGCGCGGGGGTGGCGGTGTTGTGCGCATGTGCAGGGGGTACCGCAGGAGGTGCGCATGTGTGGGAAGGAGGGAATGGGTGTGTCGCGTGCGCGTGCACACACCTTTTGGCACGCGAACCAAAAAAGGTTTGCCATCACTGCACTATGGCTTTTGCTGTAAGAGGCAACTGAGTAAATGTCAAAATAAATCCTATTAGAACACTTGAACTTTATATGGGATTGATCAGAGTACTTGATAGCAGGTGTGTACAAACTATTATTTAACATCATTTTGAATGTGATTGGTTAATTCTGAGTATAACCACATCCCTACTTATGAGCTTTATGAAGCCACATTATTGTATGTTTTTAATTGTTATTTTACCCTTAAAAATATTTCAGTTTGTTTTTAAATTGAATTGTATATCTTATATGTTATGTAAAAGGTGGAAAAAATTCTGAAGTGATTTATTTTGGTTTGACATTTTTACATCTCAAAAAACTAGCATTTTAATAGGTGTGTATAGTGTGTAGGGTGTGTTTATATTATCCACTGTAAGCAGAATATTAACTTTTTAAAGGAAGACAAATCACATCTCACATTATATTGTATTTCAAACTAGAATCCTGATGTAAAGTAAATCTTACTCAATTTCTAAATACTGTACATCCCACATAGACTAATTTGTTTAATCAACATTGTTTATTTTAAATCCTGAAATACTCTGAAAATGAAATTAAAAAATCCTCAAGAGGGGGAGAAGAATGGGAAGGCAGGAGTGTAATATTTTACTAGGCTCACCTAACTCAACTTTCTACTAAGCAATGACTTAGTTCCATATGAATATAAATGGTCATTCAGTTTGCTATTGGCAGGCCAAAATCACAAAGTTGGAATTGAGATAATTGGATTAAAAGTCTCCATGCAAAGTGATGTCATTTTCCAAAACTTGATACTGTGCAGAAACTTTGGTACACAACAGTATTATGCATTTAATGTTTATGTGCAATCACAAAATTCTTCTATGTATCTTTATGCCTATATTTTAAATTCTAGAATGCTGGCTGCAGTTCTAATGCAGAAGATTAGACAACAGATATTATATGGTTAAAGGCAACTGTAATTTCTCCCATTTTGGATGGGTGCCTTCAGTTCACTGCAGTGCAAACTAAGTTGACCATATAAGGCTCTGGGATTCCCATGTAAAATTCTCAAATACATTAACTATATATTTGCTAAAACAAAGTTAGCTTCAAGTGTCTACCTATTAGCAGAAAAATATGCAGTACGAAAATAGTAATATAAATTTAAAATTTCCAATGTAAAGAACATTTGGAAGTGATCAAAGATGGATAGGGAGCATTAGATTTGAAAGTAGAGGAAGACCCGGTTTCTACGTAATACTGTAACAGCAGTAGCAGTTTTATCATATTTTGTGTTCCTTCACTGATGTAGAATTACGTTAATTTAAGGTTTTCTACAGTAAGAATAACTATGAAAGAGAGGTCCATACAGGAAAGACAAACAGAACTAATCCGCTTAATGCAAAGAACAGGGGACCTGCGGCTCTAAGTCATACAATTTTCCAAACCCTATTACAAGCATTCAATTCAGACCTCGGATAAAAGCTATATCTCCCCTAATACCAAATGCTTAGGAGAAAGAAAGGAGGATTTTAGATAGAAAAAAAATCATAATCCCACCTTACTGCTTGTTTCAACCAACATATTATCTCTAATACAAGATAAATAGGTACAGAAAAATAGAAAAAATGTCTATCACTGACTGTTATTGAATCCTTAGATACTCTCTCTCAGAAGTTTCTTAAATTGAGGCAGGAAATTTTAAAGTTGCAATAATTGAGAAAGTATAAGCCCTTTATATAATGTTCAAAAATTCTGAAGAGCACTGAGTAAATTTTTTCTTTCAAAAAAATTAATGATTGCCTTGAACTTTAGAATCCTATATTCTTACTAAACATAATCATAACAAAAGTAAGTCTCATGTCACTTAACAGATGACATGCATATTAGGCCTGTGCAGTACATCACTTCTATTTGTGGAACTTCTACAGTTGAATTGAAAGAGCAATTCAATTTAATGCTTGATTCAAAAAAGTGAGGCACTCCACCTCCAACACCACCAATCAAAGTACTGATGCAGACCACTTCTCTTCAGTGGCTTCTTAACTGTGGATATGCTGTTGGCTTCTGCAAACATGAATGTATGAGAAAAAATTGGTAAAAACTGGGAAATAGCTGCTTGAATATGTTTGGTTATACCAAGCTATTGGCAAGTATCAGACACTTCAACATTTTATGGAATAACCTCAAAAGACACTGAGATCAAGGCTTCAATTAAATATTATTCCCTAGACTGCACTCAATTTGTATTTATGTCATAAGTATACTTCATTCGATTCAATGAAAATCCATTGGGATTTCCCCCCCTACAATGATCTTAGTTGTGTTAAGTCTTTTGCACCTACTATGATAAAGAGTATTGTTCTTCAACAGTCAATAATCACAGAAGCTTTACAGAATGCTATCCCACTTCTTGCTATATTTGAGAGTGTGCAAGTTTTAGATTCCATACCAATAGTGTAATCGTGACAGTTTTATGCAGAGAGTTTTATATATCAAATAGCAAGTTGTGGTTGCAAATGGCCTATACAGTATGGAATCTCAAGCTGTTGTCAATGTTGTCTTAGAATTTAAGTTACTATTTTGTCAAAATGACCCCATGTTTATCATGTTAGTGCAAATGATAAAACACACTTAACAGTGCAAGACACTTAAAAAAATAGGGTCAGAAGTCAGAAATTCTATACAAGACTCCACTAGTTTCACAAAGATTACTGTGTGTGAACCAGGAAATATAAGGATTCTATTTTTCAGTCCCAAAAGATAAAAGTCTTCAGTGTTGGCAGATGCAATGGTACATAATATAGCACAGACGTATTCAGCGATATATTACTGAATCCACCTACTTGGATACAGAACTATGGATTCTATAACAACTGTTTATTCAGTTTATTTCACATTCTATCTCTAGAGCTTTTAGATATTTTTATAACTTTTTATATTTTCTGAGTCATGGGCACTATGAGAGAAAACATCAATGGTATCACAAAATGCCATCAATTTATAAAAACTGCCATGATAGACATGATTGTCACAAATAAGTTATAATTATGCTAAAAGCCTAGAAGCCAGAAATAAAAGACTAAAGGAGGGGGTGTAAAATCCACAAATCAAACTGACCCTTTGAACTCAGTTTTCTCTTTTATTCAGAATAAATTTTACAAACATATCATCTCTTTTCCAATAATCAAAATCCATACTCTGAGCACATATGACCAGCTATTTTCTTAAACAAAACTTTTTATACATAGTACTATAAGTATTCCTCTCACATCAAGAACATAGAAATAACACATAGATTTATATATCACTCCATAATGTTTTACAGGACCCTCTGAGCAGTTACAATGTCAGCATATTGCCCCCAACAATCTGTGTCCTCATTTTATTGACCCTGGAACGATGGATTGAATTGAGTCAACCTTGAGGTGATCTGGACTGATCTGGCTATGGGCAAAGTCAGCCTACAATACTGCATTCTAACCACTGAGGCACCTCGGTGCAGTGGAACACCGCGGCACAGTGGGGGGGGGAGACCTGTCTTTTTTTCCCTATTACCAGTATTAGGCATAGGCAACACTATTTACCTCTTATATCGCCATTCCTGCAGCTATAAATATTTCAAAAGAAAGGATCAGGTTTTTGTCATATTTTTTTGTCATATTTGCCTTATTTGTTAGGGCACATACCGCATTTTTCAGAGTATAAGATGCACCTTTTTGCCCCCAAAAAGAGGGTGAAAATGTCGGTGCGTCTTATACACCGAATACAGTCATTTTTTTGGCTCTTGAAGCACTGCCCCCGCATCCCATTTTTTGCGAAAAACGGGCCATTTTTTTGGAAAAATTGGGGTGTTTTTGCCTTCTCCCACCCCCTAGGAATGCTCTGCAGGCTTCCCAAACCCTCTGCATGCCCTGTCTTTGCAAAAAAATGAGCAAAAAACAAGCCATTTTTTTGCAAAAATCGGGGCGTTTTTGCCTTCCCCCACCCCCTAGGAGTGTTCTGCAGGCTTCCCAAACCCTCTGCATGCCGTTTTTGCAAAAAAATGAGCGAAAAACGGGCTTTTTTTGCAAAAACGAGTGCTTTTCCCTTCTAATTACCCGATCTAGCATGACTGGAGGAGGAATTCTGGGAGTTGAAGTCCACTAGTCTTAAAGCTGTCAAGTTTGAAGTTTGTAAAAAAATGTACATGGTTGTAAAAAAGTGTACATGGTTGTAAAAAGTATTCTGCTTCACTGGTGTTTTATTAAATAATATATTACTACTACATTTGGTTCAGAATACTTTTTTCCTTGTTTTCCTCCTCTAAAATCTAGGTGCGTCTTATACTCCGGTACATCTTATACTCCGAAAAATACAGTAAGTCCAGAAATATTCAAATATTCAAAGAAAGAATACAGCCTGCTAAAGTCTAGTGCACAGGTCACCAACTGGTGGTCCGCGGACCACTGGTGGTCTGTGGGAAAATTTTGGTGGTCCGCAGAGAAATCTTTGCATTTCTCTTGAGGAGTCCAGCCGAAGTTTCCTGCACCGCTCTTGCTTCAGCGCTTTGACTTCCAGAGACAGGATGGGGTCCTTCAGGCAGTTAGCTTGGCTGCCTGTTATTGAAGAGAAACAGCCAGATTCAACCTTAGCTTTGCTGTCCATTGCGGACGCTAAATCGGCTTCCTGCAAACTCTCATCTCTCGAGGAGCGCTCGCTGAAGCGGCACAGGAAACTTCGGCTGGGCTCGAGACGAGAGTTTGCAGGGAGCTGATCTAGCATCCGTAATGGACAGCAAAACTAGGATTGACTCTGGCTGCTTCTCTCTGCTGTACTGCTTCCTGGACGTGGTTTACCACTCCAAGCCCCAAGCCCCACCTCATCAGTCCCCCGCAGCAGCTCCCCTCCAGCCAGCAGGTCAAGCCCAGCACTCGCTCTCGTATGCCAAGCTGAGCTCTTTGTCTACTTCAAGCCTTCCCCCATTGGGGGACCCCACAAAGACCTCGCAGCCCCTTCCATCCTCTGTCCCCCCGGCCAGCCTTTTGGATGAGGTGGAAATACTGGATCTTTGGAAGCTGGGTGGCTACGGCTAGGAAGAAAAGGAAGAAGAGAAGCAGCGGTTCCAGGAAGGGGGGGGACCTGTTAGGCAGGGTATCTTTGCCCAACATTTCCACACAAAGGCTTGTCTCCCACCTGGCTCTTTCCCTGCGGCTCTTTCTGGGGAAAAAAGACCCCTTCCTCTTTTTGTACCCAACTGGCGCTTTCCAAAGCTCCCTTTTCCAGCATTGGCTGAGCAAATCCCCTTTGATTGTGATTTTAAAAATTATTATTATTACATTGGCTGTCCCTTTCCGGACATCCGGAGCAGCTCCTCCACCCTGGTGCAGGAAAGGGGAAAGAAAAAGGAAAGGAAAAGGAAAGGAAAGGAAAGGAAAGGAAAGGAAAGGAAAGGAAAGGAAAGGAAAGGAAAGGAAAGGAAAGGAGGGAAGGGAAGGGAGGGGAAGGACTACAGCTACAGCTCTGGAATATGGGACTGACTTTCCCAACAACATCAGCAAGCCACCGTCAAATAAACTTCAATTATTTTGTAATAATTACACTAACTTAATAATTTTGTTACAATTAAACAACCTTTAAAGATTTTGTTATGATTAAATAAGCATTTATGATTTTGTTATAATTAAATAAGCATTTATAATTTTGTTATATTAAGTAGGTGCATTTCATATTAATAAAATGAAAGTTCTCTGATCATTATTTTACAAATGTATTTATCTTTTTTTAAAAAAATCATATTAGTTGTCTGCGGGATTTAAAATTATGAATTTGGTGGTCCACGGGTTTTAAAATCATGACCTTGATGGTCCCTGAGGTCCAAAAGGTTGGGGACCCCTGGTCTAGTGTACAGTTTACAGGGATCAAAGAGGTGCCCTTTGGACTGCCGTCCTAGGAAAAGCCTCATTGGATTAAAGAGCTACAGACACATAGACACATGCTTCATTTTCACACACCTGCTCTGAAGCAATGCATAGACTTATTCTACTTCCTAAATATTTTTTTTATAATGAAATTAAAATGTTAAAAAATAATGTTCTTAGCAAGATTTTTAAAGGCACAGAGAGATGTTCATCACCCTGCCTATTCTCATTTTAGCAATAGCAATAGCACTTACACTTATATACCGCTTCATAGTGCTTTACAGCCTTCTCTAAGTGCTTTACAGAGTTCAGCATATTGCCCCCAACAATCTGGGTCCTCATTTTACCGACCTCAGAAGGATGGAAGGCTGAGTCAACCTTGAGCCGGTGAGATTTGAACAGCTGAACTGCAGCCTGCAGTGCTGCACTCTAACCACTACGCCACCTCGGCTCATTTATGCTTTTAGATTCTGACTTGTCAAAAAGTAGGATGAAATCATTCATTCATTCAACAAATGTATATGGCCATCTATCTCAGAAAGTGATTCTGGGTGGCATACAACAATTGGATTAAACAATAAATATATAAAATCAATCATTAAAAAGTCATAATTAAAAATATAATCATCAGATATAGAATGGAGTAAATGAAACACTATGATAGAACCATCTTATAATTAACTCTAAATAACTCTAAATGTTGAAAGATAGTTGACAGAGATACAAAAGAGAATATAATGCATTTTATCAGTAAAATTGTTTTCAGCTCCATTAGTGAATTTATTTAGATCAGGCCTGTCAAACTGGTGGTCTGCAGGCCAGATGCATCACGCACAGGCCACACCCACCCCGGCTCCCCAAAGGCAAAAAATGTTACAATATGTCATGTGATGCAATCAACTTTGATACCCGTGATATAGATCAATGATTTTTTTTAAAGTTGCTAATTGTTCCTTAGCAGAATTTTAAAACTAGAAAAGGGGTGTTGGTCTTACCTGGTACACCTCTTCTCTCTGTGCTGCGGGAGAATCCAAGTATGGGTTGACTTCTGTCTATCTTCCCAGAGACTGAATTGTTAAAGTTTTTTGCCACGCCTACTCTGCTCGGCTGAGCGCCAGTTTTTTGACGAAGGCATAGCTCTCCAGTAGATGTAGTATGTTGATGATGGTGACCACCCTCGGATCCCGGACCAAAACGGTCCTCAGGGTGGGTTTGGATTCTCCTGCAGCGCATAGAGAAGAGGCGAATCAGGTAAGACCAACGTCCCTTCTCCAGTGCGCTGCTAGGAGAATCCAAGCGTGATCACTGATTTATATATAATTATGCTATTATTTCAATGCAGTTAATAGGTTGATTTATCTATTTATTGATATACATGCTATTTTACAGACTATATTGTCAGCAATATATTACATAATTATTTAACTCAGAAGAAATTAATAGTTTCTCAGGACATGGCTCCATCTCTTTAGCTGCTCTATTCCTATTACAGGGTCTCCTATTATTTCATGAATTACTATGTAAAATCATATTTATTATACTTGAGGTTTGCAACAAAAAAAACCCCACCCATTCTTAAAAGACCACCATCCCAACCGCAAAAAGTACAACACTGGATTAGAAAAGTATATGAATGTCACAGGTCAGAAATTATACATTTCTGATACAAATTTCTAGTACTGGAAAAGATGAAAAAGATATAAAAGCTGAGTGCTCACACAATCAAGTAAGAAGTCATCTCTGGTTTTATATGTTTAGAATTCATTTTGCCTATCAAACTTCATTTTTACATATCTACAGTGCTTCCAATGGTACAATGTGCATTTTAATAATCTTTCTTCTTTCTTCCTTTCTTCTTCCTTTCTTCCTCCCCCCCTCCCTCCCTCCCTAATAATCTCTATACCTTACACATTTTAAAAAATAACAGCTGGGAACTGTTATTCCAGTGTATAAAACAAACTCACATGTAAGTTTGGCTAGAAATGAACATACCAATTAACTAGCCAAAAGTTTAGTTGATGAGATTATTTAAAAAGTGCTTATTCATAAATTTTGAGTATCAAATACTTATTAGAATTTAGACAGACTTCTAAAAAACAATTCCAACTTAAATATATCTTATTTATCTCTAAAATTGGTAAAGTACTAAGTATCTGTTAGTAAAACTATGGTGTTTTTTTAATTTTCTTTCCAAAAGATGGCAATGGGCAAACCACTTCCACATCACTGCCAAAAAGCCCAAATGGGTATGTCCATGAACCGTTCGGTTGAAGCTGACTTGGAGACATTATCATTTCATGTCTTTAATATAAACAAGAAAAAGACAATCAAATGGATGTTAAATTACCTTTACATTTAAATTAGTTACATCCCTTCAGAATAAAACTTTCTTATTCTGAGAATTATAATTGCAACAATATGTGTGGCCACACTGAGAAAGCCTGGACTAGTCAGGTTGTATCAGACAATTCAGACTAGAAGCATACTATAAATATATACTGTAGTTTGAAGCACTTGTAAATCAGCATTCCTTAAGTTTGCATGCCCTCTAGAAGTTTTGGATTGTAATTCCATTCATCCTCCACCATGTGCTTGAGAATCTCTCTCTTAATTGATAAAATGGCTGGATTGAATGTACTGTATTATAGTAGCCTCATTACTACACAAATATAGTCTTAAGAATTTATAATAAGTCTTGACATTTCCAGCATGCCATGTAATATTTTTTAAAAAATAAGAGAAGAGCTCCAATGACTTAAAGGTCAGGAAAATTTAGGGATAGATTCACCCAATTTGACCAGACTATTGTAGTAGTAGGAAGTCTGTACCTTTTGGCTTGCAAGATTCTGCTAATGTAGCCTTACAAATTACCGTATTTTTCGGAGTATAAGACGCACCTTTTTACCCCCCAAAAGAGGGTGAAAACTTGGGTGCGTCTTATACACCGAATGCCCGCCCCACCCACCCAGCCACCCCCACCCTTTGGCCTCTGTCTTCCAGCAATTTACCTGTTTGCAGCAAAGAGGGAAGAGCCTGTAAAGCCAAGCAAGTCACTAGCACTTCCCCACCTACAGCTGATTAGGTTTGCCACGTGGGAAAATGAAAGTGAAACTAACTGCAAAGAGGCAAATAGCTGGGAGAGACACACAGATTTTTATTTTTTGCTGAACTGGATGGAAGGGGGTAAGTGAATAACTATAAATGTCTGTAGAATGTTCAAATTATTAGACTTATTTTTTAAAGACTGCTTTATTATTGTTCTAGAGCCAGGGGTCTCCAACCTTGGCAACTTTAAGACTTGTGGACTTCAACTCCCAGAATTCCACAGCCAGCTTTGTTAGCTTTGCTGGCTGTGGAATTCTGGGAGTTGAAGTCCACAAGTCTTAAAGTTGCCAAAGTTGGAGATCCCTGTAAATCTAGACAACTTAACAAAATAAAGAAGCTTTTTAAAATAAATGCTTGCTCTGAAGAGGCCCAGTGCTATTGTATCTTCTTTTAAATAATAGAGAATAATGTATACTTCCAGAAATTTTAATTAATTTTAACAGCTCTGTACAAGTATAGTATGAAATGTAACAGTGTCCTGTTTAGTATTAGAGTTTAGTTATCTTGGAGTAGATCTATTTAAATAATTGGGAAGAGTTAGTGTGATTACATTTTAAGAAAACTTTCTGGCATAATGTACATTTCTCCAATTCTTTGCTATTTCTATGGGTCAGGCACACATGCACAGAAATGCACAGCAAACAGTGTATATCATCTGTGCTGTTTGCTGTTTGGCAAATTGCTTGGAGGCAGAGGCCTTTTTTCCTTGTTTTCCTCCCCCAAAACTAAGGTGCGTCTTATACTTTGGTGCGTCTTATACTCCGAAAAGTACGGTAGCTCATCTAGTCATATTTCCTGTCTGGTTTATCAGGGAGGGCTGGGACAACCAGAGAAGCAAATCCATTTGTAAGCAGTGTCTAAAGCACTGGACATCATCTAAGAATCCCTACAAAGTTAATTACATGAGAAACTGCCTTTTATATCTTAGCTTCATCACTATAGATAATCTTCAACTTGTGACCGTTCAATGTTACAACAGATCTCGAAAAAGCAACTTACAAGCCAGATTCGAAGTTCTCATGTCCAGGGACCTTCACATTCAAATGATTGTAATTTTGGCAACCATCTTGCATTTATGGCCATTTGCAGCATGCTTGCAACCACATGGGTGCAGATTCCAGCAAAAAATCTCCCATAGTGAACCATGAGTTTGCTTAATGATCATTGCATTCACTTAATGATTTCTGTAAAAACATTGTAAAATTGGGCATGGTCACATGGTCACACATTTTAGAAACGTCACAACTTACTACCAAATTGGCAGGCTCACGTGGTAGTAAGTCAAGGACAACTTGTTTCTCAACCTTGGAACACCCTTCCAGGAATGACAGCATCACAGATGATAAAGACTGTTTGGCTAGATAAATCAGCATGCTGAACATCTTATTTTAATTGGTTGTTTATGGCATGCTTAATTTATAGGTGGTTGTCTTAAAGACTAGCTGAGTTTTTGAATTAATTTGGCCACATCTGAGAATGTATGCTGAATTGTCTTTGACAATTGACTCAGTATTTATTTATATAAATTGCTTCATTTATTCCAATATTCAATAAAATAAATGATTTATTTATTTATGACTGGACTGATGTTCAAAAACAAATAATTACTTGCAGCAAGACTGATGATCAAGTCCTCATCTTGTTATTCTAACATATATTGAAGCAACTACTAAATCAGGTATTTTAGAGTTCTTTTCAGTGACTGATCCTTTAAAATATGAATTTCACTTGTTTAAAAAACTTCAATAATGTATAAGAATTAAAAAAAGTCTATTCCATTTGAAATTATTGACTAGACTGGGTGTCAGCAATCTGCAGCTCCAGAGCCGCATGCGGCTCTTTGGGCCCTCTGCTGTGGCTCCGTCGGGCAACCCCACCACTGGCTGGCCCTGCCCCTCCCCTCCTAGTCACTCCTCGCTTGGCCTGTGAAGGTAAGGGCAATGCCGGGGGATGGAGAAGTGGCCGGGGCAGAGACAGAGAGATACAGAGAGAGGGGGAGAGAGAGAGACATAGAGAAATACAGAGAGGGGGGGAGAGAGAGGAGGGAGGGAGGGAGGGAGGGGGAGAGAGAGAGAGAGATGTCAAAAAGGTATTGTGGTTCCCAGTGTTTTTTAACAACCAGTTCTCTGCTCTAATGACCGGCTGGGTAGGCATGGCTAGGGAGTCATGTGACTGGTGGAAGTGAGTGATGTTGATCTGGCCACACCCACCCAGGTTTTGTGGCTCCCGATGTTTTCTTTTCTGTGGGAAATGGGTCCAAATGGCTCTTTGAGTGTTTAAGGTTGCAGACCCCTGGACTAGACAAATGAAAGGCAATGGCATCTCAATTTTTACTTTACCATCATAAATGCTGAGCTACATTGCTGATGTTAGATGACAGAGCAGTATTTTGTTTTTCATCACCAGTAAAAATTTTAGTGTCTGATTTTGCACTATTGTACATAACATTAAATAACACAAAAATGGAAAGAACATTAAATAATATGAATAATAAAAAGGTAAGAATATTTTCAGGTATAAAGTGTACACTCTCAGACATAATTTTTTTTTGTTTGCCACCTTGAATGCTAAGATCACTTTAGCAGCCTGCATGCTAGGATTAAAACGACTGCAAAAGTAATACCAAAAGATATACATACACTGGAGAGGGAAATCAGCTTAAAATACATTTTAACAATCAAAAACAGCTACCAGAAGAAAATAGTAAAACCCAATCCCAGGGCTTGCCTGTAAAGCCAAATTTTTACATCTTGATGAAAGCTCCAAAGAGACACAGCCATATGAACCTCAAGGCAACACAGTTCCAAGTAGAAGGCACAGCTACAGAGAGGGACTTTCTAGATCTCACTAGCTGATAGTACTTCATGGATAAGACCTAAAACAGACCAAATCTTCCAGCCAAGCAGAAATAACAGGAGAATAGGTAAGTCTTATAGGTAAACAGAATCCTTATTTTCAAGTTAGCAAAATAATTCTTAGGATCATCCAGTGCAGAGTCCTGAATGGAGAAAGATGCCAAATGTTCATGCTTGTTTAGAAAAGGCCAAGGAACATAAAGACATTATTGCCGATGCCTGCTGGATAATTGAGCAAACCAAAGAATATAAAAAAGAAGACACGATGTGCTTCATTGATTATAGAAAGGCTTTAGATTGTGTTGATCATGTCAAGCTGTGGAAAGAAGTCGGGAAAAAGAGAATCCCAGAACATCTAACTGCCTGCATGAAAAACTTACATGTCAGCCTATACAAATAAGGAAGCAACTGTATGGACCGAACATGATAAAATCGACTGACTCCAGGTTGGCAAAACAGTGCGACAAGGCTGTATACTCTCCCCCTTTATTTATTCAACCAGGTGGAATAACCAGCCTTAGAACTGACAGTGGAGATATCAAAGTGATAGCTAGTTTCTGCCTTTCAGTATCAATCATCAATAGCAAAAGATCATGTAGTCAAGAAACACACCACCGACTACCACTGGGTAGATGTGATAGAATGTGCAGCTGAAGAAGGACGGTGTGTGTGTGTTGTGTTGGCAGTAGCGCTGCAGCTTTCCAGGGAGGAGGCACCACATTCCAGAGAGGGGCCCAAGACAAAAGGTTGTGCAGTCCTGAACTGAAGAGGGGGGGGGGAGGTCACACTCTAGAAATTACTAAGGTATATCTGTTAGAATATTATAGCTTTAATCTGGCAAGATTCTATTAGGTATAAGAAATAAAAAAACTGGATTTGATTGGATCTCATTGTGTCATTTTTGGGCTTAGGCCTAACATCAAAGCAGCATGAAGACCTTGGAAAAGATACTCAAATGCCACAATCTGTCTATGCCTACAAAGATCAGAAACATGCAAGCTATGGTATTAATATCATAAGCTGCCCAGAGTCACCCTGTGGTAAAATGGGTGGCCAATCAATTTAATAAAAATAAATAAATAAAATTCCCTATGGCACTGTGTGGAAGCAAAACTTAGACTTTGAAGAAACAGGACAGGAAGCGTATTGACTTTCTGAATTTGGTATTGGAGAAGATCATGAGAAAACCAGGAATAATCAAGAAAACAAAATAATGGATCAATGAACAAATTAACTTAAGAGTTCTTAAGGTACAAATGATCACAAAATTATCCTATTTGGACACATTATGCAAAGACCTAGCTCTCTGGAAAAGGCTCTAATCCTGGGAAAGGTGGGAGGAAATAGAAAATGACCAAAAGCAAGGTAAATAGACTTCGTTACAGTGACAATGAGTGCACTACTGGAAGACCTGAAAGATCAGGATAAGGACAGATTGTCATGAAGAAAATCTATCTATGTGGTTGCTAGGATTCAATAACAACTTGTTGAAACATGATCAATAATCAGTCAGGTAACTAGAGACTTACTATTAAAAAGGCTGGAAGTTCGAGCAGCTTTTTATTTAGAATCTTTTCTTAAATAACAACTTTGCCATTCCATTACTTGTAAAAGTGAAGAAAGTTTTAACCTTGCACTAATCAAAACTATATTCTTTATTTTTAGTTTATTTATCTAAAACATTTATGTAGCCACCCATCTTTAACCAAATCTGGGCATCTCCCTTTATATAGTGTTGCCCTCCTGTTTTCATTTACAGTTTATAAAAATAATTCTTTTGTGCAATCTATATTTTATTATTCAATTGCATCTAACCTCCTTGAACATTTATGTCATTGTTCTTTCAGAAGATAAAAGCTCAACTCATGATGATTATTTGAAGTTTTCTTGGCAGCAATATAGAAGTGGTTTGCCACTGCCTTCTTCCTTTCAGATGATAGGTATTTAAAGCATCAGTTGTAACCCAAGGATATTTATGAGCCACAATTTTATAGCAACTGGATACTGATTCAAAGTATGATTATGAACATTTTTTTCACAAGACAGAATAAAAATCATGAAGTGAAGAGAGAAACTGAAATAAAAGTTTTGTCAACTAGTATACCAAAGATACAAGCTGAGCTCACACATTGTGCTTAACCATAATTCTGTGAGAGTGGTTTTGATTCATATTTCCCATTAAGCCATAATTTACAATTTATCAGCAATAATGTCTGCAACTAATAATAAAAAAGGATTTATGTTTTTTCACTGCAGTTACTGCCTTAAAGTCCTCTATAGTGCAGCATGAGAAATTGTAAGCTGCCCAGAGTCATTGATTGAGATAGGCAGCTATAGAAATTGAATAACTATCAGACAACACACTGCCAAAATCATATATGCCCATCAGAAGTCATCTATAGAAGACTATTACAGATCCCGCTTCTTGTGAGGTTGATGGGACATAGGCCAGGTGATGAGACTTCTTAATGGAAACACTGAGGATGAATTGATTAAAATATTATATCAGGCCAGGCTTTCAGAGCTCTGGGAAAAAGTCCCTCAAAGGAACTCTGCCTTAATTAATTCACAATAACTGCAGCTGGGAAATTCCTATTTAGTTTCCAAGATTCTGTATTAACTCTAGACTAGCATTCAGTAAACTATTTTAGTGGAATACTTGTCATTCTTGTTGCATTAGTCTGTCAGCTATCTGGGGCATGAACACCCCTATTTTATGGAACATCCTTCTTCTGGATATATTGAAGCTCCTTACTCTATAGATTTTCTGAAAACAGGTCAAAGTATAATCTGGCATTAGGTTAAATGAATGCCCCCTTACAATTATTATTGTTATTTGCTTTTAATATATGGAATGTTGATGCACTTTGCCAAGTTATAATTGAGACAGGCTATAAATATTATTAAAGTAAATTATTATAAGAATGGAGCCATATTATTGATATTTGGTTTCACAAATCTACATATATTTATAAATGCAATTTGATTTCCAGAATCAAACAGTTCTAAACACCCTAAGCTAGATTTTATTAATTTAAAGAGTTCTCAGTGAACCGGGGAAACAGGGTTTCTGACTAGCTCAAGGATGACTTTTAAACCATTTAAAAATATACAGATAATCTTGAACTAGACCACAACTGGGAGCGAAAGTTAAGTGAATCATTCCCAATATTACAAACTTTTTTGTGATGATCGTTAAGCAAATTGCTGCAGTTGTTAAGTGAATCATATGGTCATTAAGAGAATCTAGCTTCCTCCCCTGACTTTGCATATTGGGAGCTGGCTGGGAAGGTTGCAAATAGCAATCACATGACTCCAGGACACTGCGTCTATCATAAATTCATGCCAGTTGCCATTAAGGAAAATATTATACAAGTTATGTTTAAGATTTGGAATAGAATTCTAATAACAGTCGGCTAGTATTTTATCACTACAGGTGAAGGACTAAGACTCAAAGCAATACTTGCCCAAGATTATGTAATAAATTACAAAAAGAAAGGAATTGAACCACAGATATCCTGAATCACACCTTAGTTTCATTTTCTGATGTGGAAAAGTAACATCAAATACCCAGCCCAACCTATGGTCAAAGGAAACAGATCTCATTTAAACTTGGATATATCTACTGGATAAAAATTCCACTTCACTGATACAGTTCAGTCTGTTCAGTACTTTTTGTCTATTATAGCTACTGCCCTTTGGAACTGCATTCCCTTTGAGATTCAGTTAGCCTTGACCAATGGCATTTCAATGAGGCCTTGAAAACCTGCAAAAGTATTGGATGACCTTGTCCTGAAATGATTTGGAATTATGTTATGGTTTGCCCTCAATTACCCTGTATTGGTGGTGTTGTGGTTTTTATGTTTTTAATCATTTGCAAGCTACCCAATGTCATTATTTGTAAGTTGGGTGGCCATATAAATTACCTATATAGATTAAGAAATAGCAAGAAAAACATATTCTAAATCTTCTCTTGTGCCATATATAGTTATTTTACACCCAACAACTGAAGCATTCATTGTCCCTCCACTAACGCTAAATGACAGTATGTATCAAGCCCTCCCTCGGCGATACTCAGCAACTGTATTGGACTATAACTTCCTTAATTTCCAAACTGGCTATCCAATGGTTGTAAAAGATTAAAATGATGTACGCTAACAGATTGGAGAGGATTAGTATCCATCTTCCCAAAAGATTAGGAATCTAATTTTTGTGAGTTCATTTCATAACACTGTGCTTCCTTGGAAGCTATTCAAGAACTTTCCCTTAAATTCATCAAAAATTGCAAAATTAAAAGACAGAATTGTTCATGTATATGCATACATATACATATATGTGTATGTTTGTGTTTGTATATATACACACACATACACATTCATACCGTGTTTCCCCGAAAATAAAACCGAGTCTTATTTTCTTTTGGGCACCAAAATAAGCACTAAGGCTTATTTTCGGGGGGTGTCTTTTTTCCCCCCATGTAAAGGAGGCCCACTTCTTCTGCTTGCTCACAGCACAGCAGGAAGCCGCGTGGCATACCAGTATCGCTGCCGCCGCAAGGCAGAGGGGTGGAAGTAACCCTGCACTGGCATACCTCAGGGCTCCCACATCTAGACCACCCACATCCCCAACACTTGCCTCGCCTCACGGCCACAGCTCTACTAACTCCATCCAGAAGGACCCCGCATGGCTGCCAGCCCACTTCTTCTGCTTGCGACCACAACGGAGCAGGAGGCCGAGCAACGCACTGGTCCTGTGGCCATGAGATGAGGGGGGGTGGAGCTGCCCCACATGCCCTTCACCGGCTGCCATGCCCCCATCAGAGCCTGAATCTATGGGGGAAGACGAGCTGGAATCTGAGCCGACAGAGATTGAGGGGGTGGCTTCTTTGGCTTTGGAGGGAAATGGGGAAGGGCAGGACCAGTCAGGTCAGGGCATTTCAGGATTAGAGCAGCTTGTAGACAGGGAGGAAAAGGGGCAGGATGAATATGAGAGACAGAGCTCAGGCGAGGAGCAAGGACCATCCCCTCCTGATCCGAGAGCACTGAGAGTGGATAGAAGGAGAACAGCACAGACTGAGCAGGCTACTTGGGAGGAGAGTGCACCACCCATCTTCACAAGGCACACCTGGGGAATGAGACTTAAGGAGATGCTGTGGGGAGGGGCATTTGTTGAGAACAAACACTGAGTTCCTGAAGTATTAAGTGCCAACGTTTGAATTTTCCAAGAGTCTTTGCATTCTTTCTGGCTTTCTGGACTAATTAATTGGATCCTTTGCTTCCTGAACTCCTTGATTTTCCCTGCTAGATTTATTGCTGTGCAGCTCTGGTGTACACAGCACTGGACTGGACTATTTGCAGCCAGAGGCTGCTTGAGTGTGTGGGGTTTTGTCATCACTTTGCTCTGGGAGTTGCCAGAAACGTGGGAGAGTTTGGGGAAATTTGGAGCAATAAAGGGCCAATTTGAACTGCCAGCTGCCTGTGTTATCTCTATGCCGTGCCCTAGGTCATCACACCGGCTTACCTCAGGGCTCCCACAGCTGGCCATCCATGCCCCGACACTTGCCTTACCTCGCAGCCGTGGTACCAGCACACCGCTCGGCCTCCTGGTCCATTGCGGCTGCAAGCAAGCAGAAGAAGTGGGCCAGTGGCCATGTGGGTTCCTGTTGCACAATGGCTGTTGGTGCTGCCACCGCGAAGGCAGGTGTTGGATCATGGATGGCCTGGCTGCGGGGGCCCTGAGATAAGCCGGTGCTGGGCCTCGCCTTATGGCTGCAACACAGCGAGCAGCCAAACGGAATGAGCGGCCGGCTGGCTGCACAGGCTCTTAAGTAGGGCTTATTTTTGGGATAGGGCTTATATTAGGCATACATGTAAAAACATGCTAGGGCTTATTTTTGGGGTAGGTCTTATTTTCAGGGAAACAGAGTACATGGATATATTATGAAATTCTACAGTGCAGCTGATACAATTTTGAATTATGAAATGAAAGCATACTAATAATTATTGTTCAATAAAGTAAAAAAAATAAATGTACTTCACAAATGAACACAAAAAAATCAGTGGTTATTTAGTTACATTCATATTCAAATAATGAGTGTGTTACTATTCTGGCAACATTATTAATCCTTAAAACCTAAACAGCCTTAGTTATACCAGATGAAATCCCTCCCAGAAAAAAATGAGTCATAAAGCTGTATTTAACATAGAATTTACTTAATTAGAAAATACAAAACAAGAGAAACACAAAACAAGAGAAACAAGAGAAACACAATCATGTGAAAAAGTACACCCCAGTAAAACCTTTTCAACGTATTTAACATAAAGATACTTGATCTGTATTCATTTCAACAATATAGGAGGTATGGGGGTATAATAAGAGACAGTTTTGTCTAATGGTTAGGGTGGTGGCCTAGAAATCAGGGGACTAGACCTTCCTTAGGCATGCAATTTGGTTGTATGATTTTGGGCCGGTCACTCGCTCTCTGCCAAACCAATGTCACAGGGCTGTTGTGGGAAAAATAGGATAAAGGAGTATTAACAATGTTTGTGGCCTACACACACACACATGGGGGGGGGGGGTGTCTCACAAACACAGGTAATTTTCTTATTTAAAAATTATATGCACTATTTTAATCCATTTTGTAATTTTAATTTTTTAAAAAATCATTTTTTCATATGGAAAAAGTACACACCTACATTTATCACTATCTCAAATACCTAAAATTAGATTTGAATGTACCAAGTCAAATGCAAATGGTTAGAACATTGTTAGAATATGAGAGGAGCTTTTCTTATTTAAACCTCCAGGAATTTAGTTTGGTTTTCTCTTTGTTCTTGAAATGTGTAGTATCTAGACTACAAGTGCTCTCTGAGGCCTCCAGAAAGATAGTTATAGATGTTGATGCCTACGAGTCTAGTAAGTTATTTAGAAAGATTGCCAAACAGATGGACATTAATCATCGAGTGGAAAAGATTTCAACTTCCAACTTGCCCAGGCCAAGCCATTTCAGTTCAGCTTAAGAGGAGAACACGAAATACTGAAAGAAGTTTTTGAAAAACCCAGAATTTCATCATGTGACTTATAAGTACTGTGTTTCCCCAAAAATAAGACCCTATCTTATATTTTTTGAACCCTGGGCTTATTATCAGGGGATGTCTTATTTTGGGGGAAACAGGGTAATTTCACCACTATTGCTGTCAAAGTGCATTAGTCTACCACTAAACAAAATTAGCATAAGTTAGATCTAAATGGGATTTGTGCCAGGTCAACCTTTGCTGACCAGAAAGAAATCAAGGCAGGATTAAAGTTTGCTCACGAACCCTTGGAAAAAGAATCATATTGCAATAGTTCTTTTCCTTCAACACCCATTTCAGTCAGTGTTGAGGAGACAGGTCATTTCTTGTATGTCAGTTGTATCCCTTTGTAGACTGGACACCTATCCATACTGTCACTCATGCCTTTGTCACACTACAACTCAATTTTACAATGTTCTCCACATGAGGCTACTCTTGAAGACTTGGAAACTGCAACTGGTTCAGAATGCAGCAATGCAAGCAATGGTGGGCCTGCCTTGGCATGCTCAAATGACACCCCTGCTTCATAAGCTGCTCTGGTTGCCAGTATGCTTCCAGATGCAATTCAAGGTATTGATCATCATAAATAATGCCCTAGATAGAAGAGGGCCTGTTTATTTGAAACTATATCCTACAGTTTTCTGCCTGGCCAGTAAGAGTTGACAAGGTGGATACACTTTGGACTTCCTTGCTCAGTTTGATGTTTGGACCCAGGAAGTATACCATCAAGGACTGGGGCAGTTATGTAGGAAACAAAAGCAAAAGCACAAGATTAGAGGACCAACTTAGATACTGACAGGAAATTATAGTACAAAGCCAGTTTAAGAAACTATAACACTAATTCACCATTCACACTTTCAATGTTTCTACATAAATACACAAAATATGGGAAATAAACAGAATGAATCTGAAATCCTAACAAAGATGAATAAATATGAAGTCATAGGCATTATTGAAACTTACCAAGATAACAAGTATTATTGGTAGCTCTTGAAGGTTATAATTTATTCAAAAGTAACCTAGCAGCAGGAGTTGTGTTGAATGTAATGAAACATATACCAAAACAGAAATCCAGGAATCATAGAATGGATAACCTGAGTGTGTTTATAAGAATTTAAAAAGTGATAAACAAAAGTGACATTGTTATTAGAGTTTATTATCGATTAGCTGAACAGCAAAAATATGGATGAGGATGTTGTGATGATATCAGATGATCAAACTTTCAAAGGAATATATAATAATGACAACTACCCTAACATGAACTGGAAACTCAACAGGTCAAGAGTCAGAGGTCCAACAAATTCCTCTACTCTTTTGCTGATAACTTTGTTAGCAACAAAGGAGTGTTCTATTATGGAGCTAATCCTTACTAATAAGGCAGAATTGATGGGAAAAGTAAAGATTTCTGGAACATTGGATAAAATGATTATGTATTCCTGAAATCAGGACATCAAGGATGGGAGGAAGAGAGAGAAATTAGACTCAAATACTGAATTACAGAACAGATTTTGATGAATTCAGAAAAAGTGAGTAAAAGCCAACCAATTTAAATCCTGAAGGAGAAAAGACCCTTAAGGATGGGAAATCCTGCAAAACAAGGTATTGAAAGTGCAATATAAACAATTCCTACTAGAATGAAAAAGGAAGACATTTTTAAAAAACTAGCATAGATACAGACAGAGCTATCTAAAATAGTAAAACAAATGAATATGTAAAGAATGTGGAAGCAGAGGCATATAACTAAAAGGAACAGCTGCCAGAAACTATAGATTTTATTGCAGGATAAACTGCAGATTGTGTTATGGCCTGTCAAAAATGCTCAAAGTAGTAACATAAAAGTCATATAAGACAGACAGACATTTGCACCTATATACATACTGTGGAGTAATTGGTGCTCTCTGAGTTCGATTGCTTGCTTGCAGACATTTCATTACTTGACCACATAATTTCATCAGCATTAGCACAACTTACATGATGGGGTAATGAAACTTCTGCAAGTGAACAACCAAGCTCAAGAGAACACCAACTCCACAGTTAAAACTTGAGTTACATATGTTCTCTTTTGTTTATAGATATATATTTTATACACAAGGTAAAGAGGCTGTAGGTCTATTGAGAGATGGAAAGGGTGAACTGATAGCAGGTGATGGTGAGAAAGAAGAATATCTTTAAGTTTTACTGCCGCTTCAAAGTGAAACAAAACTCTGTTATCTTGTTACCAGTGGAATGATAGAACTACAGCTTAGAAGAAACAAGAAGGGAAAATAACAAGTAGGAGCCGTGGTGGCACAATGGTTAGAATGCAGTATTGCAGGCTAACTCTGCCTACTGCCAGCAGTTCAATCCTGACCGGCTCAAGGTTGACTCAGCTTCCATCCTTCCAAGGTTGAAGGACAATATGCTGATTTGGTAAACAAATGAGGACAAAATGAGGTAAACAAATGAGGACAAAATGAGGACCCTGATTGTTGAGGGACAATATGCTGACTTGGTAAACTGTTTAGAGAGTGCTGTAAAGCACTATGAAGTGGTATATAAGTCTAAGTGCTATTGCTATTGCCAGTTGGTTTAAGTGAATTCAAGTCTCCAGAATCAAATGAAATATATAATGTACTTACTGATCAATACTGAAGGAACTAGCAGAGGTGATAAGAAAACCACTACCAACCTTTCAGACCAGGAATCAGACATTTCAAAGACTACAGTGATTCCACTTTATTTTGTATAGTAGAGCAGATAGTCTATCAAAGATTCCCTGAAATTAAAGTGAAGAATCAAGGTGGGATCATCTTGACTTTCTTTCTTACCCACTCTTCCTTCCCAAGGCTAAGTTATTTACTTCATGATTCTTGCATTCCTTTTCAAGGTAATTTCCATACTTCTCACAACCATTAACTAAAATCTTTGGAAATTAAAGGACAACTGGTGAAATTCCAATAAATGGTATATTTAAAAAATGGAAAGAGAATAATTCAGGAAACTACAGATTTGTCAAGTTGATATATTTACTAGGCAAGGTTCTTGAGCAGATTATTATAAAGTATGTATGAATATTTGAATAGGAATACAATTCACAAAATTTAATTGACATTAAATGTATGATAAGTGAATACCAAACTAACCTTATATCCTTTTTTGACTGAGTTGCTACCTTAATAGACTGAGAAAATGCTGTTCCCGTAATATACGTCAATGAAGTATCTGGCAAAGTCTCTCATGAAGTTGTTAATAAAGTGGTAAATTATGGCTTAAATGACCCAACTGTTAGATGAATTTATAATTGGCTAACTGACCATAGTCATAGTTCAACACTATTTTCAATTATTTCCACAAAGGGATAGATTATAGAAAGCTGTGAAGGGTGACTTACATTTTAGAAGATGCAAATATTCAAAAAATATAGACACGCATGAACAGTGGATTGAAATATTAGTAGTCCTTGATTTACAACCATTCAAAGTTATGACAGTGTTGAAAAAAGTGACTTACAACCTAACACTTATGGCTGTTGCAGCATATCTGTATTCACCTAATCAAAATTTGGGCACTTGGCAACTGGCATTTTTGCAACAGTGACAGAATCCCAGGTGTCATGCAATCGCCATTTGCAATAGGGAAGCCAGGTTCACTTAACAACCTCTGTGATTCGCTTAACAACTGGGGCAAAAAGGTCATAAAATTGAGCATGAGTCACTTATCAACCAGATCACTTAATAATGGAAGGACAAGTCCCAACTGTGGTCATAAGTTGCAGGTTGAAATTTTGTCTGAGAAGAAAAAATAAGCGTAGAATGGCGGAGACCTGGATTTGTAGAAGTGCATTTGAAAACATCTAGACATTCTATTACAATACAAACTGAGTATGCCATGCTGCTGCTAAAGAGTCCAATGCTATTTTGGGATGTATTAACAGAAGCACGGAATCCAGATCATTGGAAGTAATTGTTCTACTGTACTCTGCCAGTACAGTTCTGGGTTCCTTCCTCAGACCATGAATCAATCACCAGTTTGTTTCTATTTGGATGCTCTGCATAAACAGAAGACCCTTTCCACCAGATTAATGAAAGTAAGCTTCATGAAATCAATCTGCTTCAATACAGAATAGGCAATGTTTCAAAAATAGCTGTTTTTCATAAGCTAATGGCCAAATTATTTGGATGCCACACAATTTTTTCTACCTAGTATGTGTGAAGCTAGGCATTTGTAATTTGATGTTTGTGATTTAAAATGCAAAGTGTGAATTTAGCAAATTATGACATTTAATAAAATATATTAAATAATGACAGCCTAATATGTGAGCTTATTTGTTTTATATATGAAAATCTTATCCATAGTTTGCTTGTTTTGAAAGCGATTTGTTTTATATTAAAAAAATATAATATAAAGCAATAAATAATATGCTTTCCAAAGTACAGTCTTTACAGGTTTTTGAAGAAAGCTTCTATAAATCTGATATTTAGTGAAAGAAGAAAAACATAATGCTTCTCTATATAAAACACCAACACAAGGGGAAAAAGAACATGAATAAGATTGATACAATACTGAACAATTAGGCAATTATTTCCTGTTACGTTTTAACTGCTAGCTGAACCATTCTGCACTCATTGCTTAACTACTGAGAACAAAAACAGAAAGATCAAGGAAATCTTGTTTGGCTAGCTAATATCAACAGTGTTGATGTTAAGGATTGAACCTAGTAATTCAAACTTAATGAAGATGAAAAGCATCCAACAAGTATGGGAATTTAGTCTGCAAATTATTCTCAAAAATCTGAACTATTTTGCTCCTGAGTATAAAAAAAATATATTTAAAGATGAGTTTAGCTTCTGACTAGACAGTGTAAAAGGGGAACTATTTCATACAAAAAGCAAGAGACAGAGCATCCTTTCTGTTTGTCTTCCTGCTTTTATTACTTCACAAAATTTAAATTGATATAGTTAGTGTTAGTCTTATAGTTTCCTAAATCCATTTAATGACCATAGTTCTATGAGCAGATTACAAATTTCTTTTAAAAGCACAGAGACATATAAACAATTGATGCAATTAGAAAAAAAAATCAAAACTCTACTTAAAGAGATAGTGTAAGATAAAATTTTACCATCTTTCAGTCTTAGGCATGATTAAATTACCTGTTCAAAGAATGACTAAAAACCCTATTTATCTATTCAGAAGCAAGCTCCACTAATTTCAGTTGGACTTTCAAGTTAATCATGTATACTATAAAATAGCACTGTGTAGCAGAATATGATAAATACATGTTTCTATTAAGACCTTGTGGATCAAGATAAAATAGTCTCATCTTCTCTTCTATTAACTCTTCCCAGTCTGATACCTTCCATGTTTGCTGTGAATTCCAAGAACTGCAATTCAACAAAATCTTAAGTATGGCAAACTAAGTTATTGTGTACTCAATCTTCTTTTACAGGTTAAACTTGTAATTTGGGTGAATTATATTCTCACTCTTTCACATTGTATGCATTCTAATACTGTTCCCCCCAAATTTAAATTTCATATATACATAATGGAATCTGAGTGACATAAAAAAGGGTTTTGGAGTCTATCTGATGAAAATGTGCAGCTGCTATACAAACGCCAAATTCCATGCTTGGAGTAATTAAGAATGGAATTAAAAATAGAATTGCTGATATAATAATGCCCTTGCATAAATCTATAGTCATATCACAATTGGGGTACTTCATATAGTTCTGATCACCCATCTTAAAGTTATTACAGAGCTGATTTAAGTGGCAAATATGAAGCTAAAATTATTTGGAGGCTGGGACAGGTTTCTTGAAAGATTAGAGAAATTGAGGTTTTAGCTTGAAATGAAGAAGGATAATGTGGAGACATGACACCGTTTTATAAAAGCATGCATGATAGATAACATAGATAACTTGAAATGAGAACAATGTTTTTCTCCCATTCTCATAACAATAGATTTTGAGGTCATTCATTGAAACATAAAACAGATTAAGAACTCAAAAGAAGAAATCTTTTTATATAGCATACACTTAAATCATGGATTTCACTACTAATACTTGTAGTAATGACATCCAGTTTAAAAGGAATGGAACAAATTCATGCAGGATAAGACCAACAATAGCTGCTAATAATGATGGTTCCTTAGTACCACCTAAATCAAAAACAGTAAGTTTTAAAAGCTGGCTGCTGGGAAGAAGGTTACTGACAGCAGAAGGTTACTGCCCTCCAATGCAAGTTTATGAATTTCCCAGCAATTACATATACAAAACTTTGGTTCAAGTTGAACTAGTCTGGCCTATGGCCTGATGCATGAGAGGTCTTTTTATATTCTTATGAATGTGTTTGAAAATATGAGTCTACAGCAGATAAGCAATAATATTATTTTCATTTTGAGGCTTATTATTCTTTAGGGGAAAGCCTTATGAAAGCATGAAAACTTTGAAATGTAAACATTTTACCAATGTATTTTTTACCAATATATGATCTGTATTACAAAGCACTGAATTTGGTGTTCTACTATCCAAAACAGATACTTACTTCAGCTGAAAAAATAATTACAAGAGTGTAATCATAACCACTTAAACATTAATACAGTACAAGCAACATCATCTCCTTGGTCAAGTAGTTACATGGAATTGGAACTTTACTATGCCCAAGGCAACTTTACAGTTTTTATTTGCCCAGAAACCATTTGGCCCTCTGTCTGCTTTGGCTTTAATTCTGGATGGGGAGAATTCCTCTTCAAGTTTCAAGTCTGTGACCTGGGCATCTTTTTGGACTCACAGCTACTGCCAGATTGGCAGACAGATGTTATGGCCATGGGTTCCTTTGTCTCGTTTTGGCTGAAATGCCAGCTGTTGCCTATCTGGGTGGAAGGTCTAGTAACATTAATTCAATCCCTTATTTACATGAGGCCGCTTAACTATATCATGCAAAATACAGCAACCCATCTGCTGGTAAATAAAAGCTGCAACAGATGTATTACCGATATACAGATGTAATACCGAGCCGAGGTGGCGCAGCGGTTAGAGGCAGGTACTGCAGGCCACTTTAGCTGACACTGATCCGCAGGTCAGCGGTTCAAATCTCACCGGCTCAAGGTTGACTCAGCCTTCCATCCTTCCGAGGTAGGTAAAATGAGGACCCAGATTGTTGGGGGCAATGTAAATATACATTGTTTACTGGTGTAAACCGCTTAGAGAGTGCTTGCACTGTGAGGCGGTATATAAATCTCACAAATAAATAAATAAATAAATAAATAAATAAATAAATAAATAAATAAATAAATAAATAAATAAATAAATACTGCAGGTATTGCATTGGCTTCCAGATTCAAAGGCCAATATGGCTTGGTTCCCAGATATCTTCACTACTGCCTCCTCACAGTGAAACTGGATAAGGATGGTCACTGTTTGCCACATATGTGAGAACCTAATGGAGACTGGGTACATGGTTGCCTCCTATGGACAACTGTCTACCCAAATTTCCAGTTGGCATTGGGTTTATTTGTATTGTAAATGGCAGTGAATTTGTTTGATGTGATAATATATACATAATCAATAAATAAATATTTACTCATAGCAGTTTGTTTAGTTGATTTAGGCCACAACTACCCATGTATTTTTCTAAGACTAAGCCTCAACGAATGCAAATAGAACTTACCACTTACACATAGAAGAATCATTAGATTCCAGAACTGCAGTGTTATATTTATTTTATGAGACATTACATGAAAAGTCTCCAATACAGTGAAACTTTCGTTAAGGCATTTTTTATGGAATCTGGTAGTATAATAAGTTTGTGTTTTGTTCCCATTCTTTCACAAAGGCTAACTGATTTTTTTTTTCTAATCTTATACACAGGATCTCCCAAGAGAGTTCTCAGAACATAAGAAACTACATTTGTTGATGATGCTCAGAATTACTACATTACTTTCTTGCTATTCAAGGATAATATTTGGCCACAAATACAAACGAGACATATTTCCTTATTGTTCTAACAATATACTGACATGCTACTAAAGATGGTGACAGCTGAGGAAAACCTCTATTCTACGCCAGAGTTTCCACTGACTGTCATTTCAGGAATGTATCTAGCAATACATGACAACTTGGAATGTCTCCGCCTACTAGATAACATCAGAACATGCACTGCTTACTACAAGTCCTACTGCTTTGTAACTCTCTTAGAGTTGCCTTTTTATGGTTAATAAAATCAGCAAAGCAGTTATGGTAATACAGATTTTGAATATTTGAATGCAATAGTGTGGCATATATGAAAAGATTGCAAAGAAAGTTGTGAACCTTTAAATTAGCAGTGTTACATTTAGAATTTACATTTCTTAAAATAATTTGGAAGATTCATTTACACTGACCTAATAAACTACACTGCTTCCTAAGTTAGTATTAATGAACACAACAAAACTGTTAACACTATACTGATTATTACTAATGATGGCATGTCTTTTCTTTTGAATTTTCTCTTTCTACATAGTTTTTCATCTACATGTTCACATATATTCTACATATAAGATTTGGTGTATAATAATTAACGTGAAGATAATTTAATTTTATCTCCAAACAAAAAATGATATATGAGCTGTTCTATCAAGAAATAATTTTTCTGAAACAAAACAATATTACATTTGTATAGAAGAAAAATGTACATATACTTGTTTGTCCACCATGATTATACAGTATATACTTATAATCTCAAGAAAATTTTGTAGTGTTTCTCTTTTTATGTAAGAATCAAGATATACATTTGTACTAACTTGATGTATCAGCCTACAGTTATTACTGTTTTTATAGGCCTGTATGAGTATTGTATGCAAACTGTGGACACTTTAATAACTGTTTCAATTTGTTTGCTAAACTGTACTACTTCTCTCAGTCATACTATGAGTTTATTATACTTCAATTTTCATTGTATATATTCCTTGAAATATCCATCTTAAAATTTTCCATTATGAATATGAAATCAGATTACTTGCTTTTCTTGAACAGCTATTCAATTTTCAACATGAAATAATTTTGGAGTTAATGTAAATGTTTGAAGTGATTGTTTGAAGTTGCAAGAGTGTAGAATTAGGGAGATTTAGGATAGCTTGTAGTTGCAGCCATTGTAGTGTCTCTGCAGTCACATGACCGCAATTCATATGCTTGGCAACTAGTTCACAATTACAACATCACAGCATCCCATGGCCACAAAGTTGCCATTTCAAACCTTTTCTGCTGGCTTCTGACAAGCAAAGTCAATGGGAACCCAGAAAGAGGTTGTGAATGACAATCATGTCACCACAGGATGCTGTGACTATGCAGGATTTGCCTAATGACAGCAACTGGGACTGCTGCAACTGCAGAGCTAATGATCCCAATTACCGCCATTAAGCAAGGACTATTCTTGCAGATCAGCCAGTCCTACTATATACATACTGAGATGCAGGCTTATAGTCATTTGGCCCACCCCAAATATGCATAGACAGATAATTATTTTTATTTTATTTTAATATTGTTTATAGCCATGGTATATTTCTTATTGGTTTTAGCTTAGCATAACATATGAACACAGCCACTGCACATAGTAAAGCATTGTTTACAATATAGTCTTTTGAAAGCATCCAATTCTGGCTATTTTCTTCAATGAATGATTGCTTAGGTTAACATGGGTTTCCAGTTATTCTGTGGTTGTAGAAGCCACAACATTCATCTATTTTTCCTTTAAATTGTTCAACAGAAAGACCTTTCTAATATCACAATCTTATAAAAGGCTGTTATTTTTCCCTGATTTTTTACCTTACAACTTTAGTATACTTAAGAGTTCTTGGAACATCCAAACTACCTTGTCTTCTCCATTCCAGATCATGAAAAAGCAGCCCCGAGTTGCTTGAAGAGAGATGGGCACATACAAATTTAATCAATCAATCAATAAAATTTGCTATTTATATAGCAAAAGGTGCATAATTTGTGACTCCTGAAGTCTTAGTTGTGGCACAATAAACATTCCAAAATACATTTCTGAATTATTTTTATGACAGAAGAAAAACAATCTTATTAAATACACTAAAAAGTTCCCATTCTAAAAATGAGGTTGCACTTTTGCTCAAAAGTATAATTTTAGAGCCTAAAATTTAAACATCATTTCTAAAATAATGGAATGATTTTTTCCAGCTTTAAAACCAAGGTGTTCATCCAACCCATACTTAAAAATAGTAAACAAAATTGCTGAACTCCTGAGATAAATTAAAATTAATTCAGTTTCCAATTTCCAATAAAGATTTTGATGGTACACATTAAAGCAAAGCACAGAATTGTTCTGTGAGGAGATGGACACTTTCTAAGTGGGATACATATATAAGGTAAAATAAATAGGACACTTTGGAAGTTAATTCAAAAGGCTGTATCTACCTCCAGCCTTTTCTGCTCCTTCTTCTACTACTACAACATTAAAAATGAAAAATGATAAAAAATAGTCAGTAGCAAATGGTAAAAATCTAAACCTGACATCCTTTCTTATGTAAAACAGACGTTATTGCAATAAAAGAATTAAGTAATTAATAGGAACACTGTATATGATTCTTGATATAGTTGAAAGCACTTAGAGTTATATACTGTTTCATAGTGCTTTACAGCCCTCTCTAAGCAGTCCTCTTTAAGCGGTTTACAGAGTCAGCATATTGGCCCCAACAAGCTGGCTCCTCATTTTATGGATCTCAGAAGGATGGAAGGCTGAGTCAACCTTGAGATGTAATGCTGCGGTTATCAGACTCAATTGAACTACATATAAGTTCATATTTAACATACATTGATATGAAGGCTATTGATTAGTGATAAGCTTTATTGAGTCTTCGTAGCAGATATTTTGTACTAGATATCCTGTAGAGTTATCTAGTACAAAATGAAATAATTGCATAGGTGATATATTTTTCATTAAGAATATTTGGTATTCTTATATGCCGCCCTGAGTCCTCCGGGAGTTGGGCGGCATATAAGAATACCAAATAAATAAATAAATAAATAAAGTATTCAAAAATTGAAAAAATTGAAATCAGTGGGATTCTGTGATTTCTTATCACAACATATAAAATCTAAATTTCATTTGAGATGCACAGCTATATAAATTTAATAAATAAAAACAGAGCTTGATCTGTTAATTATAAAGCAAGTTATACAAACTATGAATTGTTATTTTACTGTTTCATGCCCAAATGTTTCAAAGTATCACTCTAATTTGTTCCATTTCTACTGACTCAGCATTGCTATTTGTACAGTGTAAGTCCCAAATTGGAATGAATATAAATAAAACTATTATCTATCTTGCCATTGAACATGGTCTTGTTCATAAATAATGTTCAAGATCCAATATGTCTTATTTGTTTTTGGCTTAGTAGGTGTGCAAACCTACTTGAAATAGATAACCATAGATAAGCACAGTGACTTAGCAATGTATGTGAACAAAGTCTCGTGTGGCCTTATGCATATGGGGCACAGAGAAGCTCAAAAAGGGAAATATTGAATATTGAATATTATATATGATTATATAATTCATTTACATTTTTCTCAGAATCTAACCTATTGGATAGTCATGTTCATGTCTAATCAGAATCTCAGCTGTATTTCCAAACCCAGAACACTTTTTCAAGAAATAGGTTACAAATTGCACAATACACTCCCTAAACATTCTTTGCTTCTATATCTTCCAACCTAGTGACTAGTATAACACAATGCTCTTAAAGAGAACTTTAGCTGGGATAAATGTAATAGATGTTTTCTAAGCAAGTATTATAATACATGCCTTTATATCATCAACACTGCTTCAAGGCACAATTCACAACATTTTTTACCACTGAATGTGCTAAATAGTTTAAACACATATGCATAAATGGCTATCTCCCTGAATATATGCCTATCTCAATTGCATTCAGGTACATTTTCTTAATCATTATGTCTTCTATATACCAGCTTATAATTGAGCTTGAAAATAGTAAATCACTTATACTTGAATCCCTTACATTCTAAAATCCTTTGTCTGAGAAAGTAGAGCTTAAAAAGTTCATGTGATTTTAAAAAAAATTAAACAAGGCTAGATTAAATTAACATTTGGATGGAAGATTGCCAACTATTCTAGAAAGTCAAAAAAACAACCCAGAAGGAAACAGCAAACCAGTTCTATACTGTTGTAAAAAAAACAAATGTACACATGTGTTTAGTCATGTAGTCAACTTGACTTGAATGACACTGCCTTTTGAATGAGGTCTTCTTTATCCCTCTTTTGCAAGATAGCAGAAATTCTCTCAGTTATGCTAGGCCAATTTCTATAATGTATGTCACCATTGCTTTACTTTAGTAAAGTAATGTACATCATTCATGAAATTCCAAATGTACTGAACTGTGCTACTAAAGGATAGGATATAATGCAAAGACAGAAAAAAGCTATCTTATCAAAAGCCTGCCAAGTTCATGCCACCATGTCACAAAAGGGGAGAAAAGATTTTTCCACTTTTTTTTTCTCTTATGGGTTTTAACATAACACATTTTATGTCCCTCAGCCTTAAGATTTGCATACATTTGCCTAATTTCTGGAGAATGCTTGAGGAATAAGAATAATATGGGTCCTAAGGATTGTAGGGTTTTTTTTAGTCTTCTTCATATTCACAAAACTTTTTTTTCTTCTATCACATAACGAGAGAATATTTGTAATACTGTACTACCTTCCCCTCACAAACCCCATGAGTTCCTGTCTTTGGATGAACTCAAGGAGCTTGTAGAAGAAGCCAATGAGTACCTGTTTTGGAGGGGGGGATACCTGTAACATTTTTACAACCTGAAATACCATTCCAGGGATCACAGATTATAGGTTAAAAAGCTATTTTAAACATATCTAGTATCTCAAAAAGGTATGTACCAACACTATTTTAGACCTTATTCAACCCTAAAGTTCTCTGAGTTTGAAGTGCGAAACATAATTTTCTCAATAAAATCCTAACTAGCAAGAAAGACCAAATATGAAATTCTATTACACGTATACTCTACAGTGGGCTTTCTCTCAGTACTGCATAAGCTAATAAAGTCTAACATTACTATATGGGCAATGAGAACGGTATTATAGATTGCCACTTTATTTAGCTTTAAAACAAAAGTGGCAATCTATAATACCGTTCAATTCATTTTGTACATAAGACATGTATATATATTTAAACTAATTAAATTATATCGGAAGAATAGTAGATTTAATTCAAAAGACAAAATCCATTATAAATCTTGCTTAATACTAAGGGCACAACACGTATAATATGTGTTCAACTACCTCGAATCAACTTATTCATGAAAGCTTTCTTCTTCCCGGTGTCATCATCAAGAATTTTAAGTATAGACTAAATTGAAATCTGTTTCATAGCTTAATAAAGCATTACTTGTTAGTATACTGCAAAAAGCACTTCTTCTAAATATCCTAATTACTACATCTTTAAGAAGCTACCAAGACTACCACAATGCAAAATAAAAATCAAGTTGTCAAAGTAATTACACTTGTTTTTTTAAAGTATAAATACATATATACACAAAGTGAGTTTATAATGTTGTCATTGCTCCTGGTCTTTAATAAAATCTACATCAACTCAAGTATCCAACATTATCTAGGGATTGCCACAGTCTTTCCTTATTTGGCTAACATTTGAGATTCCAATCAGACTCCTATAAAACTTAAACGTCCACAAAGCATCCATTTTAAGAACATTTCAGAATCAGTGGATTTCTCATCCTTCCTCAACTGTCATTTTTGGAACTCTTGCAAGCAAAACCAATTTTAATTTGTACTAGTGATTTTATAACTTTTCATAAATGACAGAAAGGGCTGAAGTAATGGGTCAGAGTTCATATTCCATAATGTAGAGCCACCAACCGGGGCGGGAAAAAAACAAGCAGCAACTTTAACAAATTAAGAACAGCATTTAGTACGGATGTGTTTAGGCGTTCAACTCATCTGCAAAACAGCCAGCCAGCCATTAAGGACAACCCCTAAATTTTCCCACTCTGGCAATGATAATCACCCCATCATTTCACGAAGAAGTTAACTCCTTCGTGAAAGGACTCGCCTCGTCCTCCTTGCCCTATAAGAAGAAAAAAAAAAGCTCCGGGGAGTTCTCCATTCATCTGTCCCCCTCCCCAGAAGAACTAAGTCTCTCTGAAGCCCCAGGACAGGGAAGGGAAGGAAAGGAAAGACGACCACCAAATGCTCCTGTCTCTCGGGGGAAAGGCAAGGCAAGGCAAGGCCCGGCCTTATCAGCAGGTACAGCTTAGCCAGCAGAACCCAACATCCCTGGGACCCAAACAAGGATGTTCACAGCCGGGCTAGCTCCCCACTAAAAGTCGGAAGAAAGGGAGGGGGGGGGAGGAAGGCAGGTTCCGACGCCGAAGGGCCACAGCCCTCCTCAAGGCTTCCAAAGGCAAGAAGTTCCGGAAGCACCCTAGCCAGACTATCCTAGGTGGAAGAAAGAAGCAGGCCTCACTCTCATCCCGGGAGGCAGAGCCTCGTCCTTCCCAGCAGAACTTCCTGAAGCCCTGCCCGGAGAAATGGGACAAGGAGACACAGACCTGGTGCAGTGCCGCGAAGCCGTCCACATTCGCGTAGTTGATGTCGGCGCCGCGCTCCAGCAGGCGCAGCACTTCCTCGGTGTCGCCGCTCGAACAGGCAGCCAGGAAGACGGCGCTGTCGTCGAACTTCACCTTGGTCTTCTTGCGCTTGACCACGGGCGGCTCCTGGTCCGTCTCGGAGCCGATCCAGCGCTTCAGCTGCTCATTCCGTTTCTGCTTGGCGTCCGCCATCTTCATGCCCTAGTCGGGTCTCGTCTCTTTTTCTCCCTGCCTTTCGCTTGCTCGTTTGCTTCAGCGGAGCCGCTCCGCACCCAGCAGGAGGCGGAGAAGCAGAGCACCGCCTGTATCCCACAGAACCTCGCGCGGCCGAATGCTCGCTCCTTTGCTCCCCCGCCCCACTCCCCAGCGCACCAAAACGCCGCCCTGCGCTGCCCGCGCGCCTATCTCGCGCTCGGCCGGCTAGCGGAGCTAAGAGGAAAGAGAGGGAAAAGTGAAGCGCCCGGCTTCCTTAACGTAATCTCGCGATATTTTGGAAGAGACGCGGCGGCCGCGGGTGAAGTTTACTTTTAACGGACCGTTGGCGATGAGGTCTCGAAGGGGCTCCTGTTGAGGCGGTCGCGAGCGCAGCCTCACAGAACCTTTTACCGAGTGGGAAAACCCGTTGCTCTCGGATAGCAAAGCAGTGGATAATCTCGAGGTATCTTAAAGGTCACCACGATAAGGCAGACACTTTCGGCTCACTGAACTATGCGACGTTATCTGAGGAAAAAGCTTAGGAACCTTAACCCCGCAAGCCCCTCGTTGAATATAAAGGCTCAACAATCCGTGGGATAAATTAGCATATAAGGATATGCTATAAATTTAATCACCCGCGTTGTAGTTTCTCTATCTACAGAGCTATGCAAAAAAAGACGCAAAGCAGGAAGTGTCCTCTGGAAAGCTGATGGGACCTTTTTATTTCGCGGGTTTCCTTTTAAAAAATGTTTCATTGTGTCTTTTCTCTGACAGCCTGGAGTAGAATGAGGCTTCCCCCCCCCCCATATAGTTACGTTTTATTTTAAAAGAAAGTGGCACTCATCACCCCAAAATACAGGCGGCAATGGATGGGCAAATTAACATATCACATTTGGAAACAAAAACATAACCCTGCAGACGATGGAGGTGCAATTCTATTTACTACAGGAGGAAATACATGTGATTGGGGTGCCCACAATTATCATTTACTGTAGTGTTCAAAGTTTGCTGCCTAAAACTATATGTTTTTCAAAAGTCGTGTAAGATTAGGTTTTCTTCCTTGTTGGTGTACAAGTCCTCGTTGCTTTAGAAATTGTTCTTCTCTAAGATGTAATATTAACGAGTATGATTACCTTGTATTGTGACATTAAATTTAAACTTGTAAGATTAAGTCTCCAACCTTCCAGTATGTTGTTTGTGAGAATATAGCTTTTACAGAAAACAATTTGAAGATATTAGTCCCTAAAAATACATTAATCAAAATAAAAACAGGCTTCTGATTTAATGCAGATCATTTGATTAAGTAATTGAGGGTCATACTGAAAGTAAACAGCACATTGCTTGAAATAAATATACATAGGATTGGTCTGTTAATCCTATATATAAAAATACATTTTCTCTTATGTTTAATATTTTTAAAATAAAATCTGCAAAAGTTATCTCAAGTCATCCAAAATTTTGTATAGAGTAAAAAAGTTCTAGCCATTTCTTCAAAACATTTGACAGTTACACTTGTTTGGAGAAGATATTTCATTGTATCTGGGTTGTAGAAAATGAATAAGAAATAAACTTTAAAAATAGGACTATTCACACCTCAGCTGCTTCAGGCAATTGCAAAACCCAAAATAAGTTTCTTGGTAGGTACTGTGTAAATGTAGATGTGTGTCCCAGTGCTTCCTGGCAGCTTTCTTGAACTCTTACATAGGCTTCTGGATTCTGCAGCTGCTGGGAGAGACTTAAGGCTGGCAATTAAAAAAAATAAAAGCCCAGTTTACCATCATTCATTTTCTGGACACTGTAATGTGGAAAAAATGAAGCTGCTACTTCAGAACATTGTTAGAGAGACAAGAATGAAACAGCTTCTCAACCCCATAAAATAGCACAGCTTTGCTATTCTTTCATTTGTTGAAAATGAGGGAAGTTGGCATCACAACTAGAAGACGTGTGAAAAGAACTGAGGAAGGCAAAGTGCTAATGGTGAGGGCAAATGGCTGCATGACAGTTCACTAGTAACCAGAAGGAAGGAGATATCCCTGTATCAGTCTGAAACATACATTATACATTTAGGCACAATTATTAACAGTCACAGAATTTCACCCCCAAGATGAAGGATGATAAAACAATTTTGTGCAACTTGAGACTGTGGACAGAAAAAAATACTTCATATTGGTATAATACTCATGGGGAAGGGACACAAGGGTAATTTCATGCCATGAACAATAGATGAAAATTGATGTCGGGATGGCTAGTTCCATACAATAGTATTATATAAATTGGGAGCATCTTAAGAGGGAACTACACAATGACACAAAATGCCTCATAGAGAAATTATTTCTTTGTTGTTGGCGAAATTGAGATTTACATGGCATAAAGCAAATCAAATTTTGATTTGCAGGCCTAATATTGGATAATTTTACCTGTTAAATTGTTTGAATCTAACTTACATATCTACTTCTAAGTATATACAATTAAGCAAAATTGTGTTTTGGGCACTTTGCTATTTTGTACTAACATGTACAATTTGAAGCCTCAGAGCTGTATAGATTTATCCCAGTATACTTGGGTGAATTGAGTCCTTCCAAATTATCACTAAATATCATGACAAGAAAGGAATTATTAACTAGATTAGCAAACATACGGTTAATCATTATTTAATTTTATAATGAAATGTATTTATCAAATTTATACAGCTACCCATTTCCCCCAAAGGAGACTGGCCAGTCAACAGCAATAAATGAAACAGCCATGCTAAAACAAATAAAAATCTAAAAGCCACAGTAATAAATAACATTAAAAAAAATACAACCCTGTGTGAGAGGAGGGTAAAAATGGCCTATTCCACAATGGAGCCAATGGAACAAATCATGATTTATTCTTGTGCAAGGCAATCTTCAATTTTTCACTTTAGTAGGCATAAAAAACTGTCACAGGGCAGACATCCATGCATGTTCCACATGAACATTTGCTTTTTGAACTTCGCTAGACTTCTATCAAGCAGATGATTTTACTAATGTCTGAATCATTCTTATTTAGTATTATAGATAATAATTTGATAACTAGCCAAATTATTTATATTTATGTATTTGTATTTCATATTTCTAAACTGCCCATCTCCATCAAATTAATAATGGATTTAAATCTGGCTGACCCAATTGCACTCAATGTGTAGTCCTCAGTGAAACTGCATCTACATGGAGGGAAGTATGCAGTGGGATACCCCAAGGTTCTGTCAGTCCCAATACTCTTCAATATCTTTATCAATGGTTTAGAATAGATGATAGATGGGGAACTCATCAAATCTGCAGATGACACCAAATTGGCAGGAATAGCCAGCACTCCAGAAGATAGGCTTAAGATACAGAAGGATCTTGATAGACTTCAACATTAGGCCCTATCTAACAAAATGAAATTAAATGGTGAGAAAAGTAAAGTTCTAGAAAAAGCAAATGCACAGGTATAGTATATGTGGTACTTGGCTCAATAGCAGTACTTGTGAGAGGGATCTTGGAGTCCTAGTGGACAATCACTGAAAATACAGTATAAGCCAGAAGTGTGCTGCAACTGCCAAGAAAGCCAACACAATCCTAGGCTGCATTAAAAGCAGGATAGAATCAAGTTCACGTGAAGTGTTAATACCACTTTATAATGCCTTGGTAAAACCACACTTGCATCCAGTTTTGATTGCCACATTGTAAAAAAGATGTTGAGACTCTAGAACGAGTGCAGAGAAGAGCAACAAACATGATTAGGGGACTAGAAACTAAAACATAAAGAATGGTTGCTAGAATTGAGTATGTCTAGTTTAATGAAAATAAGGACTAGGGGTGACATGATTTATTTATTTATTTATTTATTTTGTGAGATTTAAATACCGCTTCACAGTGCAAGCACTCTCTAAGCGGTTTACACCAGTAAGCAATGTATATTTATATTGCCTCCAACAATCTGGGTCCTCATTTTACCTACCTCGGAAGGATGGAAGGATGAGTCAACCTTGAGCCGGTGAGATTTGAACCGCTGACCTGCGGATCACAGTCAGCTAAAGTGACTTGCAGTACTGCCTCTAACCGCTGCGGCACCTCGGCTCTTAACATTATCATATCATAACATATCAATACTATGATAATAGTGTTGCAATATCTAGGGAGTTGCCACAAAGAAGAGGAAGTCAACCCATTCTCCAAAGCACCTGAAGGCAGGACAAGAAGCAATCAATGGACATTAATCAAGCAGAGAAGCAACCTAGAACTAATGAGAAATTTCCTGACAGTTAGAACAATAAATCAGTGGAACAACTTGTCTCCAGAAGTTGTGAATGCTCCAACACTGGAAGTTTTTAAGAAAAGATTGGACAACCATTTGTCTGAAAAGGTATAGAGCTTCCAGCCTGAGCAGAGGGCTGGACTAAAAGGCCTCCAAGGTCCCTTCCAACTGTGTGATTCTGTTATAAAATATTTAAGAGAGTTCCATGTACATCAATAATACCATAGTTAAAGAGTTTGTGGGTTTCAACAGTCCTTTGATAACATTTTTTCTGGTTTCAAACATTTTGAGACAAAAATGTAATTGAAAGAATGCCTTCCCCAAAACAGCCCTTTGCCTTCCAAAACGGAAACAGTCGTGTTTTTCTGCTTTACACTGCTCTGAGGTTTCTCACACAGTTTCCTCTATGTTTGCAAGAAGTGTTGCTTGCACTGTACATGTGTGCTACACATGTGCAGGAGTTTCTCCTATCTATTACGTACAAGTGGCAGACAAGATTTGTGAGCAGCATGAAGGGCCTCATCAAAGCAAATTGTGTTGCTTTTTTATCTTGGTGAGATGCATTGTATTGCTTCTTGTATCTTGCACATTGTATCATCTTTGCACCACAAAGTGCTACACTGAGGCATATCAAAATCACCCCACACAACCTATTTTCAAAGTAATGTTGATCATGTTTGTAATATTAAATCAGTTCAGAGGAATATTTTATGTATAAAATCTATAATCAGTTATAACACTTGTAGGAGAGATGTCTTAGAAATCTTCCCTTAGTTCAGAATAAGGCAGCTGTACTGTTGACAGTTCAGCCAATAAGACTGCAATACATTTGTACTGTGTGTTCAAGAATCCAGTTTTTCCGAGAATGGTACATAATGCTAGTTCTTCCTGTTAAAGTCCTAAGAGCCATAACATAAGGTCAGCCAATTTTGAAGGTTTTTCTCTAATTGCTCTTATTACAAATACAGATTATTTGTTTCTTTTGTTTTGCCTCAAATCAAGAGGGTGTATGGGGAGTTGTCCAAAAAAGTCCAGATGTTGCAACTACACAACTGAAGCCCAACTCCTTTTATGTGCGTTAGGGGTGGGGTTTCAATCATACAGTTGCAGTGGCCATTTTGATTTTCTTCCTGGCCCAAATAGACAACTCGCTGCCAAGATACGTTGTCTTAGCTTGGCTTCAGTTTGAAATCCATTTGGCACTTTATATTGAGGGATGGGTATTTTCATTTGGCATGGGTTGATCCTCTCATACACTCTATGTGTTTGCCCTAAGATTTAATACTGTAGCTGTTACAGGGGCCTTCTTCCATTTGCTCAAATAACTTATTGGAACTTTAGCATGCCAGTCCAGTTACAATTCTTCATGTCAGTGATTTGGCAACTCTTTTCCTTCCCTAGTTTTACATCACATTTAGACAAGTGTGACATATTTTTGAAAAGCAAATACAGTGGGAGTACTACCCTACTAACATATTGTATCAAACTTATATTGGTCCAGTATTGAAAGAACTACAGTGCTTACCAAGTATATTCTGGTTAAATTCAAGATAACTAATATCAACTTTAATGTCCCAAACAGCTATATATTTATTTATTTATTTATTTTGTTATTCTTATATGCCGCCCAACTCCCAAGGGACTCAGGGCGGCGTACAACAGGGAAAAATACAAGAATAATCAAAATACATGTAATTAAAAAGAAACAAATACAAATTTTTAAAAAAGCAATATTAAAAACAACAACATCCATTCAACATCATACATACTTGGGGGGTAATCTCAGGTGGATTAAGCTGTCCCCCCCACCTGCAGGAAAAGCCATGTTTTGACGGCTTTTCGGAAGGCCAGCAGAGTGGGGATGGTCCGGGTCTCTGGGGGTAGTTGGTTCCAGAGCACGGGGCCGGCCACAGAGAAGGCTCTCCCCCTAGGGCCCGCCAGCCGGCATTGCTTGGCCGACGGGACCTGGAGGAGGCCAACTCTGTGGGCCCTAACCGGTCGGAGGGAAGTATGAGGCAGAATGCGGTCCCGAAGATATCCTGGTCCTAAGCCATGAAGGGCTTTAAAGATGGTGATCAACACCTTGAATTGGACCCGGAGACCGATGGGCAACCAATGCAGCTGGCGGAGTATTGGTGTCACGTGGGTGTACCTTGGCACACCCACCACAGCACGCGCAGCCGCATTTTGCACCAGCTGAAGTCTCCGGATACTCTTCAAGGGTAGCCCCATGTAGAGCGCATTGCAGTAGTCCAAGCGCGAGGTGACAAGGGCATGAGTGACCGTGAGTAGAGCCTCCTTCTCCAAATATGGCCGCAACTGGTGCACCAGGCGGACCTGTGCAAAGGCCCCCCTAGCCACAGCAGAAAGATGGTGGTCCAATTTTAGCTGTGGATCTAGGAGGACCCCCAAGTTGCGGACCAGGTCTGAGGGAGTCAGTTTCGCACCCTCAAAGACCAAGGAGGGGTAGTTGTCATGATCCTTAGGAGGCAATATCCACAGCCACTCAGTCTTGTCGGGATTGAGTCTGAGTCTGTTCCTCCCCATCCAGATCTTAACGTCGTCCAGGCAACGGCACATTACATCAACTGCCTGCCTGAAGTCAGACGGGGTGGTGATGTACAACTGGGTGTCATCAGCGTACTGATGGAAACACACCCCATGTCTGCGAATGATCTCACCCAACGGTTTCATGTAGATATTAAACAGGATGGGCGAGAGAACCGACCCCTGAGGCACCCCACATGATAGGGGCCTAGGGGACGATCTCTGCCCTCCTGCCAACACCGACTGCATCCGATCGGCAAGATAAGAGGAGAACCACCGTAAAACGGTGCCTCCCACTCCCAACTCGCCGAGCCGATGCAGAAGGATACCATGGTCGATGGTATCGAAAGCCGCTGAGAGGTCAAGTAGCACCAGGATGGAGGAGTTTCCTCCATCCCGGGCCCGCCAGAGATCATCCATCAGGGCGACCAAGGCAGTTTCTGTACTGTAGCCGCGCCTGAAGCCCGACTGGTAAGGATCTAGATGGTCTGTTTCATCCAGGAGCTGCAGAAGCTGAGTCACCACCACCTTCTCCACAACTTTCCCTAAAAAAGGTAAGTTGGAGACTGGACGATAGTTCTTCAAATCAGCTGGATCCAGGGAAGGCTTCTTCAGGAGGGGTCGCACCACCGCAGCTTTTAACGACTGCGGTACGGATCCCTCCCTCAAAGAAGCGGTGATCACCGCCTGGATCCAGCCGCGTGCCACCGACCTGCTGGCCGAGACCAGCCAGGAGGGGCATGGGTCCAATAAACAGGTGGAGGTACCCATCGCTCCCATAGCCCTGTCCACATCCTCGGGAGAAACAGGCCCAAACTCTTCCCATAATGATGGACTAAGACTAGCCCCCGTCAACTCTATGGACTCTGCCCTGCCAGAGTCCAAGTTTGACCGAATCTGAGCGACTTTATCCGACAGAAACTCAGCAAATTCCTCAGCTCTGCCTTGTAAGTGTTCCTCGCTCCCCCCTTTTCCAAGGAGGGAGCGAGTCACCCTAAACAAGGCGGCTGGACGAGAATCTGCGGACGCAATAAGAGCGGAAAGATAGGAACGTCTTGCCGCCCTTATATATATCAAATCAAATACAAAAGCTATATATAAGGAAATTCTTGGCTTGTTATGAAATTATCTAGTTATTAAAACTTGCTGAAGTTCATCTTCTGATTTGAAGAACAGAAAGGCCTGTTTGTCTTTTTGTTCATAAAAGGGTTTTTCTCTTATGCACTTTTCTGAGTACAATTGAAGTACTCTCAAATTTTGAGAAGGGTTTTAAAGCTATATTTTAACTGATCTTTGAAATAGGTTTATATGGAATTATTTTATTAAATATTTTGTGTTCATTGTATGCTTTTATGGCTGCATTATTGTTATTTGCTGTTAAGTCTTAAAGTTCTGAGAAAAATGGTATATAACAAATAAATTATTGAGTAATTGTATAGAGGGATAATTTGTATTTTTTAATGTTGGATTGAATGATTTCAATTCCTTTCTGTCCTCTTTTGAAGATAATATTTTAAATAAATAACAATGTTATCATGTGTGTTCAGAGGAGTTGTCTTTGTACAAAAGAAAAATATAATTATTTACCAAATAATTAACTTGTTGGATTTATTAAAAAGATGGTTTTATTAAGCACTTTTACCCGGGACTGATGAAATTTGCCAAATTTGTAAAAGTGAAATTCCATCAAATTGAGAAAAGTTGGATGATTCCTTTATGCTACTCAAGCCAATAATTATTTATTTGTGAAGCACTAATCATATTATTGGTGCTTAACTTATAATAGAACATGCTTTAGTGCAGGAATGTATAAATGTTTTTCCATTTTGTAATAACAAAAGTAATAGAAATAATTTTAAAAACATCTCTAATATTTCTGTTTTGGAATGCAGTTTTGTCATTTTAAAGTAATACATACTTTAAATAAATACATAAGTAAATAAAATAATAAATACTGTAATAAATAAAGTGATAAAACTGCATATAATATATTATTTTTATAGTAACACCACTGTTCTGTCCTAAAATAAATCATGTTTTAAAAGATTAAGAATAGTACATTCCTGTTGGTTAAGGCAAAAACAAACTAAGATGTTGTAAGTAATATTAACTAATAAGGATTTCTAAGTTTAGTATACAGCAAAATGCATCTTGTTTGACTATGTCAGTCTTCTGCCCTCAGACCTGTTTTAAATCTACCATCAGCTGAAAAATCTACTCCGTTTTGTCCAAGTGCTGAAAATAGGATATGTGATGGGGGGGGACTCTAACCATCAACTTTGAGGATGTCAAGTTATATCAAGACAAGAACTGTCAATATGTACATGAAAGGAAAGGGAAACGGTTTTCCCTCATATAATTTAAAAAGAAGGATTATCTTAGCTATGGGCAGATGGGCAGATCTTTTTATGTCTAATCCTTTTTTTTAGGGTGATCCTCTTAAATTTGGGTATTATTCCTTTGGAGTAAATACAGTTAAATTCCATCTCACTGATGTCAGTGATAGAAAAATAAACTCTAAAAGTTAGCAATTACTCAGCATCCAATCAGAATAATTAGTGTATAATTATCCATGGATGATAAGTAAGATGATGTGATACCCAGGATGAAGTTATTTCTCTTTGGCTGCATGGTGCTCACTTCCATAGCTCAAAAGACAGATCTTTGGTGACAGGATCATAAAGGAAAGATCACTTTACAAGAATATTGAGACTGCCAAATCACTCTGCCTCATATTAAACAAAATTGAGGCAGAGTTATTTTGAGTTTCTTTCTCAGGCCTGGACTGAGTAATCTTTTCTGAAACTTCCTCGTTGATAGTTTGCTAATTCCTTCTCCATTACTAAGCCAAGAACATAGGAACAATCCACAGTCATGCTTTAATAATCATAAAAATATGGGTCTGCCTAAAATATTACTTTATTTCCCTTTATTTCTCTTTACCCCTCCCTCCTTCCCTCTCTCTCTGATTCTGATGATAATGAATGTGTCTTTGTTTTAATACTTTGGCTCACCAGGTATGAAGGTAATACTAATCATAATGTCATACATATCTTCAAATTATATTTTATTCTATATAATGATAGCACAAAGAAAATATCCATCCTGATTAAATTGGTTATTCTGAAAAAAATACAATGTGTCATTATTTCATCTAACATGCTACATTGTGTTTGGTAAGATTTATCCTATGTTTTCAGTTAGATGCGTGTTATCCAATGTCTTTCACCTCATTTCTATCTACCACCTAGAAATTATGGTTCTATTTGAATATAATTTGCGAGAATTCTAATTTCAGATATCAAATAAGCTCTCAACAGAACCTCAACTGGATCTATTTTCACCAGGTGTAGATCATATTGGTAAAGGTCTATTACTCAGTACTATAGCATATATTTTGCATTCAGATCATCCTATTTAAAAATTTAGAGCATCCAGTTATAAAAATAATAAATATTGGAAATACTTCCTTCTGAGATTTTGAAGTTGTTGAGCTAGATTAAGTAATCCTAAAAAGATACTGCCTTTTCTAGATTCTTCACTTTTCTTGTAAAATCTCTACAGCACTATGTCACAATCGTGCTGACTAAGGATCTTAGCATGTTGACTAAAAATGAAATATGTTATAGTCTATGCAGCTGACTGACGACAGATACATAAGGCTGATGTTGGATTTCTGAATTGATATAAAATGCATAGATGTTATTTTTGTGAGTCCCTATACATGTCAAAAATTCATCCAAAATATACCAGTATTCCTTTGTCATACTAGCCTCTTATCCTAATTAATATTTTTATTTAATTAACATTCTGTGTACCTTTAACTGAAACTGTATATATAATTGATATATCAATTATATATACATAGAGATGTATGTGTGTGTGTTTGTGTGTGTGTATATCAATCACACATATATACATATATATCAATTATATATACACAGATTATAGACACAGATGATTTATCTAAAAGATAGCATGAAATAGATATAGCATCATGTGTTGAAATGTATTTGCCTACATCAGCAAAATGTTCAGTGCATTCAAATGTGAATCAAAATACCATTGCCCAAATGAAAAATTACAGAGCATGGTGATCTCACTGATTTCGAGAAGAATTATGCAGCTACAATTTGAATTACGCTGTAGACTTACTGAGATATTTCTAATGCAACTACATGCTGCCTAAGGTGGGTGTAAACTTTTAGATGCTGCATAAAAATGAGTCATCATTAGAACAGTAACTTGTATCATAGCAACAGTTTTATAAATTATAAGGCTTTCAACTAGTCTAGCAGCAAACAATATTCAGATTTATCAAGCATGCTCACTTTTGAGTAACCCTCTTGAAGGAACTTCTTAATTTAAAGACTGTGGCAGCAAAAATCTTGCACAAGGTATACAGTTTTTATCGTAAAGTCAAGGCAGTTTTATTCTAAAGATTATTTGAAGAAATACTCATTTATACATCTCTTCTAACTAATGTTTAGCACTGAAAACATTACTTTCAGCTTTTCCAGTGCCAGGGTTATAATAATCTTTAGTTCTGAATGTACACTTCTTCAAATGGGACCAAGGCACATTTGGGGGGGGGTGTCTTCTGGGACAGACATCTTCTGCTCAAAGAGCAGGTGACCACCATGGCTAGGCTTCATCTGGTATGCCAGTTGTGCTCTTTCTTGATCAAGGACTCCCTTCTCACAATCACTCAGTCAACTTGTGTCTGACTACTGTTTTGTGCAATTATTATCATACAGTAAAAATTACAACTGTAATAATTTTCCTCATACCCCGCTAGTCCATAAACTATTTAGTCTACTGCAATGGTTGGGTTCTCACAGCATGGCAAGACAATTTATGACTTACGTACTATAAAGTGTGTGTATACCCAGTCACAGAATATATTTTCAAAGTCCACTTGTTTCATTTTTTTTCAATCTGTTATGCTTCCTGATACTTATTGGAAAACATGTGCTTTTATTAACATTTTCATGGATCACTTTAAATCATTGTTATTGCAAATAGGAACAGTCTATTTCTAGAGCTGCTGCTCATTAGTAACATCCTGCTCTTCACTGTGTAACTTGAACATAATATAGATTTAAAATGTTGTACGCCGCCCTGAGTCTCCAGGGAGTAGGGCGGCATATAAGAACACTAAAATAAATAAATAAATAAATAAATAAATAAATAAATAAATAAATAAATAAATAAATAAATAAATAAATAAATAAATAAATAAATAAATTTTACTATACAGTAGATTTGTCAGTTTTCTCTATAAATTATCAACTTTTTCAAATGATACAGTAATATTATTTTTTTCTCTTTTGTCTTTTTTAAAGGCACTTAAATGTTTAAACTTACCATGCAGGTTTCATATGTTTAATTTCATTGTTTAATTGTTGCATAGTTTTCCAACTATGTAGCTATTAGGGGGGAAAACAGACTGAACTGTATTTATGTGCTGCTGCTTTCATGACAGGCTAAAATATAAATTGTTCCTGTTATAAGAGCCAAGGTGGTAAGAGCCGAGGTGGCGCAGTGGTTAAAAGCAGCACTGCAGTTCAGCAGTTCAGCTGTTCAAATCTCACCGGCTCAAGGTTGACTCAGCCTTCCATCCTTCTGAGATCGGTAAAATGAGGACCCAGATTGTTGGGGGCAATATGCTGAACTCTGTAAACCGCTTAGAGAGGGCTGTAAAGCACTATGAAGCGGTATAATAGCTATTGCTATTGCTATATTGCTGAAGGTGTGTGTTAAAATGCATAGCACAATGACAAGCACTCCTTATATAGAACCCCTAAGGACTCAGAAAAGGCAGGGAAAATATTCTAGAATATTTAATTTTATTTCATAATTATTTCAGTTCCTATATAACAGTGATGGCTAACCTTTTCCGGACCGAGTGCCCAAAGCGTATGCGCGTGTACATACCTGAACCTCCATGCATGCACTCATGGCCCTTGTGCACACACACCCGTGCATGCGTGTGTGGCTCCCGCATGCGCCCCACCCCTGCACATGCATGCACCCCCCACGCATGCCCCCACACATGCATGCATGCCCCCCATGCACATGCACCCCCATTATTCTGGCAGAGACCTGAAGACCACTGGCCGGCAGGAGGCGCGCTCGCATGCACAGCGAAGCTGAACTGGGGCGACGGTTCGCGTGCCCACAGAGGGCGGTGCGTGCCACCTCTGGCACGCGTGCCATAGGTTCGCCTTCACAGCTATAGAAGATTACTAGGATTTTAGTTTTACTTGGGTGTTTAAAATTTCTGCAAATCTGTTCTTCCTGATAATAGTAGTTAGGAAGAGTCAACAGCAGTTTCTCAATATTCTTTCTAAATGTTGAGCATTGTCTGAGTATTTGAATAACATAACTACTGGTCATTATACAGATAGTATAGTGGAATGATGGATAGCTGTGGATTATGGCCACATACACCCTAGAGCAGGGATATCAAACTCGCAGCCCACAGGCCGGGTGCGTCATGTGCTGGCCACGCCCAACCCCAGTTTAGCGAAGGGAAAAAAGTTACGATAAGTCATGTGATGACAATGTGTCATTGCGAGTTTAAACACCCTTGCCCTAGAGGCATAATTTTTGCCTCTAAAGTACCTCACAATAATGACATCTAAATATAGTGTCAAATCATGATTTTTGGAGCATAAGGCAGAGGTGGGTTCCTCCCGGTTCGAACTGGTTCGCCTGAACCAATAGCAAATCGCTGGTGACATCACGATGATGTCACAGAACCGGATCGGTCAGGGCCGGTCCGTGGGCGCCACCATCTTTTTTTTCGGATTTTTTTTGGGGGGGAATTTTTTCCAGGGTTTTTTCTTCTGCACATGTGCAGAAGCTGAGTTTCCAGCACTGCGCATGCATCGCCATCTTATTTTTGGCTTTTTTTGGAATTTTTTTGGATTTTTTTGCACTGCGCATGCGTCACCATCTTGTTTTTGGCTTCTTTTTATATTTTTGGGATTTTTTTGCACTGCACATGTGCGCACGCGGCCACGAGGCATGGCCACGCAGCATGGGAGGAAGCAAACCGGCAGCGAGGTAAGTTAGAACCCACCCCTGGCATAAGATTTAGCATTTTGGAGGATGGGAAGGTAAAGTTTCTGTTAATACATTTCTTTAATAAAAGCTTCTCATATCCTTGGAGGACTAAATGAATGAATGAATGAAAACATGGAAAACTGGAAAAGACAATGCTTCTCATTCCTATTTATTGTATTATGTTTTCTAGAATATCAGGTGGTGGTGGAATTTGTAACATAAAATTCAACTCAGGGTAAAGAAATAAGAGGAAGTAAAGAGAGAAATCATGTATAGTTCTTTCAGCGAAATTGTTTCCATTTATTTTCAAATTGAATTAATAACATGTTGTATATACTATATGCTTGTTTCTTTTTTCTTTTTCTCAGTAAATGGTTACAGAAGATAAAGTTACTAATAAACATAACCTGTTAGTGATTCTTTTTTATTTTTTTAACTTCCATACCATCTTCACTGAAATATCACTTCTAAATATCAAAGGCCTGAAAGGCTTTTTTGGAGATGTTATCTCACCTTTATTATTTTTATAAATAACTCTTAGTTTTAACAATAAGAGCCGAGATGGCGCAGCGGTTAGAGGCAGTACTGCAGGCCACTTTAGCTGACTGTGATCCGCAGGTCAGCGGTTCAAATCTCACTGGCTCAAGGTTGACTCAGCCTTCCATCCTTCCGAGGTAGGTAAAATGAGGACCCAGATTGTTGGGGGCAATATAAATATACATTGCTTACTGGTGTAAACCACTTAGAGAGTGCTTGCACTGTGAGGCAGTATATAAATGTCACTAATAAATAATAAATAAACTCAAGTTGGGTAATGAAACTCCTCCTCCCCCTCTTTTCCCACCACCAACAGCCCTGTGAAATAGAGAGAGCTGGTAGGCTAAGAGAGAATAACTGGCCCCAATTCACCCAGTCAGCTTTCATACCTTAAGGTGGCACTAAAATTCACAATCTCCTGATCTTTAGCCTAGTGCAGGGGTGTAAAACTTGCATTGTCAGGCGGTGTCACGTGACGTATTGCTACTTTCCCCCCCCTTCGCTAAACCGGGCGTGAGCATAGCCAGCGCGTGATGCATCTGGCCTGCAGGCCATGAGTTTGACAGCCCTGGCCTAGTACCTTAACTACTAGACCTGACTGATTCTCAGTCATCATAAAAGTTATGATCTTTAAGGTTATATGGTTTGCCTACATTATGCCTATAACATATTAATACAATACAGTAACCCTTATGGAAAGCTTGCATTAAGTTCAACCCTGCTCTAAATTCTGATTTATTATAACCAAAGTTAGTTGACTACAGGGATCTACTTGTTTAATAGCACAAGCTGTGTACCACTGAGATACAAAATACAGCATTGCTTTTTGGCTGCTAGTCAGAATACAACAAGTGTGTATCAGTTTGGCAATATTTCTACCTTCATACGCAAGAGTGAAAGCTGTCTTAATTCTAAAATTTAGCTTCAGCAATGGGAGAACATTTGCAAATCATTCTATTAAAGGGTATGTTCAGTAAGAGACGTAAATAGAGACCGGAATGTCATTACTGAGGTTCTCATGGTTAATGTCAGGAGAAGAGCCCCTATATGGAACGACTGCCTTCTTATGTACAGTTTATCTGAGGACAACTAGCAATCTCCATTCCCTAAGGAAGGCCTAATTACTAAGTCTATTACAGAATTTCTAAAGGGTTTGATAGAAACAAATGCAAAGTTTGAATTTTGGTTTAGGCAGAATAAAATCTGGATATGCATGTAAAACACAAAGGAGCAACAAACTCTTTAAATTTATTAAAAATAAGTTTAATTATTTCCTAAATGTTGGCCATAGAGTATACTTAAGGTGACCAGATTTTATATTTTGTAAAGCGGGACACCATTGACGGGGGGGTTTTCTAGGGGAGCAATCTGGGAGGGGTCCATCTCTCTTATCCTGCAGCTTTGTGCACCCCCCCAAACACCCCCCCTTCATCGCAGCCAGGGGTGGGTTCCTACTGGCGCAGGCTTACCTGTTCATCGCCGCAGAGCCAGGGGTGAAATCCTGCCGGTTCGGCCGGGCCAGTCGTTCGGCGTAGAGCCAATGGAACTGGCGGCAGTTGCGGCGCGGGGCTTCTCCTGCCCGCTTCCCCCGCCCGGCTGGACCCCGCCATTCGGGTTATTTTGTCTTCTGCGTATGCGCAAAGCATTCTGCGCATGCACAGAGGGCAAAATAACCCGAATGGTGGCGTCCAGCCGGGCGGGGGAAGCGGGCGGGAGAAGCCCCGCGCCGCGACCGCCGCCAGTTCCATCGGCTCTACGCCGAACAACTGGCCTGGCCGAAAAAAGCAGGACTTTTTTGAAACGCCGCGGGACGCGGGACAAGTTATCAAAAAGCGGGACTGTCCCGCCAAAAGCGGGACATCTGGTCACCTTAAGTATACTTTATGAATCCATCTAGTCACCAGGAGATAACCTTCTCTTGAGAGACACTTTACTGTTTTTACCTCAAGTGACGCAGACTACTTCCACAATTTAAGGGACTTAATTAAGTTTGTAAAATCAGTTCTGTACTGCATCATTTGAATGTGATATATAGAGGATTGGATTGGTGTGTCAAACTGACCAGAAATTTCATGTAGTATACAAAGAAAAAAACCCTGTATTTTGAGGAAAAAACCAAGGTAAAACAGCAATATGCTATGTACACATACCATAAATACAACAATAATTTTGTAGACTGAAGTTCAGGCATGTTACAAATGAACATTCAGTCATTATTTCAGCATTACAATTAGCAGCAGAGATCTGTTTTGGGGACAATATTCATTCTACTTATGCAAGACAGCTAAGCATCTCCTCAATGCCATGGTGATGATGAAGTGCTCCCCATCACAATGATAAAGCAAAATGATTTTCCTTGTCAAGGTGCTGTTGCACTGAGGTCTCAGTCCAGGGGTGAAATGCTACCGGTTCAGCCCGGTTCAGGCATACCGGTGCGGCAGCTGCTGGTGGTTCAGAGAACCGGTAACAGCGGCAGCGCAAGGTTCCGCCCACCCACCTGGACATCACCACTTTCTTTTTTTAAACCCTCTGTGCATGTGCAAAGCCTTCTGTGCATGCACAGAGGGTGAAAAAGCGTGTGTGATGGTGGGGCGCGCACAAAGCGTGCGCTTCCGAACTGGTAGGGAAGGTAAGTAGATTTCACCGCTGGGTCTCACCCATCAGTTCCTTCAACCAGGAGAGTTGAATGTATGGTGTGCATGTGTACAGTTTCTTCTAAATACTTGAACAACTGTCTGAAAAGCTAGAAAAGACATGATGCAAAGTGACCTCATATCACTGAGCCTTTAGAAATTTTTATTTATTTGTTTTCTGCCTTTATTATTTTTATAAATCACTCAAGGTGGCAAATATACCCAATACTCCTTTCTCCTGTTGCCTCAGCAATTTAGAAATGTCGATTTGAACCTTGAACAGCCCTATTATACGTATTTTGAAAATGATGGGAAATATTGATTTTAAGAAATGGAAAAAAAACCTCCACAGCATTACAATACTTGCCATTCAAAACCTGCCAAGTAGTTTCATGTATCTCTCTTTCCTGAACATGAATTAAAACAGAATGCAAAAGAAACTAATGACACTTTTTGATAATAAAGGTTAGATTCAAAGCATGTATTTTGGTTTTGGATTGCTGTATCATTTGATTTCATGTTTTAATGGTTATGGATGGTTCATGACTTAGTATACCATGTGAACACTGCCAAATGTAGACACTCAATAAACCATAGTTAAATAAACAATAGCTTAACATGATGTGTGAACCCCAGAGCTACCATATCTGGGCTGCAAAATTCTGAAGAATTCTGAAGCAAAGCCCTGGAATTCTAACTCCTTGCTGCCATTTAGTGGTTATATGGATTTTCACAGACACAATAATCGGGGCAAATATATGCTAGAATTCTGACTTAGACATTTTTTTTTCATTTTTGTACAATGCCTATAGTACTTATAGTGCTTTACCAAAAATGGTTTTAAAGAGCTTTCACTCTTCCAGACAAATAGCTCTTCAAAGCTTCATTTTGTCTGTGACAAGAAAGATAATGTCTTGTTTTCTTTAATACTGTATGTCCTGGTAGTACTTTAAAATGATTGGAAACAAAATTAAAGGTAATATGTTGCCGAGCAACATTGAGAAACAAACATTTCATTGTTTTCTTATAGTTCATCAAGTTGCACACTGTATGCAAGTAAATCAACCCTACTGCAAAGATAAATTAATTGTCCCTCTGAGTACATGCTTTAAGTTTGACTATTGGAATCAAGCCAGTCCTTTTCAAAGCCACCTGAGATCCATTAATTCCTTATGGAGCAGTAGACTCAGCAAGCTCCCTCAGTTTACCCTCCACGGGTAAAACTAATCTGCTTGCCGAGAAAGATTTCATGGCTTTCTTCTTTTGAGTCATCTTTATTAAGTATTACCATATGTGGGCTACTTTATTACTGAAGCTACTGGGATCCAGAGTACATTAGCAGATCAGAAGCTCTGCATAAAGTGATGCAAATACATGAGACGGCTTGAAGGAAATGGAATAGATCATTATCTGGTACTTGAATCTAAGATCATTCTATATTCAATAAGGGATGTATTCATATTTGCAATAAATCCTGTGTATATATTTTGCTAAATGGAGGTTTGCTTACAGGGTCAATAATTTGCCATCATTCCCATTAAAGAGAGTACATTATGTATGTTTTGTGAAAAATATTTAACTGATATGTGTGCAAAGACGAGGAATTTTCTTTTAAGTTTGATAGTTCATTCTTTACAGCCCAAATAGCCTATCCCAGGACCTTAGGAAGGACTTGATAGGTGAATAAAAATGACAAATCTAGTCTAAACACCTGGCTCATTGTGTAATGAAATACAAATTATTGAATTTATATACCACCCAACTCTCAGCATTGGGATCTGACAAAACTATGCAAGAGGTTAAACTATGCAAAAGGTCCTGGATTTAGCTTTACAGAAGTAGTAAAGAAGGATTGATAACAGCAGTTCAGTTCTTCAGTTCTTATCTACCTACTGTATATAGATCAACTCAATTTTTCCTAAAATAATATTATATTCACCAAACTTACTGTCTTCCCATGAGTGGTTCTGAGTAAAGGTATGGCTATATCTTTTTCCAAGATTATCTGCCACTGTGCCAAGAGTATAATAGAATATGCACTGCACCAGAGGTGGGTTCCTGCTGGAGCTGCCCAGTGCGCAGCTCCAGTAGGGAGCGGCTGATTGCGTAATTTGCGCACGACCGCTCCGGAGCCCTCTCTGCCGGTCCACCGCACGCATCGCCATTTTTTTCTGTTGATTTTGGGTCGATTTTGCTTCTGCGCATGCGCGGAAGCAAAATCGCGCCAAAATCTTGCGAGGGGACACACGCAAGATTTTGGTGAGATTTTGATTCTGCACATGCGCAGAAGCAAAATTGTGTGGAAATCTCATGCATGCACGTGTCCCCTCGTGAGATTTTGGCGCGATTTTGCTTCCGTGCATGCGCAGAAGCAAAATCGTGCGAGGGGGTGCGCGCGCGTAGTGAGCGCGCCCACGCCCAAAGCAAGCGCGCCTGCTCCCAAAGCAAGCGCACCTGCACCTGCAGCATGGACATGCACCGGTGAGAGAGCAACTCGCCGCTGCACTGCACATTTTATTAAACTGGCTATTGTACCAGACTATATTACTATTTCTCCTTGTTAATCACTTAGGCTACTTTATGGGAGAGAATATGTTATCTTTATTAGAAAACAATTCCACATAAATCTTTAAAAAGATTCAAGACTTTTATTTAGACATATAAATACGAGTTGAATAGATTCTGTAAGATACTTGGATCCAAAATCATGATTCTTTTCTATCATGCAAAATGCCTCAATAACCAACACTACACTGCACAACAACATACCATGACTTTTCAACTAGGTTTGTTGAATAAAACAATGCCTGCAATCACAAAGCCACTAAATCATGATTTTTGTCAACTATGATGTATTAACAAACCACAATGGTCAGTTTCATACATAATCCACAAATAAACATAATGTAACTGAAGTAATAAAAATGATAGTCACTTGTCCACATTTTTTTCACTACTATGATTTTCTTCTTCTTCAAGTATGTCTGATTCTGGGAGATTTCCTGGACAAGTCCCTGACAAGGTTTTCATAAGTGGCTTGCCATTTCCTTCTTCTATAGTTGAGAGAAAATGACTGGTCCAAGGACTCTCAGTTGGTTTTGTGCCTAAGGTAGGATTAGAACTCACCATCTTCCCAGTTTCTAGTCTGATATTTTAACCATTTCAGCATTAGGTCAGACTATAGTAGAATATTTTATAAACAGACACTTGATTCAATAGTGCAAAAATGACGACAAGTTGCAGTCTTTTGTTCTCATTGGTACCCCTGGGGGCAATTTGTTCCAATTAGTGCCTCAGCAAGCAATCATTGCTGTACAGAACTCTGCTTGTATTCCTTCCCGAGCCAGCTGACTCAAAATAATACAATCCCATGAGTACTGGATCATGTACAGCAGTCTGTATTCTTTCAACAAAGATCTATTGTTAAGGCTTATTTTCTGTTTGTTTTTTTTAAAATAAAGCCTTTTTTTCAGATTCAGAAACATTTGACTTTTTCCAACAATGCTTGTGATATCTTAAAGACAGCCTTTCTCATGATGAAATAAGAATCTGTATGGCAGAGTCAATTCTATTCAGTTCAGCTGAAATAACCACCAAGTGTGTTCTATGACCTAGGTCCGTGGTGGCGAACCTATGGCATGTGTGCCACAGGTGGCACGCGGAGCCATAGCGGAGGGCACGCGAGCGTTGCCCACCGGCAAACCGGAAGTGCGGAAAAACGCACTTCCGGTTTGCCGGTGAGCTGTTTTTTGCACTCCGGAGGGTTCAGGGAAGCTCCCTGAAGCCCCGGAATGCAAAAAACGACAAAATGGACAAACCGGAAGTGCATTTTTCCAAACTTCCGGTTTGCCCGTTTTGTCGTTTTTTACCATCCCAGGCTCCGGTAAGGCCTTTGCGCGTGTGTGTGTGTGTGTGCGCATGCGCAGGGGGCAGCATGGGGGTGTGTGTTGTGCGCATGCGTGGGGGGGGAGGGAATGGGTGTGGGTATGCGTGCGCGTGCTAGCGTGCGCACCCCCCCTTTTTGGCACGCGAACCTAAAAAGGTTCGCTATCACTGACCTAGGTCACCAACCTGTGGTTCACAGACCACCAACCTGTGGTCACCAACCTGTGGTCCGCGAGAAAATTTTGGTGGTCCCCAGAGAAATCTTGGTATTTTGCTCTATTGTGCAATTGTTTTGCCAATGTTATATTTCCTCTCAATTTTAGCAAGCATAACTTCTTTACTTTTACTTGCACCATCCAGATAGATATTTATTCATTTGCTTGCTAGAGGTATATTCTGTCCAGAAGCAAAAAGCATTTTTAAACCCATAACAAGACACAAATAATGTTAAGGAAAACAATTCAAAATCATCAGTAGGCTTCCATACCTGAAATGTGAATGTAAAACTAGAGTTAAAATTGCTGGGAACTGCAGGCCTTGTCTATATATTATGCTGTATCTATTAAACAAGTGTTTTGTGTAATGTTAGCTTACTATATCAGGTTAATCAAGGCACTGTAGTTTGTAAACCATGTTTTATGGCTTAACATGAGATGTGAACTCAGCCCACTGTGATTTATTCAATAATCCATGGTCAAGTAAACCAGGGGCAGGTTGCTTACTTACTGATACCGGTGCGCTGTGCGTGCATCTCCATGTTTCGTGCGCGCTTGCTTGCTACGCGCACACCTCCTTGCGCGATTTTGCCAAGATTTTGTTTCTGCGCATGCGCGGAAGCAAAATCTTGCCAAAATCTTGCGAGGGGGTGCACGTGCGTGCCTGATTTCGGCGAGATTTTACTTCCGCGCATGCACAGAAGCAAAAAAGCTGAAAAATTCTTTTAAAAAGATGCCGACGCGTGCAACTGTCTGGTGAAGACGGCACCAGAGCAGTTGCGTGCAAATTGCCTAATTGGCGGGTCCCTACCGGAGCTGCGCACTGGACCGTACCGGTAGGAACCCACCCCTGAAGTAAACCATTGTTTAGCACAATGTATGAATTAGGCCATAATCAACTCATATCTAGAGTGTAAAAAGTTTAGGAAAGCTGCTTTACATCCAGAATGACAGCAACTATGATTTCTTCAAGGCCACCCATGGTGTACTTGACTAAGGTCAAATAGGTCTTCAGTCTTAATTTGCCAATATGTAATGAAAAAAGACAGTGTAAGAATATTCATAGATAACTTGTCCTCTGTTATATTTTTAATAAAGCAGTAACACTGAGCAGAAGCTGGTTATTTGGGGAAGGGGAAGAGTAGCTTCTGAATATAAAACTTTAATATGATAAGGTTTAAAGGGAAAAATAATCCTGCTTTTTTTTAAGCATTTCATTTTGCTGACAGCATACAACCATTTACGTCAGTTCCAGTGAGATTTATTGCATTAGTAACCGCTATTATGACTTCCATACATCTTTTCCCCATGCAAATAGTCAAAGAAACAGAACCACAGAAACATTAACTTTCTCTCCTTTAACATCTGAAATGAAATATAGCAATAAGATTTAATTTCATAATGTGTCATCTATCTTTTTTCCTATTCTTTCCGTCACTCTCCAAAGTTTTCACTCCAATTATATAATAATACAAAAGTCCAGGCCAGGACTTTTATACTAATATACTGTACAGAAGCAGTGTTGTAACTTTGTAATATTATATTGTAAGCAGAAAGCCAGTTTGGTGTAATGATTAAGGTATGAGGCTAGAAATTGAGAGATCATTAGTTCTGCATTAGGCAGATTAGCAGACTGCGAGTTCTAGTCCTGCCTTGAACACAAAGCCAACTGGGTGATCCTGGGCCAGTCACTTTCTTCCATCCTGGGAAGGAGAAATTGGCAAACCACTTCTGAAAAACCTTGCCAAGAAAACTGCAGGGATTTGTCCAGGCAGTCTCCATGAATTAGATACAATTGAACTGAAGAAAAAAATGTAAACAAAAAAAGCTGGTACTTCTTTAGGCTGAAGGGGAAGAAACTTTATTTTTTAATATATATTTTTATTTGTTTGTCAAACATGTACTAGATAGCAGGTATGGGTATAAACATAAACATAAACAAAGTAAATACAGATAAATGAGGACAATAGGACAGTAGGATGGTAGGCACGCTGGTGCGCTTATGCACGCCCCTTACAGACCTCTTAGGAATGGGGTGAGGTCGACAGTAGACAGTCTAAGGTTAAAGTTTTTGGGGTTTGGGGAAGAAACCATAGAGTCAGGTAGTGAATTCCAGGCATTGATCACTCTGTTGCTGAAGTCGTATTTTCTGCAGTCGAGTTTGGAGAAGTTTACATTAAGTTTGTATCTATTGTGTGCTCGTGTATTGTTGTGGTTGAAGCTGAAGTAGTCATTGACAGGTAGGACCTTGTGGCAGATAATTTTATGAACTACATTTAGATTGGTTCGAAGGCGACATAGTTCTAGGTTGTCTAAGCCCAAGATTTCAAGTCTGGTGGAATAAGATATTCTGTTGTGAGCAGAGGAGTCGAGGACTCTTCTCGTGAAATATTTTTGGACTTTCTCGATTGTATTAATGTCCGATATGCAGTGCGGATTCCTGACAGATGAGCTGTATTCGAGAATTGGTTTAGCGAATGTTTTGTATGCTCTAGTTAGCAGTGTAATATTGCCAGAGAACAAGCTATGCAAGATTAGATTGACTACTCTTAGTGCCTTTTTGGCAATGTTGTTACAGTGGGCTTTGGCACTTAGATCATTAGACATGAGTACTCCAAGATCCTTGACAGAATGAGGGTACCACTGAATCAAAGACTTTACAAAAGTCTATGTAAATTGTGTCACCTGCAAAGTCATGGAATCAATCATAAACCAATCCATTACCCTCCACCTAGAAACTAACAACCCACTCTCTAACAAACAATTTGGTTTCAGGAAAAAATTATCCTGTAATCTGCAACTCCTACACTGCAAAAACATATGGACTATACAACTCGATCAGGGTAAAGCAATAGATGCAATTTATGTAGACTTTTGTAAAGCCTTTGATTCAGTGGTACACAACAAACTACTTCTGAAACTAAAATCTTATGGCATCTCTGGACCCCTACATGATTGGATAACTGCGTTCCTGTCAAACAGACAACAATTTGTAATGTACAGCCAACTGTTTTCTGTGTCTTTTGATTATTAATCTGATTTATAAACTGTCTAACTGCAAAGTAACTCAGGATGACATACAAAAAATTAAAAGCACATCATAAAACCAAGCCAACACCACCACCCCAATAATCTCAATGTTTTGTTTTTTTAAAATCCCAAGACACCACTTTGGGGAAATATAGACAATTAATAATTAATAATTAACAATTAACATTCCTGATAAGTATTGATAAACTGCCTTACCACAGAGACTGCAAAAAAGCCAGGTTTTTAAAGCTTTCCTAAAAGATTGGAATGCTATTCCAGAAAGCAGAAGTTATCCCAGAATCCCAGTAAGGCATAATTGGTTTATAAAAATGGAGTTTTGCAAAGGTCCTCTTGCCCATAGCTGCCACTTGCTCATTGAACAACAGCGGCAAGTTCAGAAGGACTTCCAATACCATTTGGGAAAGTACAACCTCATCAAAAACTGAAATTTGAAGCTCACCAGAAACAGAGAGTCTTTGAATCCATAACCTCTAATTCGTGCTAAGATTGTACTAAGTCTAGTACAACCTACCTCTCATTCCACTCAGATCCTAACAACTTTCTCAATACCATAACTTTGTTGGTCAAAGATCAAGATATATGACTGAATATTATCCCTATATCGATATCTCAGCCCCTACGATTGCATATAACCTGGTCCAGAACAATTATGTGGAGACGTTGAACTCTGAGAAACCCTGCAAAGCAAAGGCCTCAGATTGAGTCACTGATCATGGAGAAAAAAACTGCAATGCAATTCCAACTCTAATAATAAATCTAAATCTAAAAAATCCTCCAACTTCCAGCCTTCAAGAGAGTCAAGGACACCATGACTGATTATATCAAAACCCATAAGAGATCAAGAAGCTGCAATGAGTTTTCCATTGGAAACAATGTGTCTGTCATTATTATCTTATTATAGAGTTGCCATATCGAAAAGATGTACAGCATATAAATTTGATAAATACATTTCCTGTTTATTTTGCGTTTGTTTGCATTTCATAGAAGAAACAGGGCTGCTGTAGGCTGAAGTTTTCAGTTAAGGGTGGAATTCCAAACAAAATGTAGTGTTTTATAATACTTTATGCAGATCAATAGAACTATGTTGCTGGGAAGAGAGCTGACATAATATTCTATGGAGTTGGTAATATCGGAGTCAAAAATAACATCAGGAATATCTGATAACTAATTAGGTCCATTGGTTTGCAGAGCTTCATTTTCTCCTGAATCTTTTGCAAAGCAGAAAGCAGCTAAATTTGGCACCAATGCAATAGTTGTCTGGTTGACAGCTAGGAAGAATTCCAGATCCGTGGCTGTGGAGTGAGCTCCTATAAACATACTCACTTCAAGCACAGAACAAATGGGAAGGTACATTTAGCAAATTTCCAGTTTCATTCCAGAAATGCTATGTTTTCCTTCCTTAGATGCATTCAAAAATCTTGATTTTTAATGGGAAAAGGTATGCTCTAGTTAAAAAGTCTGCACTTTAGAAGCAAACATATATATTGGGAAAAAAATCTTTTTAAAAAAATTACAAACAAGAATCAAAATGTTGGCTTTCATGATCTTGAAAGAATACGTAATCTTTCTGGTTCCCTAGCTAGGCCTCCCATTAATATCTACGCCACTTAACAGGATGTTTGTTACAAAGCTGCCAGGTGGGAAGGAATTGTATAAAAAAAAAGCATAGCAAACTTTGGTTGATTCTTAGAAAATCCCATTAGCCTTATTTTAAAATACATGGCTAAAATAGGTAATGACATAATGATAGGAGATAATTCACTGAAAATGCTAGCCTGATGGGCAGGAGTGCACTGAAGGCTTATCTGTGGAATGCCATCAGGGATTAAGTTCTGGAGGCAAATACCAAGCGGGAGAGGGAAAAAAGACTTATTGTTAAATATGAATGTAAAACAGCTGCTTCTCTAATGAGTCTTTTGGAATATCATGAGCATATTTCTGTGCAAGCAGGTTGCCTGGAAGACAGAAACAAAATATTTGGGATCATAGGTTACCCAAGATTATCAAATTTCTAAGAATGCCAAGAACATGAAGACTTTCTTATCCAAAGTGAATTAAATCCACCTGCCTTTGAACAATTAATGAACCTGACTGGCTCTCTTGTAGTGCAATTTTTTACAACATGATGAATTACTGTATATTGAAGATTCCCATCTTAAAGACCTCCTAAAAAATAAAATCCTAATTTAGCATTGAGTGGTATTTTGCGGCTTTGAATCAGAACAGAATCACATTGTTCAGAACTTTATAGCTTGTTTCTAGACATAAAAAGGCTGAAATAATACTTCCATGTACAATGGAATTATGTTATGAGTTTATGACACATATTTTGCAAATCAGAAATTCTTCATCCAGTGCATTGGGATCCATTGAAACAGAGTTCCTATAGCCTCTGCTGGCTGGAAATAATGGAAATGTTAATCTACACTGAAACAGCACCAAGTAGGATGGTTTGATAAGTTATTACACATACTCCCCTTGACTTTTCTCTCCTTGAAAATTCATTATCAGATACTAAGGAAAGTACTTTTGCATTTAGAGTAATATACCATAACCAAAATCCTAAACTCACCTAAGAAGTATGCTTCAGCCCCATTGATTAGTCTACTCCCAACTTGAGATTTCTCTCTCTCTCTCTCTCTCTCTCTCTCTCTCTCTCTCCCTCTCTCCCCCCCCCTCCCTCGTTGAGTTATATACACTACATGTAAGTAAAATGCTTAAATTTTGCAGATCCAGGAACATATATTTAACATAGTAGTGATCTTTAACAAAGGTGGAACAGGTGTACTAGATTATCATCACAATCTTTTTAGGTTACTGTTTTCATTTTCTTGTGACCAGATTTTTTGTTCTTCTCAAGCTTCCTGCAGTTTTTGCTGCTGCTGCTGTTAGCACTGACTCCATAGTTTCTTTTTAAGAGCTGCTGAAAATGGCACTTTGATGGAAGCAGATGGATTGAGTGTGGCTGTGAGATGCTGTTTGTCACCACAAACGTATTTCCATGACAACTAGAGAAATGCCAGATAACTGATTTATCCTCCTCTTGTAGGGAAGATGATGCTTCATAAAACTGGTAGGCACGAAAAGGCTTGCCTACATCCATCCCTTCCTAATTCCCCACCTGGTTTTTTATTTTATTATTATCTGTAAAGAACATTCATCCATCTGCCATAGGCAACTTGGCTATTGTGTCTCTATTTCTTATGAATTATTAGGCTCTGCATCTTATCACTGGGCATTCACTTACTTGGTATACTTATGGGACTTGTGCAGTGCATTCTTGCTGTGAGTTGGGCAGCCATATAAAAATATAAACAAACAAAATCAGAGGTTCACAATAGAAAATCATAGAATTCTTCATTTTTTGTTACCCAGATTTTATTCACCTTGTAAATTTAAGTAAATAAAAAATAAAGGAAAAATACAAATTATTGCAATACGTGGAATGGTAGTTCACACTTCATCAGTTAACAGCTACCTTTTCTAGTCCAGCATAGAACCTTCTTTACTTTGGGAACAGAAGGTCTTTTTTCCACAATGAATGAGTAATCCTTAGAGCTCTTTGGGGAAATGCTACCTGTTAATAACTCCAAGTATTTTAGTATATACTCTACACTGAGGTGCAAAAGAAGAGACAATAGACCTGTAAACATTTATGTTCTTTAAATACCATAAATAATTCAAGAGTTTAAAATCTGAAGCAAATTTAAGCTTCTCCCTGGTGAACAGAACATCTCTTCCCTTGTTTACCTAGGAAGGATGGGAAGAGCCATGGTTAGAGCTATGAAACTGACATTTCTGGTGAGTTTGTGAAGTGAGATACCTATATAGTCTCAAAGAATACAGAAATGTTAACTAACCAATATCATTAAGATACATCTTCTCCAACTCCATTTTGTTAAGATTTTTTTCCCCAAGTCCTACCATCTATTGAAATGTACTGACAGATAATCTATGAAGTATTTTCTTGTCACTGAGCCTCATGTGATCCAGTTTACTATCCTTTCAGCTTCAAACCTTTGGTCACTTATTCAAACTTTTCAATTGTGATAGTCAAAATAGTTTTAAATTGCTCTTTGTTTTTATCATTCTGTTTTATACTGCATTATGTACTGTTACTTTTTCTTTTTGTTAGCTTTTCAGATAATTTATCTGAAGAGAACACAGGATATATATCAGGTACTTAAAAACAAAGAAATGCAATCCTTTTTTAAACCCTTGTAGTGTTTATTAAAGTGTGCTCATAATTATGCAGCCCTCTGGACAGTGGATTATTATAGTCCTATCATTCTCATGTTGCTATGTAATTGTATTAACTGTCTGAAGTCAATACTGTACTTAGCTTTGTCCACTGCCGTGTGGTGTGATCATCTGCTAAGTTCATCATAATGCTATACTTTAATAATAATAACAGAGTTGGAAGGGACCTTGGAGGTCTTCTAGTCCAACCCCCTGCTTAGGCAGGAAACCCTACACTACTTCAGACATATGGTTATCCAACATCTTCTTAAAAACTTCCAGTGTTGGAGCATTCACAACCTCTGGAGGCAGGCTGTTCCACATATTAATTGTTCTAACTGTCAGGAAATTTCTCCTTAGTTCTAAATTACTTCTCTCCTTGTTTAGTTTCCATCCATTGCTTCTTGTTCTACCCCCAGATGCCTTGGAGAATAGCTTGACTCCTTCTTCTTTGTGGCAACCCCTGAGATATTGGAACACTGCTATCATGTCTCCCCTGGTCCTTCTTTTCATTAAACTAAACATACCCAGTTCCTGCAACTGTTCTTCATATGTTTTAGCCTCCAGTCCCCTAATCATTTTTGTTGCTCTTCTCTGCACTCTTTCTAGAGTCTCAACATCTTTTTTACATCGTGGCGACCAAAACTGAATGCAGTATTCCAAATGTGGCCTTACCAACGCATTATAAAGTAGTATTAACACTTCGCGTGATCTTGATTCTATCCCTCTGTTGCAGCCTAAAACTGTTGGCTTTTTTGGCAGCTGCTGCACACTGCTGGCTCATATTTAAATGGTTGTCCACTAGGACTCCAAGATCCCTCTCACAGTTACTACTGTTGAGCAAGGTACCACATATACTGTACCTGTGCATTCTGTGCATTCTGTTTTTCTTGCCTAAATGTAGAACCTTACTTTTTTCACCATTGAATTTCATTTTGTTTGATAGCGCCCAATGTTCAAGTCTGTCAAGATCCTTCTGTATCTTGAGCCTATCTTCTGGAGAGTTGGCTATTCCTGCCAGTTTGGTGTCATCTGCAAATTTGATGAGTTCCCCATCTATCCCCTCGTCCAAGTCATTGATGAAGATGTTGAAGAGTACTGGGCCTAAAACAGAGCCTTGGGGTACTCCGCTGCATACTTCCATGTAGATTTTATTTATTTATTTATTTATTTGTGAGATTTATATACCGTCTCACAGTGCAAGCACTCTCTAAGCGGTTTACACCAGTAAGCAATGTATATTTATATTGCCCCCAACAATCTGGGTCCTCATTTTACCAACCTCGGAAGGATGGAAGACTGAGTCAATCTTGAGCCGGTGAGATTTGAACCACTGACCTGCGGATCAGTGTCAGCTAATGTGGCCTGCAGTACCTGCCTCTAACCGCTGCGCCACCTCAGCTCTTATGCAGTTCCATTGAGCACTACACGTTGAGTGCGGTTGGTTAGCCAGTTTTGAATCCATCTGGTGGTGTTACTGTCCATCCCACATTTTTCTACTTTATCTAGTAGTAGGTTATGGTCTACTTTGTCAAATGCCTTACTGAAGTCCAAGTAAACCACATCGACAGCATTCCTCTGGTCCACTAATTTTGTCACTTTATCAAAGAATGCAATAAGATTAGTCTGGCACGATCTGTTTTTGACAAACCCATGTTGGCTTTGTTGTAATTCAGGAGGAAATAAGTGTCTATAGTTCTTCATTTTTGTCAGTGAGAATGTTATGATTCATGTCAACTGAGATGACACAATGGGTTGTTGAAATACCTTTGGATTTGATACTGCTTCCCTGTTATGCACTACCTCTGACTCGTTCCTCTGATGATGATATTTTGCAGGCAATACCAGAGGAATGGTATAACTCTGGCATTTTGCTAACACAACTCTAGCATATTTCAGTTCACTCTCTTTTCTGAACATAACTTGGATTTGAGGTTTGTTTGTTTTAACGTTCTTGCTTATGTTGGGTGGAACATGTTTGCTCCATATTCTGTACACTCTTCTTTTACTGCAATGATGTTCTTTGATGATGTACAGTTTCTACAATAGTCTCAAAGAAATGGTGGAATAGAATCAATAAAGAAAGGATGGAAAAGCAGGGACAGAATGAAATGTAAATGACAAAAATTAAAATATTTTTATTTATTGTAAATAATTAAATTGAACTGTTAAATTATCCTGTGGCGTGTTGTCCTGCAGTTAGTTGGCCATGATGAGCTGACCATGTTGAGTTTGCTGTGGTGAGTTTGCTGTGGTGAGTTGGTCATGGAGAGTTGGCCACAGCGAGTTGGCTCTGGCAAGTTGTCCCATTCTGATTCCACAGTCAACTGGATTTACTGAAATCTTGCTTGGCCCATACCAGGGGTGGACAATATATAGCTCTTTGAGGACCTGTGGACTTCAACTCCCAGAATTCCTGAGGAATTCTGGGAGTTGAAGTTCCCAGGTCCTCAAATAGCTGAAGTTTGCCTACCCCTGGCCCATACTATAGGAAAGCAACAGAAGGGGACACATTATCACCCTATACAAACACTCAAGAACATTTAACCCAGGTAAGAAGGGTTAAATGTGAGAATTCTGCTAATCTTTGCACCACTTCTTCAGGGACTTTCAGAGAAGATGTTCTTTGACACATAATATAAATATTGATGATCATCTTGTTCTGTTATCGTCTGCTCCTCGATAAATTTTACCTTCTCACTACTTTCAGGTACTGTAAATCATTACCACACATAACTTTCGTTAGAAGAATATAATATTGGGCCACTTAGTTTCTTTGTCTACCAAAATATGTTTTATGAATTCTGTGTGTGAAAGTTCAATATACCACTGAGTTCAAAGATCTACCATGTATGTTTACAAGCATCTGAAAATAGGCCTGAAAAATAGGCCTTATAGTTGTTTTGCATGATTTTTAAAAAATTGTTATATTTGTAATAGTTTACTAAAAAGGGAAGGAATGTAGTAAAATGTGGTTTGAGCAGCTATTATTGTAAAGGGCAGCAGTCCCTTCTCTACTACGGTAGGACTCAAGTGTTGTAGAGCCAGGAAATGACTTAGCACTGTATCTGCCTGCAGACTTCACTGCTATCCAGGCAATAACTGCTATTTGGAGTAAATTTCTATCAAAATGTCTTACTGCCAGTCTGGAAATACTACACAAATATATATGTATAAAGTTCTAACTTTATGGAAACATTAACAGGACTTTTAAAAGTTACAAGTTATTTTAAAAAGTTATTAAGTACACAAGTTGTTACAACACTTTTCAAAGGAGAATGTCTTAATTCAATGTTACTCAAATTTCCTGCAATCATGACTACTGAATAAACATGTAGAAAATGCAAGACCCTCCTAATAAATAAATGTCCCCTCCAAACATTTTCATTTTTAAGAACACAGGAGTTCACATTTTTAGTGACTAATGTGATTACTTCAATTTTGTCCATTTGTAAAGATACTTTAAAATAAATTTTGTATCAAAAATTGAATCCAAAAAATATTTACCACTTGAATTATCGTATGTGTCCAATGCCACAGCAACAACTACTTTTATCATAAACTTGCAGGTCAAGAATATTCTTCAAGAAACATCTCTGAGGACTACTGATAACTGATGCACAGCCAAATGAAATCTCACGTTTAAATATGCTTATATTTCCTATTTGCTCATTTCTTCTTGGGCTGCTTATCAGAGATCACATTTAGTTGAGCACAGGAAGACCGAAAATGGTGACTGTGCTCTCTCCAGAATGGCTATTGGCAGAAGTGGGAAAGTAATGTTGAGGCAGTACCTGGGCTCCTGCCAGGTGATTTTAGTACATATCATGTTTCTTCAAAACCAACCTATGCTAGCAATGATTAATTACAAAAGCCAATCTCTCTAAGTTCTGGTTAGTATAAAGTGACCAGATTTTTTTTTAAAGCGGGACACCATTGACGGGGGGCGGGGCCGCCTGGACACCGCCATTTGAGTTTTGCCCTCTGCGCATGTGCAGAACGCTGCACATGCACAGAGGGCAAAAGGACGCTAATGTCGGCGTCCAGGTGGGGGGGGGAGGCGGGAGGCCTTTCCTCGCCTCCTGCCTCCCCTTCGGGAGCCGGCAGTAGCTTGGGCTGGCTGGCTGGCAAGCGAGCAAGCGGGGATGGCTTAGGAAGGGGAGCAGCCTGGAGATGGTGCTCCAACCCAGCGTCTCTTGGCTCTCCTCCTCCTCCCTCCGCCCGCCCGGGGGTCCCACGCTGCCCGCTGACCTCGCGCACATCCTGCAGGCACTCGAGGACGGCCAGGTTGTTGGCCCAGCTGTGCTTGGGGCAGACGCGCATCACATCTTCGCGGCACACCGGCTTTCCACCAGCTTCCAGCCGCTGCCGGAGGAGCCAACGCGGGACACCCGCCCGCCGCCAACGCCACCCACGGCCGGCTCGAGCTGAGACGCCTGCTGCTGCTGCTGCTGCTGCCCCTGCGGCTGGGCCCCCAGTCCCGGCTGCCCCGGCGGCGGGAAGGCTGCGGCGGCGGCCCCGGCCGGCTGAGCCAGCGCCGGCCCGAGGGCCATCTTGGATGCGACTCCTTCGCTCGGGCCGCCCCGCCCACCACGCCGCCACCACGGAGACACGCCCCCGCATCCTTGCACATGGCACCACGGGACGGCCGTTTCGCAAGGGCGGGGCTGCGCCTCCCCCATCGCCGGGGCAACCGCTGGGCCAGCCGAGAGGTGACCAGACATCCCGCTGTTTCGGCATTCTTTCCAAAAAAGCGTGACTTTTTGGAAAGAATGCGGGACACGGGACACACGCTTGAAAAGCGTGTCTGTCCCGCCAAAAGCGGGACGTCTGGTCACCTTAGGTTAGTAAGATTTACTAAGAAGAATGTTAAAGTACAATGGAAGAATTCCGGAAAATACTCTTCTTTCAGATAAGAAAACTAGAAGTGGGGAAATTAGTATAGGAAGGATTCTGGATCTTCTTCTGCTTTCAATGTAAAAGGGAAGGAAGTTTGTCCTTTTCATGAAGGAGGGTCAGGCTACATTTGTTGATTGTTTTAGAAAAGATATTAAGAGGTTTCATCAGGGTGAGAATCGGTTCTTATAGCAAAGACAGATTTGCAGGTTGATTCTTGGTGCATGATAGGGAAGCAATCTGAGACAGCAACTAGACTCTAAGAGCTATGAATGTAGTTGCTGCAGCAAACTACCTAATGGATCACCTAAGTCCTCACTTTGAGAATTACTGAGGATTATTTTAAGTTAATATGTAAGTTAAAATTTACAAGAGCAGCCAGTGCATTAGAAGCTCTTCAGCTTTTAGGATCTTTTTGAGAAAGGAGGTAATTTTATAATAACTTTTCACCAACGTTTCCTCTAACAGAATGAAGAGGAAATCTACGTATCTATATAACTGCAGGTATAGTTGCAGATAAAGTCACAAGCTCGGAGAATGAACCTCCACCCTCATAAGTCATAATCCTGCACATTTTGGCAGAATGATAGCTTTCTCTGTTTGTGATTTCAGTGGGCATATTACTGTCAAGTTGAAGTAATGAATTGCTGACCTGGATTTACCCCAATAATACGCCTTCTATAAATATAACATAATGAATTTTATATCTCAAGATATACAATTATGTTCTACATTTTCCAAATACTAATATACCAAAGCACCCTTTCTAATCTTAATAATGTGAGCCAATGCTCAGAAATAGATACATATTTCATGTTTGCCCATTACATTTTCTTTTACTCTGTATGCAAGCTCTTATTTTCCTATTGTTGCTTTCTTATGTCAGTATAATATTGGATTGATTCACAAAAGATTTTGAAATCTCATCTAATGAAAGTGTTAGTTCCTCCTTCACTAAGTTTGCAAATCTTTCTTCAGGCTTTTAATGCCAATGAAATCCTTTCTTTTAAAAGGCTTGTCTGCCTACGCAACTGTGTCTGTCATGGGAATACAGTAATATATTCTCTGATGTAGTGTGTGTATTTTTCCTTGTAAAAGGCAAAAACGAAAGCTCCTCAAAGATTTTGCATCAGTCTAAGCAAGGCAGAGAAGCAGCAGAACCACCACCTCATCTGACACTTTAGTTCAGAGGTGTCAAACTCAAGGCCCATGGGCCGGATCCAGCCCATGGGCTGCTTGGATCTAGCCCTTGGGGCTGCCCTGGAAACAGCAAAGGACCGGCCTGTGGTGCCTCTGCCAGCAAAAACGGAGCTCGTGAGGGCCGCACATGGCCCTCAAATACTCCATTTTCGCTGGCAGAGTGCTAGCAAAACAAACTACTAGCAAAAGTGGCATTTGATCACATGAGTGACATTGAGCTAGCCATGCCCACTTGCCCCCCCAGCCCCCCCCCCCGAGGCCAAACACAACCCTGATGCAGCCCTCAATGAAATCGAGTTTGACACCCCTGCTTTAGTTCACTCATCTAAGAAGGTAGATTTGTAGTTTAGGATGTTGGGAGGACAGTGAGCATTCTTCTAGGTAAAACAGACCAAAGCCTATAAGCAGTTTATATAGTTTTGTTACACTAATTAAGCTATGTGATTGTTATTTATCTAAAATCTCAAGACCATTTCATAAAATACAGTTTGAGGATCAGAATGCTACTTCCACCCCATTTATTGTACCTGCTTATGGCAGAGGAAACAAAATTCCTTTGTAAAAGTAAGATTTCCTTAAGATCTCTCCTCTAAAGTAGCATGGTTTTAAAATATCAAGAAAAGTCTTCAGAGAGAGAGAAAGGCAACTTTGTAGGTACCTTTCTTATATATATGTAAAGGTTCTTGAGAATGGTGTATGAGGTGATAGAGTATCTAATACTATCTAACACTTAATAGGAAACCAGATAATTAAGAGGTTCTAAAGGCTTTTTTGACATGTCAGTAACTGTAATTGAGAACTTGAGAAATGAGGAAGAGCTGCAGACTACACAACCATAATGTCCACAGAAACAAAAGAGGAATGGAGACAGTGTCTCACAAAGGACCATCTATGGTTTTCTGGACAGTAAAAGTAAAGGAGGAGAAAGATGCTTACAATTTTGCAAGATTCTGTTAATTGTGACCTTATAATAAGGGTAGTGTTAATACTCATGGCCTGTGCTTCTTGTCTGGACAACCTCGAAGTTAACAGAAGCATTCTAACAACAGCTGGGAATTGAATCAGTAATTAGCCAGAGAACACCCAAAACTTCAACAGTTCACAAAGGCCATAATTTGAGCCATGACAATCTATGAACAGGAGAGAAGCAGATTCAGAACCACAAGACTTGTTTGTAGCGAATTCCATGAATAGCTCCAAATGCAGTAAGAGTGGCAAAAACGTCAATCTAGAGGCAGAGTTGTTTCCAAGAGAGAGGAGCAAAAGCCTAGATTGCTCTCCTCTCAAAGAGGCATGCTGAGGGCTTTTGCCCAGCTTTCCATAGCTGCAGGGATATATTTGGGCTATGTGCTCTGCCAATAAGTGGGCCTTTAATATCTGAATCTGCTCTCATCTGCAGAAGCTCATTGCCTCCTGGAGCGACTATGTATCTACTGGTCCTTCAGGCTGCTGGTCTGTGAGGTCTGTCTTTTTAATTTCTGATGTAGGGAATTCACATGAGCCTATTGCACAATAGGCCTTCTCTGTAGCTTCACATCCTGTAGAACAGCTTTCCCCTGAGACTGTATGTTGAGCTTTCATAGTTTTGAAAATTTGGCAGCAGACCCTAAGTGCAATGGAGTGGTGTGTTTGCTGGTAGTCTATTTTCTTTGTTATAACTATGGAATTGATTATTCTCCTTGAACTGTATGTATTATGATCTGGTTTTGCATTTTGTCCTATTATTCCTAAACTTGTTTTAATTCTAATATTAAGTTACCTCAGTGAATGATGCAGGCAAGAGATAACACAGTGGTTACTTACAGACAAGTATGTGACTCAGTAGATCTTCTGAGTACAGTTCTATTACACTGGGTTGCACACATTTATTTCATAAGATTTATGGGATTTAATCTGGAGAGGAGAGGAACATAAATTACTTTCTGCCTTGCTCAGAATCAAAGAAATGGACACACATTAAATTATCTGAAAATAAAGGAATTATGATTTATGCCAGGGGTGTCAAACTGATGGCCTGCGGGCTGGATGCGTCACGCGCAGGGCACGCCCACCCCAGCTCCGCGAATGGGAAAAATATCACGAAAAATAATGTGATGGCAACGTGACACAGTGAGTTTGACATCCATTATTCAGAGATGGGTTCCTCCCTGTTCGGACCGGTTCGCTCGAACCAGTAGCAACCCACTGGTGACGTCACAATGACGTCACTGAACCGGTTCAGTCGGTGCCGGTCCATGGGCGCCACCATCTTTTTTTTAATTTTAATTTTAAATTTTTATTTATTTTTTCTTCTGAGCATGTGCAGAAGCCAAGTTTCCGGCACTGTGCATGCGGTCACCATCTTGTTTTCAGGTTTTTTTTAAATTTATTTTTATTTTTTTGAATTTATTTTTTCTTCTGAGCATGCACAGAAGCAGAGTTTCTGGCACTGTGCATGTGGTCGCCATCTTGTTTTTGGTTTTTTAAAAATTGTTTTTGGACTTTTTGGCACTGCATGCGTGAAGTGTGCGCGTGCGCCCACATGGCACAGGAGGAAGCGAACTGGCAGCGACATAAGTTAGAACCCACCCCTGCCATGATATATGCATTATACTAAACCATAATGTTTTGATTTTAATGTATTGTATAATCTCAGCCTGTGGTATTTTTAGACTATTGTCTGTAGTGATGCAAAATCACCAATTGTACTTTGCTCAATAAACAGTTTATGATAACCATGTTAGCAGTAAAATTGTCTCCTTCCATCTCTGATGTAATATTTCAAAGTATATCCTAGATCAGTGATGGCGAACCTTTTTTGGCTCGGGTGCCAAAAGGATGTGCACGTGCGCAATAGCGTGCACGTGTGTGCCCACACCATAATGCAATCCCACACTGCCCCCCCACGCATGTGCACAGGCCTCACTGAAGCCTCCTGACTTCCAGTGGCCCATTGGGCTGTTTTTCGGTCTTCCCAGGGTTCAGGAAAGTCTCCTGAAGCTTGGGGATGGCGAAAAATGGCCCAACAGACCAATTGGAAGTTCGGAAACAAAAGGAAGTGGAGCTGCCCTACTACTTACCTTCAGATAGTTGCAACCAGACCTCGCACACCTTGGCCCATTTTTTATGCAGCCAGGAAGGCTTTCCTGAAGGCCTGTGTAGCCGATAACAGAGCTCCGGATTGATCCAGAGCTCTGTTATTGCATAGAGAGGCCTTCAAGGAAAGGCCTTTAGGAAAGGCCTCTGCAGCTGTTACACAGGCCTTCAGGAAAGACTTCCCGGCTGCAGAAGAAATGGGCCAAGATGTGCAAGGCCTGGCTGCAACTGTCCAAAGCCAAAGAAGTTCCTCAAGACCTCTGACAGCGAAAAGGAAGCTGAGGGTGAGCACACAAGTGAACTTCCAGTTGGGCCATTTTCGCCGTGGGGAGAGGAAAAACAGCCAAAAATCAGCTGGCCAGCGTGTGCATGCACGCTGGAGCTGACATAGGGCGCCTCGCGTGCCCTCAGATATGGTGCCATAGGTTCACCATCACTGTCCTAGATGATAAAGAATACTGAAGAAGGTCCTTGAAGTAAAGATTGTTCAAAGCCAAATAAAGATTGAATTGAATGTTTAGGAAACTACCTGCACATTTCTCAGTTGCTGAGAAAAAAGCAGCCACCTTACCAGTTCACAAGAACATGTTAGAAAAAAACTTGAAAAATCTCTACCCAAATGAATTGAACTACAAATTGGACATAAACTAATCCAGCTGTTAAATACATTATTCTTTCAATAGTGTTTTCAGTTATCTGACCTTTGCTTTTGGCTGAATCTATTACCACGTCCTTGACAACTGGATTCTTTGCAATTATGGCCTGATGTGCATCCTAATTGGAAACCAGGATCCAATTTGCTTCTCCCTGACACTCTCCAGATCTGTTGGATCATATTATCCATAATTCTCAGCTAGTCTACAGATAAAAATGTCCACAATTGGATTCTAAGTATATTATTGATATACACTTCAGAATTATATTTCCATTGCATGTAATACTTACATAGTAGCTCATTTATTATTTTGAAAAAGTGGAAAAACATAAAATAGATTCAAAGTCATATCTAGCTGTAGTAATTAAATGTCTAGTTGTGCTCCATAACAGGCAAAGAAAGTAGGTATACCAAAGAATTGGAGAAACTATGTAAGAGAAATCACTTTCTGAGCAGATTAAATGCATATACATATCTCAAATTTAACAACTTCGCAACATGACATTTGCCACGTTCAGTATGCCTGTGGATGCACCCATACACCTATATAACCAACACGTACATGAGAATCAACTTGATGTAGTGATTAAGGCATCAGGCTAGAAACTGAGAGACCATGAGTTCTAGTCCTGTCTTGGGTATGAAACCAGCTTTCAGGGGTCTCCAACCGTGGCAACTTTAAGACTTGTGAACTTCAACTGCCAGAATTCCTCAGCCAGCTTTGCTGGCTGAGGAATTCTGGCAGTTGAAGTCCACAAGTCTTAAAGTTGTCAAGGTTGGAGACCCCTGAGCTGGGTGGCCTTGAGCCAATCACTCTCTCTCTCTCTGCCTTAGGAAGAAGGCAATGGCAAACCACTTATGAAAACCTTACCAAGAAAACTGCAGAGCTTGTCCAGGCAGTCCTCAAGAATCAGACACAATTGAATGGAAGAAGAAAAAAACCACATTCATGAATTGGAGGTTACAGTTACAAAGGATTGGGATGATTTATCAAAGGGAAGGGCTCACAATATCTGTTCCTGAGAAGTTTATCAAGCTGCTGGTCAAATATCCTTGAAAGACAAGTTCAACATGTTTACAGAGTAACTCCTGCATCTCAGAATTATAGGGCAATGTAGCAAACCAAGTTTTGAGTGATACCCAGGGTTTTTGTAACTGGTTCGTCCATATCGTACAAGGTTAGATTTATCCACAAGCAGTTCCTAGAGACGCTAGGAAGAAAACATCTTGGAGAAAGGGACACTATTTCAAATTAAACGTTTATCATTTATTAACTAGCACTTAAATCTCTGCACAAGCTGATCTATGAGGTAAAATACAGTATGTTGACTGGGATGAAGAAAATTCCTAGGCTCTAGAAATGACGGGGCTATCATATTTTAATGCATTTCATCCATACATTTATACACTACAGCGTAATAACAATGTAACTATAAAAGGTAAAGTATGTTGGTAAAATACTACATCAGGTTGTTTAATAGGGTAGATAACCATTTAACTAAGCTGCTGTCTGTGTATCTAATCCTTTTGCCATCAACCTGGCATGCAAATTGGGAACAACTCCTTCCAGGATAAATAAATGCATGTAAGTAGTAAAGCCTAATAGGTGCAGGGAAAAAATGAGAGAAGATCTCATAGAGTTATAATCAATATCAAGTAGCAAAGTCATGCCTTTCCTAAACACCTTATACGGCTATAGCCAGCCTTAGTCACTTGACAATTTATTTTCCCTTTGTGTTGGTGCCATGGTAACTCCTCTCAGTTTATTGTTGGCATACTTGACAGAGGAGTTCTCAGAGGATGAATTCCTTGACCTTCCCAGATGCTGCTTATTTGGAGTTCAGAAGCTTGTTTCTTTTTATAGGCAGCAAGTTATATTGGGATTTTCTTACATATGCAAATAAATCAGCTTGTCACTGATCAAGCAAGAAGCAACCTGCTTTTTAGCATCTGTTGCTACTTTACGAAGCTTCTTTTTAAATATTTCCTAAAATATTTTAATTCTATGACTTAAAGCAGAAGTAAGGTTAAAATGTCAATTGTGCTCCAATGACAAATACAATAGGCAAGCTGAGCTAATTAAAGTGTTGTGTGTAGCAGTGTTGAGGCAAATGTTACAGTTAGAAAAATAGAATACAAGAGTTTTTGGGGGGGAAAGAGTTTGGAGATTATCTAACCGAGGATTTCTCGACCAGAGTTATATAGAACCTTAAGGTTCTCTGAGGTGTCACCAAGAATTCCTTGGGGGATTATGATTTATTTTTTAAAAAAGCAAAAACCAAATAAAACCCTCCAAAAGTGGGTTGGACAGCCAGAGCATGCAGAGACCCTGGGCGGGGTTGGGATTACACGTGTGCATACAAGCGGGGAGGGAGAGCAAAGCACAAACCGAAGAGGAGTAAGTGACAAGGAGAGGAAGGAGGAGCAGCAGATAGTGAAAGTGCACATGTGCAAGAGATGGTGCCAGAGCCTGTATACTGGGCTTCTCCTTGCCAGAATGTGCCTGCCTTTCTCTAGGTGCAGTGGCCTGGGGGGCTCCATCTCAAAGAAGATCTGGGGTTGGGCTGGCCCAGACATCACAAGCAGCAGAAACTACCCATAAAGGTGGAGGGGGAGGGGAGGAAAGAAACACTTTAGTTTAAGAACACTGTTAAATCATAAATATAAGCCTACATAAAACAAATGTATTTTTGTAATTTCTGATTTATATTTGAGCCAGATTGGCAGGGGTTCCCTAAGACCTGAAAAATATTTCAAGGGTCCTCTAGGCTAAGGGTCCCCAGCCCCTGGGCCGTAGCCCGATGCTGGGACACAGCAAATTGGAAACCGGGCCATACAAGCGGTAGACGAGAGTGCAAATACCCGAAGCTGCATTTGTGCAAGTGTAGTGTGCACGTGAAAAAACATCCCCTCTCCCCACCCATTGGCGTCAATGCCAGTAGATCCGGAAAGGTTGAGGACCACTGCTTTAGGCTCAAAAGTTTGAGAAAGACTGATCTAATCCCACCTCCTGCTAATTTTAAGAATGCATTACTATGGCATCCTTGAGAGATGGATATTCAGTTTTCATTTAAATCCTCCCAGCAGAGGAAGTATTTTGTTCCACTGCTGATACAGTATGTCTCTAATCAATTAGGTGGCTAAATTCAAACGATCTGGATAAGGCCGCTTTAAAAAGGAACATTCAGCAACAAGGTTTTTTTGTTGGGAGACTGCAATAGTTCTAGAATCTACAGTTTATTTAAAGTTTATTCTATGAGATCATCAAATTCTTAGGCTTATCATGTTAAATATCCCAAACTGAAATTTTCATTCTTAGCCAGTAATGACATAGACATTTTATATAATTTGGATTTATGCATCATGCTGAATTACAAAATAAAAATAAAAGCACAAGATGAGTCAAGAATCAATTACCGTATTTTTCAGAGTATAAGACGCACTGGAGTATAAAATGCATGTTAGTTTTGGGGGAGGAAAATAGGGGGAAAAATCTACCTACCAGGTATTCATCTGCTAGCATCCTTAGTCTGGTCAGCTTCAGCACATTATTTTATCCCCTGGTTAGGGCTGAAAAAAATCTTTGGAGGCAGTAGCAATGAAAACAAGCCTGCAAAGACTTAGGGCTGGAAAAAAACTTCTTTGGAGGGAGTAGGAATGAAAAAAATCTGCAAGCCTGGAAGATCGTTAGCACCTCATTAGGGGTGAAAAAACCTTTTTCGGAGGCAGCCAATGAAAACAAGTGTTAGCACCTCATTAGGGCTGGGAAAAAAAGCTTCGAAAAAGCTACATTCGGAGTATAAGATGCACCCAAATTTTCAGTCTCTTTTAGGGGGGGAAAGGTGCGTCTTATACTCCGAAAAATAAGGGTAAATCCAACATTCTGTGTTATTTGTTGGCTAAGCATTTGTGTGAATCCTACCAATTGTAACTTGTTCAGGAAATCATAGTTAAGTAAACATAGTTTTGCATTTGTTTGAGCCCATGGAATATCAGACATGTAAGCAGTAATGAGCTTATTCAAAGCCCAAACTCAACCAAATATCTTACAACTTAGTATAAAATGTGTTTGCTGCTAGTCAATACAACTAATGGCTATCCTATTATAACATGCTTAACTTGACGAATAAAAGAAGCCACTTTCTACAATGAATAATAAATGATCAAATAGCTGGAATTCACATGATAAACTAAAAAAAAAAAACCTAACTGATGGAAAATACCAAGAATAAAACTAAGCAATTTAACATATGGTAGAAATTCTAAGGGAGTTTAAAATGTTGACTTTAACATGTTAAATGCCTTGGGGAAAGGCTATGTGAAGGAATAGTTAGTACCTCATGGATGTAAAAATTGGTTTTGACAAAATTTCTGACCCCAAGATCTCCTCAGGAAAAGGTCCATGACATGACATGGTATTTATTTCTAGGAAAATGGGTAGGCTAAATGTAGCTGTTTTTCTATTGTTTGGGTAGGATGGGACTCCTACTAGGTGTCTTGTCACTCAGATATTCCTTCCCCTTTCTCTTCTCCACAATCTCAGAAAGCCTCAACTGCCCCTCCTCCCTGCAGTTCTGATCAGCTTCTTACCTTAGATCCGTGATGGCGAACCTATGGCACGGGTGCCACAGGTGGCACGCGGAGCCATATCTGCTGGCACGCGAGCTATTGCCCTAGCTCAGGTCCAGAGTGCATGTGGGTGCCCGCCAGCTGATTTTTGGCTCACACGGAGGCTCTGGGAGGGCGTTTTTGGCCTCAAGAGGGCCTCCAGGGTGGCAGGGGAGGGCGTTTTTGACCTCCCCAAGCTCCAAGAAAGCCTCTGGAGCCTGGGGAGGGCAAAAAATGGGCCTACCGGATCCACCGGAAGTCAGGAAATGGGGGAGCAGGGATGCGTGGGGGAGCATTGAATATGGGTGTGGGCACGCGCACGTGTGCGATAGCGTGCGTGTGCATTATTTCGGCACCCGAGGAAAAAAAGGTTCGCCATCACTGCCTTAGATTATCTAGCTTCTAGGCTAGAAGCTCAATGCAAGATAAGTTACAATATGCATGTACTCAATGGAGGAGCACAAGGGCAGAAAAGAACAGAGGGAGACCTAAACTGCTGGTTCCCATTAAACCCCACGCCTGGATTGGAAGGAAATCCACTCTCTCCTTGTATCAAGTGATTGTCAAGCTCTTGCAGTTGATTAGGAACTGAAAATATTCTTCTCCCTTCCCAGGTCAGAGCACCCTTGGCTTGTTTTTCCCAACTCACCTTCCCATCCTGGCAATTAAATGTTATTAACTTACTTTTCTAAACAACTAGTGCATATGAGACAGCTATAGATATGTACCACACAGCAAACAAGCAAATGAATTATGATGTCATGATGCAGATCTAACTTTTATATTTGCATGGTGACATTGAGGAACAGTACATAAGTCACAAGGCTTATTTATAAGCAAGCACTCTGCTTATAAAATGATACCCAGCAATGCCTATCTGGTGCCTACATTATCATGCTTTCAGTATTAACTGAACATATTTGTTTGTTTTCTCTGAGATTCTTATAAAAATTGTTTTTCAAAAATTCTTTTGACAGCTGTTAGAACTGCCAATATATTACTAATAATAGTAATATATTACTATTTTATTAATACTTTTACTTTTAATGATTTTTATAAAATGCAATTTTATCTGCGGATAATTCAACTACACTGTTGTTATATTAGCTCTTACATTATTGTACAATATACTTTCAATATCTCTTTATGTTAACCATAAAATTGTGGTTTTGGCACAATTTAGAAATATAATACATAAATAGTATTACAAGACTGGGGAAGCCCACTAAGCCTGCCGTGAAACCGCTACAAAGAGAGGAGGGGAATGAGGCAGGAATGGTGATCTGGACAATTTCATTTTGACAGCACTAATTCCAGACTGTGCATTTTGCATCCCCTAAAAAAGACTTGCCATTATTTAGAGTAAATCCTGGAAGGCCTTGAATTTTAACCTCAGGTGGAAAGATTACAAGTCTAAATGTCTTTAATAGTCCTAAGAATATCGACAAATCTCTTCATAGCTCCTTTTAAAAGCTTTAAGAAGAATTTTGCAGTTTGAAATGGATGGTGAAGAGAAATTGGGATCTTGGTTGCATTTGGTAAAGGCCATTTCTTTCTAAAAACTGTTCCTTGGTTTTCCTTGGTTTTTCTAAGATACATGCATCAATAAACTTTTCTACAAATACCATAACTGTTACATAAAGGATTCATATAATGTGTGTGTGTGTGTGTGTGTGTGTGTGTGTGTGTGTGTGTGTGTGTGTGTGTGTGTTTTAAAAACAACAATTCTGCTGTACAGACTAAAGCACTGAATCGCTTGGAGATTTAGCATCTTTCTTCAGCATTCAAGGCCCTCTAGTGCCAGCGTAAGAAGTTACAATTTATTTGTATAAACCAGAGCCCAACTATTCCTATGCATTAGAATTACATTTTGTTCAAGCAGAAGCAATTATCAAGCTTCGTTCACATAATTATAGGTACTACACTGTCATTTCCTTTTTTGGCTTTTAATGATCTTTCTTTAATCTCTGACAGCATAATGCAATCTTTTACTTCCTTGGATTTATTCATTTATACTTAACACAGAACTACCAAGTTACTTTATAGTTCAATTCTATTGTGTTGACATTGATACATGTTCCAAATGCGATGAGGCTTATTCCCAAATAAGTATGAAATGTATTTCAATATTATCTTTTCACTACTCAATTGTCTGGCAACCATAGAACACGTTATCAGTTATACCCTGCATCCCTAGTCAGAATTTAAACAGAAACCCCCTTCCTTTCTCAGTTCCACATTTCCTTACAATGAATTATCAGTGCTGCCTTCTTAGCTCTTTTTCCATTCATCCTTATCTGCTGTCCAATCTCTACATATGACCTAACACCAAACCTAGTATGTTACAGCTCACCACTCACCCTCCTAACTCTTACATGTTTACTAGACTAGGTGAGTCTACTGAGACAACTAGGTGAGACAACATTTAGCCTTTCAATTATATGTTTCTTCTCGTACACACAGTATTTATTTATTTATTTATTTAATTTATTTAGTGTTCTTATATGCCGCCCTACTTCCTGAGGACTCAGGGCGGCGTACAACATTTAGAGAACAACTAAACAATATAAAATTTAAAAACAGTATTAAAAAGAATTTAAAAAAACATTTAAAAACCATACATACATGGGGGAGAGCTAAGATGTAGAATTGTCTCAATCACCCCGCCTGCAGGAAAAGCCATGTCTTGATGGCTTTTCGGAAGGCCAGCAGGGTGGGGATAATTCGGATCTCTGGAGGCAGTTGGTTCCAGAGAGCAGGGCCCCCCACAGAGAAGGCCCTCCCCCTAGGCCCCGCCAGCCGGCATTGTTTGGTTGACGGGACCTGGAGGAGACCCACTCTGTGGGACCTGACCGGTCGAAGGAAAGTATGAGGTAGGATGCGGTCCCGGAGGTAACCTGGATCTAAGCTATGTAGGGCTTAGAAAGAAAAGAAGCAACATTTCTCTTTTAGTCTTCACACTAGCAAAGAATAAACATTAAAAAGTCTACTCCAAATGATACTTTGTATTCATTTTTTTTAAATGACTAAGTTTTGCTTAACAAACAGAAGATACAGAAGCTTTTCATAAGTAATCTATATAAGCAATTAGATTTGTAAAGCATCTAATTGTATGTGACATAGCCAACTATTTTTTAGTCCTGCTTTCAAAGTCTTCACTGGTGTGTTCTCAAGAGACCACCACTTCCCATCATTACTTTATAAAAAGCTCATTCTTTAATGGTTTCTTTTTCATGCTGACTAAAGATGTGGCAGGAAGCCACTGTTACTAAATATATTCATCTCTCTATCTGACAGTACAAAGCAACTTGTATGACAAGGAATCATAGTAAATGCAAAAAGCTATTTCCAATCATTAGTCTGATGGCCAAAAAAAATGATTTTTAAAAATCTTGTATAATTGTAAAACAGAAGCTTACATTGAGCTTCTAAGTATAAGATGAAAATTTGATTTTTTGATGATTATGATTAAATGAAATATAATTTCTTTTACCATTAATGGGGAAGGCTAAGTTTTAGGAATGCTTTTGTCCAGATGAAAGCTTGTATTTTTTAAAGTGTTGATCTAGAACAGGTATGCCCAACCTGCAGGCCATATGGCCCTGGACAGTTAGTAATACAGCCCCATAAGATTATAAACTTTTAACATTATTATGTGATTTGTATACATTAACTGTGTTACTTATTTTATATGTGGCCCAAGATAACTCCTCTTCACTGAATGTATAATGCAGCAGTTCCCAACCTTCCTAATGCCGCGCCCCGCGCCCCACTTCCATGCCCCACCGCGACCCACCCCGTTGCCGCCATTTGGGTTATTTTACCCCCTGTGCATGCGCGAAGCGTTCTGCGTATGCGCAGAGGGTAAAAGAACCCAAATGGCGGCATCCGGGTGAAGTCTCCAGATCCAGGCGAGGTCTCCGCTCGCTTCGCATGTTGCCTATGAGAGCTTTTTGAGCCCCGTCGCGAAAGGCGTGTGCGACTTCAGCGGGGCCAGGACAGGTAGCTGCCCGGAGAGAGCCACCCCCTTCGTGGCTTCACCCCGAATGCTACAGGTAGACGGGAGAGACTCAGCAAAGGGGATGGCTCTCTCCGGGCAGCCGCCTGTCCTGGCCCCGCTGAAGTCATGCACGCCTTTCGCGACGGGGCTCGAAAAGCTCCCAGAGGCAACACAAACACACGAAGTGAGCAGAGACCTTGCCCAGATCTGGAGACTTCACCCGGACGCCGCCATTTGGGTTCTTTTACCCTCTGCGCATGCGCAGAATGCTTTGCGCATGCGCAGAAGGTAAAAGAACCCAAATGGTGGCGGTGGGGTGGGTCGCGGTGGGGTCGCGGGTTGTGGGGCGCGATATCATGGCCAGGTTTGTGGCAGTGGGGGGGAGCTGAGGATGCCAGGGCGACCCCTGGGAAATGGTCGTTCGACCCCCAGGTTGGGAACCACTGGTATAATGCATAAGCGCACCAACATGCCTATCGTCCCTGTCCTAATGTCCACATGTATTCGTAACCATCTCATGTACTCATAACCATGTTTATACATTTTATGTATTCACAATCATGTTTATATTTTTCTGTAATCATATATATGCTTGACAAAACAAACAAACAAACAAACAAACAAACAAACAAATGTGGCCCAGGCAAGCCAAAAGGTTGGACATCAATGCTCTAGAGACAAAAAAACCCACTCAGGTTTCTATAGACATTTATTTCTGTGCATTTCAAGTATGCTATCTACATTCTTGAAATACAGAGTGCCTAGTATCATGGCTACTTTGAGGTTTTGACCATTTTAAAAGAATTAATGTCCTGATCGCTCTTCATTTGAACACTCACATCGTACAATTACAGTTATTACCTTTGTTGAATATATTGCTTCTGGTACATACCCATTGATTTAAAAACAAAATAAATTGTGTTATTGCAGAATGAAAAACCCAATTTACTTAACAGTGGTTCCCAAAAACAAAAAATAAGTTTGTTTATGAACACTATGGCTAATATAGCAATATATAATGCCTAGAAAAAAATGTAGGATCCTCTCCATCATAGGATACAACATGGGAACTGTGGCTTGGTTCCCCCTTTGCTGAGTGTACAAACAGAAGCAGAGGGGGTCCGGGCCTTTTTTACCCAGCTCAGTATGTATGGTATGGATGACCTGCAGGATGAGAGGGGGACCAGCGGGGGAGGGGAGGGGGTCTCTGGTAGGGATGAGAGCCGGAACATCTCGGTCATAATGGGAAGAGGCAGGTATGGCGGGAGCAGAGGGGTGGGCCGCTCTCGGGGAATAAGACCTCGCTGTGTACAAGCGATCCCTTGTTCCGGCCCCTCCGATGTGGTTCCATCTTGCTCACCCCGGGTACCTGGTAACCAGGTTGTTCAGGGCCCTGGGCTCAGGATGCTGCTGCTTAATGCCAGGTCAATCATCAACAAAGCCCCCTTGATACATGATTTAATCACAGAAGAGGGGGCTGACCTGGTTTGTGTAACTGAGACCTGGCTGGGCCAAGAGGGGGGAGTTGCCCTCTCTGAGATATGCCCAGACGGGTTCTCAGTGCAGCATCATTCCCGACCCCAGGGAAGGGGGGGAGGAGTGGCAATAATAACGCGCGAGAACCTGCATCCTCGTAGGATCCCTGCCCCGGAGATTGTTGGGTGTGAGACGCTCCTTCTGAAGTTGGACTTAGGGGTACAGGTGGGCCTTTTCTTAATGTACCTGCCTCCCAGCTACGTAAGTAAGGCCCTGCCTGAGCTGCTCGAGGCAGTAGCCGGCTTGGCGGTTGAGTTCCCTAGGCTTATGGTGCTGGGGGACTTCAACTTGCCTTCTGCTGGCGAAACCTCTGGGATAGCTCAGGAGTTCATGGATTCCATGACAACCATGGACCTGACCCAAGTAATCCAGGGTCCGACTCATGAGGGCGGTCACACGCTCGACCTAGTGTTTCTCTCGGGGCAGTGGAGAGATGATCTGAAGATAAGGGACATAGTCATCACCCCTCTGTCATGGTCAGATCATTTCCTACTGAGGTTGGATTTCGCTGCCCTACTCCTCCCCCACAGGGAGGCGGGACTGACTAGGTGGTTCCGCCCCAGGCGCCTGATGGAGCCAGACGGATTCCAGAGGGAACTTGGGGAGATACCTGAAACCCTGGTACACAGTTTGGCTGACTCCCTGGTGGCTGCTTGGAACATCGCAGCATCAGGGGCGTTAGACTGAATTGCGCCTAAGCGACCTCTCCGTGGCAGTGGATCCCGGAAAGCTCCCTGGTTCACCGAGGAGCTCCGGGAGATGAAACGCCAGAAGAGACGTCTGGAGCGCCGCTGGAGGTCCAGCAAGACCGAATCCGATTGAACACTATTAAGAATTTACATCAGATCTTATTTAGTGGCGATAAGGGCGGCAAAACGATCCCATTTTTCCGCTCTTATTGCGTCCGCAGATTCTCGCCCAGCCGCCTTGTTTAGGGTGACTCGCTCCCTCCTTGCTAAAGGGGGGAGCGAGGAACACTTGCAAGGTAGAGCTGAGGAATTTGCAGAGTTTCTGTCGGATAAAGTCGCTCGGATCCGGTCGAACCTGGACTCTGGCTGGGCAGAGTCCATGGAGTTGACTGGGACAAGTCTTAGTCCACCGTTGTGGGAGGAGTTTGGGCCTGTTTCTCCTGATGATGTGGACAGAGCCGTGGGGGCGATGGGGGCCTCCACCTGTTTATTGGACCCGTGCCCCTCCTGGTTGGTCTCGGCCAGCAGGGAGGTGACACGCGGCTGGATCCGGGCGGTGGTCATCGCTTCTTTGGGGGAGGGATCCGTACCGCAGTCGTTAAAAACTGCGGTGGTGAGACCCCTCCTGAAGAAGCCTTCCCTGGATCCAGCTGATTTGAAGAACTATCGTCCGGTCTCCAACTTACCTTTTTTAGGGAAAGTTGTGGAGAAGGTGGTGGCTACTCAACTTCTGCGACTTCTGGATGAAACAGAGCATCTAGATGCCTATCAGTCGGGTTTCAGGCGCGGGTACAGTACAGAAACTGCCTTGGTCGCTCTGATAGATGATCTCTGGCGGGCCCGGGATGGGGGAAACTCCTCTATCCTGGTGCTACTTGACCTCTCAGCGGCTTTCGATACCATCGACCATGGTATCCTTCTGCATCGTCTCGGTGAGTTGGGAGTGGGAGGCACCGTTTTACGGTGGTTCTCCTCTTATCTCGCCGATAGGATGCAGTCGGTGTTAACAGGAGGGCAGAGATCCTCCCCTAGGCCCCTGTTATGCGGGGTGCCTCAGGGGTCGGTTCTCTCGCCCATCCTATTTAACATTTACATGAAACCGCTGGGTGAGATCATCTGCAGACATGGGGTGCGTTTCCACCAGTACGCTGATGACACCCAGCTGTACATCACCACCCCGTCTGACTTCAGTGTGGCAGTTGATGTAATGTGCCGGTGCCTGGACGACGTTAGGATCTGGATGGGGAGGAACAGACTCAGACTCAACCCCGACAAGACTGAGTGGCTTTGGGCATTGCCTCCTAAGGACTACGACAACTGTCCCTCCTTGGTTTTAGAGGGAACGAAACTGATTCCCTCGGACCAGGTCCGCAACTTGGGGGTCCTCCTAGATCCACAGCTAAAATTGGAGCATCATCTTACTGCTGTGGCTAGGGGGGCCTTTGCACAGGTTCGCCTTGTGCACCAGTTGCGGCCATACTTGGAGAAGGAGGCTCTACTCACGGTCACTCACGCCCTTGTCACCTCCCGTTTGGACTACTGCAATGCGCTCTACATGGGGCTACCCTTGAAGAGTATCCGGAGACTCCAACTGGTACAAAATGCGGCTGCGCGTGCTGTGGTGGGTGTACCAAGGTACACCCACGTGACACCTATACTCCGCCAGCTGCATTGGTTACCCATTTGTCTCCGGGTCCAATTCAAGGTGTTGATCATCACCTTTAAAGCCCTTCATGGCTTAGGGCCAGGTTATCTCCGGGACCGCATTCTGCCTCATACTTCCCTTCAACCGGTTAGGGCCCACAGAGTTGGCCTCCTCCAGCTCCCGTCAACCAAGCAATGCCGGCTGGCGGGTCCTAGGGAGAGGGCCTTCTCTGTGGCAGGCCCCGCGCTCTGGAACCAACTTCCTCCAGAGACCCGAACCATCCCCACCCTGCTGGCCTTCCGAAAAGCCGTTAAGACGTGGCTTTTCTTGCAGGCAGGGGGCAGAGCTTAACTCCAGCTGAACTCTCCCCCGGGTATGCTTGGTTGTTGCATGGTTGTTTTTATATTGCATTTTTAATTTTTATATTATGTTTTTAAATTTTGTTTATTGGTTTCTTGTATTTTCCTATGCTGTACGCCGCCCTGAGTCCTTTGGGAGTTGGGCGGCATATAAGAAAGCCGAATAAATAAATAAATAAATAATACAGTATGTAGGAAATAGACAGCATGTGATGCAGAAATTTTACTAGTAATGTCCAAAATGTCATGTGAAAGAACATGCTATGATATAAAAGTATGATTTTTAAGATCCTTTTTTGATACCACTTTCTGTATCTTAGTTATTGTTTGGCACATATACAGAATGCAAGTTATTATTTTTATATCATTTGATTATTATTTCAATAAGGTTTAACAAGAATAAAGGAAAATATTTTATTTCATTTATATCTCTCTTTTCTTCTAAGACATTACTTCTTTTAAAATGTGGTGATTTCCTTCGACAGTGCCTTATGGTTACTTTGTGCTGAGTTTATGGCTGGCCCAACATTATCCAGTCAGTTTCCACAAATGGTAATGGACGACCCTTGTTTTCTGCACTCCTAGTCTAAAACTTTTAGCCATTCTGTCAGCAGTGAATTCTATTTACCTTCTCTACCGGTTCGGAAGTGCGCTATATGCGTGAGCACAATTTTTCACCCTCTGTGCATGTGCAAGCTTTGCGCATGCGCAGAGGGTTAAAAAAATAAAATGGTGACGTCCGAGTTGGTGGGCGGAGCCTCATGCTGCCGCTGCTACCGGTTCTCCGAACCACTGGCAGCCTCCGCTACCGGTATGCCCAAACCGGGCCGAACTGGTAGCATTTCACCCCTGCATTCTGTCTAGCTCTATAAAACATTCACATTCCCATTATTAATATTCAGAAATGCCTTGTATATTATTATATGTATAAAAACATTTTGCTTGCACAAATAGAAACATTTTTCCCTAACCTTATGGTTTGATTAAAGATTTGAGTCTTTGGAATATTCTCATGTGGGTCTACAGATGACCATTTCTTTACAGACTCTGCAGTTGTGTAGCATCATTCTCATAACAATCTGGATTTAACTCATGGCCTGTTTCTAAACCTGTTGTAAGGAGCTCCAATTTAACATACTTCCAAATATTCTGTATTTGTGTAATTGTTTTTGATTTTTCCTGTCACAAACAGATGAAATGAGTAACATAAAAGCAAGAATTATCTCAGTAGTACTGAACTGGTTTTAGAACAAAAGGATGCTATACCCATAGAGGACTATCCATTCTCTTGAATCAGGCATTGTAGGTAAATGGACTATAATGGAACATACATCTTAAGAGAAAAATTGTGCTGGAAAAATGATATGATGATATCCTCAACCAAGTTTCATATACCTATATATTCATTCCAAATTTCTGTTGGAAAAACATTACAGTGGCCTCACCTGCCAAATAAACAGCTTTATCCTCACTGTATAATCTGTGAATCATGTTCCCCCAACAGCAGATAATCTTGTTATACCAGTATCATTATACTCCAATCCAGGCTCTTTTCTCAGTGCCTTTTAAAGCTTGAAATGATCTTAAGGGGTAAATTTGGTATTAACCAGTGAGCCTCCTATATCTCATTTCCTAACACCTAATTCCACACAACAAAAGAAACCCAATATATTTGGACCACATAGGACTACTACTTTGAAGATGCTTCAGTAACCTCTGGGAATAATTAGAACTGCAAAATATAAACAATGTAAATATTAAGAGCCAAGTCACTAAATTAAAATAATTAGTGCATAAGAGGCACATACATATAAACATGTAATCATGTTCATGTTTTTCAGCCATTGTGGTTGCTCCAACAACTGCAGCTTGGTTTATACAATATTTTTGATATAACTGCATACAGTAATTATAGATTCTGTTCAGTTGGTTGTCTTTAGTGGCCTTTTCAAAAATCATTTATTGTGACTCATAACTAACATATAAAGTAAAATAAACTCAATTATAAATGATTAAGTGTAAACAAAACATTTAAGTTGCCGTATAATTGCAAACAGTCCATAGTTCACCTAATGTATAGATTTCTGTATCGTATATACATTTGACTATGTGTATCTTAATGTTACAAGCCATTACAAGCAACACAAAATCTGTGACATCAACATTATTTACGACAGAAGGAAAAAAATATGAGTCTCATAACATTTTTAAAAGCAAGAATAATAGAGAAATATAATAATAATAATATATACTACAGAGTCCATTCTTTCAAACATTTCAGGAAGGGGGAGAGACATTCAACAGACTGTCCATGCAAGTTTCCCTTATAGTGCAGCAGAAGACATTAAAATGAGTCAGATTAAAGGCTCCCTTATATATAAAGATTGTAAGATCTATCTATTTATCTATCTATCTATCTATCTATCTATCTATCTATCTATCTATCTATCTATCTATCTATCTATCATCTATCTATCCATCCATCTATCTATCATCTATCTGTCTGTCTGTCTGTCTGTCTGTCTATCTATCTATCTATCTATCTATCTATCTATCTATCTATCTATCTATCTATCTATCTATCTATCTATCTATCTATCTATCATCTATTATCATCTATCTATCCATCTATCTTGATATTGAACTTGATATTAAGCTTTGAAATGTTATTTCTGTTTTCCTTTTTAGGTTTTTCTTACTGCTTTAACTGTTTTTAATTTGTAAAAATGAAGTGTTTTAATATTGTGTGTGACCAGCCATACGCTAAATAAATAAATATCCATCTATCAAATTTACATGGCCACCCATCTCACAAGAAGTGATTCTGGGCAGTGTATAACAACAATAAAAATAAACATGGCAAGCAGTCATATTTAATACACTCACACACAGAGTTGCCAGTTGAAACAATAGCATAAAACAGGGGTCCCCAACACCTGGGCCGTGGCCCACTACCAGGAATTGAGCCTTTTGGAACTGGGCCATGGAAATTGCAGGCGAGCACATGCATGCATCCCCACTCGTGGGAGCAGCAGGCGAGCGAATGTGCACTCCATTTGCATGAATGGCGTGTGTGCATGGAACCATCCCCTTTGCTCCCCCCCTCATCCCCTCCCACTGGTCCACAAAGCTGAAAAGGTTGGGGAACTCTGTCATAAAATCAAGGTTCTGTTCCTTTGACCGTCTACATCTAAACTCTCTGATAATCTCAAACAGAGAATGAAGAATGAGGGTTTTTCATTTAGCATTTCCATCAACTGGAGACAATCTCCACAAGGCAGAACATAAGCCTAAGCTAGAACCTGATTGTGTGAAATCAGATTTGAGCCTCTAGAGCAGGGGTGTCAAACTCGCGTCGTCACGTTGTCGTCACGTGATGTATCGTGACTTTCCCCCCCTTCGCTAACACGGGGGTGGCCAGTGCGTGATGCATCTGGCCTGTGGGCCACGAGTTTGACACCCCTGCTCTAGAGATTACACCCAGCACATACAGCATTCAGAGCACAATGTAGCATTCAAAAAAAATGACTATATTTAATTAGGGTTCTATTAACTCCAAAGATAAGAAGTCTTACATGCACACAACTGTGATATATGTTATCAACTGGGATACCATCAAGTCTTAACTGTAAATATTATTTAGACTCCACCTTGAATAGAAAGGACAAAGAATTGATGTAATTATGTAATCTTCACTGCATTTATTATATGTGCCCTTCAGGAAGCAGTATTTTGAAAAATAACTTCAAAGTATTTGTACATCCTTACCTGTTCAATATTATGACAGCTGATTTGCTACTTATGCTTGATTTTGCTTCTAATAGAATCCTCCTTAATCCAAGTGCTTTAAAGAACAAAACAGCACTGTTGTTTATGTAAAGAGCCCAGGGAAGGGCAATTTTGGAAGGTAAAACATAGGATCAGAAATAGTTTGGATATATTTTAAAGTTCAACAGACAAGCTAAAGCAGAGTCTAGCACTAGCTTTCTGGAGTTCTCTTTAATAATATACCATCGTAGCCAAACCACTGAGCTTGTATGTCTGCACTGTTTCCAAACTTTCCTTTGGGTATCCTTCTTCCTTACTAGTGCCTTGCATTGACTCTTTCCAAGATTTCAAATGAAAAATAACTGATAATCATCCATTTAAGACAATTTGAATTGAACTACAAAAAGTTATTTAAGTAGTCCTGATGTTATTAGGACTTTGACTGAAGATAATCCTCTCAGGGGTGCTATTCAGCAGGTTCTGACAGGTTCTGGAGAACCGGTAGCAGAAATTTTGAGTAGTTCGGAGAACTGGCAAATACCACCTCTGGCTGGTCCCAGAGTAGGGTGGGAATGGAGATTTTGCAATATCTTTCCCCCAGGAATGGGGAGGAAATGGGGATTTTGCAGTATCCTTCCCCTGGAGTGGGGTGGTAATGGAGATTTTGCAGTATCCTTCCCCTGGAGTGGGGTGGTAATGGAGATTTTGCAGTATCCTTCCCCTGCCACGCCCACCAAGCCACACCCACCAAGCCACACCACACCCAAGCCACGCCCACAGAACCGGTAGTAAAAAAATGTGAATTCCATCACTGAACCCTCTCTTTAAAGGTTTTAGCAAACTGAATAAACTGCATGCTACTGATTTCTGGCAAATCATCAGTTCAAATAGAAAAGCAGAACTGAAAAGCATTTATTATGCTAAGACACTACAGGTAGTCCTCGACTTACAACCACAGTGGAGACCAAAATTTCCATTGCTAAGCAAGACAGTTGTTAAATGAGTTGTGCCCTAGTTTGCAACCTTCTTTGTCAGAGTTAAGTGAATTACTGCAGTTGTTAAGTGAATCATCTGGTTCTTGACTTCCCTCATTGACTTTGCTTGTTGGAAGCCAGCTGAGAAGATTGCAAATGGTGATCAACATGATCCTGGGACACTGGAACTGTCATAAATACAGGCCAGTTACTAAGCATCTGAATTTTGATCATGTGACCAAGGAGATGCTGCAACGGCCATGGCAAAACCAGTCATAAGTCACTTTTTTCAGTGCCATTATAACTTTGAACCGTTATTAAATGAATGGTTGTAAGTCGAGGATTACCTGTATACAGGTTGTGTTTTTGCGTTATTATGTTCATATGTATTCTTCGGTTGATGAGGAGTGGCATCACAGTTATTTATTATATGGTTATGAATTTTAATTAAAACTGCTTTCTATGTAAGCCTACATTGTAAGTTGGTCACTGTGGCAAAAAAATCAATGTGAAACCAGTACATAACATTAAGACTGAATCTTCTCTTGGATCAGTATCTCTATACCACTGAAGATAAATGTCTAATATGTTTGCAAGCTGAACTAGGCAAAATCCTGCTAAATTACTGTATCTATCATATCTTTAGTCAGGCAAATACTAGATGATCATCTCCCTTGCCTAATGGAGGGAAATAAGCCAAATTCTGAATACAAGATCCCATTATTCGGACTAACTCAAGTTACCAGTTACCACTAATGTGGCACCAGGACGCTCGATTATTAAATGCAGGAAATACTCCGGTTTATACTAAATATCTTGAATCCAAAGTTGAATCCCAGAGAAAACAAATAAATTGATAATCTTACTGCAACAATGACTAAACTTAACAAAATAAGCCAAAGTTAACTGGTCAGATAGCTTTAAGTTGGCAATACTGGTCTTCTAACATTCACCTAGATTTGAAGCATGCATTTCCGCACGTTAACCCGTGGTTGGTGAAGCCACTGTCTTCTCAAACAAGTTTTCTGGGTCTGCATAAGATACCGAAACTAAGCTAAGCATACCGATTGGTTTCCCACAGCGTAATATGCTGCAGTGTAACGACACGTCAATACTATCTATCCATATCTTTGACAGCCACCTCTTCATGTTTAAAATGCGTGGATAGAAATCATACTTTAATCGGGAGGGGGGGGGGAGAAACCGCCAATAGGAGGAATGAATGAGTCCCATTCTGTCACTGAAAGACACCGCCGAAACGTATTTGCGTATTCCGACAAGCCGCCCCACCCACAGAAACGAGAGCTGGAAGACAAAACAGAAGCCAGAGCGGCTGCCGGAAAGCGCGACATCGCGCTTCCGGAAGTGACGCTAATCTTTTTCGGCCGAGCCGGCCCCTGGGAAAGTTAGTTGGGAAACCCTGTTCTTTCTTTCGCTGCTGCTTTTGCAGAAGGTGGGTGGGTGTCGCTGTCGCTCGTCCAAGCTTTGCCGGGGTGGGAGTGGGGGAGTTTCGGCCTGGTCACTCACTCTCTTTGTCGGTTTGTCTCTCCTTCAGGCACCATGCCGGCTAAGGGGCCCCTCCAGAGCGTTCAGGTTTTCGGCAGGAAGGTGAGGCTCGCGTGGTTGTTCGAACGGGCCTAACTCGTCTCTTCCGCCATAAAAGGTCGAGAAATTGCGGGGGCAACGGGATGCTCTTGTTGCCCGAAAGTTGCCTTTGCCCGGCCGGCTTTCCGGCGCTGAAAAGTATCCCTCGTTTCTCATCTTCTGTGCGCGTGGAGGACTCCTCCACAGCCACGTTTTCCCGCTTGAGTGTCGGGATTTGGCCTAAACTTTGGCGAAGAAAAACGGGCTCCCTTGGCGCTTTCTCTATTCCGCTTTAACTGAGGCACGTGGGATGGAAGGGCGGATGAGCTGTTAGGGAATGGGGTTGCGTGGGAGTATAGGGTTGAAAGAGGGTACCACAATTCCCGCCATCTTTTGCCGTTAACCAAAGTGACTGCTACCATAGGAATAGGTTGGTTATCTTTCGTGAAGACCCATTCTGGCCAGCTCCCGAATATGCAAGGCTCTTCCACCAATTCATGTTCAAATGCCCAGAGTCGCCCGAAGGCGAACTGGGTGGCAAACACATTTAATAAATAATAAATAAATGTTTGGCATGAGCTCAGTGGCTTCGCAATAGAATGTACTTATCTCAAAAATTTCTCATTTCATCTTGTAATCACTGGATTCCTTTTTTGAGTTTCCTACCAGTTGACTGACAATTGCAGCTATAATGTAGGTTTCTTGCTTTGGCAACAAGTGAGAGTGGGATAGATAAAAGCTTCAGTTGATTGGTTTCAATAGCAAGATACAATAGCAAGATACAGTGATAATTAACAGTGATGTATGTAGTGGAATATTCTGGATGTTTATACTTTATGCAGTGCTGATCTGTCTTAAATACTATAACTTTGCCTAATATTTTTATTACCAACCCAACCCCCATTTAGAAAACTGCTACTGCAGTTGCTCACTGCAAAAGAGGAAATGGGCTTATTAAGGTAAATGGACGGCCTCTGGAAATGATTGAACCCAGAACTCTCCAATATAAAGTAAGTGATTTTCTATGTAAATATAATACATTTTGTGTGTATGTATAAACTAATAACCGTTTCTTTTAGTCCCACCCAATTCTCTTTAAAAATTTATAGTTCTGGTAAAGGGAGAGTGAAATTCAAATGGGTTTGAATTGTCCCTTGATAAATATACTTAGCATTTTTGTAAAACCCTTTTATCTATTTTGTTCAGAATCACTTGCATTGTCATTAAAGTTCCAATGTTTTACATGCATTTTTGGAGAACTAGGCAGGAGTTATATTGATGTTTGCTTGAATGACTTCTGTTACTAGTACTGTTTAGTCCTGGTATACAGTACTTTTGTGTAATTGAAAGTAATTGAAAGTTTTTGAAAGTTGTAAAGGATTGAAAGCAAATGAAATGGTTCTATTTGTTTCTGTGTCATTGCATTAATTGTAACTCTTGGAGGAGTTATTTAAGGATACTGTGTTGAAATATAATGAAAAAACTGGGTGAATTGTTAAGATGGCAAGATATAAGTTTCTTAGATGAAAACAGAATATTTACTATAATTTCACTTGGTGATGTAAAAATAGTAAATTTAAAGAATACTGATGGCCTGTATTCTATAAATCTAATGTATGTTTACTCAGACATTTCTGCATTAAATGGGAAGCTTGTTTAGGACTGTAACTAAATGCTTTTTCTCTCCCAGCTGCTTGAACCAGTACTTCTTTTGGGCAAAGAGCGCTTTGCAGGAGTTGACATAAGAGTCCGTGTGAAGGGTGGTGGTCATGTGGCCCAGATATACGGTATGAGCAGCTCCATTTTACAGCAGAAAAGTATATTATTAAATGTATCAGCTATCCAAATATAACAACATGTATACTTGTAAAATCTGTTATCACCTGTGTTAATCAGTTTCTAACCGGATATTTCTAGATGTATTTTACTGCCCCTATCTAGATTGATTGATAGTCCACCTGATTTACAAGTTTAGAGAAGTCTGCTATATTGTATTTGGTGATTTGCTCTGTAGCAGATTATTGCTGTTTATCATTGTTTATACATATGTATAGATACCAGAGTGTTAGTTTGCTCTAGAGATTAAAGCACCAGACTAGAAAGCAGGAGACTACGACTCCTGCTTGAAACTTTAGCCTTGAAAGCCAGCTGGGTCACTTTGGACCAGTCACTCTCCACCCAACCCACTAGTTGTGGGGAAAATAGGAAGAAGGTGGGTTGGATATGTTTGCCACCTTGAGTTTTTTGTAAAAATAAAAGTGAGATACAAGTAAATCTGAAGTATTGCTCCAAAGACTCCACAGTTAAAATATCTGATTTAACTTTTACTAGGAACATGCAGCATTTTTGTTTCAACTTAATATTTTATTTTACTTATTTCTTCTACAGCAATTCGGCAATCTATTTCCAAAGCACTGGTGGCTTATTACCAGAAATGTAAGTTTTCATTAACTTTATTTTTTGCTGCTTTTCATCCCATTCATGTATTTCCTAAGGCAATATTGATCATATAAATTAAGTGCTTCTTCAAAGATTTTATTTCTTGATGCTTCCTATAAGTTACCATTTCTGAGCAATGTTGTAGGACTGATTATAAACAATAGCTTCAAAGTCTAATACAGATGTTTTATTTTTCTCAAGATGTTGATGAAGCTTCTAAGAAGGAAATAAAGGATATCCTCATCCAGTATGATAGGACCTTGTTAGTTGCTGATCCTCGACGTTGTGAGTCCAAGAAGTTTGGTGGACCTGGTGCTCGTGCACGTTACCAAAAATCCTATCGTTAAAAGGAAACTGTCTATTTGAAATAAAGGATAAAATTTAATAAATAACTTGTGTTTCTGAGAACTATATTTCAATCTGTTTTTGTGAGGTTTCAAGGGAATGCTTCATATGTATGATACAGAATGTATCCATGATTAGAGTCAGTGTTAAAATTATATTAGTTTATTTCAACTTCTGTCTTTTAGTGCAGTCTTAAGTGTTTACTCAACATGCATTATAACTTAGACATAAAAATACAATTCCATTAAAAATACAGTAAATTGGGTTAACACTTAATTTTATCTGGTGTGAATAAGAAATATGTCCTATTTCAGTTTCTTTGGCTTCACTTCAGCTACATAGGCTTTTCTCAAAACTTGCAGACATTTTGGAACAAAGTCCTCCATTCAGTGGATGCTGTAGATCAGTGGTTCCCAAAGTGGGCGGTACTGCCCCCCAGGGGGCGGTGGGAACCCTTAGGGGGGCGGTGAGAGGCAAGGGTGGCGACGGGGGTGGTGAGAGGGGCCAGGGGGGCGGTAGGTGGTTTGCCATGCTTTTGCACTTGAAGCTCCCTCGCGTTCCTTGCTCTTGTGTGCAGGGCCCATTTTGAAAGAAAACGCGAGATGTTTTCTTTCAGAATGGGCTGCCCTGCACACAGGAGCGTGGAATGCGACGGAGTTACAATGCTAGGTATGATGCCTGTCTCGCGGCCCACCCAGCCCCTGCTTAGGCTCTGCTCCGTTCCGCCCCGCACGACTGGTCACCCCAAACTGTGTCCCACTGCGCGACGGGCGTCCTACCTAGCACTTGAAGCTCTGTCGCTTTGCTCGCTCTTGTGTGCAGGTCAGCCCATTTTGAAAGAAAATGTGAGATGTTTTCTTTCAGAATGGGCTGCCCTGCATCCAAGAGCATGGAATGCGACGGAGTTACAAGTGCTAGGTACTCAGCGCGGCACAGCGACGAGGGAAGCCAACCGCTCCCGAAGCTGCTTGGGCGAGCGCTTGCAGACCCGCGGGAAGGCCCCGCCGCAGAACCTGCGCGTGCATGGACTTTCCCGCCCGGCGTACCCATCGCCTAGCAACCCGGCGGGCTCCCCTACGGCATGGCACACCCACAGATCTCAGCCCAGCTGCCCCCCGACATCAACCCCACCAAGGCGCCTGTGGCCTTCGGCCGCCGAGGCCTCCCCAAGCTCAATGAAGAGCTGCAGCACCCCGAGCTGCTGACGCGGCAGCCGGCATTGATGGCACTCTGCGACCTGGTGCACGACCCGGAGAACACTTACTAAGCCATCGGCCTGGGTGAGCGGTGGCGGTGGCCTGGCCACAGCTGGCAGGAGGGAAGGGAAGGGAGGGAAGAAGGAAAGAAAAAGGAAAGAAAGAAAGAGAGAGGGAGGAAGGAAGGAAGGAAGGAGAAAGAAAGAAGGAAGGAAGGAAGGAAGGAAGGAAGGAAGGAAGAAAGAACGATGGTAGGAAGGAAGGAAGATAGACAGAAAAAGAAAGGCGGGAGGGAAGAAGGAGAGAAAGAAAAAAAAGATGGTAGGAAGGAAGACAGCAGAAAAAGGAGGGAGGGAAGGGAAGGGAAGGGAAGAAGGAAAGAAAGGGAGGAAGACAGAAAGAAAGATGGTAGGAAGGAAGGAAGACAGACAGAAAAAGAAAGGAGGGAGGGAAGGGAGGGAAGAAGGAAAGAAAAAGGAAAAAGAGTGAGTGAGGGAGGGAGGGAGGAAGACAGAAAGAAAGAGAAAGAAAGATGGTAGGAAGGAAGTAAGATAGAAAAAGGGAGGGAAGAAGGAAAGAAAAAGAAAAAGAAAGAAAGATGGTAGGAAGGAAGAAAGAAAGATGGAAGGAAGGAAGGAAGACAGACAGAAAAAGAAAGGAGGGAGGGAAGAAGGAAAGAAAAAGGAAAGAGAAAAAGAAAGGAAGAAAGAAAGAGGGAGGGAGGGAGGAAGACAGAAAGATGGTAGGAAGGAAGGAAGACAGACAGAAAAAGAAAGAAGGAATGTAGAGAAGAAAGAAAGAACGAAAGAAAGACTTATGACCACAATTGAGCCTAACACTTTGGTTGCTAAGCAAGAGCGTTGTTAAGTGAGTTTCACCACACTTTACAAGTTGGCCATGCCCACCCGGTCACCTGACCACTAAGCCACGCCCACCTGAGAGGGTGGGGTGGGGGGCGGTGAGGATGAGTTTGTAGCACCAAGTGTGGGCGGTGGAGTGAAAAAGTTTGGGAACCACTGCTGTAGATTGTGATCCTAAACTCAATAGTAAATACTTTTACCGCAGTGTAACCGCATATATGGAATTTTGGACAGTAGTAAAATATTAATTAGAATTACTAAGTTTTATGTGTATAATTTATTTTCAAATTACAGAAATGTCTTCCATGTAATCTCCCATGTATTGCCAGATTCTATATCTACCAGATATTAGTTTGTAGTGTTAACAGATTTCCTGCAATTCCCTCTATAATGAAAAAACGATGTTTAAACTCTCAAATACATATATATTAAATATATTTTAAAGGATGTTCCAAACACCATTTTTATCATATTCTCCATAGTTCCTTTGATAGCCTATTGTAAAAGGACACTGATTTTGAAGACTTAAATGAGGTTAGGCCTGATTAATATTTGAATGAGAGCAAGAAATCCCTGAACTGAAAACTTTATTAATAGAGAGTAGAAAAAATCCTGGAAGAAAGCAATAGAAAAAATGCTTCAAATTTACTAAGAGAACAACCCTGATGTGTCAATTCATTAGAGCTTGGGGAAAATTGTTATATTTAAAAGAATTCTTAGGTGGAGACAAAAGCTTCATATATCTGTAACTAGCTGATTATCCAGCGTTGCCCGGGTATTTATCCCAATCTTGTATTAGACGGGAAAAGGAATGAATTATATCTATAATGTCAAATCAGCAATTTTATTTACAGGGTTTTAAAAGTATACGGACCTTGTTCAAATCCCAGGTACGGAAGCTGTGGACAGCTGGGGGATTTAGAAGCACCACCCCCTGCCTCTGCCACCACCCATTTTACCATTTCGTTAAACTCTGCCTGGGACTGGAACATAAATCCCTGAGCTGGCCCATGCTGTGCCTCCTCCACCCCTGCTGAAATAGGCTGGGTCTCCTCTCTGGCCTCCATACCTGTTTTGCCTGGGTTGGGGTGGTCCTGTACTTTGCGCGATGAGTTTGGGCGAAGGACAATCCTGAGAACACGGCCGAAGCTGTGAGGTGGGGGTGGACGATCCACTTAGGTTGTGGCACACTCAATCAAAGGCCTCTGTACTGGCCTAATCAGGCTCCCTTCGCTTCGTAGGCCTATTGTGAGGGAGGCCTAGGCCTGAGTTGGTGCAAAGGATGATCCTGGGAACACAGGCCGAAGCTGTTCCCACTGAGATTGGGCCGCCGCAGTGAGGGGGTGGGCAATCCGCTTCAACTGTGGTGCGCTTACTAAAAGCCTTCTGTACTGGCCTAATCAGGCTCCCTTCTCTTCGTAGGCCTACTGTGTGAGGGAAGCCTAGGCTTGAGTTAGGGTGAAGGATGATCCTGGGAACACAGACCGAAGCTGTTCCCTGCGAGATCAGGCCGCCGTACTGAGGTGGGGGCAGGCGATCCGCTTAGGCATGCCACGCTCAATCAAAAGCCTCTATACTGGCCTAATCAGGCTCCCTTCATAGGTGTACTATGTGAGGGAGGCCTAAGCCTGTTCAGAAAAACGCTGAGCTAGGCTCTACAGAACACGACTGTTATTCCGAAAGGCCAGCCCTAGGGGTGCTAGAAGTGTCTTACCCCCACAGAATTTTTCGCCAGATAGTAAGTCATATGTGTACCAGGTTTGGTTGAAATTGCTCGAGGCGTTCCAGAGTTATGCTGGAACATAAATCCATATATATATATATATATATATATATATATATATATATATATATATATATATATATATATATATATATATATATATATATATATATATATATATATATATATATATATATATATATATATATATATATATATATATATATATATATATATATAATTATAAAGAATAAAGAATAAAGAAAATAGAATAGAATAGGATAGATAGATAGATAGATAGATAGATAGATAGATAGATAGATAGATAGATAGATAGATAGAAGATTTTTGATTTCTCAACCATCCTAGTTTATTGTAAAAGGGAGGATAATTTCCTGTTTGAGAAAAATTAGTAGTGATGACTACGAAACTAAAGTGCCTCATTTGGTTTCAAATTTTCCTAAATAATTTTGCATCTTAAGCAGTGGGCTTCTCCACTTCCATATTGTTTCCTAACTATTGATAATAGAATTCTGCCACATTCCAGAACATTTCCTGTAAGTCTGAAAAGAAAAATTGTTCATTATCTCAGTGTTCTGGGAATATTTATGTGTACACATTTGTATGCTGTATGTGTCAACTCTCAAAACGACTAGCTAAAGCCAAGATTCAGCTGGAGTCGTTTTGAGGATTTTTGAGGAAGCCAAGGCCTCAGGGTCTTGAATTGGTTGGGAGCATTACTCGGAACCATGACCGTATGCTTAAATATGCTTCTTTTAAAAAGGATGCTTTTAAGTGTGTAATGGAACATTAGGTAGAAGATTTCAGCTGCTTAAGTTACACTGTTGTTCAGTAGTACCAGGTTTTTCCAAGCACACTTAATACTTGAAATCGTATGTATGAGACCATCCTGTTCCAGTTTTATTCCCATGGAAGATACTCTGTTTATATTAAAAAACAATACTGTTTTTGTTCCAGTTCTAAATAAAATGGAAATGAAGAACTTCCAGATACACAGGGTTTCCTTGCTGTTCATTATTTTCTTTACTGTTTTTACTTGATGTAAGCTGCCCAAAATCATACTGAGTCAGTTGCCTCTAAATCTTAGGAACAGTTTCCTTAATTGCTGGCATAAAACATTTTAAAGCACAGGAACAGAATGGCTTTTTATTTCCACACAGATGAGTTAGGAGGATAAAATGCTGCTCTTTGCTCATCTTTTTGAACAATTTTTCAGTGTTCTGTCAACAAAGCAGCTAGCTAGGCCCCAAACATTTCTGCAATTGCAGCAATTGCTGACTAGTGAAGAAGGAGTAGAAGAAACCGGAAAATGAGCTGAAGGAGCAAAATAATAGATTTGGTACTACATTCCTACAAGTGTTAACAGAATCATATTTCTAAGTGAAGGAGCATCCTGTAATGTCAATATAGAAGGCTTTCTAATGCTCTTGTCAGATAGTAAAATATATTCCTATATACTAAGTTGATTCACTACTGGAGTTATCCGCCTTGTTTCCATTTGAGTGTTGCCTTATAGTTTGTTAATGAAATGTATCAAATGATGTCAAGGAATTGATAAGGATTTTCCACCAGAACTGATGTAAGCTTGATATCAGTTTAAAACAAAATTGATCTAAACTTTATTCTATTTGTATAAGGGAATAGTGACTGGGAAAGCACCAAAATGTGATCCATGGTAGTCAGAAAGCTCTATAAAATAGCTGATATCAGAAAAGCAAATGTAAAAATCAGTCTCAAATTACCTCTTTGGTGGAGAGAATGGATTGAAAATGGCCAAAATGCCGTAATATTATTCTAGATTCCTTGTGAAGAATATTAGAATGTCAGAAAGAAACAAAAAACACCTGTTCCACTTTTAGGACAGGGATTACAACTTGCTTGCTTGCTAGTTATCTGCAGTCTGAAAACATTAGTAATAGTTTTTCAAATACTTTTCTAAATGCTTGAATTCTATCTCATCTCTCTATCTCTATCTCTATCTCTATCTCTATGTATGACAGTGGATCCTGATTGCTAGAAGCTTCAAAGCTGACATGCAAAACGATCTCCTTAAGTATTGTGGCTTGCCAGGTCTGCTCTCCCCAAGTATTATAAAGGATTGATTCAGTTCCACAGAGGAGTAGGAGCGTAGAGGCTCATGTAACTAATACTGATACAGGTTGTTGCCATGCATTGCTAATGAGAAAAGCCTGACCAAAGCATCTGCAGCATTTTCAAAGCTCAAAAGCTGTGTGCAACAAGCTAGTTTCATTCCCCACCACTACCTAACATTTTATTTTATCAAACTGGAAAGAGCCTGCAAATGATAGTGACTTTTAAAATGCCTTCCTAATTAAGGGCACCAATTTGGACAATATTTTTTACCTTAAGTTGCTGCATTGAAATGAACGTAGTGAGAAAAATCAATTTCATGATACTGTGGCATATTTTGGGGGTTCACATTCTGTTTTTAACCTTCAAAGGTAAGTTTTTGTTTTGTTTTTAAATTTAACATTGCTTAAAAACACTTATAAATATGTTCTTTATTTATTTTTTCCCTTTATGGAAAAAATAACATTTAGAAAAATAAAAAAGTACTTTATTTTATCCTTTCTTTGAAACTAATTGTAATTATAATACTATTAAAAAGAGGGTTCAAATATATTCTTTGGATTAAAAAGACCAGTGATGTTTACTAAGAACTATGTCCTATTGTGTCCACATGTGCTACTCCATAACAATTTTTTTCTCATAGTAGCTAGAAACTAGTTAACTGGAATGTGTTGGCATGTCAACATAAATGTTTAATTAGTAATAACATTCTATGGATGATTTTGTTTTGGTAGTTAAAAGAGTATTTAACAATCTCCTGTTTTGAAAAAAAAACCAAATCTTTTAATTTTAATAACTGATGTCCAATAAAAAGCCTGCCTTTAGAGCTCAGATTATTAATATAAATTTCAGAAGAGTGGGAGAGAAATAATGATTTTCACTATTTTTATACAATAGAGTCTATGTGTGAATTACATCTCCAGAAAAGAACTTCAAGGTGAGTTTGAATTCCTGTTTGTTGATACTAACACATTCATGTTGGGGAATACAACACACTACTAATATTTAGAAGTTTAAGATTTTTTTTAAAAAAATCTAAACAAAGCTGTTTTAAACAACTTTTCAATAACTTCGGTGTTTTTCAAAGCACGAACTGTCAGAGAAGGATTACCTAAAGATATTTGTATAATATATTTAGTACAACAAATTTATAATTTTAGGGCACACACTTTATATTTGAAAGAGCATGGTTTTGAGATACCGCTTGGAAACAGAGAAATCCCAGTTAGGAAAAATCTTAATTGTACTAGCATGTTTTGAGAAAATTTAGGCATTTTCTGTTAATCCTTATTTAATATGGATAACAGAAATCAAGCACAGGATCCCTTAGCTGTTGCCTTAGATTCATCTATGTTTCTTAAACTTTTTTTCACTCAGGGCTGCTTCCCACTTTTAAAAAATAATGGAGGACTCCCAAAGAGCTTCTGTTTTTATGGGTTGTATTTATTTATATTTGCCATATTAAAATGAAAAATTATGCATTTGTTGCTGTTACTGCTTTTCATGACTGATGGGATTTTAATATTGTATTATTTTTTAACATACTGTAGACTGGCAAATAACTTTGATTTTTCAGACCCACAAGGGGTTTTAGGACCACATTTTAACACTGCCTTGGGTTATATATGTCTAGCTTGGTATCATGGAAATGTGTTGAAGTTGCAACTCTCAAAAGTCCCAGGTCACAGAAGAAATGCAATACTATGATAAATATATTGATGATAAAGACGGGAGGGAGGGAGGGAGGGAGGGACTTTAGTATAAAATATTATAAAAGCCAGACAGATAATATGTTCAGTAGGTCTAAGGTCTAAGTAAGGTTAAAAGAAGTAAATAGTGAAAATAAGTGGTTAATTTTCATAGCAAATTAAAAAGGATTTGCTGATAATTTATATATTAGAAAACGTGAACTTGAATATTTGGGCAGATTACCTATTATCTTCTATAGTAATCTATAAAACATATTTACATTTTTGTCAGCATTTTCATTACAATATCAACTGCACAAAAGCAAAATCAGTAAGATTATGCTTAGATTACTGATTTCCACCTTGCTCATATCTAATAAGAGCAACTTGATTTTAGATTTGAATCACTTATTGGATCTTTCAGATTATTTTGTTGTTGTCCCGTTATTACTCTTATTATTAGCCCCATTGTTACCCTGAAACCTATGCTTTCCTAAGATTAGGGGTGACAATTGTTCTAATATTAATAACAGATAGGACTACCTGTATTAGACAATCTTGACTTATCATGTTTAAAAATAAATGCCTACCAAATCATTGATGAGATAAAATTAGTTTGTTGCAAGTTACATATCTAGAGAACCAACTACAGAGAGGAATTGAATTGCAGTAGTTAATATATGCAAACTGGTGGTATGAGTTCTGAATGTGTTATGTACTTATACCCTGACAATAATAATAATTTATTCAGTCAATGACCAGCAAAAATTCCCTCCACAAAAAAGACAACACTACAGTACAATCAAGTAGATGAGATAAACACTAGCATAACAATGTTAAAATAACACATAGAAATGTGACATATACTGCTATAATGGTACATGAATTAGTTATGCAAGCATAAATCTAAAATATTAAAGGCTATGAAGTAATATATATATATATTGTCTAAAAACAAAATAGCTAAAATGTGTTAAATCTAAAGTGATCAATAAATCAGAAATTATTATTTCCTAATTAGTTAAGCCTTATTTTCATTGTTGCAACACAGAATTTGGCTATTGTACAGGTGGTAGTTTCATAGATAGATAGTTTTAAATCTTCTCTAGAAGATGGCTCACACAGAGTGGTCTTCCTGGAAATTTATATATTAGGGGCAGAATGTAAGCAGACCTGATATCCCTGCAGAGCTTAAAATGTAGTAGTACATGACCCTGAGTTTCAGTGAGCTAATGAACTTTAACATCACTGATTGTCATTCTGACCCATTGCCTTTTCCAATTTTAATGAAACTATTCCATTTCCTTTTTTATTTCTTTTCAATTATTAAATGTATCCAACTCTTACTGATTTTTCTATGGCGAGTAGTATTTCTAACTATAATTAATGTCCATGAGCAAAAGATTGGTATCGCTTACACTTGTAAAAGAGGGGATGAAAAGGGAAACAAACTTGCACATTAACTGTTTCTTTAAAAATAAATAAATAAATAAATAAATAAAGCTTAGCTCAAGAAAGGTGTCTTTGATGAAGTGAGATAAATCAGAATGAAGCACCTCTCTCATGGGAATCTGTTTATTCACAACTTTTGATTATACAGGATTCTCTTTCTTTTCTTCCAGGAATGAATTTACTGTAGTTCCTCAAAAAGGAGATCTCTTAGCAGCTGAGGTAGGCTATACCTCAAAAGGAAGAAGAGAAAAGGCACGTACACACACACACATTTGCCAACAAAGGGTGCTTGCTATCCCTACAATGAAGTCTTTGTAAAACAGAATGGAAATGTGAATATCACAGCAGGAACGAGTGGAGTAGTTTTTCCATACTCTACCTATTTTCCTGTAATTCTCAAAATGCAAACCTATGTTTAACTATCCATTCATTCTTTGTAAATAGCTTATTAAATTAATCACCCTAATGCACTAAGTGATGCACACATAAAATAGAAAAAAAGCATCTTTCATGTTATCTCTTTTGTGAGAGTAGACAAAAAGGAATTTTGTTGGTGCTTTGCAAAATGCATAATTGGGAAACCGTAGATGAGCTCTCTTTCAGATGCAACAGTTCTATCTCGTCCACAATAGATTCCCACAAACAAATGTTATACTTGTGAACAATCTTCTCGCTATTTAAGTGTCTCATTTAATCTGGAATACAGTGGATACAAAAAGTCTACACACTCCTGTTAAAGTGCCAAGTTTTTGAGATGTAAAAAAAATTCAGACCAAGATTAATCACTTCAGAATTCTGTCCACCTTTAACATATAAGCTGTACAAGTGGGGTAAAATAACAATTAAAAAAACGTACAATAATGTGGTTGCATAAAGTTGCACACCCTTAAACTAATACTTTGTTGAATGTCCTTTTGATTTTATGACCGCATTCAATCATTGGGGGTAGGAATCTATCAGTGTGGCACATCTTTGCTCACTTTTCCTTGCAATAGCGCTCCAAATGTGTCAGAGAGGGAGGGAGGGCATTTCCTGTGCACAGCCCTCTTTAGGTTACCCAATAGATTTTCAATTGGATTCAGCTGGAACCAATTTGGGATCATTCTAAAACTTTTATCTTCTTCTGGTGAATCCATTCTTTTGTTATTTGGAAATAAACTTTGTTTACTTTCAACAAACTTTGTTATGTTGAAAGATTAAATTCCTCTTCATCTTCAGCATTTGAGCCGAGGCCTGAAGCTTTTGTGCCAAAATTGACTGATTGATTGTTCATAGTTCACAATTCCCTCCACCTTGATTAAACCCCCAGTTCCAGCTAAGGAAACCAGCCCCAAAGCATAATGCTGCCATCACCATCACTGTGGGGTATGATGTACTTCTGATGATGTGCAATGTTGTTTTTGGAATTATGGCCCAAAAGTTCAACCTTGGTCTCATTAGACCAGGACACATTCTCCCACATGCTTTTGTTATACTTGATGTAGGGTTTTACAAAATATAGCCAGGCTTGGATGTTTTTCTTTGAAAAAAAGGCTTCCATCTTGCCACCATACCCCGCATATGAAGAATACAGCATCTAGCATACAATTACGAGGGTGAGTCAAAAAGTAATGCCATTTTCTTTATTTCAGGTGAAGTTTTTGATAAAAATATCTGAAATTTTTCCCAGTTATAAATGATTATATCATTTACATTCTGAAATATTTTGTTTCTTACTTTTCAGGTTTTTAGACTCTCAAGGAAAATTCAAAATGGCTGCCCCCTTAGAGTTGCGTCAAAAACAAAGAGCAGTGATTGAATTCCTTGTTGCTGAGGGGGAAACCCCTGTGAACATTCACAGACGATTACAAAATGTGTTTGAGGACAATACTTTAGATTATAGCCCCATGAAAGAGGGTTTGAGAGGCAAACATTATTCCAGTGATGAGGAAGTGAAAACTGCAGTGAAGAAGTGGCTCAAAGAACAGTGAACAAAATTTTACAAGGCAGGGATACATGCTCTCATTCGAAGGTGGAACATTGCTATTGAGAGAAATGCTGACTATGTTGAGAAGTAGGGATGTAATCCACAGAGGACCAGCTTCATTTTGATGTATGCTACATGTTCCTGTGTTGTTGGTAATACCGGTCCTAAAGAAAATGGCATTACTTTTTGACTCACTCTCGTAGTACTTGCCAGAAATTCCTGCAGCTCCTTCAATGTTGCTGTAGGCCTCTTGGTAGCAGACCAGTTTTCTTCTCCCCCCCCCCATCAATTTTGGAGGGACATCCAGTTCTTCATAAACTTAAACTACTTACACATTTAAGCTAACATGAGTTTGATTTGAGAAGGCTGCTCGGTCTTCATCTACAGAGGGTATAGAAAGTCCACACACCCCTGTTAAAAGGTCAGGTTTTTGATATGTAAAAAAATCAGACTTACAAAAAGAATTTACAATGCATCAAAGGGATCTCACTGTTGGAAAGTATCAGTCTGGAGAAGGACACACAAAATTTCCAATGCATTGACAGTGAAGACAGTCATCAAGTGGAGAAAATATGGCATAACAGTGACATTCTTCGTAATGTCACTGTTATGGCATATTTTCTCCACTTCATAATGTCACTGTTATGGCATATTTTCTCCACTTGTTGATGACTGTGTTTCATAGTAGAGCCAATGCCTTGGAAATTTTGTGTGTCCTTCTCCAGACTGATAACTTCTAACAATGAGATCCCTTTGATGCTTTGTAAGCTCTTTGCAGACGATGGCTTTTGCTGTAAGAACAACAGACTTTTCAGAGTAAATGTCAGAAAAATCCTACCAGTACAGCTGAACTTCATAGTTATATCCCTACTTGTAACAGGGCATGAACAAAGCAAAGCTGGCTGAGGAATTCTGGGAGTTGAAGTCCACAGGTCTTAAAGTTGCCAAGGTTGGAGACCCCTGAGTTACGCAACCACATTACTTTTGTTTTTGTTTTATTTTTTCCTCACTAAACAATTTCGGTTTGTTTGTTTTTCAATTGACTTGTGCAGCTTATATATTTAAGGTAGAAAAAATTCTGAAGTGATTTATCTTCGTCTGATTTTTTTACATCTCAAAAACCTGTCATTTTAACAGGGGTGTGTGGACTTTCTATACCTACTGTAGATGAAGACCGAGCAGCCTTCTGAAATCAAATTCATATTAGCTTAAATGTGCAAATAATTTAATCTTCATCTGCTTTATCTTTTAGATGGGAGGGACATGCAAAACATTTAGGTCAGCCTTCATAGCGGCACCAACCCACACAATATGGTGTCTTCATTCCACATTCAGTTAGAATAGGTAATGTTCCTTCAACCCTGGTTGTTGATACTTGAATATTATTTCACAGTGGTAGTGGGATTGTTTCTTCCATCCAAGAAAAGAGTGGAAACAAGCATAGAACATGCAGGACAGGTTATGAAACACCCATAGCTTTGTCCATTCACATCTTGCTCTTTCCCAGGACCTGTTGCCTGCAATGACGGCTTTATTTTGCTGTCAAGGCAGGTTATGTTGCAAGAGACTGTTTACTCAACTAAGTAAGTGGAGATGCTGACTGGGTTTGTACTCCAATAAATTATATCATTGTTTTGGGCATAGCATTTTGTGCAAACTGTGATTTATTCAAAAAGCAGAAGTTGTGGCTTAGAAAGATTTAGTGAATATAGTTAAAATACAAGGAACATCACTGAAATTTCAGTAATGCGGCAAATTTCAGAAGCCACACCATACACATAACACTACATTTTTATCTATACTTCAACTATGGAGCATCATTTCATTTTTAATATAAGAACCATGTGTCTTTTAAATGCCTTCACTTTGGTGGTGTTCAGGATTGGTAAGTCTCTTTTATTTTCCTAATATTGAATGAAATTATATCTGAATTCACTGTTAACTAACCAAAAGCTTTGAGCTTCCCCTGAGAACAATCTTTATATAAACTTAAAGCAATTAATTTTTTTACAAGTACATTATAATTTATGTAATTTTAAGTTTTGCTGATTTATTTTTGGTTTGGATACTCATGAGAGGTTTGCTTGTTTTTCTCCCTTCCTCTCATAGACAACCACTGTTTCATCAGATGTTCATGATGTATTTTCTGAGGCTCAGAATTCATCAAGAGGTCAGTAACGTTATAACCCAGCTAACTATAATTAAATATATTTGTATAATTGCCATGGTTTTTTTTCACAGCTGTTAATGTGAATATTTGACAAGTTCGCTGTTTTAATAGTTGGAAGAAGGCTGCAAAAATAGGTGGGTTATTGACATGGCAGATCAAATCCAGTTTCAAACCAGATGGAAAGAATAAGGATAGCTTTCTTCCATTCCACATACTTACAATAAATCAACTGGAGCAGATTTTTTCTTTAAGATGACAAGAAAGAACTTGACTCTATAATTGGGGCCCAGGTCTATTTCCCAGTGAGTATGTATGGGTTAAGAAATAAAAAACAAGTTACTGACTTGTGTTCCAAGGCAGAAGGTAAACAGGCAGTATAATAAATGCATCAATATTTATCAGTCCATTAAACTGGGGGTGGGTGGGTGAAAACTGATTTTTTTTCACAAACTCATCAACCAGTTCTGTTACTTTCCGTTTCCAATTATCTCTGTCTGCTGTGATAAAGTCAATTTTCTTTATTGCATCTTTGCTGATTATTCCAAATTGCTGGCTTAGACATTTCATTCACAAATTTATACACAGCTGCATGATGTGTATGGGATAATATTTTTATCTTTGGATGAAAAATGCTTTCAGAGCATTCATTTCTGAGGGAACTTTCCCAGATGTTAAAAAAAGGAACTAAATATGTGTTTCATCTTAATTGCAAGAAAGAATTAATTTATGAATTGTGGATTTTTGCAGAAATAAAATAACTTTTTAAGAAGAGAGAATACACTTGAGCAGCTTATATGAAGGAGAATAAACTTAACAGAAAGCTATCTTTAAGATGATGTATATTTATTTTGGGCAATCTTTCTCAACCCATCAATTCCTTGGATATGCAGAAGTGAAACAGGTCTGGGAGGTACCAGGGCCTGCTTAAGAAGTTCCTCTATTCTGAGCCCTGATTGACACCTGTCTGTTTTTTTATGCAGCTTCTTGTTCTCAAGATTGTCTTAATGGAGCAGTTTGCACAAAGACAGGAGTTTGTGACTGTGAGACATTTCAGGCACAGGGGCGGCGCTGCCAAATCAGTAAGTTCCAGGAGAAGGTGTGATACACTTTTATTGTAGGTATATTGCAAAAATGATTCAATCTCATATTTTAATAATCCAAGCTAACATTTTGCAAAGATATAAGTACTGCTATGCCTAAATGTAACTTGTAATTGTTGTTTTGTTGTTGTTCTAACATTCTTTTAACTGTTTAAGACTGCTAGGATTTTTTTAAGGTCTTTAAAGTGGGCTTTAAGTGTTTGGAGTTAGCTAAATTGATGTCAGCTCTTCAAGTTAGCCCAATTCAGGAAACAGAGGTTGAAGGAACCAATGGAACTCTATTTTATTGTGTAAGATATAATTATTACAAAATCTTGAAAGTCTGCCAGTTTCCTTCTGTCCTCTCTAATGCCACACAGAATCAAGGTGGGGTTGCTTTAAGTCTCTTAAAGTATGCTTACTACTTTCCCAGGGCTGAGTTTTCATTTACAGACTCTTTCATGAGTTAATGGCTCTCACATTCCTTCCCCAACATTATCTCATTCCCACCCACCCCAAACCTTTTTAACTGAACAGTTGCACAATATGAATCTCTGAGGCTGTGTGCAATGTAAAAGCTTGAATTCAATCCCCAAAGATTTGCCATTAGAACAATTGCTAATCTGTATTTAATAGATCTGGGAAATTATCACAGGCAAGTATTAAAGAATATGATATGGATCTTTACGTTTCAGTTATGGTCTCCAATCATTTTGGGAGATGTCCAGCCAGCACACAATTCAGAAGACAAAAGTTATCCTCATCTTGGAAAAATGTCTACAGCATTCTACTAATACACCTAAGCGATCATATTCAAAATATTTATGATATACATTCCTTCAACCTTAGACTCCAAGATTAGGTATAAAAGTGTAGTATTGCATTTGGTACCTTATAGCTTCATCATTCATTTTATTAGCAGATGCATCCATAGAGGGGTGGAAATTGCTTGTTGTGATGCAAGCTTGGTCCCTTATTTGTATTGTGATGCCACAGTCACACAGAAGAGTTTGTGGTGCCATGGTACTACAGTTTGTGGTGACATCCTTTAAATTTAACTCTCTTGCAATAATCTTGCAAAAGTCTCTGCTTAGAATACAATTCCAATTTTTATTCTGGAAAAGCCCGATTTGCATAGATAATCTTCACTATTTTTTCATGCACCAGTGTTTTCATGTCCTTGCAACATCCTGAAGAAGGAAGATGAAAAGATGCCAGCTCTTTTGAGAAATACAGCTATTGCAGGAAATATTCAGGAAGTTAATCTAGTTATAATATTATCTAGTTATACTTTATACAAAGTTATACTTTGTCTTCAGAGTATATATTATCAAATTTCCTTATTTTATTTTTATTTGTTTACATTTCCATCCATAGGTTCTTTTTAAACATCTGATTATATTGTGATATTTCAGGTGTGTTTTTTTACAACATAATGTGATTAATATCTTTGCAATGAGCAACACTCATCTGAAATTATTGTTTCTGCTGGCCTGGCTTGCAAACAAGTATGTTTGTTTTCTTTAGTTCCAAACACTGGCAAAGACAGAGGTGGGATTTGCAAATCATGGGGGCAATACCACTTTGAAACATTTGATGGCATCTACTACTACTTCCCAGGAAACTGCTCATACATTTTTGTGAAAGATTGCAGTGATCCAGAACCTCAGTACATTGTGTGGGTAAGACTTGAAATTGGGTCAAGAGAGACCTGAAAACAGCATGCTGTTTTCTCCCAGTTATGTAAGAGATTCTTCTGTACTGTGTAACTAAGCTGGTTTAGATTATGGTATGGAAAGAGAAAGAACTATTTCCATTCTGTGGTTTACTTACTATTCTGTGGTTCCGTTTGTGGATTCATGATTCCATTCATTGAGCCATTAACAATTATTTGGTTCTGAGGTCGAAAAGGGTTCCGGGCTGCCAATATAAAAGGATAGGAAAATGAGGAAGTGATAAGTATATCCTAATTACATTAGTCAATATTGTTTCTAATATTATAGAAATATTTTGTTCATTTCCAATAATCCCTAGAAATTGGTCTGAATTCTTATACAGTACATGTTTCATTTCCTAACTTTCATATGGATTTGACAGGATTTTGTTACTGCTAGACCTAATTTTAAACACATTAGGTAGAAGGTGGGGATTTAGTAGTCTGCATCTGTCTAGTAGATTGGAAAGATAGGTGTAATATCTATAAGGTTTTCAATCACACAATTTTTTTTACAAGGAAAGGTATCAGAAAATTTCCTTATTGATCGGAGCAAAAATCCATTCACATATTGCCTAATAAAGGAAAATGCCAATTAGTTGAATGTACTACTCTAGATTGAACAACTTCATTCATTTTTTTCATCATTTGAATTCAGCATTATTAGTTTTTTTAAATGTTAATATATTCTATATTGCCATAGAATATCTTATGTGATGATTAATAAAAAATGAGATTAGAATCAGCATTGTATCAAATGATGATCAAGGAATTTTGAAGTTTTGAAATAAAAAAGCACACTGATATTTAAAATCTTCAGATTAATGATAATATTTTGATATTCCCTGTGTTGTTGGTGTAAGGGCATGGTTTATCAGACTGATTAGCAAGGACAAAAGTAAAGCCCATCCTAAACCCATGTTTGCTATGCAAAAAATTTTAAGGTTGCATTAAGGCTGCATGAAAAAGTATTATTGAATAACTGTTTTAGGTTGGCAGCAAATCTAACCATGTTCTGGTTAGTATCTGTCTATCTCACCATCTATCAATCATCAATCAATCATCAATCATCATCAATCATCATCTAACATCTAACATCATGAGCTGTGGTGGCGCAGTGGTTAGAGTGCAGTACTGCAGGCTACTTCTGCTGACTGCTGGCTGCCTGCAATTTGGCAGTTCAAATCTCATCAGGCTCAAGGTTGACTCAGCCTGTCATCCTTCCAAAGTGGGTAAAATGAGGACCCAGATTGTTGGGGGCAATATGTTGATCTGTAAACCGCTTAGAGAGGGCTGTAAAACACCGTAAAGCAGTATATAAGTCTAATTACTATTACTATTGCTATCATCTAACATCATCTAACATATGTCACAACATTTTGGTACTTTCATATCTCCACAAAAATACACATATGTAACGAATACCCAATTGGTTAAATGATATGGAGTCGGTTTTTTTATTAGGTGATTCAGGATGAATACATAGGACAAAGATATTCTGGTTAGCAGAGATGAACTTTTAAATACATAAGTGTCAACCTAAACCAGGGTTTTAAAAGTTAAAATTGGCACCTTGAGTTGGGTCCGTAAGCCCATTGGTAATCAGTAGAGTAATCTCAATATAGATTTTACACTTCCAAATCTATTTTTATAAGATTGCATATGATCTGATAGTGGAAAATGTATCCACCATGTATTATACACGTTAACATGCATACAGTTTTTCTTTAGAGACATGTACACTAAATATGCTATTGAAAAACTTCTCCAAATATTTCAGTTTGTTTCTTTTGAAAAATAAGTTGTATAGTATGTAATATTTAAAACATGTTCTTACGTTTTATGTATCTATTTCTTCTCTCTTTAAGATTAATAACAGCCCTCACTGTGCTGGTTCAGTGTACTCTTGTTCACGGTCAATAAGCTTGTTCTTTTCAAATCAGGATGAAATACACATATCGGGACACAAAGTTCGAAAGGGTAGAATCAGGTAAAAACAATTAAAATGTTTTCTTAATGTTTCTTAACTAAAGTATTCATAGGAAAATTATTAAATTATTTTTCTTATGGTGAAAGTTTGATGATGAAAATATTCAATTCTGGTTGACACAAAACCTGGAATGGAATCTCTGTTTTTCCCTTTCTGTCTCACTAGCAAGATTGTGTGAGTGTCAGGGTTCCAAATAGCATCCAAAACTAAATCAGAGTCCGAGGCAAAGTATTCCTCAAAGTTCCAATTTATTAGCAGAGCCATGTTGGCACATCTGGGAGAAACCCAAATCTGAAGTCCCCAGGGTTTCTCCAACCAGTTGAAAGTTCAAGCCCTTGTCCCGACTCCCCCAAGTCCATCATGTTGACGAATCTCCAACTGCCAATTTGTCAGGATCCACCCATCTCCTTCCGTGCAGGTGCAGGAGTGCGAAGACAATGACTTTGACTATCTAGAAAGAATTTGTTATGGCTACATACATACAGCCCTCATGCAATTCCCCCTCCCAGCTTCCCACAGTAAAGAATGCACATTAAAAGACTATAAAGTGTGGCAGGCCAAAGACCCTAACAAAATGGCTTCGGCCTGACAGGCGGCCTCCCCTCAGGAAAAGATCGTGTCCTACAAGAAAAGAAAAAGAATAACATAGAGGGTTAATACAGCATCCTTAACCACTCCTCCCTCCCCAGGGGGACCCTTCGGTTTGTCTGGATAATTGTCGTGGAATTGCTTCACTAGCCTGTCAGCTTTTCATTCCAACTTTTCACCCAAGTAGCTTCTGACAAAGGGTACTCCTTCCAATGGATTAGATATTGCAATTGACCCCTAAACACTCGGGAGTCTAAAATTTTCTTCACCTCATAAAGTGTCTCTCCTTGTATGACTACAGGGGGAGGTGGTGGTTGGGTCTGTGGCCTTATGCTTGACCCAATCACTGGTTGTAAGTTGCATAAGTTGCAATGAAATACAGGATGAATTTTCTCTAATATTCTGGGCAACTCCAGTTGAACTGTGACTGGGTTGATAATTTTAACTATCGGGAAAGGGCCCAATAATTTTGGCCCTAGCTTCTTGCTGGGCATTCTCAATTGGATATATTTGGTGGATAGGAAAACTTTATCCCCCACTTGGAAGGGGGGCTGGAGCGATCGGTGCTTGTCTGCTTGCTTCTTATAGGCTTCTGCAGCTTCAGCAAGTGCTTTCTTGGTATTATCCCATCCCTTCTTCAGCATCTCCATCCACTCAGTCAGGGACATTGAAGTGGGAGCCTCTGTAGGTAGCTCAGGCATGGGAACAAATTCCATGCTGCTGGTAACCTGGAAGGGAGTTAGTCCAGTACTGCTATGGACAGCGTTGTTATACGCTACTTCTGCAAAAGGCAGCAGCTCTGACCAATTGTCCTGCTGGTAATCTACAAAGCAACGGATGTATTGTTCCATTTCATTCATACGTCCCGTGCCCCATTCGTACTCGGATGAAAAGCCGAGCTAAGTCCTTGCGTAGATCCAATTGCTCTCAGGAACTCTCTCCAGAACTTGGCGGTGAACTGTACACCCTGGTCGGAGATTACTCATTTTGGGATGCCATGTAGGAGGTAGATGTGCTTAAGAAATAGTTTTGCTAGTTTCCTGGTCGATGGTAGACCTGAGCAAGCGATGAAGTGGGTTTACTTGGAAAACAAGTTGATGACTGTCCAAATCACCGTATTTCTGTTGGTGTCTGGGAGTTCCACGATGAAATCCATGGTGATCTCCCAGGGCTTGCTGGGGTTGGCTACTTACTGTAGTAGTCCCGGTGGTTTTCCTGGCCGATTCTTCCTGGTTGTGCATGTGGCACAGCTCTTTACATAGTCCTACACCTCCATTTTCATTTTTGGCCACCAAAACTGCTGCTGGGTTAGGTAGAGAGTTTTCAGGAATCCAAAATGCCTTCCCAGTTTGGAGTCGTGGCTTCGTTGGAGCACTTCCAGTCTTAAGCTGACGGGTACGTATAGTTCGAATCCCTTCCAGGCCAAGCCTTCTCTCATTGTCAAGATCACATTGTTGAGCCAGGGATCGCCAGGCAGGGCTGCCTTCAACGTTGCGGTCCACTTGTCCTGGCTAGGAGCACTTGGTCATCTGGCTTTGTCACAGGTGAGGACTTGTGCCGCAGTGTCCCCCTTTGAGGGGGGAATGATGGAGTGCACTTCTTGCTCCTTTTGGCTGTCATATTGGAGCTTTCATGACAAAGCGTCAGCTAGTAAATTCTTCCCCACTGGGATGTGCTTCAGTTCGAATTGCGCGTAGCATACTTGCTTGGGGGAGAGTTTTCTAGGGGCTTTCAAGGCTTCGAGTTTCTTATGATCTGTCCAAACCTCGAACGGCACCTTGCCCCCTTCCAAGAATTGTCTCCAAGTGAGCAGCGCCCAACGTACTGCATAGGCTTCTTTCTCCCAAATGACCCATCTCCTCTCGGTGGCAGTGAGTTTTTTCAAAAAGTAGACGCAGGGCAGGCGTTGGCCCTTCTTGTTCTTCTGCAACAGCATTGCCGCCACAGCCACATCGCTGGCATCAGACTGGATTATGAACTGCCGTTCTGGGTCGGGGTGCTGCAGGATCAGTTCCTGGGTGAAAAGTCGCTTCAGCCTTTCGAACACTTTTTGGCACCCCATCGTCCACCTGATTGGCTGATTTGGCTTTGGCTTTGTGGGTGATTGGCCTGTCTTTAGCAGCTCCTTTAGTGGCAGTGGCACTTCTGAAAAAGCGGGGATGAACTGCTGATAGAAGTTCGTGAAGCCCAAGAAGCTTTGAAGTTGCTTGCGAGTAAGTGGGGGCTGCCAGTCTAGCACCACTATCCCAGGTAGTCTAGGGAGGTTTTGTGGAATTCGCATTTGGAAAGTTTTGTGTACAGCTTGGTGGCCAGAAGTTTTTCTAAGACTTGTCACACTAGCTTCATGTGATCCTCTAGGGTTTCGCTAAAGATGAGAATGTCACCCAAATAAATGAGTACCCCCTTGTACAGAGGTGGAGCACCTCGTTGATGAATTGCATGAAGACCGCGGGGGCCCCTTGTAGGCCAAAGGGCATCACTCGGAATTGGAAGCTCCCCAAGGGGCAGTTAAAGGCGGTTTTCTATTCGTCCCCCTCCCTGATGTGTATGCGGTAGTATGCTTCCCTCAAATCCAGTCTGGTAAATATCTTGCTTTTGGATAAGTGGTTCAGCAAGTCCTTCATGAGAGGGAGGGGGTACGTGTTCTGCACGCATATGGCATTGATCCCACAGAAGTCAACGCAGAGTCTGACCCCCCCATCTTTCTTCTCTTTGAAAAGCATGGGGGCCTTGATTTTGCCGGTTGGATGAAACCCCGCTCTAGGTTGGCCTCGATGTGTCTCCTCAGGTCTTCCAATTCTTTTGGGGTCATTGAGTACATCTTTGGTTTTGGGAGCATGGCCCCTGGCTCAAATTCTATCGCACAGTCCGTAAGTTGGTGAGGGGGTAGGTAGTTGCAGTCCTCCTCACTGAATACCACTTCCAGATCTCGGTATTCTACCGGCACCTGCTGGGAGTTTGGCCTCGAGCTCAGGGGTTGCTGGCTGGGGCCGGTCTGGCCCTAGGGGCTTTGGCTCCTTTGGGCTGCTCTGTTTCTCTTTTGGGGGTAAAGGCCCGATGCTCATGGTTAGCTTTCAGTAGCCATCCTCCCATTTGATGGTGGGAGTCCACTTGTCTAGCCATGCAAACTCCAAAATGATTGTCTCTGACATGTTGGGGGCAACTATGAACCAGATGAGCTCATGGGTCCTATTTGCAAGTCCACCAATTTGGTGAGGAGTGTGATTATACCCAACTAGCTAAGGAAGGGAATCTCACTAATGCTAGTTGAATATCATTGAAATAACATTGTTACATTAACAAATGTTAATATTTGTTTTATGGAAAAATAAAAATGGATTCAAATAAAAAAAATTAAATGCACTTGTTATAAGTTGCATTTTATGTATAAAAAGATAATTTCAATTATATATATATATAAGACAGGGTCTTATTTTCGGGGAAACACGGTATATCTATCTATCTATCTATCTATCTATCTATCTATCTATCTATCTATCTATCTATCTATCTCTATCTCTATCTCTATCTCTATCTCTATCTCTATCTCTATCTCTATCTATCTATCTATCTATCTATCTATCTATCTATCTATCTATCTATCTATCTATCTATCTATGAAACAGTATTTTTATTGGTAAAATATAGCATGATTATAGCTAGCTGACATCTTTAAATTAGAATTTATTTTATTTTTCAGGTTGTCCTTACCCCAAACAATTGGAAATATTTTCATTGAAAAATTAGCAAATTATATTTTGGTGAAAACTACATTTGGCTTTTCCTTAGCTTGGGATGGAAACTCTGGGATTTACATTAAATTGACAGAAGAACACAAGGGAAAAACATGTGGTCTCTGTGGAAATTATAATAACAACACATCGGATGATCTCGTATTACAAAGTAGTAAGCAAATAACCCATGCTAAAATATATGATGATAAACCCAACCCACTTCCTTGCATTCTACTTATTTGTAATTGTCATCAGAGAATATTACTAGGCTATTGAATCTGTTGTGGATGGTAATTGCATACTTTTTGCAAGTTGTGGGGTGAAAACTATATAATTGCTTAACAGTGATATAATGTATTCAAGATTCATAACATCATTATCATTCTTATGACTTTATTTAATCAGTGGTGTTATCTGCCTATTGCACATAAGGACTGATTTTGAAATGGCATAAACTGCTTAAGACTACTAAAATGAATTCATGTGTATGGAAAAATTCAAACTGGACATTTCTTAGCTGGTCTTGTCCACCATTAATAAGGTATATTAGTATCAGCTATTATTATTATAACTCCATGTCAAGGCTCAAATTGATGTGATGGCAGATGCACTGTTATCTATTTTAAAGGAATTATACATAACATGCATATTTTACAATCTAGGGATACATCATTTGAATAATTACACGTTGTATATCCTATTGTATATGCTGGGCTATATATAAAATTTATGTTTTTAAATAGGTGACTATAAAGAAGATGTAGCTGAATTTGCTAACAGCTGGGCTGTAGAAATCCCAGATGATGCAACCTGTGTAGCTATTGCATCTAGTTTTCCTAGTCCTTGCAATATTGATATAGAATCTTATGAGGTAAGTAGTTTAGATTGCAATTTTCATATAAAATATTTATTTTTATGCGCCTTGATCTCAAGAGCCACAAGTAGAAGAAACCAGGTTTTCCCTTCTCTCTCCTTGAAAAACTTACTTGGAAGGTTGGAGGGACTGTCTTTGATTTGTGATGAAGAATGACACTAGAGTCGGAAGTATTTTACAGAACATCTTGCATTATGTTTCAGCAATGTACACAGGAAAGTTCAGTTATATCTCTACAATAAGCACAACTGATATAATAAAAAGTGTATTGGCTTTTCAAAAGAGTTATTAGGCTAGGTCAGGGGTCCTCAAACTTGGCAACTTTAAGACTTGTGGACTTCAACTTCCAGAATTCTCTAGCCAGCATAGCTGGCTGGAGAATTCTGGGAGTTGAAGTCCACAAGTCTTAAAGTTGCCAAGTTTGGGGACCTCTGGGCTAGGTTTATAAATAAAATATCCTTGGATGGGAGGGAATATTTTGCATGTTTAAACTCCCTTTTTAGACCCTGTAATCCCTTAATTTGGGATAGAGTTGGGGCAATTGGATGGAGCTAAGCATTTACTGGCCAGATGCCCTTCCTGACACCATGCAGAGTTTGCAACAGATACGTTTTCTTTGCACCCTAGGAGAGAAGCATCTGCCGCTACCTAGGATTGAACTCTCAACCTTCTGGAATGGAAGGAGAGAGTTTTCCCAACTAGGTCACCACGCCACTCAAATTTTTTGCATGTTTAATTTTATATATATGTAGGTATGTGTGTATCTCAATACCATTTTCATTCTACATTTAGAGTATCTACTTCAAGTGCCAAATACTCCTGCAGTTTCCTTTTCTAAGTTGTCATCAGAGCATAGATCCTTATCCCTACATTTCCAGCTGTATGAATGACTTATGTAGGTAAGCTGAATATACTTTTTTATTTTGTTTTGCAGGCCTATTAGCCATAATCATTGTTACCTTGCCTCTCTCCACTCTAACACAGTGGAACACATATACTGTGATGTCTCTTAACCACAGTAAGAGTGAAAGAAATGTCCTCTTGACTTGCAACAGAATAGCCGGAAACGAATTGCTTCCAAAGTATCCTTAGTTTAATGCTAGTTTAGTCCTTCCTTTTTCATTCCCTCCCTGGGTATCACAGTTCTCCCTCGTCCAACTTTTTTTTCCAAATGATAGTCATCCATGGGGGAAGTAAGCTGATAAAATGTCTATTGTGGCTATTGTGATACAAAGTCCTCCCTTTTGTGTGCAACTCATGATACAAAAGGGCAGAACTTGTATTGTCATGTGTCATGCTACAATGCACATTTAATATTTTTGGTATCCTTATGATTCAGAATTGATGCCTGTGTCTCAATAACTTGTGGGCTAGATTTGATTGTGAGAAATGACTGGTTCAGGGTTATATGTTCTGTGGTTGAAGATGGACTTGAACCTGGGCTTCCCTTCACAATACAAGGAAAAAAATCAATGAGTGGTTTTGTAAACCAGATATTGGAAAAATGTGGACTGAAAGGTAATAGTCTCCTTTCTTGGTTAAGAGGTTTCCAAAGTCCAAATTTCAGAGGAGAACTATATTTCCTAGTGGATTTCCTTAGTGGATTTAATTAATAAGTTTATTTTCTATGCTGCCACTTACCTAAACAGAATCAATACACATTTTTCTGAAACATTTAATGAATGTTAATGAATATAGACAATAACAATGTTTGTTAATTTTGCAGTTTAATTAACATTGGTTAATCATTAATTATTTTTGATTATTAAAAAGAATTATTTCTGTTGGGTTTAATAAAGGAAATAGCATGTAATCATGAATTATATTGATTCATCTTTTCTCATGATACATATTTAATTTGATATATATTGTAAGAAAGTTGTTCAATGCAAAATAGCATACCCATTCTTGACATGATGATTGTATCATGAGATATTACTAAATTGTACATTGTGCAATATTATACCATGGGTTAAATTATTGGAAGCTATTAATTTTGGTGATAAAAGGTTAAGAAATTATCATCATTGGCTTTTATCCTAAATTCTTTTCCAAGAAAGAAGAGAGTTCTATTTGTGGCCTTCCCACTCTATAACCATTGAAACATAGTAATAGAACACAATACAGGGAACTTCAGTTAAAAGGATAATACAAGATAAATAAGACCCAAGCTAATATACAGAATTTACATTATACTTTTTAGTCTTTTAAGTTTTCAATTTTGTTGTCCAAGAATTAGCCTCTAAAAAAACCTCAGTATTAACACTGGGTTCTGTTCTTGAACAAATTATACTTTTTAAAAATTCTGCTTATCTTTTCCTGGAATAAGACAACTGTAAACATTTTCTTTCATAGCTTTTTTATTTTTATCTCTCTTGGTTTTCCCTGTCATTCAGCTGCAAAGAAAAATGACAAAAAGAAAGAAAGAAAGAAAGAAAGAAAGAAAGAAAGAAAGAAAGAAAGAAAGAAAGAAAGAAAGAAGAAGGAAGGAAGGAAGGAAGGAAGGAAGGAAGGAAGGAAGGAAGGAAGGAAGGAAGGAAGGAACTCAATGCAGTAAAATATGATAAGATGGAATATAAACACTTAGGTCTCATATAAGGGACCTCTGCTTTGCCATTTTTCCATATATTTTTTGCAGGGAGACTGGAAAAGATCTGAAATAAAACATTGCTACATTTGTTTTTTGTGGCTATGAGCCAGTTAAGCTATATCCATATTTGGGGAAGCTATACATCTAAAATAAATGAGGGAGGGTTTTTTTTTTTAAGCTTTCATTACAATCAGATCTATTACCAAAAAACAAATTGGTTTTAAGGTTAGTTTTTAAAAAATGGTATTGCCTTTTCAAATAATTTCTATTCCTAAGAATTCCTAAGAATGTATAGCAGGGGTGTCAAACTCAAGGCCCGTGGGCCGGATTCAGCCTGCAATGTGATTGTATCTAGCCTACAAGGCCATCCTGGAAAATGTAAGGGGCCTTTGTCGCTTTGGCCCGGTCTACCCAATGCGAAGTGGAAACATCGGGCCAGGCCAGCATGGCTTCGGCCTGGTCTATCCAGTGCGAAGAGGAAACATCGGGCCAGCATGGCTTCGGCCCGGTCTACCCAATGCAAAGAGGAAACATGCCAGCAGTTTGGGGGCATCAAGCTGGCCATGCCCACCCAACTGGCCATGCCCACCCAGTTAGCCACGCCCAGTGAGTGGCGTCAGGCTGGCCATGCCTACCCAGTTGGCCATGCCTGCCCGGCCTCCCGAGGTCAACCACAGCCCTGATGTGGCCATCAATGAAATTGAGTTTGACACCCCTGACGTACAGTAACTAACCAGAAGTTTCATTTTGCTGTTTCAGAAAGGATGATGATGAAACCTATTGCCGAGCAGTAACAGAATACGCTCGCTCATGTTCACATGCCGGCTATCCTATTAGAGATTGGAGAGATGATTTTCCAGCCTGTAGTAAGTATGTTTTAATAATTTTAAATGTTTTGATCAATCAAAACAGTAGTAAGTATGTTTTAATAATTTTAAATGTTTTGATCAATCAAAAATTAGTTTCATAATGTTAAACAAAAGAAAAAAAATGTTTATTTGATATATTAGATTACTGGACTGTAATGGGTAGCATATTGCAACTGTTCTGCAAGAGAATGGAACCACTTTAATCAACATGTTTTAGAATTTGGCTTCATAGCCAGAACATTTCAGGGTATAAAAATGATTCAGGGTCATGTTAAATAGGCTATATAAACTCAACAGCATTTTAAAATTTTAAAATAGTTATATATAACTCTTCATAATAAGTCTCAGAATGATTTAAATTTCAGGGTGTCTTTTTTGTGTGCCATTATTTTTAATTATAAAATGTACATTTCTGCATCTTAATATTCATCTTACTAAGAATTAATATATAGGCCCTTTTTTCTAAATTTGATGGCTTTGGCAAAGTAAAACCTTAATTTAGAAAGATATTTATATGTTTAATCAACATTTTAAAAAGAAAATAATGCATACTTTTTCTCATTAAAGTAAAGTATATGGAGTGTAATCATTCTTGCCTAACTTATTATTTTAGCTGACAATTGTGAAGATACTTTTATCCATCGGGATTGTATTAGTTGTTGTCCACCAACCTGTACTTTTGAGAAAGACTGTCTAGGTAGTAACCTCCATTGCTTAGATGGATGCTATTGCCCAGATGGTAAGTGAACTTTTATCAGCTGAATTATTTTAATAATAAAGTTTCTGTCTATTAAAGAACAATTTGTCTTGTATCTGTAGAATTTTTCATAACTTTTAAGGAATTAAATTTTTATTAAATGTGATTGTCCTTAAAACATTGCAGATAAATAAGAAATGAACTAAAATATAGAGTATTATATTCTTTTATTTCAAATTTCCAGACCTCCTCTTTCCATCAGTCTCTGCAAGAGATTATTGTATTATTAGTAAGGTCACTAGTTCATCTCATTTAGATTTGAAGAAATATCCACTGACAGTATCAGATACAGACTGGATAATTCATTACATAATTATTTTAACTTCACTCTGAGGAATACTTTGTACATATTTAACATGGATTATCTTACATATTGTGATCTCTCTATATTTTTACAACCTTTTTATTTTTACAAACCAGGCCTTATAATGGACAATGGAACTTGTATTTCTGCATCAGATTGCCCATGTGTTTATCATGGGACAGCTTTCCCTGTAGGTTCAACAATTGAACAAGAATGTAGTAACTGGTATGTAATCTTCAATAACCTCTCTGATTTGTGTGTCTTGTCAATTGTTGCTCTGTTTTATGGAGAATATGAAATTTACACCCACACTTCCTGCTGTGGAATAGACAAAGGAGGGGGGTTAGGCTGTACGAAAATCAAGGTTCTGTTAAAATCAGACACAACTTTATTGACTTTGACATAAATAATAGGTTGAGCTGGTGGTAGAAGAAATCTTAAGGACACCAAGGAATGAATCATTCTGATAGGCTCCTTTGCCACGTGGTTAGAGGTGAACATGAACCTCTAAACTGGGCTGAGTTCCAGCACCAGCTTATGGTGAGCTTCACTCCTTCACCCATTTTGTACAATATAATTCCTTTTTAATTACTGTGGATCCGTCCTATCACATTATACTTTATAGCTTTAGTACCCACATTAAAGTTGCAACCAGGTAGGCTAGTCAGACAAAAGATTATCAGATAGCTCCAGTTTCTACCCTTCAGCTAGAGGCTCCAGTTTCTACCCTTCATATCATATCATATAGCAACTGAACTGATTGAATGAGGGTTGAATGAGGGTTGGCAATATATAGTGGCAGCCAAAATGGAATTGGCTGCTGTTATTGATGAACATACATATCTCAGATGAGGATCAAAGAGGGAACTGCTTCCAGGATTACTCATATATTTGTCTTCTTGGAATTAAAGCATGCAGATCCCATTCTGCACTGATTACTCAAGTACTAGGAGACAAAATGAACCTGCTCTGTGTGTGAAAAAACAACAACAAAAGGATATTAATTCCTTCTTTTATAGTTACTTTTATGTACTATATAACAAAAGGGTTATTATATAAGTTTGTGTTATAAATACATTTCAGTGCTCAATCTTACCCCCAAATATATAAATGTTTTTAATTTCTTATTTTAAATTTTAGCATTTGTATGGGTGGTGCTTGGAACTGCACCGAACACGATTGCCCAGGTAATTTTTTTCTTATAAAGATAATTGTGTGTGTGTGTGTGAGAGAGAGAGGGGGGAGGAAGAACATGTTAAGCTTGCATCTTCCATAGTGCAAGTCAATGATTTAACTTGATTTAAAAACATTTATGCTATTAGTTTTTATGATGATAATCTTGAATGTTGTTAAATATTGGGCAGCACATACAGTCATAATAAATATATAAATGGCACATTGACTCAGAATTCAATTCAGTTGTGTTAATCTTTAAATTTCCTTACTTCAAAAATAAGATATTTTTAGCTACAAAATGTAACTAAAGTACTTTTTCAGGAAAAAAGTAAGCTGTTATATGATTTGATTACAATGCATCCTAGGATATTAATATTATTACTCAAATCAATATGGAAAGTATGATAAACGTTTCCAGGTAACAACATACCAGATTCCACTGATTCCCTCATGTTTATTGTGAATAATGTTTTAACTTTTCAGCAGTGGCTGGCTCTGGTGATTATATTTCAGTTTAGGTATAGCTTCTTTGTTTTTTTTAATTAACCTGAAATCTTAAATATGTTTGTATATGTATGCTCCTTTATATACCCAAAACACCTCAGAAGGTAAACTACAAAATCAATTTAAAACAAAAAATATCATAAATGAATTAATATTGTCCATCATAAAAATTTATACAAAAGGATTAGTTTTGAAATCAAACAAGGAGAGTTTTACCAATTGATCAGGAATGCAAAAAACAACAACAACTGGAACAGATTTAGAGTTAAGATCAGCTAAGCCAGGCCAAATCCATTCAAAGCAGGAAATTCTTTCAGATGACTTTAGTGAATGGAATCAGAGATTATATAGAATTATAATTATATAATCCCATATCATCCTAGAAGTAGAATTATGAATCAATCAAGCCTAATTCATAAATCTTTGTTTTGAGTTTAGTAATCTCAGTATCTGAAACTGAAAAATCCAGATACTAGCTTCTACATTCCCTGTTTCCCCCAAAATAAGACATCCCCTGATAATAAGCCCAATCGGACTTTTTAGTGCATGGCAATAAGGCCAAGCGCTTATTTCAGGGTTCAAAAAATATAAGACAGGGTCTAATTTTCGGGAAACACGGTAGAAAGAAGCAAAGTGCAGTTAGTCCTCAATTTATGTCCACAATTGAGACTAGAATTTTGGCTGCTAAGCAATGTGATCATTCAGCGAATCATCATAGGATCCAACCTCATTTTATAATAATTTTTACCACAGATTAAATGAATCACACAGTTGTTAAGCAAATCCAATTTCCCCGATTGATATTGTTTGTTGGAAACCAGCTGAGAAGGTCACAAATCATGATCATGTGACCACAGGAGATTGCCACAGGTTGTAAATGCTGGCCACTTACCAAGCATTTGAATTGCATTCATGTGACTCCAGGCTCCATACAATGGTTTTAATTTCGAGGAGAGGTTATAAATCACTTTTTTTTGAGGCCATTGTAACTTTGAACCATCATTAAACTAGTAGCTGGATACCCGTGCTTTGCTACGAAACTGAACTCCTTAGCATGGAGTAGAATGTCTAAACTCCCAGCCCGCAGCCCGGATGAGTCAATGCTGGCCACGCCCACTGGCAGTTGGAACAGAGTTCTTTTCAGGTGGGGAGGGGGAATAGAATGTCTAACTCCTTAGCATCAGAGTGTGTTAATAATAATAATATAAGAAATAAGTAATGATCTGATGGTCATTTTGAAAAATCCTTTCTTAGCAAGCAAGCACCTAGAAGCCAAGAGGAACATATGTGGCAAATTTCAAGTTTGTAGGCTTTACGGTTCTGGATATTTTGTGATTACGGCGTGAGTGGTTTTCGCTTTGATATATATATATATAGATGAATGATTGTAAGTTGAGGTCTACTTGTAGCTGCATAAATAATCAAAAGTACATTTATTTTTCTAATTGCAATCTATAACTACTTGAGTGCATGGAAGACCTTGAAAGATGTTTAAGACTAAATATCTCCTTGGGTGACCATGAAAATCTAAGCAGGATCAGATTTGGTTAATACTCAGACAAAAGATCATCTGGAAATCCCCAGGATGTAGCCTGGACAAGGAACTCAAACTAACATTACAGGAGAAGACAATGTAAAAACAATTCTGATTTGTTAAAACCCTTTTCTTATAAGGACCTCTCCATGAAACCACCAGGAGACTTAAAGGACTGCTCAACTAAAAGGGGACAGTATCTTTAGCAATGAACTTCTATGAGCTCTGAATTGCAAATTATTTTTGAAATTCTCTTGAACGTTAGCTTATGGCATGTCCTGGAACAGCTTTCATTAGTGCATATTAAATAATGTTAAAAATATAAAAGAAAATGCACATTGTGTAATGAAGGTTAGAAGGTTGTGGCAATGAAGGCACTTTACATTTGCTTTGGTTCTATGCAATACAGATATTAGAAACTGAATATAAATATTCAACATCTACATAAAATCACTGGGTGAGATCATCCCTGGTTTGCAGTTCAGGATCATGCAATTCTTTTTGGATTAATTCTTATTTAATTTCTTTTTACTAGTTTTTATGTTGCTATTCAGTTGTAATGTTGCCCTTTAGTTTATGTTATTCTTTTAGTTATGTTGCTTTCAGAGTTGGTTGGAGTCAAAGAGCACTGAAATCAAATAAATAAATAATAAAAATAATAATACACTTTTTGTATTGATCAATCTTTACTTTAAGCTGAATGTTCAATTGTTGGTGAATCTCATTTCACAACTTTTGATGGTCGCCATTATACCTTTCTTGGGAGCTGTCAGTATATTTTGGTAAAAGGCACTGGGAAAGACAAATTCACACTTACTTTACAGAAAAGTCCCTGTGGACAGGTAAGTTGACAGTTTAATTAACATTTTGTGTTGATAAATAAATTCCTATATATCTAATTCAGAGAGAGCCAATAAATTACTTAAGAAAGTTAGCAATAAAAAAACAGTATTTTTCTTGATATTGAGGATCTAAATCTGGATTTTGTTTCAACTGTAAGCACTGGCTTTGTAAAAGCAATTGTGCCTTTTACTGTGATTAAGTCTACAGGATTTTTCATTCACGCATGATTACACAAGCATCTACGTATTTGGTTACAGTCTGACCAGGTGTGTTAGACAGATAAATGCTCTTGGTGACAGGTCTGAACAGCCTGGTATATTGCCACCAGATAAGAGCATTTTGAACCTGACAGAGATATTTATTTGATATTTTATGTGTTCTTTTCTTGGAACAATAGATCTGGAAGCTCAGAGTATATAAAAATATTTGATCAAGCATTTAAAATGATGGTTGGTTAAATCTGGGATACGCTGAATGCGATGAAGTATTTGAGTTATTTTAAAATTATTTTAGTTGATTAACTGAAGTGATTGTGTTCCAAGAGGGAGAAAAAGTTACCTGTGATGCTTTTTAATTAATACTGGTTATGTTTCAATAGTTTCAATAGTTTTAGTTGCTTGTTTTATTTATCTTTATTAGGTACATTATGCTGTGTTTTCATTTACACTTTGCCTCTGTGATTTGCAGTGTATGTTTTCATGAAGTGATTTTTTGTTTTAAGTAATAAATATACTTTTCTTTATAATTCTAAACTGAACTTTCTTTTAATCATATCAAAAGGTCTTAAAACTCTTATACTAGTGCTTTACACTCGTTTTTAATTCACCATTTTGTCTTGAAAATCATCATGTCATTCTCTGACACCTAGATCAACTTTTCCAAACTCTGAGGCCTGGGGAACTCTAGGCCACCATAAATCTCACACCAGTATAACTGTTAGCTATTACTTTTTCAATATTAGCGTATACTGTTCAATATTCCCAGCTAGGTTGCATATACATTACAATCTTAAAGACAGTTCAAGATTAATCTATTTTACAAAAATTTTGTAAGAATAAATTTTGGGGTGGGGTTGGGGAGAAAAGTAAAATAAAAAATAGAAATTAAAAAATTGAATTTAATACAGATTAACAACATTTGCTCTATATGTTCCTTTTCCCATAAGACTCAGACCTCCTCTCCCTTTGGTTCATACAGAGCATTGATTATGACTGCATTCAGTCTTTGACGCTAATTTTTGAAGATGACATAAGCAAGCAAGTGACTCTCGTCCGGGGTGGTGAAATACAGTATGGTTCCTTCAGCCAGGGATTCACCCTAAATGGTAAGATACTATTTATTATTCATTAGTTAATTATCTTCATGTACCTAAATTCCTTTTAATGTACTGTATTAACCAAGCTGTTTCTGAGAAATAAATATATTATCATGTAGTTTGCCACCAGCCCCTTCTTCCAGGCTGCATTGGGCAAAATACAGAGTCCTCTCCTCCTTTTGCTGGAGATCAAACAAGCTCCATTGTTTTAACACAAAAAGCAGAATATTATTGAAGTCTGTGGACCACATTTGGAAAGAAGCACCTTTGTTCTCACAGCCATTCAGTAAACTTGGGAATTTCCAGGAGTCTGGATAAATGAAGTAGAGAAACTTTTTCTTTGTAAAATTGTTATTCAAATTAAAACAGCTAAGACAGAATTGGGCAAGTCTACGATTTTATTTCTATCCTTTGTCTTTGCTAAGTCTCATTTTCTTTCTCCCTCTCTATAAGTTGGGGAACTGCATATATTTTAACTACCATTTTGTACTTCAGGTTGTATTCCAGACAATATATTTTCCTTTGTCAAATCTTCTTCTAATCAATAATATTAATTTGTAACACAGTCTTGTCTATTTATGGAGACTTAAGGGCAGATGGCATTTCATTTTAGCAAAACTGCATGATCTGCCTGGAGGATCTGCATTTTCTTTGAGATGCAACTTTAGCTTACCAACTTCATTTTTTAATGAGCTAGGCAGCTCTGTATAATTTATCTTTTTTAACATTCAATGTTTGCATTTTTATTTTTGAAGTTAAAGATAGGTTTTACATTTTAGCTATTTTTAACATACTTTTTTATGTCTTATGAGATTGGTTCTCTTATTATCCCAAAAAGATTGGGGAAGTGCTGATTTTTCTAGATACCACGCTTCTTTGTTACAGGGTGAGGAGTTTACACTATTGAAAATATTTCCATTTTTAATGCTTCTTGGCTATTTATTTATTTATTTATTTATTTATTTATTTATTTATTTATTTATTTATTTATTTATTTATTTATTTATTTATTTATTTATTTATTTATTTATTTAGTGAGATTTATATACCGCCTCACAGTGCAAGCACTCGCTAAGCGGTTTACACCAGTAAGCAATGTATATTTATATTGACCCCAACAATCTGGGTCCTCATTTTACCTACCTCGGAAGGATGGAAGACTGAGTCAACCTTGAGCCGGTGAGATTTCAACCGCTGACCTGCGGATCACAGTCAGCTAAAGTGGCCTGCAGTACCTGCCTCTAACCGCTGCGCCACCTCCGCTCTTTTTTAATAAATAGAAGGACTGTGATAGCTCTATCTTTCTTAAACATTAGGAATAAGGGTAGACGCCAGGCGGGGCCTTCTCTGGAGGAACTACCAAGCCACTTGTCCAAGCATAGTATGAAGACCAGAGGATTTCAGGAGAATTCTCCAATGAATGCAGCTGTTTCCTGCAATATGGTTTTGAACATATTTTCACAAAAGAATATTAGATCAACATTATCTTTTAAATGAATTAAAATGAATTTATAATTCAAACTTTTAGCTTCAGTAAACTTCTTGTCAGTTTAGGAGCCAAGGATTGGTTCAAATCAAATAGCTAGACCTGATTGATCACAAGAACTGAACTAGATGGCTATCATTTATTATATTCTATGTACAATTGAATTGGGACAAATGTCATGCTATAAGCCATCTCTTGTTGCAGTTAGTTGCTGTATTATACTTCCATCACAGAGTCATCACAGATATTTTATTCATCCATCATGGGTCACAGTTTTGTCTTTCTGTTTTGAAAGCAAAAACAGATTAAAGAGTTTTCATAGTTTTCTCTTATCACGATTCATTTGTATGTCACACTTGTCTCTGTGGAAAAATTTAGTATTTCACTTGATATATAGGAATTATATATTAGCTGCAAGCAATTGTTCTATTTGAAGTCATTTGAGGCTGCATTAACGACTGAGTTTCTTACATTTTAGGAGGTTCATAAAGACTTTGGGAAAATCACAGTCATTTTTAGTTCTCTTTAGTTCTTTTTTATTGTATGAGATCATGAGAGCAAAGTTATCTGTCTGCAAAAAATTCAGTTTTTCAACAGTTGAATTATAAAATTGTCAGCTGAAATATGCAGATTTTGAATGTTTATTACTTATGGATAATCTCAAAAGAATCAATAAGACAATGGAATAAGAATCAATAAGACAATGTACAATGTACATGAATTGAGTATAGATTGATGTTTCCATTTGAATGGAAAGAATGTTCAGAAAAGTCAAATACTCAGCCAATGTTTCCATAGAAGAAAAAGGGATAACAGTATATTTTTGTGTAGCTCCACCAAGGACCACCTCCCATGTTCTTCTGCAGAATCCATCGGAAGAGGGCAATAAAAAAGAATATGTGATGAAACAAGTAAAAAATGGAATCAAGAGTGGGTTTGGAGTGGATATGGATTGAATCAGGTCAACAATGAGTTCTAGTGAACATGGCTGTCCAGTTCAACAAAGTATATTGAAATGGTTTGACAATATATAAAGAACAAAGGAATATTAAATCACAAAAGAAATATATAAAGGAAGAGTGAATGGGTTAAGAGGAAGAAGATTGAAAAGCTGTAGCTGAACAGAACTGCTGAGATTTTTTTTAAAATATGTAATTATTAACAAACAAGAGACCCTGAAGCATAAATATGGTGGAGCCAATTATGATTTGCAAGGCTAGAAAACTATAAAGCACAGTGAATGGTTTGGGAATATAAACAAGATTTAACCATATTTCCTTTCCTCTTTCCCCCCCCTCATATTTTTAGTTTCTTTGCTTGCTATTTCTTACTCCCTTTTCCAGGTTGCATACAGGTAGTCCTCAATTTATGACCACAATTGGGACCAGAATTTTCATCCCTAAGAAAGGTGGTTGTTAAGTGAGTCTTATGACCTATTTTGACCCAATCTTATGACCTATTTTGCTGTGGTTGTTAAGGGAATCACATGAATGTTAAGTAAATCTGGCTTCCCCGTTGACTCTGCTTGTCAGAGCTAGCTAGGAAAGCAGCAAATGGCAATCATGTGATCCTGGGACACTGCAACTGGCATGAATACATGCCAGTTGCCAAGCATCTGAATTTTGATCATGTGACTGTGGGGAATGTGGTGAGTCATAAGTTCAAGTACCAATTGTAAGTCCCTTTTTTCAAAATCTTTGTAATTTCAAACAATCACTAAACAAATGGTTGAAAGTCAAGGACTACCTGTAACACTGCTTATTCCCAAAAAGAATAGTGTAATGGGTATGAAAATATGTATGCATACTGTTATAACCCTGTTCAAACGATTGGTTTGCTAATATATGAACAAGCCACAAATCAATGTTATGTGTATATTACTTTAAGTGAATTGTAGGCTGATTACTATATAAGGAAGCAAGAGAGCATGCTCAGAATGGTGATTAATGTCTGGGTGTGTGTTTGATGGTGTTCCGAAGTGCTGACTCTCTGCTGATTATCTCTGCTGCTTCACTGTTGAGTAATTGACTTTGTGACTGTGTGAAATTACTGTGAAAGCTGCTGTGAAAAGAGTAACTATCTGTGATAGTGTAGAATTTGTTTGTTAGCTGTAATCTTTGTTTGCTAGTTAAAACAAAGATAGGCAAGAAGATTCTTCATATTGACTGACTTACTGTGTATGACTTGGACTTCCTATTGATCTTTGCTACTACTTTAAGTAAACTATTTGTAAATACTAAACGTATCTGTTTATTGACTGAATAGCATTCATATCAAACTGCAACACCACAACCACAATCACATTTCGCTGTGTATGTGCTCAACAGCACAATAACTCCTTAACACATACATAATTTAATTATTTTTCTGTACATTCAGGATACGTGGAAGTACAGAACCTGTCTTCATTGTTTGTGCAGCTAAAAACTACATTTGGTTTAAAAATCCAGTTTGCTAAAGATGGCAAAAGAGTGTATATTCAACTCAGAGCTGAGTGGAAGAGCAGAACTATGGGTCTCTGTGGAACTTATAATGGAAATCTGAGAGACGATTTTCTGTGAGTTGGATTTACAAGTGAATAATTCTGGTCATTTGCACTGGTTAAAATATAAAATGCATGCTGCACCTTGTTACAAATTTTTTAAAAAAAAAAAATCAAAGGAGCCCTATTTTAACAGATGCTTTCATATTTCATTTATAAAAATAATCTGACTGTAGATATAAAGTAAAGAAATAATAATAATAAACACATCTAAAATTACAAAAGGCAATTAAAATGTTATCAGATAGAACAGATTAAAGCCATTTTAAAGGAGAGCAAAAAATAACAGACTCAGACAAAAGCCAGCAGCACAATTCAACAAATGTTTAGCGGATCAAAGGAAACTGCAGTTGGCATGGAAACTTATAAGTTTAAATACAAACTACAAATAAGCAGGGAGGGAATTAGATGTTCTCTTTTTCACTAGCTTTCTGAAGTTATCAGTATATTATAGCAGTTAAAAATGAGTTTAGGTATTCCTTTTACCAACCTTTGACTTATGCTTATCAACAGAATGTACTTGGGAAAAAATAGAAATGGAAGCATTATAAACTTGGACAAATGTAGCTGTCTTGTTTGTTTCAGTACACCTTTAAGAAGAGTTTTCAATTTTTATTTTTACTTGTTTGTTCATTTCTTATAAGACGTCCTGAATTATCATTGTTATGGACAGAGGGTTTTTTTAGGAGTTGTGTTTACAGGGTCTTCCATACCGCACCATATACTGTATATGATTATATTATTGCAGTTTTAAAAGGCAGAGGATGTTTATGTAGTCTTCTAAATACAAAGTGTTCTTGAAGATGGTGATGAAGATTCTCTGTCATCCAGGCAGAGTGTCCTGGAAGTTGAGCCATGGCAACTGGACTTTTCTGTTTTGGTTTGAAACATTTTGCTGCTTATCCAAGTAGCTGAAGAAACTACTTGGATAAGCAGCAAAACATTTCAGACCAAAAATGAAAAGAAGTCCAGTTGCCATGACTAAACTTCCAATGTTCTCCCTGATGGACACATAAACTTGTACTAAAGGGCTATAGAATTAGTCTCATAATAAGCTATCATTATTGCTACTTTGGAGCCATTGCTTTAAACGGGAGAGAAGGCAGATGTGGCTTGTCTTTCTGAAATCTAGGTAGGGCAGAGGAGTTTCTTTCCCTCACAGAGATGTGGCCATGTAGGTTGGGTTTTGCATCAGCTCAGGAGAGAGGAAATGTGAAATTCAGGAGATATGTTACGTCAAAGAATATTATCCCCCAGATACCTAGGTGTAAGGGAATGCTGCTCTTGATTGTCCTCCCTGTTGCTGGGCCATTGTGAGAAAATTTCTAAGATCTGGAAGACAAAATCATAGATTTACTTGATGCTCTAGAACAGAACCGAAATAGCATCCATCCATCCATCCATCCATCCATCCATCCATCCATCCATCTATCCATCCATCCATCAGTTCATCTATATATTATATATCTATCATCTCTCTATGATACACACAGACATATAGACACACACACACACACACACACACACACACACACACACACACTGACTCAGTACATGGAGTTCTACAAAAAAGATGGCATTTGTATAATTGCTGTGCTAATATATAGTAGTTCAGAATATAGACTGAGAAACTGACAAGGTCAACATATGCAGCACAGTACAACTGGAAATGTTCAGCTGAAGTTCTGGATAGCGTGTCCCCTCTTGGTATTAATATGAAATCAATCAATCAATCAATCTATACAATCATCATGTTAGCACAGAACTTTTCCATATGGGCATATCTCAGAAGACAACAGAATATTCCAGTATTAAGCATATTTTTCTGGACAGCTTGATTCTTTTGTTTAATCATTCTCATTTTCCCCCTTAGTTCCCCATCAGGAATGATTGAAGGAACCCCACAACTTCATGCTAATGCATGGAAGATTTCATCAGCATGTCACATGCCTGTCAACATTCCTGTAGTTGATCCTTGCAACGTTAATCAACAAAATGGTACACTTTTCATTTATTTGGAGATTTTTAATCTAAATTTTATCATAGTTGCATTACTAGATTACAAGTCTTGTTTGGTGTCTGAGTTTTTCCCTACTTTCTGATGTTTTAAAACATCAAACTATTGCTTTAAGCTTTATTTAATATTTTTAGTAAAGGCAACACTGTCTATTTGTTTACTTATTACTTTAAATAGTCATTGAAGATATTTTACTTATTATGGTTTAGTACCCATTTAGGTCAGTGGAATGGGACTATGTTGATATATTGGAATGTATTACATTTTAATCAGTATCTAGTTTTACAGTAGTATCTAATATTATATATTTTTTGTTTTGCTATTTACTTTTGGATTTCTAACTACTAAACACGGTAATGTCAATTTTTCATAGTTGCATATGCATCCCAGTGTGATCTCATCAATCAAGAATTCTTTGCTCCATGTCACATATACATCAGTCCAGATTTATATTATCAGCTATGTCGCTTTGATACTTGTAAATGTGGGAGAAGTTGCTTGTGCAATGCATTTGCACACTATGCTTATATTTGCAGCAAGCATGGGATTACTATAGATTTCAGATCTCATGTTTCATACTGTGGTAAGTAAAACAGAAATGAGAATACCAACCAGATATGACCTGATCTGAATGCCTTTATTTCTTGATGTGAAGCTGGTTATTATGTTGGATCTAAGTAGATATTCAAAATGTATGAGACTATCTGTATATAGTAAAAAAACAGCTAATTTAAGATAGATTTAGCCCAATTTACTGTACCTCTACAGAAGAAAAAAATCTGACATTTTTAGCTTCCTATTGCCTAATAAATACATCTACATGTCTATCCCCATGCAAAATGTACATTGGTGTTGGTGTACTTAGAATGGGAGTGAATGTGCATGTGTTTCAAATTGGGTGATTTAAAATGCAGCATGGGCTGATGACTTATATTTCTAACTTGAAATTAGGATTTTTCTCGGAGACCCCATGGGAGAAAAGCTGGCTGGCATGTGTTTGTGATTAAACACCCCCCCCCCGCCACCATGCTGCTAAATGTTGCTTTATGAATACTTGTGTTTGTCTGCCACCTATTATATATAACCAATTTCTCAAGCAAAGTGTCTGGAGCAGTGGTGGGTTCCTACCAGTGTGGTCCACTCTATAGCACCGGTAGCGGCCCGCTGGTGACGTCACAGTACCGGTGCGGTCGGTTGCCGGTGCCTGGGTGCCGCCATTTTTTAAAAAAGAAATTAATTTTTTTTTAAATTTTCTTCTGCCCATGCCCAGAAGCCGAGCTTCCGGCACTGCGCATGCGCTGCCTTCCTACCCCACAGTGAGTCCAAGCAGGGGAGGATGGCTGAGGGAGCGCGTGAGACGCTGAAAGAATGGGTGGCAGGAGCTATCTCCATTCCCCTCCCTTCAGCTGTCTGGGAAGCCACGAACACACGGTGATGATCCTAGGCATTTTCGCACGTTTGAAGCTTCTCGAGCTGCTGAGGGGAAGGGGAATGGGCAGCAGGACCTATCTCAGTTCCCCTCCCTTCAGCAGTCTGAGAAGCCACGCCCACCTGGTCACATGGCCAGCAAGCCACACCCACAAAACAAGCCACGCCCACAGAGTGGTAGTAAAAAAATTAGGAACCCGCCCCTGGTCTGGAGGGCATTCTGTTCTAACCTAGAGTAGACTTAATTGAGAAAAAAAAGAGAGAAGATTTTGTGCTATATTATGTATAGAATTTCTGATATTCCTGCAATTTGATGTATCTCCATAGGATTAGTATGTGGAAGTGGAATGCTGTATCACCCATGTTCCTCCTTCTGTGAGCACTCCTGTTCTTCCCTTTCTCTTGTGGATGCTTGTGATAATGACTGCGCTGAAGGCTGTAACTGCCCTGAAGGAAAATACTTCGAAGAATCTATTAATTTTTGCGTGCCAATGTAAGCTATAGCAAATTTAGTTAAATGCATTTTTAAACTAGCACAAAGCCATGCTATTGTGACTCTGTGTTTAAGAGGAAGAAACAGTGAGGTTTAGCATCATGTCTCTGCTCAATTGCCACATTTGGAAAAAGGGTTAGGGTTAGGATTAAAAATGCAAAAGAATGCAACCAACATGATCAGGCGACTCAAACATTTTCCCTATCAGAAAACGTTACAACATTTGAGACTTCCATAGTTTAGAGAAAAGGCAACTGAGGAAAAACATGATTGAGGTGTATAAAAGTTTGCCGTATAAACGTATAAAAGAGCTGTGGTGGCATAGTAGCTAGAATGCAGTATTGCAGGCTAATTCTGCTGCCAGCTGACTGCCAGTAGTTCGATTCTCACTGGCTCAAGGTTTCCTCAGTCATCTATCCTTCTGAGGTCAATAAAATAAGGACCCAGATTGTTGGGGCCAATATGCTGACTCTGTAAACCGCTTAGAGAGGGCTGTAAAGCACTGTGAAGCCAGTATATAAGTCTAAGTCCTATTGCTATTGCTACGTCAGGCAAATGTTTCTCTCCAACTGAGAAAGCAGAAACAAGTCATCCAATGAAGCTGATAACTAAATTTAGGAACAAAAGGATACAGTGTATAATTAACATGTGTGATTCATTATCACAAAATCATGATGGCAGACAATAATTTGGATGGCTTTAGAGAAAATTGAATAAATTTTTGGAGGACAGAACTGTTGAAATCTATTCGTCTTGAAGTATTTAACAAATTAACAGAGTTGGAAGGGATCTTGCAGGTCTTCTAGTCGAACCCCCTACCCAAGCAGGAGACTCTACATCTGTTTCTACCTAGAATCAAACTCACAACCTCCTGATTGTGAGGCAAGAGCTCCACCTCTAGGCCACAGCAGCTGGATTTAAAGTTACTCCCAGATTGGAGTGGTGGGGTCATCTATCTCAGAGGTATCTGGTTGGTCAACTGTAAGAAACTAGACTAAAATGGCTGTTTTTGTGTTCTTAAAACAGCCTCCTACTAGAATTTGCCTCAGCAGGTGGCAGCACCTAGCTAACCTTAGTAGATCTCAGAACTTAAGCCAGAGCTTCCTAAACCTGAATAAATTATTCAAAATTGAGTAAAAGTGAGGTTTTGGGGGAATAACAATACACAAACCCACTACCCAACCACAACGGTGAGATTTAAACTGACTTAAAGTTTTTTATCTACATTACATGGAGAGAATTTTCTGATAAGCAGTTTTGGGTAATGAAGGGAAAAAAGGTGGGAAGCACACCTTAGACAAGAAAGCTGGCTGGGTGACTTTGGACCAGTGATTCTCTCTCAACCAACCCACCTTACAAGGTTGGTTTGTTGGGGGGGAAATAAGAGGATGAAGGAGTATTAAGTGTATTTGTTGCCTTGAGTTATTCATAAAGTAAGAAAGGTAAGATAATAACAAATAAAAAATATCTTTTTAAAAAAATTAGGCCTAGCTGTCGATGTTATTATAAAGGCAGAAGTTTTCAACCTGGAGAAATTTTGCCCACACCGTCGGGATCATGGTAAGTTTTGATATGAAGAATTTCATTTTGACTAAAGTTGTAGATTTTCTGCATTTAATTTTTGAGTTAGATATAGGCCTGTTTTAATTTTATATAAATTTAGCATGTTTTTCTAAATAATTTCCTGCTTTTTTTACTTAGTATGATAGTAAAACTGTGAACTATTATGGAAGAATAAAAACTGACTTATTTTGCCCTCTGGATGCATCTTTCTTAATCACTTAATCACTTCTCTATATGATTACTATCCAATATACCAGTAAACTTATTTTACTATTTGGCCAAGTACAGGAAAAAGTGTTTGTTTATGTTTCTATGGAAATGGAATTTCCATGGGTTTTTATGGATTTATTTTTATATATCAAACCACTTAATCTTTTGTTATACTTACAAATGAATTCACTTAGGAATATGATTTATGGGAGGCCCTTCTAGATTTTGCATCTTAAAGCAAGAGTTGGTTGTGATAAAATTTACCCATTGTGCTTTAAAAGTCATCCACATATATAATTAAATTTATCAATACTCATTAGGGTGGAAATGATGGGACATCCATTAAAAACAAAAATATGAGCTAGACACTGCAAAGGACATGTATAGTTTATGAGCTATAATATTGGCCCTGGCTTTTGTCATCATAATCAGATGTTTTGAGCTATTATGGTTGGGGAGATTACTGCCAATTTAGACTATGTGCTCTTAAATCTTAAATCTAGAGTAGATCCCAATCAGATGTGGATAATATAACCAAGAAAAACAGTAGGTAGCCATTGATTTATCTTCAGAATACAATACGTTTGTCCTGACATATAAACAAAATGTATGGAAAATCTAGCCCTTCTTCAGAGTGGTTATGGTAGTTTTTGTGTTTTTTCTTTAAATGTTTCAGTCCAATTGATAACTGAATTATTTATTTATTTATTATTTTTATTTATTTATTTTTGTCAAGCATAAATAAGATTACAGTAAAAGTATAAACATGTATACATGAGACGATTTTCAGTACATGGCAACATTAGGACAGGGACGGTAGGCACGTTGGTGCGCTTATGCACGCCCCTTATAGACCTCTTAGGAATGGGGTGAGGTCAACAGTAGACAGTCTAAGGTTAAAGTTTTGGGGATCTGGGGCAGAAACCACAGAGTCTGGTAGTGTATTCCAGGCATTGACCACTCTGTTGCTGAAGTCGTATTTTCTGCAATCGAGTTTGGAGCGGTTTACCTTAAGTTTGTATCTACTGTGTGCTCGTGTATTGTTGCGGTTGAAGCTGAAGTAGTCATTGACAGGTCATTGATATATTACATGTATCATTACTAGGTATGTAAAGCTAAGGAATTAAATAACATACTGTAGATGTAGGAGAAGGAATGCTAGAACCTGGAAGTGGAGTTAAAAGAGAGATTAACCTAGAATCCCTACGTGGCCATAAGCAGACAAAGTCCAACCCCCCCCCCTGAATTCTGTGGATCCTTAGCTCCAAGGAGGTGCTAACTGTTAGTTGACAGGATTTCTGTGCATAGGTTGTTTAGCAATACATCAGTTTAACTGGACCTTCATGTGTGGACCTGGTCTTTCTTGCCTGACAATAATAGAACATTGGAAGCCTTTAATTTAATTAGTATGAAATTTCTAAACATAATGATAACATCCATCAGTGTTAATCCACTGACAAAATAATATATACTGGTAGAACAGATGTTTCTTATTTATACTTTGCAAGCAAACCTGTATGCTTCAGAAAACTGGGAAACTCTGATGGAGTTTTGGGGGAAGTTGAAGCAGTGAGTGAGCGCCAATTCCAGCAGTTGTGTTAATAATATACACATTAGCATAATAATATGATGTAATAAGAAGTTTAAATAATGACATCAGGAATCCTTATTAAACTTTTTAAAACATTTTCTTTGACTAGCCAATGTCTAAATGGAACAATGAAATGCAATGAAGCAGCAGCTGTCCCAGCAGGTAACTTTCTTGACTCATTTAGAATAACAATTACCAAATATGTCTTTCTTTTTTGTTACTTGCAGAAATTATGTTCAACGTCTAAGGAAGGGATTAAAATTTGTATCCATATATCTAATCCAAACCTTTTTCTGCATAGCTCTTGTATAAGCCATTATTTTCAGTCTTACAGACTTTCTATCTGCCTTTAAACAGAAGAAATATTAGCCACCTACAATTTAAGAAAAGGGCTGTAGCTCTGGCTGACCCTTATCTAGTTTTAGAAGCCAAAAAATGTCGGGCCTGATTACTTGGGTAGGAGCCTTCAGAGAAATCCAAGGCTATAGGCTAGCTAGAAAATTGGGATGGAAAAAATCCTAGATAAGTCAAAAATGTGTCCATAAAGAATTGAACTCAATTTGAAGAATGCTTAATCTTTCAAAAATTATTATTACCGGTATATATGATGTTAGAAGGATATTCAGTTAGGGCATATTACTGAAAATGTACAGTGTTAGACAGCAAACCTAACCACTAAGTTTAATTAATGGGAAATATAAATATAAAATGATTATATATCATTTGCATTTCATATCCATAGTGCACTCATGTCCTGATGGAAAGATCTACTATGACTGCCAATCTCATGTACCTGGCTTGCCATCAGCTGGAATAAACTGTGAACTAACATGTACAAATATTGCTATGAACTTTACCTGTACACCTTCTCCACCATGTTTAAATGGTTGCATCTGTCCCCCTGGGTAAGTGATACCAAAAGTCAGTGTGGGATACAGCAAATGTATTCAAAGATCAGATGAATATATGTTTCTCTGACTACTGTATTATTTTTAATTATTCCCAACTACTCTGAATGCAAAGAGATTTCACAGCAGTACTATAGGCCGGTGATGGCTAACCTTTTTGTTGTCGTGTGCCGAAAGTGCACGACCTCCCCTACGCTCCCCCCATGCATGCATGCATGAACCCCTGCACTCCCCCACCTCCCACATATGCGTGCATGCCCCTTGCACTCCTCCTGCCCCGTGCATGCATGCGTGCTCCCCATCCCCTGTGCATGTGACCCCCCTGCCCTCCCGCGCATGCGCACGTGTCTCCCACATGCCCCCTGCCCCCCGCACATGCATGGCAGAGACCTGAAAATCAGCTGGCCGGCGGAAGGCACGCACATGTGCGCGGTGGAGCTGAGCTGGGGCGATGGCTCCCGTGCCCTCAGAGAGGGCTCTGTGTGTCAAGCGTGCCATAGGTTTGCTATAGGCTTTTTTTTAGGCAAGAAATTTAATAGGTAAGCCTACAGCTTATCAAATGGATAAACACATTTTCAATGAAATGTACTCTTTCTGAGAGTTCTAGGGGAAGCATGAAGAAACCAAAACATCAGCTGCAGCCTGATTGAGGATCTGTTTGTCCATTTCACCATAAAGCTATGTGTAAAGATTCCAAGTTCAAGTTTCCTGTTTTTCTGTTTTAAAATATATTTACCATGTGACCAGTGGCGGGTTGCTCCCTTACTGGTGCCAGTGTGCTGCGCGCGTCTCCATGCTTCAGGGGCGTGCGCGCTCACTACGCGCGCGTGCCCCCTTGCACGATTTTGCTTCTGTGCATGCGCAGAAGCAAAATCGTGCCGAAATCTTGCAAGGGGACGCGCACGCGAGATTTTGGCACAATTTTGCTTCTGTGCATGCTCAGAAGCAAAATCGTGCCAAAATCTTTCTCTCACGCGTGTCCCCTCACGTGATTTTGCCGTGATTTTGCTTCCGCACATGCGCAGAAGCAAAATCGGTCAAAAATTCACGGGAAAAATGGCGATGCGCACGGTGGACCAGCAGAGAGGGCTCCGGAGTGGTCGCACGCAAATTGCGCAATCGGCCGCTCCCTACTGGAGCTGCGCACCGGGCAGCTCCAGCAGGAACCCACCTCTGCATGTGACCCAATAGTGATTTCTATAGAACTCAAAAGCTATCTTTGCTCTGCTTTTGACCATTGAGTCAACTAGAACAGAATTTATATCTGCTGTTTCTATATAAAAAAGATTACAAATATATATGGATAGTTATTTTTTTTTCAAATTTATGTTTTTACTATTTCAAAGGATGGCCGAGCATAAAGGAAAATGTTATGTGCCTGATAGTTGTCCATGCATTTGGAAGGATTGGGAGTATATGTCAGGTGAAGTGATAGCTACCCCTTGTTATACATGGTAAGTGTGATTATTATACTTTAATTAACTTCAGTACTACATAGGCTGTGACATGGCCATGGATGTGTTCTTTGATTGTGTAATGATTTAAAATAATTTAACAGACTGATGACCCTAATTAGGGTTATACATTGATGGGTTATCTTGGCAACTCAGAAAATTATTCCAGAAAAAATTGGTGGAAAACTCAATCAATCAATCAGTGAAACAATCAGTCAGCTGACATATCCAAGTAGTAAATGCACAAGAGTCTTACTTCACCTTCAAAACTTAATAGCAAAATATTTTTTTAAATAAAACATTTAAAATGTAGATTAATGAGTCCATCATATAACATGATGAGTCTTTATCTAGGAATCTATCTAGAAATATCTTAATAATTATTACAATGCAGAAATATAAATTGTGGAGTTCCAAATGCTTGTCTTAGTATTAAAGTTTTTTTTAAAACTTCATAAATGACCACGTTGCTAGAAACATGAAAATAGTAAGGTCAATTAAAATATGAATGTACATGACAATTGCCAAATGGATCTTACCAAACTGCATCATGAACATGCAAATGGCAGATATTCAGTACAAGAACATATCAAATGTTGCATCTCAGACTGAAAAATATTTAATTAATGATGGAGTTTACATTGGAAATGACTGGCAAGAGAAGATCTAGGGACTGTGATGGATGCTTTAAGGAAACCTTGATGCAACAAGAAATTGCTTTGTGGCATATTTATTTAATCCATTATCTTCTGTTTATTCCAACACTAATAGCATGTACTGCGTGTGTGTGTGTGTGTGTGTGTGTGTGTGTGTGTGTGTTTCTACTATAGCTCCCACCTTATGGAATATTCTCCCTCTGAAGACTAGGATGGCCCCAACTTTCCTGACCTTTTAGGGCTTTAAAGGTTAACACATCTTAAATTGGCTCATATAAGCAACCAGTGCTGATATTTTAATCCATATGTATGAAACATTTTAATCCAAATGCATCTGAACCAATGCAGCTACCATTTACTTAATTAACTTAGCTAGAAATTGAATACGTGAGATTATCATATAATTAAAAGGATTTTATGTCTCAAAGGAGAGCTTTTTCAATTAACAAAATCTCTTATCTCTCTTTTTAAGCACACAAAGATGCAGTGAATGAGGTGTTGCTTTCCTACCTTGAATTTGAGCTAGCAAAGAGGGCAAGAGTCTTCAGTCACCCTATCCACATCCTCAGGATCTACAATATTGGAGATAATTAGAAATTAGATATAAAATATTATATTAATATAGAATTCACACATGTATAGGATATAAATAGAGTCGTGGTGGCATGGTGGTTAAACGCAGTATTGCAGGCTAACTCTGCCCACAGCCAGGAGTTCAATCCTGACTGGCTCAAGATTGACTCAGCCTTCCATCCTTCCCAGCTTGGTAAAATGAGGACCCAGACTGCTCAGAAAGTGCTGTAAAGCATTTTGGAGCAGTGTATAAGTGCTAGTGCTAAGTGTTATAAATATATTTGGAATCTCCGTATTTTATGTTTCATGAAAAAAGAGTATATATATATATATATATATTTAATAAGAAAATCTTGATTCTTCCCCTCACACCACAGTATTTGCCGACGTGGGATATTTAATTGCACATACTATCCTTGTCCTGCTGTATGTACAGTCTATGGAGATCGGCATTATTATACTTTTGATGGACTAGAATATGACTATGTGAGTGACTGTCAAATTTTTTTGATAAAGGTAAGACGACTTGTTTTGTTTTGCCCTTTTGTATGTAGAGTAATAAATTCTGTATACATAGTTTTTAACAGCTATGTGGATAGAGTTTACCCTGTTTATTTCAAATTACAAAATAGTATCAGTGCAAGCCTTTCAATGCATACATTTTAGGTTCTTCTCTTTTTCCTGCTTTATGTATTTAAATATGATCATTTCTTCCTGTCAATAAAATAACATTTTCAGTTGCCACATCACAGATTTCTAATAAACCAGATCAACCGACAGCAACCACAATGTGGTTCCTTATTTTTTTTAGTGAAAACTTGATACTCATAAAGTACCAAGCATCAATTTTAAGCAAGAACTTGCTTTACTTTCTATGTTTCTTAGTAGTTGTCAGACTTTTACAGCTACCTGGATTGGAGTGATTAATTCAACAAACAAGTTTTGATGAGGAAGATAAATTAGCAGAAAGGTGACAATACAAAATTTTAGCGAGTACTCTACTTCAAAATTTCTACTTGTATGTAGGCAAATTAAGCCAGCAAGATTTTGTATATTTTTGTTGTGCTTTTTCTGCCTCTTTCATGAAGACAAGGTGTCTCTATTTGTTGATTGCTTGGAAGTTGCTACTAGAGCACTTATCATAGTGAGCACCAACAATCAATTCTCACAACAGCAGATCTTAATCTGATACCTAAAATTAATTTATTTAAAAGAAATATAAGAATATATCTATTTATTTTATTTATCTATATATGCATAGTCAAAGTTGAATATTTTTGCATTCTGTTTTTATTTTTTCCAGTTTTTATTTATTCTTGTATACAGATGTAAATCTCAACTGTTCCTGGTAATAACTAAACACATAAAATATCCACAGCAAATCACTTTAAATTGAATTGATCAAATTAAATTAAATTAAAAATAATAATAAAGCTATATACCATCATAATAACAGGCAGCATTTAGTTTCTGTTTAACTAAAAGATCTTTATCGGGTTTTATCACTGAAACTTTAGTACGCACAGACAATTGACTTACAAATGCATGATGTGCAAGAAAATTAAACCAGTTTTAACTGGTTAGCCAACATTCAAAGAAAATACATTGCTACATAGCTTTCACATTTCTTTCCTAGGTGTGTAAAATTTCTAACTAAAGAGAACTTCAATAGGGTCACCTTTTCTATGGCATAAAATAGGCTCTCCAACCAGTCAGAATTATCTGTAGGAACAAGGAGAGAGAACAAATGATAAAATATTCACCACAATGTTGTGACATTACCTAAATGATAATTGCCTCAAATGTTGGCACACAAGCATAAGGGGTTTACATGATAACATTGTGACACCCATTTTGGCATAATTTGTCACATTTGCCAAATGCCTATGCAGTTCGCAGAGTCTAAACATATGGAAAGCAGCAACTCCACCAGCAAAGTTAATGATGTGTAGTGGAGGCGTGCAATATATATCTATTTCTCTTTCTGAAGTATGGCTAATGCTTAGAAAACAAATTCATTATTTCCCTGGCATATGATTTGCATGTAAGCAACCTCCTGGGGCATCAGGAGTTCTAAAGTTCAGGGAAGAAGTTGGCATTCATAAAAAAAAAGATAAGTGCCCCATTGCCTGCAACTCTTTTATTTGACAAGCAAGATGACACAAACGATGAAAATACTGTCTGTGTGGAATGAAGCTATTAGAATTAGCCTTTTTATTTTTTAGACAAGGGGATTTCTCACCTCTCTAAAAGCCTTTGCAAATGTTGTATTTTTTGGGGAGAAAAAAAGAAAGAACAACTAGCTATTTCAAATAAGTAACTAATTTGTTCTTAGTATTTGGACCATATGCAACTGTTGAAGGATTTCTTGGCTTTACAAAATGTTCATAGACTGTAGTCTAAGGCAGGTATTCTCAGACTATAACAAACTGCATCTTTACGGGAGAGATTTGGTAAAGCAAATTCCAGGCAAAGAGAGGTTGCAGGATCATCTACTCTATATGAATCATATATGGCCAAGTAAAGAAACAATACTGGGAAAAAAAACCTCAGGCTTACATCATTGCATTCTTTCACCATCAGCTGTCTAGATAGTCAGTTAATCTATGTTTATTAATCATTTAGATATAATCAATTTTCAACAAAATGGTTGTCACATTCACCTGACACTTAAGATAACTAAGCTATTTCTGCAGAGTGAACAAACATGCAATAAAGAGGGTGTGGACTCATAATGTGGTGTTTGAGATATATAGCCACCAAATATTATCACTGAACTAATTGCTTTCACAATAGAATTTTCTTAACTCCAGTCTCCATCTTTATTTATGTATTTCTTTGCTTTGTAATTGATGTCTGTGTGTTTACTTGGCAGTTTTTGATTTGGCCATGAGCCTTTTGGAATCTGATGCATTTTACTTCACCTGTTCCCTTTTGAGTGATTGTTATATCCTACTGTAGAAAAGAGGCGTAACACTTTAATAAAGTTTAATAAGTTCCACCTGCTTGTTTTAAGAAGAAAGATCTAGGGGAGGTGAATTGGAAATCTTAATATACTGCTTTTAAATATAGGTTGCACAACAGCTAATTATACTTTGCAATTGCTTAAGTTGATTTTAATTAAAATAGTTTAATATACTCTGATTATGGGCTGTCCAATCTTTTACTGTACTATCAGATAATCCTGATGCAAGATTGTTTATTGCATGACACAAAATATCATGATATCTTGGTATTCAAAACTTACTAGATTGGTAGTTGAGTCAGTATTGACCATGGATATATATGGAATGATATATTATACCTGATGTAGCCCTCTAATTTAGAGATAAAACAAAAACAGAGGAGTCAATGAAAAACTTCTCTGTATAAGGCTCTATAAAAGGCTCTTACCTCTGAATATTTTGTCATATGATTGTTTCACCCTGATTATTGCCAGGGCTGCCCTTGTCTACAAACATATAAAATTATAGCATCTACCTGTTTAATCAGTCAGGCATACAACACATGATTCCCATGGACACCTCTTTTGTAATTTTAATTATTTTGAAGTATTTTAAGACAGTTGGAAACCAGTAGGCAGCAATTTCTAGCTCTGTAGTTATTTTCAAGAATTATTCTAGGCTCTTTATAGCCTGTAAATATTCTTTAAACATATCAATTTAATTCTAAATTGTTGCAGTGTAATGCTTCAGTTAGAAGTTATGTTCACTGACTTAAGAAAAAGAGTAAGTACCAACAATAATGTGGTACTGTGTCTTAATAGTTGCATTGCATTCAGCCCCAGTTCCAAACACACACATCAGCATCCAAAATTTCTCAATCTGGTCTTCAAATTCATTGTAAATACATTTTACAGTTTCTGTAATAATGATTGTAGGGTGAAGGCTCTGTGGTGAAAGAGATTGAACGATGTGATAGTTCTGCCTTACCTGCCTGTGAAATAAATTTCTCTCAACATTGTCAGAAAAACAGTGGAAAATTACTTTTAGGGGATATTGAGTTTCATTGCAATAAATTACCTCATTTTACAGATTGTTAAAATTTCATATTAATGACATTTTTTCAAGCCAAATAAGTTGGGGTTTTTTTTCTCTATTTGTGAGAAATATTCTGTTTTCCTGCCATTGGATGTCTAGTGCAATTAATTAATATGATAAATTAATTAAATTAATTCCCAAATAGCTGGGAATAATATAATTTTTCTGAATAATACCAATTGTTAAAGGAAATCTGTATAAAATGTTTGTTGCTTTATGTTTTTGAATTTAACTAGCTATAAGCTTTAGTGTCATCTGTCTTGTTTTGGAGGACTTTAATGGTCTGGATTAAAGTTTAATAAACCCTCTTAATAAGCCCTGTAAAAATAGCATTTGTTTTAAATATCCAATATTTTTAAACAGAGGTTTATTAAATTGTCTCCTGCAATCTTCCAGACCAAAGAGGTGGGGGGGAAGGAAAGTTAGATTTTCCCATTTTATAAAACTGGAGGAAAACAAAGATTAACATCTATGGGAGAGAATAATAACAGTGGCTCTTTTGTTGTTTTTCTCTCCCTAGAATGATGAATTAGAAAAGGCTGCAGATATCACTATTGCCAACTATAGTTTTGAAAAGGAAGGTACATGGGAGGAGGTACCTTACAGCAAGCAGTTCTTTGAGCTTGCAAACATATTAAAATATAATACGAAACTTAAGCTCACAGTTTAATATACTGCTAGCTCTCTTTTAGTTTTTGTATGAAAGGAAGCAAAATTACTTCTACTTAGTTTAATAACTATATACTACTAAAACTCTCCTGTCTATGTGACACCTTCAATTGGGGAAATGGTGTATCACAGGGCAACAATTATTGAATCAATATACCTCAAATGGGCTAACTTCAAGAATTGGTCAATTACTCCTATAGGATTGAAATTTCAAGGATCTCCAGATCTGTTGTATTGGCAAAGTTTGGGTCACTGAAACACTGCTCTGGTCAGCCTTGGTCATATGATCATGATTTACAATGCTCCCTGCTGAGCTTCCCTCTAGAAAAGTCAATGGAAGTCACTCCTGATCCCACTGCTTTTCTACCTGCCTGTGATCATTCTGTTTATTAGTTTAAGTAAGGAAATATCTTTAAAACAATGACCCAATAGGGATGGATCTGTCACAGTGCAATCTGCATTTTTTTCTTCCTTAAATATTTCACCTTGATTGATAAATATTCTTACTGATTTCATCCTGAATATCTTAATGATGTTCTTGATAAATCTTCAATCATGGTTAAGTTTATTTTAACACTGGAAAAACTCTTGTCGTCTCAGCCTACAGCTATATATTTAGGGATTTATTTATTTTGTTTGTTTGTCTGTCAACAAGTACAAGGAAACAGGACACATGAAAAAATGGCACAAATAAATGGATATAAATAAGCAAAATATAGCCATAAACACATAAAATGAGTACATATTGGTCATTTCCATATAGTTACAAAGCCAGTAAAATGCTCTGAAAATTTACAACACAATAGATATGTGAAAAGAGTAGACAAATAGAAAATTCCTGAACTGAATTGTCTTTTAGCTAATCTGTGACCCTGACTCCAAAATAAGTTTGATTCTGATTCAGGTCTGTAGAACTGTCCTGTAAACCAGGAATTCTTATAGAATTCTTTGAACTTTCTTCCATGTAAATTCTGATAGAATTATGTTCTACTGCTTAAGAATACAAGCATCAATGTTGTTCATAGAATAATATTAAATGCATCTCCACTTATTTAAAAAGTATATAAAATAAATGTCAGAATATTGCCAACTATAAATTTCTTCCCCTCTAGTCCTCATTCTGCTTTAAATGATAACAACATAAAATATCTGTGAAAACAGATTCATTGATCTCTTCATAAATAGAACACAGGACATATTTCTTAAATGACTTTTCAGCATTTTGTAGGAGGGAAATGGCATTTTCTCTTGTTTTCTTGTAGATACTCACAGCAAAACATTGTTAGAGTTTTATTACTCGAAAATGGATACCCAAGCATTCCTAGAACTTAATCTTTGTACTATCATGTTTTTAATTAGGAACGGATTGCTGTAATGTAATCCAATAAATAACCAAACTGATTCTTAGTAGAACAGAACTAAAGAAATGATACAAAAGAGAACTGTTTACTATGAATATTTGCAGCATTCATAATAGATTTTCACTGAAATCAAAGAGAAGTAGCACCTTCCTTTGTACTACAATTTTTATATACCGGTAAATCAAATGGCCCCTTTGTTTTACTTCATAGAAGATTTATGCAGGACATTTGGCAGATAAACAGAAAATATACCTTCAATAAACAGGTATGCAGTTGATTTCTAATTTATATTTACAGAAATTGCTCATAATATACCTACAATGATTTAGCCATCTAATTCTGGTATTTCCATTAGTTCCTACTCTCCGATATAGACAACTGCCTTTTATGCAGATCAGAGGATCTCCTGGATATGGTTCTAAAATTTGGGATTGTGTATTATATATGTACAAAAATAGAAACCTCTCTACAGTGGTATTCCAATTTTGGGTTGCCTTTCTGAGGGAAATATGTCCAGACTGTGATCCTTTTCTTGATTCTAATCCAGCCAGGGGTGGGCTTCAAAAAGTTTAGCAAGGGGTTCTCTGCCAGGTTGCTGGTTGAGCGTGCCAATGGTGGGAGTGGCCTAGTTGGTCTCCTGCCCCATGGCCGGGTGTGTGTGTGTTTTTGCCCTCCCTGGGCTCCGGAGGCTTGTCTCGAGCCTCCAGGAGGGCGAAAACGGCCTCCCCAGGCTCCGGAGGCCCTCTGGAGGCCGGAAACAGGTCCATTTCCAGCCTTCCCAAACTTCCGGTAGGCACATTTTTGCCCTCCACAAGCCTCCCTGCGTGCCCTGCACTTACCTGCATCCAAAATGGGCTGCGTGGGGACTTCTGGGAGGGGAGGGGTGGGCAGGGCAGGGCCAGCCAGGAGTTTGATTTGGGGGTTCTCCAAACTGCACAGAAACATAGCTAGAGGTTCTCCCGAACCCCTGCAAACTCCCAGCAGCCCACCCCTGAATCTATCCATTCTTTATTATGGTCAGTGCCAGAATTCACATGTATGTTTTAAGTCAAAATGTTTTTTATTTGTCCAAGATCTTTAATCAGAAAGTATATTTAGTATGGAAGTAATTTCATTATTGAAAATACATTAAACATTTGTAATTTTATACCAATGCTGAATAATGTCAATCAATGTAGTTTTTTGTATCAATATTTTAGATAAGTGATGGCGAACCTTTTTTGACTCAGTTGCCAAAAGGGTGCACGCGAGAGCGATAGCTGGCGCGTGCGTGCCCACACCATAATGTAATGCCCTCCCCCATGCATGTGCACAACCCCTGCGCTGCTCCCAATGCATGCCAACAACCTCCCCTGCACTGCCCCTCGTGCATGCGCACAGGCCTCACTGAAGCCTCTGGACTTCCGGTAGGCTCGTTGGGCTGTTTTTTGCTCTTTCCAGGGTTCAGGAAAGCTTCCTGAAGCCTGGGGATGGCGAAAAATGGCCCAACAGGCCAACCGGAAGTTCGGAAATGAAACAAGTGGAGCTGCCCTACTGCTTACCTTCAGATAGTTGCAACCAGGCCTCACATACCTCGGCCTATTTATTCTGCAGCCGGCAAGGCTTTCCTGAAGGCCTCTGTAGCTGATAACAGAACTCCAGATCGATCCGGAGCTCTGTTATCAGCTGCAGAGGCCTTTCCTAAAGGCCTCTCTAGCCGATAACAGAGCTCCGGATTGATCTGGAGCTGTGTTATCAGCTGCAAAGGCCTTCAGGAAAGCCTTGCCGGCTGCAGAAGAAATGGGCCGAGGTGTGCGAGGTCTGGCTTCAACTGTCCAAAACCGAAGAAGTTCCTGAAGATGTCTGAAGCGAAAAGGAAGCTGGGGTGACGCACACAAGTGAACTTCCAGTTGGTCCGTTTGGCAATTTTTCGCCATCCCCAGGCTGTGGGGATGATGTTGATAGGACTGTCCTGGGTCATTGCCATGAAAGGACTGCCTTCTGGAGAAGGTGGAAGGTCTCCTCTCTGCCTGTCTATACCAATGAGGCAAAACCTTCCTTTTGTCCTTCCCCTCCACTAAGATTGGGTCTAATACTTCCCCAAAAAGGTTACAACCCTTGAACGGGGCCGAAGCCAGACGCCATTTGGACTTCACGTCGGCTTGCCACTGGCGAAGCCACAGAAGCCCTCTGGAGGTAACATTCGAGGCCAGAGCCCTGGATGTGAATCTCGCTGCATTGATGGTTGCATCTGCCATATATTCAGCTGCAGCTATTAATTTGCAAATGTTCTGCTGTAACCGGACATCATCCGGGGAAGCCCTGTTTTGCATTTGATGGAGCCATAAAAACAAGATCCTGGTAATAAAAGAAGCTGCTGTGGCAGATCTCATAGCCCAAGCAGCTGCCTGATGAGTTTTACGAGCAGACAGTTCCACCTTCCTATCCTCAGCCTTAAGACCTTCAGCTGAGTCAGAGGGAAGAAGTGCCAAGGATGCCAAACTGGCCAGAGGAGGATCTATGACTGGAAGTTCTAGAAGTTCCTCTATCTGCTGCTCAGTGGAATACATGAGCTTATGCATGCCACTAGGAGCCGGTATAGAACCTGGTTGTTCCCACTGCCCGTAATTGCATCCACAAAATATTGTGGTGAAGGGACCACCTCCTGCTCCGACATCTGCTCTGAAAACAGGCTGGTGGTGAGGTCCTGAGGGAACACAGGCCTATCCTTCATGGCACTAGAGCCACTTAGGTTAGCAGTGGCCTTGGCCTTAAACAATAATGTGCTAAACTGGGCCGGATTGAAGAGACCTGAATATGCAGGTCTACCTGGAGAAGTGCCCTCATCCTCAGAAAAATAAAGGTCCCCCAAATTTTCCTCCAAATCTTCATCCACCTCTCTTTGGGATGCAACACTATGCTCTGATGGAGTTAGGGAACGAGATTCTCTAATAAAATCCCTACTCTGAGAGTAATTCTGAGGAGAAACCCTGGACCCTTAGCCTAACAAGCCCCTTTGGGCCAGAGCAGCAACAATTCCCATGGCAATGGTATTTAGAATAGCATTGTTCAGCTCTATAGGCAACCCCTGGACCGGGAGCTCAGATGGTCTGAGTCCAGCAACAGTGGGTGTAAAGGTGGCAGCAGGGGCAGATGGTCTGACTGCCACCCCTGACTGAGCCCCAATAGCTGAATGACCAGAGGCCAGAGCCACTTCCTCCCTGATAGAAACTAGGGAACTGGTTTGAGGCTCAGGTAAAACATTAGGAGACCATGCCAATTGTTCTGCTGTCTGAGACTGTGAGGAAGGATCCAAAGTCACTGGGTTATCAGCTGCAGGAGCCTCCTCAGAACTGCCAGCAAGATGCGCTTGCTTTTGCGCCTTTGCAAACTGCTTCTCCAACGCTCTTTGTCTTCTGAGGGCATCTTTATCAGAAGCAGATGATTTGGATTTGGATTTGGAGTGGGAGGATTTGGACCTAGTAGAGGGCCCCTCTGCCTCCAGTCTAGCCCTTTTGGGCTGGGAACATTCCTCCATCCTGTGAGAAGTGGAAGAATCAGCAGAACTGCTGCTAATAGAAGCTCTTCGTTCAGCCATAATAGCAACAGCAGCAATTTCAAAAGGAGCACTCCTCTAATGCCAATTACAAAAGGGAATGCTATCCATGGGGAATGGGAAGTACTCACTGCGCCTCACAAGAATTGGGAAATAGCAAACAGTAGCAGCAGCAGCAGAATAGCAGCAACAGCAGGAAACAGCGAAACCGAAAGTAGCAGCAGCTGTTTTGGCACGAAACCCTCAATAGGGTCACAAACGCCAGAACTCTAACTGCCTCATGACTGCCAGCCGGCAATATGGCCGCTTGCATGGGATAGGCTGGGATCTGCCAAAAAGTCTTTCTCCGATAAGGCTTTCCTTTGCCCAAGCTTCTTTAAAACGCTCGCCTCGCCCCTCCCGGGCTCTGAGCTGAACGGAGCTACAGTCAGCAATAAAACACCCACAAAATGGCTGCCACCAGAGATCCAATGCGAATGAGCCTTCTCCCGCACGGAGATTTAATGAGGCAGCCGATCGAGAGACTTGAAAGCCAAAATTAGCTCAGCGGTCTCTTTGCAAGCCGGTGTTGAGGCAAACATGTGGCAATGGCAATTAGGCGATGATCCGAACGCCGTGCTGGGCGCGGAGGCTGTAAGCCTCCACAACGCTGCAGGCACTCTCCAGCCAAATTTCAAATTTCCCTCTCTTTTAATTTTTTTTAATTTCCAATTAAAGCCGAATTAAATCCAATGAATTGAACAAATTACTGAAATTAATCAGGAGCAACTCATTCTGCGTCCCTTCAGGCCGACTAAGTTTAAAAAACTGGAGCTCGGCCAGAGGAAGAGGCATGGCCAAAGAATTTGCAACTCAGTCCCTGGCCAACCAGATGAGGAAATAACCCATACTTGGACTCTCCATAGCAGCGCACAGGAGAATAAGCTTTTTCATATAATAATAATAATTGAATAATATTTTTTTCAATTACATTCAGGCAGAATAGCTGTTTTATTGAGCTATGATACACTTCATTTTGGAAATGCAGGTCCATTCTGGTAACTTGCCTGGATTTTTCATCCTGTTTCCCTGTTGCTTAGCAACACCATAGTATTGCAAAGAGACTGGTACAAAATTAGAGCTGTCTTGTTTTGGTACTTTAATGGAAAGATAGAAGATAGTCTTATAAGAAGCAAGGAAATCTTTCTGTTTTTCTTTCCTATTGCTATAACTTGGCTTCACATGATAGATATTTCTTTTTTTGTGTGTTTTGCCTTAAAAGGAAAATGTACCTCTGAATCAGTGATTACATAACAAGATATAAATATAGCATTTAATTATTCAACTCTGGGACTGTATCAAGAAAGTTTAAGGGGACAGGGAAGTCCCTATTCAGTCATGAGAAAACATTTTTCTCCTTTTTCATAGGTATGAGCCCATCTACAAACTGAGGCATGGAGTTTTGCTCAGTAGTGGAGATTATTTTGCACAGAAATTCTCTCCTCAGCCTCTGCACTTAAAGCAACTGACCTCCCATGCAGTTAGATGCTGCCAGGGAGTAAAGGTAGTACTAACTGGGTAGTGCTGTCTACACGTGTAAGGTACACTGAACACCTGGCAAAGATCTTTTTACTCTGCTTCCTCATGTCAATGGCTCACTATTTTAAATACATAGGCTGTAATGAAACTTTTTTGCCTGATGCTCATGGTGTTACTGTTTATATATATCATATTTAATAACATATAGCTTAGATTTGTATATAGCACTTTTAATATAATCTTCCCCTTGAAAGCTCTGTTTTCGAGTTTGCATACCAATATGTTAAATAAAAAATAATAATTGGTTCTTTTCTGCTTTTATTAAAATATCATAATAGATGATGATGATGATGCATCTGTACAGTTGATTCTGACTCTTGGTGACTCTATGGGCCAGATCTCTCCACATCTTCCAATCTTGCACTATTTCTTTTAGTTTTTCCTATGCTCTGGCTGGTGTCAACTTTGATGGTATCCAGCCACCATGTCCATTGGCGGCCTGGTTTCCTTTTGCCACTAACTCTTCCAAAAATAATTGCTTTCTCCAATGAATTCCCCCGCATGACATGGCCAAAGTAAGTGAGATATGGTTTCATGATTTTTGCCTTCCAGTGACATGTCTGGTGTTATGCGCTCCAGTACTTGCTTGTTAATCACCTTTGCTGTCCAAGGAATATGCAGGAGCCTTCTCCAGCACCACAACTCAAATGAGTCAATTTTCTTTCCACTAATTACATATTTGATTTCTCCTGTTTAAATAGTTAGCAGAATAAAATGGTATTTTTTTCTGAGTGGTATACCATTTTAGGCTGCAGGAATAAACATATAAGTAACAATTTCAATTTATTTTATTTATTTGTCAAGCATATATAGGATAACAGATAAAAGTATAAACATGATTTTGAATACATGAAAAGGATATGAATAAAAAGGGACATTAGGACAGGGATGGTAGGCACATCGGTGCGCTTATGCACGCCCCTTACAGACCTCTTAGGAATGGGGTGAGGTTGACAGTAGACAGTCTAAGGTTAAAGTTTTGGGGGTTAGGGGAAGAAACCACAGAATCAGGTAGTACATTCCAGGCATTGACCACTCTGTTGCTGAAGTCATATTTTCTGCAATTGAGTTTGGAGCGGTTTACCTTAAGTTTGTATCTGTTGTTTGCTCATGTATTGTTGTGGTTGAAGTTGAAGTAGTCATTGACAGGTAGGGCATTGTAGCAGATAATTTTATGTACTACGCTTAGGTCAGACCGAAGACGGTATAGTTCTAGGTTGTCTAAGCCCAAAATTTCAAGTCTGGTGGCATAAGGTATTTTATTGCGGGTAGAGGAATGAAGGACTCTTCTCATGAAATATCTTTGGACACTCTCAATTGTATTAATGTTTGATATGCAGTGCATATTTATATATAATTTATATATAATTCAAATTATGCACTTTAGTTTAAAGTATCAAACTTTAAAGACCAACCAATAGTGCCACTTTCTCTTCAGATTCTTCCTGTTTTGAAAGTAACATCATTCTTTCTGTGCTTTTCCCTTATAAATATTTTGTATGCTGAAAATAACACAAGTAGATCAGTCTCCTTTCACACTTTCTTTTCAAAATAGGTAAATGTCTATAAGTCAGGAAAGCTTTTTATTTCAGTTCCCATCTTAATTTTAAAGCCTTGTTTCTCATTCTGGGACAGACTGAAGCACTGAAGCCTTTTTAGAGCATTCAGCCTACTCTAAAAAGTTATATGGTTGGCAAGGTCTGAAAAGGGCAGCAGGCAAATAATTACTTTTGGCAAATAGAAGCATACTGGATGTTTGTTTCAGTGCTGCAATATTGTAATCTGTGACAAGAATTACATGGCTTATACTATTCTTTAAAGCCTTAGAACAATCCAAGTACCGTATTTTTTGGAGTATAAGACGCACCTTTTTGCCCCCAAAAAGAGGATGGAAATGTCGGTGCCGACATACACCGAATACATCGGCTGTACACCGAATACAGCCATTTTTAGCCTCCCGAAGCCCCACCCCCGCATCCAATTTTTGCAAAAAATGGGCCAGTTTTTTTGCAAAAATGGGGGGTTGCCTTTCCCCCACCCCCTAGGAGTGCTCTGCAGGCTCCCCAGATCCTTTGCATGCCCTGTTTTTGCAAAAAAATGAGCAAAAAAGGGCCTTTTTTTGCAAAAATTGGGGCATTTTTGCCTTCCCCCACCCCCTAGGAGTGGTCTGCAGGCTTCCCAGATCCTCTGCATGCCCTGTTTTTGCAAAAAAACAAGAGAAAAATGGGCCATTTTTTGCAAAAGTTGGGGCGTTTTTGCTTTCCCCCACCTGCTAGGAGTCCACTGCAGTGAAAATGGGCCGTTTTTTGCAAAAATTGGGGCGTTTTTGCCTTCTAATTACCCCATCTAGCATGACTGGAGGAGGAATTCTGGGAGTTGAAGTCCACTAGTCTTAAAGCTGTCAAGTTTGAAGTTTGTAAAAAGTATACATGGTTGTAAAAAGTGTACATGGTTGTAAAAAGTATACATGATTGTAAAAAGTATTCTGCTACACTGGTATTTTATTAAATAATATATTACTGCAACATTTGGTTCAGAATACTTTTTTCCTTGTTTTCCTCCTCTAAAATCTAGGTGCGTCTTATACTCCGGTGCGTCTTATACTCCGAAAAATACGGTAATACAAATGATTGCACCAATGCCATAGATTATATTTCTTGTGTTTTTTATTTATTTATTTATTTTATTTATTTATTTTGTCAACATGTGTACAAGATAACAGGTATGATATAAACATAAACAAAAGTAAAATATGTATATTTTTTAAAAGGACATTATAAAACTAAAAAGAAAGGGAAGATCACTGTTATGTTCAATCTGATAATAATAAATTTGCAAATCTGCCTTAGAAAACATCCTTAAAGGAGAAATTGTGGTTAACTCCAGCTTCAAGACTGAAATAATATTTTCATGCTCAAAGTGATTTGGTTTCACCTCACTCCAACTTCAGTTAAACAAGGGTCCCTTATACAGTATGAAACTCAGAGAGTAACCTTTATTTCTTTGCAATCTGGCTGATCAAGGTTTATAGCTAGGTCAACCTGACATCACTTGATTTAGAACTGCATTAACTCAAGTTAACCCAGAAAACTTCCCAAGGCAGTTGTAGTCCAGTTAAGGGAATGTATTGCCTGACAATACCTTATGTAGATGTTGCAGTGCTCTGTCACTATGTTTGTACATAACAATTATTTCTCCTTCACAGAGTGTTGACAGTTCAAACTTGTCTCTAATTGTTCAGAATAAGAAGTGCTTTGATAATGACATCGTTTGTTCAAAAGATATGTTGCTAACTATTGGAGACTCTGAGATTTTTTTCAGTGAATCTCTAGACATAGAGGTAAGTTTAATTTTCCCCTTTTTGAAGTTATTAACTGAAGCTCAATTGATTATTAAAATACTGCTTTTTTTACACCAACTATATGTACAACATGATATAAAGAGAATTACAAGATAATCAGTAAATGAGAGACTGGGAAGGCTGGCTTAAGCAAACATATATAAACACATATTCTTTTATAACAATAAAAAGTTTATCTTTTCCTCATAGACTTCTATAAAAATCCCTGTTAAACTTGGCATCATAGAACCTCTTTGCTGCCAAATTCTCCTTTCACTCCATTAATAAGGAGCTACTGGGTTTCTGGGAGAAGACTGGCAGCTTCACTGTACAACACAAAATTAAATTTAATTAAATAGAAAGTTAGTTTAAAAAATGGCAGTGGTGGTAGGTTGGACTAAATGTTCGATTTTTCTGTCAGGTTTTGTAGTTTGAACTTCAGCAAAAAAAAAGCTTTAATATTTTGATAGGAAAAACATTATTTTCTAAAGTTCTCTGTGATGAAAAAGTCCTATTAAAATTCTTCATAATCAGCAGTTTAAGTTCAGCCAAACAAAGAGTTGATAGATTAGGAATCTAATTTTACATAATTTTTTTGATGTGGTAATTTATTGTATCAATTTAATACAATAACATTTCCCTGTGCTCTCATGTGTTCCAACTATTGATCTGCAGTGTTCAGTAGAGGTCCTTCATTTGTCCCTCAATACAAATACCTGCTTCAGGTATACCGTAATCAAAAGTATGCAGCTTCTGAAAGTAACAGGTCATCTATATGATGTATCACTGAAATCTTTGGAAATTTCTTTTAATTTAAATTGCTTCACTTTGTGGCTTGATACTGGGTTGTGCCACTTCCTTTGAAAGGTAAAAACCTTAATGAATATTAGTAGTTAATTATTATTTGTACTGTCATGGAATGTTTAACATGTTATAATTAGGGTGCATTGCAAAGAAATGCTTACTATAGGAAAAGAATTCAAAAAATACAATAATACAATAATTGTGAGGGGGCGGGGAAGGCCCCCTTTACGACTTGTGGACTTCAACTCCCAGAATTCCTGAGCCAGCCCTGAGTCCTTGGATTGAGAGCTACATGCTTTGCGCATGCGCAGAGGGCAAAAGAACGCAAATGCTGGCGTCCAGGTGGGCGGGGGAAGCAGGTGGGGAAGCCCCGCGCCGCGAACGCCACCAGGTTGTTCAGCTGTGCGGTGACCAACAGGTAAGAGTGAACTGGGAGGATTTCACCCCTGTCTACATGTGGATTTTGTGGAATGTGTTGGCTAATTGAAGTAGATAGGACAAAAGACAAACTGATTATGGGTGAAGTGGAAAGAGGGTGTGCAAAAGTATACTTTATTGTTAATCTAAATATACATTCATAATTAATGTTGTGAATTTATCATGTATCCCCAGTGCAAAGCTGTTCACTTAAAAACAAAGAATATTGGAGACCTGGCTTGATAACAATCTACATAAAATATTTTGGAATTGTATTTGATTACAAATGAATATGAATCAGCAGTGCAATAAGATTGTAAAAGTGCAGTTTTAGATGTCATTTTTGGAAGTTTACAAATCACTGGGGGGAAAAAAGAAATGTGACTGGATTGTTTAGACCCCACTTTGCATCTAATTCTGGGCACTATGCTTAAAAAATAATTCAAAACTGGGACAGGTTCTGAGAAGTTTAAATGTTTAAAAACTAGTAGGGCAAATGAAGACAGATTGAAGGAGTGGGCTTTGTTTAGCCTTGACAAGAAAGGATTAGACAAGAAAGGATTAGAAAGGGGAAATGATTCTGAACATCAAATATTTAAAAGGATATCATTGAGAAAATTAATAATTATTCCCTTTTGTTCCTAGTTGCAGGATAAGGAATAATAAAATTAAGTGTGTAGGCAGAAAGATTTCAGCTGAATGTCAAAAAGAAAAATATATATACCACATGTGATATATTCAGCAGCATCATTAGTACCTTACAAGTATCTATTATTTATAGGGGATGCTAAGGAGACACGGAGACAAATCCAAGTATCAAGTTTGGAAAGCTGGATATTATGTAGCAATAGATTTTCCAGAGGAAGAGTTCACGGTACTGTGGGACAGGAAGACAACAATGCATATCAAAGTTGGAGCTCGATGGAAGGTGAATCAGTGTGAAGCTAAGTCACAATAACAATAGGAAACAGGATGACTAGTCAATTTATTCCTGAATTATGCTTGATATAAATAAAACAAGTTTATAATAATTTGCAAGGTATATTTTGTAATATTTATTATATAGCCAAGTGCTCCATGAAAAATATACAGGTATACAAGTAGTCCTCAACTAATAACCACAACTGGGACCAGAATTTCCATTGCTAAGCAAGGCGGTTGCTAAGTGAATGATATACGATTTTACGACCTGTTTGCCACAGATGTTAAGTGAATCACTGAAGTTATTAAGCAAATCAGGTTTCCCCATTAACTTCACTTGTTAGAAGCTGGCTAGGAAGTTTGCAATGGCAATCTCATGACAGTGGGACACTGTAGCCAGTTTCGAAGTGTCCAAATTTTTATCACATGACAATGGAGATGCTGCAAGGGTTGCAAGTGTGAAAACTTTTTTCAGTGGCAAAATGAATGGTTGTAAACCAAGGACTACATGTATATTTTTTGGTTTAATACAACCTAGGTTCCAAAAGTTCTTCAACTTGTAAGAAATGGAAACGGAAATATAATTTCAAGAAAATTTATGCTTTGCATTCTTTTAGACTAAAAATTATTCTCTATTGAGCTTGGAATTGCTGCATATTCATGGCCCATAGCGTTATATCACTTGATTATACTATCCTGGATTGAAGAGGAAGAAATTGAATTGCAAGCTGTGACAGAGATGTTTCCCCACCACCATAATGAAAATAGTTGCAAACATTTTTTTTACAAAACTTTAATTGACACATGTTATCATTGGCATCCAATGATACATTCAACCTTAATGAACTATGAGGCTGCTATGAATCTCATGACATCATTTGATCCCCTCTTGTCTTCCTCATTTATGCCACATTTTCTTATGCAAGAAGTAGAAACACAATTCCTTCTGATTTAAATCCACTTATACTGCTTGTGATGCTTGCAGAAATGTTCTCATTGCTAAAGCTATTTGATATGTTAGCAGTTTTCTGCTGTTAGAATCATAAAAACTCTGGAAATGGCCTTATACTGAGACAGTCCTAAGATTGCTGATATTGACTGGCACTGGTTTTTCAGTTTCTAGCAAGAATTCTCTGGCCCTATCTGGAGATGTTTGATTAGTTTTAAACTAATAAACATTTAATAAACATTTGCACTATAAGAATAAGGGGATGTGAGCTTATATCACTAGTAAGCAGAGGCTGTGAAAATAACAAAACAGTAAACAAGAAGTTAATATTAAAACAGTTATAGAAAACATTACATTTTTCCAAAAGGTAGTCTAAATTGTGTCTGTTTTGTTGGTATTAAATCTATATTAATACCCAAATTAACGTTGAATTGATCAGTTTTTTAAAAAAACGAGTGCATTGTTTGTTAGCTTTATAAATCTTGATTGTTCTAGGTAAAAATGTTTAGGAAAAATGTTTGTGGTTTTATTTTCAGGGTAAATTAGCTGGTTTATGTGGAAATTTTGACAAATTTACTTCAAATGATCTGACTACATCCAACAATATGGAAGTAAAAAATGCTCAAATTTTTGGAGAGAGTTGGGCAATAGGACAGGTAAGCATAACATCTCCATTAATTTCAAAATAATAATATATTGATATTGCAAGTATGACAATCTGTGAAAATATAATTTGTTTTAAGATAGCAGCTGATAGCTCACAGTTATGAAAGCCAATGGATGTGGTAGTAGTAATAGTGCAGGGGTCAGGAACCTGCAGCTCTGGAGCCACATGTGGCTCTTTCATCCCTCTGCTGTGTCTCCCTGTCGCCAGTCGGCTCCACAATTGATAGGGCTTTCGGTTAGGACAGGTAGAGGAAAAAGGACACCGTGCAGGAGGGTGGGGGAACCAGACTTCCAGTTGGCAGAGGAAAAAGGATGCTGTGCTAGGAGGAGACTCTATGGTGGGGGAACTGGACTTCCGGTTGGCTCCAGAATTGAACAGGGGGCTTCCGGTTAGGACCTTTGTGGCTCTTTGAGTGTTTAAGGTTGCCGACCCCTGTAATAGTGTATACTTACTACCAGTTCTTTCCTACTCCTACTTTTTTCCTACTACTTTCCTACTAGGATATTGTATGGCAGGCTTCTTTAAATATGTTTGAATACAGTGTCTATTATCTCAATATCCATCCTGCTGGAAATCATGAAGATTATACTTCAGATCACCAGGAAGATTTCCCTTTGGGGGAAGAAATTTGTTCTAAGGGAACACTGAAAGGGTTAATTTCATAACTGCACAACAAAGAGTATCACAAAGCTTTAAGTACTGTTAAAAGGATATTTGTGGTTATATTTTCCATGCTAACTGAATAATGATATTTACCATACCATGGACCAAACAACATATGTAGGGTAGATTTCTCCTGTTTGCTGTAAGTCTTATTGTGATATCTGATATCTGCTACAAGCGAAACAATTTTCTATATAAATGATGGAAATCAATGCATGGTACATACAGAGTACACTGTATAACACAATTTTTGAAAAACACAATTTTTATTTAATGCATAATTGCTTGAAACAACAATCTGAGGGAGAGAATATACTGTATGCAAACTTCTTTAGCACTAACATTTTCCCCACATGTCTCTTTACTACTAATTATTTCCTTGGTTATATTTTATATCTTTTTCAAGAGTCAATTTATTGTTAATTTGTTATTGAACTTATAAATGGTGTAAACCTATCAGAGCAGCAAAAAAAATTTTTAAGCAAAGGTTGTTAGAAGAACAAGGCTCTATTTACAATTTACAATTGATTGTTTTGGAAGCAGTTATGATCTGTGATAAAGAAAACATTTCAAAAAAGCAAAACAATGTTTTGTTTTAAAAGTAAAACAATGAACAACTATTTTTCCCAAGTTAAATGTTTTCATTTGAAAGGAAATTATGAGGCTAACTTAATAAAAGAAATATAAATTCAGTTTTAAAAAGGCTTTTGAATTTTTAATAGATATTTCTAATGGATAATAATAATAATAATAATAATAATAATAATAATAATAATAATAATAATAATAATAATAATAATAATAATAATAATAATAATAATAATAATAATAATATGATGTCTGGATGGTGGACATGGCAGTATCTGAAAGAAGAGAGGAGAAAGAACTGAAGAAAATCACAAATAACGAAGACCTACAAATAGAGATAGAATGACTGTGGCAAAAGAAATAAAAAATAGTACCAATAGGTTTCTTGGGTGCAATCCCACAACTTCTAGAGTACCATTGTCTGTACACATAACTATTGTCTGTGACAATATCTTTAACACTATGAAACAACATCTGCCTATCCCAGGTTTTTATGAAGGACTCGATAGGTGGATAAAAATGCTAAATGCAATCTAAACATCTGACCGACTATGCTGCTTGACTATTATGGTTAATGGTCATGCTTTATTTCTTTTTCATTAGTGTGCAAGTCCAAATGAGACCAACAAACAATGTGAAGTTCATCAGAGCAAGTTCCCCTATGCCAAAAAAGAATGTTCAGTTTTATATAGTGATATTTTTGCCTCTTGCCGTAATGTGGTAAGTGAATATTTTTTATAGTTTCTAAAACTGGGCAGGACAGTTTGTAGCTCAAGACTTAATATAGAATTAATCCTCCCCCTCTTCCTCCTCCTCCTTTCTAATGTGCCCTTTGAACTTTCTAATGACAGGCTGATACATTTTTGCAGATTTCTACTGTATAGCCTAAGATAGAGAATATATTTTAGATGAGATTACATTATACTAATTTTAAAATCTCTCTTGTTTCCTTATGGATTTTATGCCTTTATATTATCCCATACTATTATTTTTCTCCATATTTTCCAGATCGATGTAACATCATTTGTGAAAAACTGTCATACAGATACGTGCAACTGTAATCTTGATGGGGACTGTGAATGTCTTTGCACTAGCATTGCAGCTTACGTTCACAAATGTTGCCAGCAGGGTGCAGTAATTCACTGGCGATCTCCTTCTCTCTGTCGTATGCATGCTTTTTGTTATATTACTAAGCATAATGCCTGTAAATAATGCAGGTTATTTCACACAGTGTTTTCCATTAAGTCATAGCAGTTCAATGTGCTATAATATATACATAGATGGTGACACTAGAAAACATAGCATAGGATTTTTTTTTAATTTACTGTATATTTTTATAATTGGTCTTTATGTTAATCAGTACAGCTTTTACAACCAAATTTTCCTAACTTCCAGACTCTCTCCCTCCCTCTCTCCCTTCCAAATCAAATGGAGATGGGGCTATGCTAATTAATTCCATCTTCAACATCACATGGACCATTTAATTACTCCTTCTGCCATCTACCCATACAGAAATGTCTTCAGGCAGGGAAACGTTCCTATTTATAAACTGCATTCATGGAGGGCCTCACTTGACAAGAACCATAGTAATGTAAAGTACAAGCATCCATCTACTAATATATTTTTATATATTATGCATGGTCTTTTGCACTGGCTATTGAGTGTGGATGTAAATGTATATCGGCTTATTTTTTTATTTTGCAGTTCAGAAAAGGCAAATTATAGGTATGTGCATAATAAAATAAATCTTCATAACTAGTGGCTCTATGCTGATATATTTTCTTGTATTACTGATGAAACTGAGTAAATACTTAACTCAGTAAAGGACTTAATTAAAATATGTAAAAGTAGCTTTTTGTGAATTCTAGTTGACTGTAAATATTCAATCACAAATTCTGTTACTGTTGTCCACTATGTTTACTAATATATTGTTCTTTTTTCCAGCTTATGACTGTGATTATTACAACCAAGGTATGCATTTTTCTCAGTATTAAAGAAAATAATATTAAGTACATATATATGAATCAAAGACGCTTATCCTTTTTATTGAATAAATAGGTTGCATTCGAAAATCATTTCAAGTTGCAGAAATAAAACATGGTCATATGCCATATGAGATCATGAACACTATTTGATGCAATATTTGACTATTAATGCAAATATAAATGTAGATATTTTGTTGTTGTTTGCTCTGTTTCTAAAAAAGATATAGATACAAATATATTCAGAGATAACTGCTGTCTAGGACACGGGCAAAACAACTGGCAAGAGGCAGGATGCAATTTTTCTGATAGCCAGGTCTTGTGGTATTTTAAAACTATTTAGAGACAGAACTATTTTAGTTTCAGTAGTGAGTGTTAACAGAAGCATATTGTAAAGGAATGAATACTTTAAAAATTAATTAATAATTTTAAATTTGTATTTAAAATACAAAGCAAATCTCTTTTCCTTTTTAGGCTTTTTCTATACCATTTAATGACAATCTTTTCTTTGCATTTTAGTTATTATTTCCTGAGAAATATGGAGGTGAAACCTCTTGAATTATGTCTATATTCTAATGCAAGTCTTTCTCTAATTTGTTCTTTAGTTTTAGAAAACATCTTAGTAGTATTTTTGCTGTAAAAATGAGGGGAAATCAGTTACTTAACCGATAGAAAGAAACTGAAATTGGGTCACCTTCAAATAAGCATTTGGAGGGGCAATTGATAAATTAGTTATCACTACTTCCCAAAATTGGCTGATACTATAAGAAATGGGATTCTAATATTGTTTTTCTGAATGGTGCAAATCAAAGGGTCTTATTAATGCACAAGAGCATATTGGTATAACATACTACCAGTAGCTGTATAAATTGTTGTCTGGAATGATCATGAAAACTCAAGCTATTAGACCCAGTAGTCATCCATATTTTTGGAGTTCTGATTTTATGTCCATTTTGCTTTTGATTCATTTCAACAAGTTTCTGTGCTTTCAAATGGCTTGTCCTAGATGACTAGTTTTCCTATTACTAATTAACATTGTAATTTTTGTACTTCCAGAACTTGGGAAAGGGCCTTTTATTTTGGCCAGTTATGGACAGAATGATACAGTTATAGGAATCAATGTTAACAGCAAAAAGATCTTTCCTTTATCTAAAAACAATCTCCATGAAAAAGTATATTACAATTTTATGCTAACTCCTGGACTTTATAAAGATAAAATTTTATGTGAGTATTTACTTCTGATCCAATATAATTAAATTCCAGGTTTAAACCTGCAAAAGGATTAAATTTTCTGCACTAGATTGTGTTCTTTTAAACATACTTCCTAAATTGGATTAAATGTTATTGTAATAGACAGGATAAGAAAAGCTTTGACAGCGACAAGAGACATTTTTCTATTTCCATCGTTAAAGCAATAAGAAGATAAGTATTAACTTTGTATGGAGCTGACACCAAAGTGCACTGTCTGGGCATTGAGCAGTTAAAATTACTGCAATGCGCTCTACATGGGGCTACCCTTGAAGAGTATCCGGAGACTACAATTGGTGCAAAATGCAGCTGCTCGTGCCGTGGTGGGTGTGCCCAGGTACACCCACGTAACACCTGTTCTCCGCCAGCTGCATTGGTTGCCCATTAGTCTCCGGATCCAATTTAAGGTGTTGGTCGTTACCTTTAAAGCCCTACATGGCTCAGGGCAAGGTTACCTTCGGGACCGCATCCTGCCGCATACCTCCCTACGACCAGTTAGGTCCCACAGGTCCCTACGACCAGTTGGGTCTCCTCCAGGTCCCATCAACCAAACAATGTCGGTTGGCGGGGCCTAGGGGGAGAGCCTTCTCTGTGGGAGCTCCCTCCCTATGGAACCAACTTCCTCCGGAGATCAGAGCCATCCCCACCCTGCTGGCCTTCCGTAAAGCAATAAAAACGTGGCTCTTCCAGCAGGCGGGGTGAAAGTGAGACCGAGCAGATTATCTCCGGGTCTCCCCCCTTGTTATGAATGTTGGAGTTTTTTTTTTAAATTTGTTATATATTTTTTAATTGTGATGTTTTATTGTAATAGATTTGGACATGTTGTGAGCCGCCCAGAGTCCCCCGGGAGTTGGGCGGCATACAAATCTATTAAATTAAATTAAATTAAATTAAATTAAATTAAAAGGAACCGTTCTATTTCTTGTGAAATGGTGCATAGACAGCCTTTTTCACCTGCTTTCTTTCCAGCAATATCCAGTATAAATCTCTAAAACAAAGTATTTTGAAAACAGATCACAGTTTTGGATATTCTGGCTGTAGAGTCTTTGTACTCTATGAAGGGCCACTAAATTTGTTCCTTGAGCTACAGCAGTAAATATTCTCCCTTCCTATTGATGGGTGGTTTAAAAATGTACTTTTAAAGAAAATAAAAATACTGTCAGATAGACAGAAATATACTTATTGGCATCAGCCTCATCAGATATTTATGAAAATGGAACACATTATGTTGCTCGTACCTTTTCTAATATTACTTTGGATTGATCTATGCAATTTAGCTTGTTTCTCTGAAATTTGTATCAGTTATTCATTCATATGTATATTTAAATGCCGCTGTAATATGTATTAAAGTTTTTATATGTTGCTATGAATTTCATTTTTTTCTGGCAGCTTCATCTCTGATTTCACTTGAATGTGCAGAAAGGCCAAACTACTTTCTTTATGTACACAATGACAACAGCATTTTCTTAGCAAAGTGGGATGCAAGTTTGTCATTTCGTAGAAGAACAACTTTTATCCATCACCAAGGACTTTGGATCTCTAGTTATAGTACATTTGAACTGCACAACAAAAGAGGTTTCTTCCTTACACTTAGCACTTCGGCAGTGAAAATCTCAAAGTTTGATGATTCTGAAGAATTCAAAAGCTTAAATAGCTTCAGTATTGAGGGTGAGTTACACATCATGGTATATGGGAGATGCTGTCAAATCCCCATACTGCAAAAACCTATGATTTTTACCAACCATAGTTACAGTCCTTACTTTGAAATTACACACACACACACACACACACACACACACACACACACACACACACACACACACACTATACAAAAGCACGCTATATCTCTATGTATGTATGTATGTATGTATATATGTATGTATGTACTGTATGTATGTATGTAGAATAGATTTATTCAGTAGATTTTAGGTGAATATAATTATATACAATTATAAATTTTGTTTATAAGATTCAGTTGCTTTTATTTGGAAGAACAATTTATGTTTCATAACTATTTATTGCATTTATTTCTACATAAATATTCTTTAGAATCACACTGTGGCCTACATTCCCAAATACATCTACAGTATATGATTTCATAAAAGACACACAACTCTAGAAGTCTGCAGAGTGCATATGTAACACTATATTTGTTTGAAGTGAGGGAGGGGGCAGGGAGGGAGAAAGTACTGCATTTTTCAATAGGGAAAGGCTTGAGGGATATGTTTAGAGTAAATTCATTCACAGTATTTCTGGCAGCTTCAGCTATTGGTTTATATTGGGAAATGTATCATTTACAAAATGATTTTAAAATTTCTTAGAACTCCAGTCAGCAATACCTTACAGGAGGATGTGTGAATGGAGATATGAACCTTGCACAAGTCCTTGTGTTAAAACATGCGATGATCCTGAAGGAACAGCATGCAAATTTCTTCCACCGTGAGTAAAAGGAATATTTATTGTATTATTTTCCACTTGAATTGTCTACAAATAATATTAAGTTGGTTTTTTAAAAACTTTAGTTAAGAAGTTCTTTAGAATGATAATTCTAAATCACATTCAAATATTTTGAGTTCTGGATAATTTATATGGGCAAAATAATTGCTTGTATTGTATTTTTCTTGAATCCTTTATTGTAGGGTTGAAGGATGCATACCATATTGTCCAAAAGCTATGATCCTAGATGACATCACACTTAAATGTGTTTATCCAGAAGATTGTAAGTGTCATTTATATAATGTTCTTGCATTGTCACAACATAATTCATTTGTTTTTTTGGAGGAGGGGCTGTGGTAATTAGGAGACTCTCAGTGAGTTACAATTATAGCAAAAATACTCCACCCAGAGTACAATTACATATTAATAAAAATAGGCAGTACTTAAAATTAAATCACAAATAAACTAATTAAACAAACAAAAAACATTGATGGATTTCAAGGAGCAAAGATTTCATAACATTGATACCATCCTAGAGGTAAAACATTTATAAGGCTCTATTACATTTGTCATTACAGATTGCATCATTATTTGCTTATAGATATGTGAAAATAAGGCATATTACTACTATTACTACTAAGAATAAATGGAAACTTTTATAAAGCTGTTCTCTACTTTTCTTTATTTATCGATCAAATTTAGAGACCGGCCATCTGATTCATAGAGCGATTCTTAGTTTATTGTCTAAAAGAGTAGATATACTGTTCATGAAAATTAGCACAGATTTCTGCATGTAGCATTGGGACAGTGACACCAGATTACAATTCTCATTATCCATGGTCTTTTCAAAATCATATGGAGTAAGACTTTTTTCCTCCCCGCCTCTAGGCATTGCTGTGAAACCAACAGAATCTTCATTTGGAACCAAACCAGTTAGAACAAACCCTACAATATTAAGTTCCCAGATAACGAATATATCAAAAACATTTTCTCAGATGCCACTTACATTGGTTATTGAAGAGACTGAGCCAACCTATGTTAATTTATCTACCAAAATCACAACTGAACCAACAACTGCCCAAGATGCTTATTCAATAATGGTATCTCCTTCAAGCATGCATTTACCTGATTTGTCACCAGGTTCAGAATTATTTTCTGAAGACAGCTACAACACAACCACCCCACCTATGCTGCTTAGATCTCTGTCAACAACTTTCCCAACTACTTATGAAGCTCCAATGGTTAGTGTAAAAACAATATCTTACAATAAAACATACAATTTCTCTTCATCAAGTAACCCTGCACCTACTGCTATACCATCAATGACTGCTTTTCCTTTAATAACTAAGTCAACTACACTATTGGAAGTTGCAGTTCCTTCTTCGGTGGTAGCTAGAACTCTTCCAACTTCCACAACACTGACAGATTTACCTTTAACACAAACGTTTGCTGTAACTTCAGGAATTAGTTCTTATCTGTCTACATTTACAACAACTATGCCTCCAGTTCCTGTATCTATTGCTACTGGTAGATTTACTTCATTTGCATCAAATCCTCTTCATAGTACTTCAGATTCAGACTCCGTGACTATTCAACCAGATTTGAAATTGATAAATGAAACGTTAACGTCTGCATCTGTACCATCACAAAAAGCACCTCTGACACCTTCTGAACATATTGCTTCCTTAAGCACAAAACATTTTTCTACTGTTGCTGATGTAGTTAGTAAAACAACTTCAGTTGTGACACAGAGTCCTTTTCCCATAAAATCATCTTTTAGTCTCCAAATAACCCACACAACGTCAACATTAATGCCTCCTCCAATCACATCTCAAAGGCCCATAGGAACTGGGGAAGTGACACTTATTTCAAAGAGCTTTCATTTAAGGCCTTCCACAGTTTCTCTTCTAGCAGTTCTTCGGACTACCAAATCATCTGAGACAAGTTCAGTTTTAGCAGAAAGTAAACATGTGTTGCATGCAGATTCATCTCCAATTCCAACTGATTTTATAACTTTGTCAGAGTTTGCTGATACCAGGGTGCCAAGTAGCATTCCTATTAAGATTTCACAGGATGAAGCACAGATAACTTATGAACCATTTGGTTCATATCCAGAATCAGAAATTGCATCAACAGTTAAAAGTGTTGATACTTTTACTACTTCATCTTCAGAAACCTCTTTTAAAATGTTGACAACAAGAACTTCTACTCCTCAGATTTCTGTTACAGCATCACATTCCAGAAGTTTATCGACAGTTCCCATCACTTCTGCTGTAGTACCAACTAGCACTGATATAAAAATGCCTGATATATTGCTAAATGATGATTTGAGCTCAACAAATTCAACTTTAATTACAAATCTTTCCACTATACATACTATGTCTTCAGTTTCTTTGACTACTTTTGATGACTCAGCGATGTATTTGGGAACAAGAAAGCCTTCTTTGACTTCTTCAGTGGATAGGAGAACTGTATCTTCCTTAATAGGTGCTCAGTCTGCAGAACCAGCAATGGAATCAGATTTGACTCTGGGCAAACTTTGGAAAATTACATCAACCCCACAAGATATTATTGAAAAGTACTCAACAAGCCCGTCAGAAAATTTATTAGTTTCTTCTGCTGGCACAATAGCTCCTCACAAAATTTCTGAAGTTACTGAATTTTCTCCTTTAAGTTTTGATTTTCACTCAACTACTACTTCAATCCCTGTTCCTGCTGTCTCCCCAGCACCCATTTATGTTCCGAATGTTACTGTCTTTACACCTAAACCATGCAAAGACTCTCTACAAACCATGCCCTTAGAAATGGATAAAGTTTCAGAGTGGGTCAAAACAGCAATAACCCAGGCTTCAAAACTTCAAAATATAACGAGCACTTTGTATGCCTTAAAAAGTAATAAAACTTCAGAGGAAAACATCACAACATATGCAAGGACTGAAAAGCCATCTTTACTACCTGTTCAGATGACTGTATCTGCTAGTCAAAGCAGCACAACTTCAGTAAAACCAGTTTCTTTCTCTGAAGTGACAGATATAACATTTGATTGGTCTAGGATTCCATCAACAAAATCTTACTACAGTGTGACTAAACCAGAGGAAGTAAGTATCATCAGCTCACAGAATTTCACAATAACAGATTCATCTCAAGTCGCTGCAAAACTTGTGGAAACCCAACCCACAGAGGCTGAAGTTAAAATGATGACAACAAAGAGTGACGAACACACTTCATTTGGCACAATAATACATACACTTGTATCTGTGACATCTTCAGAATGCATGGTAAAGATATTTTTGCTTTCTTTTTTGTTTTATTTTTTACTTCTATATTTTTAAAATATCCCTGTTTTATTGGAGAGATTTCCAGTTTTTTTCAGGCCATGGAACCTATTAATTTAAAAAAAACCCTTGGAATTCTTGATTAAGAGGGATGGGACTTCTGAATGTCAGATGACAAGCCCCGCCTTTTCCATGGTTCCTAAATCCTCTCTGCAAGGTCACCCAGCTTGCTTTGTGGTAAGGCTGGACCAGAACTCAGTCTTTGGGTTTCCAGTCCAGTGCTTTAAACCACCACACTAAACTGGCTCTCAAGATGTGTTTGCATATTTCTTAATTATAAAATGGTTCAGTGGTAAATACATCCTTTATGATTATCCCTTAATAGCACATTTACCTTATAACTGTCATGACTAATAAAATTAGTGTTATTATAGTTAACCATCACATGCCAACCAAAAGGATCATATCTGTGGTAATCCCAAAGATCTATATTTATAAACCTACATATTTCCAAGGTTTTATGGTAAAACCTTTATAAAAACATTTAGACTGCAATAGTCAGAATTTCAATAGGTACGTAATCACATTTTTATACTTTTAAAAGAGCCTGCTGATTTTGGTACACAAAATATGTCATCATATGTCAATGACTCAATTTTTCCCCCCATCATGGAAAAGCCAAGATACCTTGATCCAATAGACAAATGTAACCAGTTCGTCTGCATTAACATGGAATGGATGCTGTACAATCTTTCAAGGAACTGCCATAAGAATGTGGAGAAACCTGACTGTGGTTTTCGAGGGATGCCAGTTCAGAAGAACAGCGACAGCTGCTGTCCTGATTGGGAATGTCCTTGTAAGTCTTGGCATGGTTATATTGGATTATATATGAAACAGAGAATCCTAAACTTGCATTTGAAATATTACAGGAAAATTATGCCAAGAAGATCCTAGAATGCCAATTCTATTTATTTATTTATTTATTTATTTATTTATTTATTTATTTATTTACTTACTTACTTACTTACTTACTTACTTACTTACTTACTTACTTACTTACTTATTTATTTATTTATTTATTTATTTATTTATTTATTTATTGAATTTATATGCTGCCATCTCATGTTGAAGTGCCTTGGGGTAACATATAAATTTATATCCTGTTTTAACTGCTTGCATAATTTTTATTTCTCATTTACTGAAATATATTTTTCATTATTGTCAGACAACTGAGTTGATATATCCTTGCCCAACACATGCATTTTTCATTAGCAGAATAAGATATGAAAGTCTGAGTTGAAATAACATATTTGCACATTGCTATATTTGCACAGAATGACAAATCAGCTGTTTGATTTACCAGTGAACAAGCAGAATTCCAGTGTTTGCTAGTCTGATCACTTCTGCTGATTGCCACAAAATGTAATTGTAGCTAAGTCAGACAATCGAATCTCTGTTGACTGTTAGTTGTGTCTGATGCATAGGTGTAATTTTACATAATTTATAAAGCACCCTTTTTATCAGTACAATATATTGCAAATTGATTTTAGTATATGGCCTATTGAGATCATAGAGTACTTCTAAGCAAATACAGATAGCAGTATAACTATGATTTCTTAAGCGATTTTTAAATTATTATTTCTAAATTCAATGCAATTGTAATTTATTCAGTGTATAATTCCAGATTGAAAGAGGCCTGAAATCTTAATGAGATCTCATTCATTGTAATTTCTTCCTTAGGTCAGTGTTCTATCCTCTCTGAACTGAGTATCATTACATTTGATGGAAATAATGTAGCACTATATAAAGTAGCATCCTATATTTTAGTCAAGTTACCCACAGAAATTATTGTGGCTCATATTGAAAAGTGCCCAGCTAATCAGGTAGGAACCTTACATAGTACCTTGCACTAATTAACATTTCATATTTTAAACACTAAAGATAGAAACAAAACTTTTTACAATGCTTTGAAAATGTTTTGGGTTTCTATATTTGTAAACACATTTCCTAACATAAATATTAAAAAGTATGTTTCACTTATATATTATACCTGAAATATATTGTTAATGATTCTTGATAATTCCACAGGAATAGAACAATTAGTAGAAGTGTATTATTGAGCAGACTGACCCAATAAGTTATAAATATTAACATCTAATGCTACTCATACCTTCTCAGAAAATGGGGGTTATTGTCAGGTATTGGATTAGATTCAGAGTTTTTAAATTGAGGATATAAATGTTCAGAACAAAGGTGAAGGGACTAATGCAAATTTTATACATATACATATACATGTACATATACATATACACATACACATATACATCAGGGGCGGTTTCCTCTCGAAGTTGCTACCGGTGCACTGCACGAGTATCTTCATGTTTTGTGCACGTGCGCTCCTCGCGCGATTTTGCTTCCGCGCATGCGCAGGAAGCAAAAGAAGCCAAAAAATTCTGAAAAAAAAGATGGCGATGTGCGACGGACTGATGAAGACGACAGACCGGTGTCGCGCACAAATTACATCATCGGCCGGCCGCTACCAGTGCTGTAGAGTGGACCGTACCGGTAGGAACCCACCACTGATATACATATACATATACACATACAAATACAAATACACATACACACACACACACACACACACACACACACACACATATATATATATATATATATACACATACATATATGTACATTATACACACACACACACACACACACACACACACACATATATATAATGTCTGATTACTCATGAATATACACATGAGGGCAGTCTGTAACAATATTACCGCTGAGCTGGAATGATGTGTTTATGTGACAAGAAATCTGACTCATTTTAAAAATTATTTTTCAGAGTGCAAATTCAATAAGGAAACTAGTGAGTATTTTTAAAGTACAGTTGTTAATAAATCAAACATTATTTAAGAATTAGTAATCTGCTAATTGTTTTAGTTTCAGGACAGTTTGTCCTTTCTTTTCAAGGTCCCAGCAGGAAGTGCTTCTGGTCTTTGCTTTAAGAAACTTAATGTAACAATACCACCATTTGCAGTACTTATTAACCGCTTAGCAAGAAAGGTGAGTTAAGCTTTTGCTGGACTGTAGAATCCTGCTGCAAAAAACGTTATTATGTTGACAGTCCAATTCTTTTACAGGCATAAACTAACTGGCCTTAATGGATAAGAGGCTATTATCAATAGAAAGCCTAAGAACTGTGATTATCTTTGTATGTATAACTTATCAACCATCTATATAAAGCAGATCTGAATTTTTAATTATTTAAGAATTATAGACCATTAAATATTAAAATATTTTACATTAAAGTGCCTGACTAAAAAGATGTGTTTTAATAAATCTTCTAATTAAGCAAAGGACCAGGCAAAGTACACTATGGAAGTACATTCTATAATTTGGAAATGGTCCATAGAGCAGGCTAAAGATTTTAAATTTATTTACTTATTAAATTTTACACCGCTCATCTCACTAAATGACTAAGGACAAGTTCATAACAAAAAAAGCAGTCCTTCAGATAATCAACCCCTAAAATGGTTAGGACTTTAATAGTTTATTCAAACATTTAATTTGTGTCCAGAAAGCAACCTGGCAATTGGTTTTAAATTTTCAGCCTCAGGTCTGAATAAATACCTTATAGTATGTTATGAATATAAATCTAATTTGTCATGATTTTTAAAAACCGCAATAATGCCTTTTCAAAAAATACTTCACAGACATCAACATTTCGTCTTTAGTATTTGCTGTTAAAAAAGAAAATTCATATACCGTATATACTTGAGTATAAGCCGAGTTTTTCAGCCCACTTTTTGGGCTGAAAAAAGCCGCCTCGGCTTATACTCGAGTCATTGAAATTAACTGGGAAACTAGTCCGGGCTCGGGGCGTTTTGCAAGCGGGCGAGAACCAGCCTCCGAGGCGGCGGCATGAACGAGGGTGAGGCGGAGGGTCCTCCGCGGCCGGCCCTTTGCAAGAAGATGTGCCCGGCGGGGGAGTTCTGGCGGCGGCGGCGGCAGAAGCGGCTGCACCGGCTGGAGCTAGACCCGGATCGCTAGCCGGACCCTCCCCCGCCGCCTTGCGACCTCTGCCCGGCAGTGCTGCTGGCCACGGTGCATCACCTGCTGGGCCGGACGGCCACGAAGGCGCAGCGCTCGGCCGGGGAGACCTCGCTGGCTTCGGCCACCGACCGGCCCAGCAGGTGATGCACCGTGGCCAGCAGCACCGCCGGGCGGAGGTCGCAAGGCGGCGGGGGAGGGTCCGGCTGGCGATCCGGGTCCAGCTCCAGCCGGTGCAGCCGCTTCTGCCGCCGCCGCCGCCGCCGCCAGAACTCCCCCGCGGGCACATCTCCTTGCAAAGGGCTGGCCGCGGAGGACCCTCCGCCTCGCCCTCGTTCGTGCCGCCGCCCCGGAGGCTGGTTCTCACCCGCTTGCAAAACGCCCCGAGCCCGGACTAGTTTCCCAGTTAATGCCTTTTGGGGGGGGGCGATCGCGGAGGGTCCTCCGCGGCCGGCCCTTTGCAAGAAGATGTGCCCGGCGGGGGAGTTCTGGCGGCGGCGGCGGCAGAAGCGGCTGCACCGGCTGGAGCTGGACCCGGATCGCCAGCCGGACCCTCCCCCGCCGCCTTGCGACCTCCGCCCGGCGGTGCTGCTGGCCACGGTGCATCACCTGCTGGGCCGGTCAGTGGCCGAAGCCAGTGAGGTCTCCCCGGCCGAGCGCTGCGCCTTCGTGGCCGACCAGCTGCGCGCAATCCAGCTGGATCTGGCTCTGCAACGCCCGCCCGCCGCGCCTTGCACCGCCCTGCTGAAGCGCGCCTTGCTTTACCTGCTGCACGCCGGAGCCCGGCTCTGCAACCTGGCGCCCGCGCGCTTCGACGCCCACCTGCACGATGGGCAGCTCCGCGAGACCTTCGCCGCCCTGCGCCGTGCCTACCGCCGCCCTGACGCGCATCCTGCCCAGCCGCGCTTCCAGGTGCTCGAGTGAATCCCGGACAAAGAACAGCGAACGGATGGCTGCAGTAGGGCTGACTGGCTGGCTGGCTCTCCTTGGAGCGCCCAGGCCAGGCAGGAGGACGGAGGGACCTCCTTAGAGCGAGTGCCCCGGGATGTGGTAGGAGAGGGCGGCTTCAGAGTTGTGCAAATAAAGGGTTAACTTTAGATTTCCTTATGAGGAAGGCAGGGCAAAAAGCGAAGAGAACAAGCAAAGTGGTTGCGAGGAGAAAGCCTACACACACACACACACACACAACCACGCTGAAGAAGTGAGGAACAGCGGAGTGAAACATCTGGGTGAGAAAAAAAAGAACCCTACTTTTAAAGCGGTTCTCCTTTAAGGAAGAATTTTGAAAAAAAAAGTTTGGAGAAAAGTGAAGCAGAGCGGAAAAATGGCTATCGCTTCACACAAATAACAGCGGCGAACAATTAGAGACCAGAAAATTAAAAACCTGAAAAGACTTTTAAAATGATGTTTTTAGAAAAAATCTTCCTTGCTGTTTTTCTGCACAACACACAAATAAACACATAACCCTAGTTATCTAAGGCAGTGTTTCCCAACCTTGGCAACTTGAAGATGTCTGGACTTCAACTCCCAGAATTCCCCAGCCAGCATTCGCTGGCTGGGGAATTCTGGGAGTTGAAGTCCAGACATCTTCAAGTTGCCAAGGTTGGGAAACACTGATCTAAGGGAGGAGGAGGAAGGTACATGTTTGAGAATCTAGATAGATATTTCATTATTGAAAGATATGAAGGACATAAGGATATCAGAACAAAGAAAGTATAATGTCATTGAACATCACCCAAAAAATATTATTTCCAGAAAAAATATTTGAGGATATCTAGATCTTTGAAAGATACAGGCAGATGATCACTTTATTGTCAAGAAAATGCAAAACTTTATAGGCACAAGAAGAAACACAAGAACATATTTACTGTTTTTCTTTGAAATAAATATTCAAAAACATTATTGGTATCTATTTTTATTTTTGAAATTTACCGGTAGCTGCTGCATTTCCCACCCTAGGCTTATACTCGAGTCAATAACTTTTCCAGTTTTTTGTGGTAAAATTAGGTGCCTCGGCTTATATTCGGGTCGGCCTATACTCGAGTATATACGGTATCTTGAAATTTGTTCTTTATTATTCTGTTGTTGTTGTTGTTGTTGTTGTTGTTGTTGTTGTCCCTCTGTTGTTGGCTGTTGGCTGCCCATTCAACTATTGGGCTTAATCCCATTCAACTATTCTCAAAATTGGTTTAATTCTGCAGAAATAAATAATACAATCACAATAGGCTTTATAGGCAAATGAGGAATCACTAAGGATACTTTCTATGTATATTCCTCAACCCAAAATGATGCTTCCTTATCTTTTGGTATTATAATGTTGCATTCATAACAGATACTAAACCAAGGCACATTCTAAGTTTTGTGTTCAAGACATAGCTATGGTTTATCAGAAACATGTCACTAGTATAGGCAATTTTGGAGTAGAATTCAATAACGACATATTTTGTAGTTAATACATAGCTATAAGGCCTTACCTTACTTGCTAAAAATAATTCCTTTTTAAAAATATAACTTAGGAAAAAGTGTATTGTCAGATTTAAATATTGTGAGATTGTTTGGAGGTCTGAGAGGATTCTTCTCTGAATGGTTTTCAGAAGCATAGCTTTGGAATGATTCTTTTAATTCCTATAATTTTTTTAAAATTATTTTAGGTAATTGTGAATTCTATAATCCAACCTTTGCCTTTCTTGCAAGATGGCATATGTATTCAGGACACTGGAGCAATGTATGTAATCAATACACCAGCTGGAATCAATATTAAATGGGCTCATGTTACAGGCATTATGGACATCCAATATGGCTTTAACTCTAATGTATCTACAAAGACAGAAGGGCTTTGTGGTAAGAATATATATAATTTATTTTGTTATCTCGGCTTTGAACTTTTAAATGTTTAGATCTAAATTTGCTCACCAATCTTCTTTTCAAAGGTCTTTCTTCTACCTTCTCCCTTCGTTCTACGGCTGCCTTTACGGCTGCCTTCACAGTAAATTCTTCTAACTTATCCAGCTTTAATATTCATTGCTGAAGTTAACAGAAACGGAATATGAGGACAATTCTTTTTACTTTTTCAATTCTATGTTCTATGCCAGTGATGGTGAACCTTTTTTCCCTCGGGTGCCGAAAGCGCGTGCGCGTGCTTTATCATGCACGTGCGAGTGCCCACACCCAAAATTCAATGCCTGGGGAGGGTGAAAACGGCCTCCCCCGCCCCCACAGAGGTCCTCTGGAGGCTGGAAATGGCCCGCTTTCTGACTTCCGGTGGGCCCAGTAGGCCCGTTTGTTGCCCTCCCCAGGCTCCAGAGGCTTCCCTGGAGCCTGGGGAGGGCGAAAACGCCTCCTTGACTCCCTGGAGGCCCTCTGGAAGCCTAAAATGCCCTCCCAGAGCCTCCGCGTGAGCCAAAAATCAGCTGGCCGGCGCGCACATGCACGCTGGAGCTGAGCTAGGGCAACAGCTCGCGTGCCAGCAGATATGGCTCCGCGTGCCACCTGTGGCACGCATGCCATAGGTACGCCATCACTGTTCTATGCAAATGCTCTGAGTTTTAATGAATTGAGTCTGAAATTGGTGTTATATTGTTCAATTTTTATGTTTCCTTTCCCAAAATGTATTATTAGTGTAATGCTCCTAGTAGTAATTAGAAATTTTGAACATAGTTTATGATAAATCAGAATGTATGAAACTGTTAAATAGAACTTTTATGAGAATTAAGTCTCCACTACAGGTAGTCATCGAGTTACAACTATTTGTTTAGTGACTGTTCGAAGTTACAACAGCACTAAAAAAGGGATCTATGACCATTTTCCACACTTATGACTGTTGTAGCAGCCCCATGGACACATGATCAAAATTCAGATGCTTGGCAACTGTCTTGTATTTATGACGTTGCAGTGTACTGGGGGTATTGCAGTGTACCTTCATAAAGTGATCACATTTTAAATCTTTTGGCAAGCAAAGTCAATGGGGAAGCCAGATTCACATAACAACCATGTTACTAACTTAACACATGGAGTGATTCAGTTAACAACTATGGCAAGAAAGGCGTAAAATAGGGCAAAACTCACTTAACAACTATCGTGCTTAGCAACAGAAATTTTTCACTCAGTTGTGGTAATAAGTCGAGGACTACCTAGACGTGATATACTCTGGTCTTTTTTTTAAAAAAAAGTAAAAGGCAGATGGATGCCGGAAATCAAAAAGTGCATTCTTAGACTGATTATACCTTATTTTAATAGTTTTTCTAGTTTTTAACAAACGGATGAGAAAATTTAAATTTTCTCTCTTAGAAATGTAATGCTGTTTCAATTATTTCATATATTTTAAGTATATGCTTTATTTTTAAGGTGTCTGCAATGGTGATCCTGCTGATGACTTGAAAATGCAAAATAGAACAATAGTTACAAATATGGAAGAAGTTGAAATTTTTATCAAAAGTTGGGAAATTGAGAAATCTTTTGATGTAACAAGAAGAAGACCCATTAGAAACTGCACAGAGGATAATTGTACATATTGTATGGAACTCTTACAGAAGTGGGTTTTTGCCCCTTGTCACAAAAAAGTGAGTGTGAAGTAATTATAAGTACAGAATAGGGGTGGCATAGATTCCCCTCCCAACTCAGAAGAAACCGATTCTTTCTCATCTGTTTCTCAAAGGGTTAAAAACTTCTCTGGCTCAACAGTCTTTAGGCTAAATCTCCACATTCTAAATGAGGCCCTTGAAAATCACCACCCAGCAAATTTCACCTCCCTATCTGGCTCCAGAATGAGTGCAATTGATTAAATAACTGTCTCTAGAGGTGGGTTCCTGCCGGTTTGGACCGGTTCTATAGAACCGGTAGTAACTTGGTGGCCTGGATCACTAGAACCGGCAGTGACCCAGGCCTGCCACGCCCCCGAACTGGCTCTGTCGGCGGCACCATCTTGTTTTTTGCTTCTGCACACACGCAGAAGCTATTTTTTGCTTCTGCGCATGCGCCGAAACTTGTTTTTTAGCACTGCGCATGCAAATGACGTGCAACGTACCTGCGCCCGTGCGGCGCGTCAAAGAGCGAACCGGCAGCGAGGTAAGCCACAACCCATCCCTGATTGTCTCCCTAATTTTTTGCAGCAGAATTTGAAAATGCAAAAGGGGCTGTAAGAAGGAAGTGGAATTAAACTTTCTTTTTCTACCAATAAACCAGGTTTCATATGCAAAAATGGGTCACTGGGCCTTAAATAAATATGACTTTCAAAATGGGGAAAATGAATAAATAAATAAAAATCAATTGGGCAATTATTATTTTTTAAATATGGGAATTATTCTATTTAAATATATTCTATTTAAATATAGGAAATATTAATTATATTAATATTTCAAAAAATATTATTTCATTAACATTTCAGCAACTTTTATTTAACAGCTATATTACACAAATAATTGTGGTTTTATTTGTAAAAAATCTGTTAATATGAAACTAATGGTTATTTTTCTCCAATTTATCCAGATTATTGATTTATCAAATATTTTTTTTTCTAGGTTTCACCACAAGATTTTTGTGAAAAAATGTGGGTTAACAATACCTATTTTGAGAATTATGAATGTGATGCACTTTCTGCATATGTAGCACTATGCAACAAGCATAATATCTGCATTAAGTGGAGGACACCTGATTACTGTTGTAAGTTTAATGCCCTCATTTCTGATAATTTCATTTTTATTTGGCTTTTGCATTTTTGTTTGTTAGACATTAATGATACACAGAATGCTAGATTTAGAACGGAACAACTCAAATTTATATTTTGCTTAGCACTCCACTCAATAACATGCTAGATACTATACAGTAGGTTAATATTGATAGTTATTAATTACTAAATGCTAATACAGGTAGTCCTCAATTTATGATCTTAATTGAGCCCAGAATTATGATCATAAGTCATGCCAGTCATTAAGCAGGTTACTTTCATGACTTTGCCCAATTTTACAACCTTTTTTGCTGAACTTTTTTAAAAAAAATCTAATATTTTACTGGAATTAGAAATAAACACTGGTTTTCTGCTGTTTTTTAAAAATACGTTATGATCACATGACTTCAGAATATTGAAAAGGGGTATAAACGTGGGCCAGTTGTTAGTGCTCAAAATGCAATTGCATGATTACAGGGGAGAGGGGCGGGGAAGCAATTGGTTGTAAGTTGAAGATTACCTATATGTTATGATAAATTCATAGGTGAGTTCCTCCCAGCTCGCACCGGTTCTATAGAACCGGTAGTAAACCCCTGGTGACATCACAGAGCCGGTTCTGTTGGTGCCAGTCCGTGGATGCCACCATCTTTTTTTTGGAATTTATTTTTTTGGGGGGGGGAAATTTGGGGAATTTTTTGCTGGTTTTCGGCACTGCGCATGTCCGAGTTTTTGGCACTGCACATGTGCGCGCAGCTATGTGGTGTGGGAGGAAGCGAACCGGTGGTGAGGCACGTTAGAACCCACCCATGCCCCCATGACCTGCTGGAACATACAGCCGCTGCACTCACCTGTTGCCTACCCCGCTACCGCGCACCTGGGGGCAGCAGGGACAAGCCGCAGGCTCAGCTGCAGGGGAGCAGCTCCAGATGAGCCATTCCCCCCATGCCCTGCCTGAACATACAGTCGCCTCGCCCGCCTCTCGCCTGCCCTGCTCCCTCGCACCTGGGAGCAGCAGGGACCAGCCACAGGCTCACTGCTGGAGCAGCTCCAGATGAGACTGAGCCTCCTGAATCCGCCGCCGTTGGAGCCATGACAGGAGAGAGGTGAGCGCGGTGACTGTATGTTCAGGCAGGGCGAAGGGGGGGAATGGCCTGGCCCCGCTCAACTACGCCAGCAAAGAAGCGCGGAAGTTCCAGCCCATCCGCCACATGAAGGAGACCGCTCAGCCAAAGCAGATTGTGCGGAGGATGGGCACCGGGGACAGAGGACCCCCTGCCCTCCCCTTGCCTGCCCTCCATGCACGAAGATGAACCACTGCCTGTCCTGAACTCCTCACCGCTCCCACACTAACGCCCTGGCCCCGCTCAACTGCGTTTCTTTGCTGGTCCCGGAGCTGAAGCCAGGAAGTCAAGAGAGGCAGCAACGGTGCTCCAGGATGGCACATGACAGAGGATACACCACTGCCGAGCCGGGCCACCCGCCCTCCCAGTCCCAGAGCACTTTCTTCCTTTTCCCTCCGCCGAGAAGAAAGAAAGAGAAAGGAAGAAAGAAAGAAAGAAAGAAAGAAAGGGAAGAAAGGAAGGAAAGGGAAGGGAGAAAGAAAGAAAGAAAGAAAGAAAGAAAGAAAGAAAGAAAGAAAGAAAGAAAGAAAGAAAGAAAGAAAGAAAGAAAGAAAGAAAGAAAGAAAGAAAGAAAGAAAGAAAAACTTATGATTACAATTGAGCCCAAAATTTTGGTTGCTAAGCAAGAGCGTTTTTAACTACATGTAGTTTCACTACATTTTACAAATTGGCCATGCTCACCCGGTCACCTGACCACCAAGCCAAGCCTAACGGAAGCCATGCCCACCTGACCTCCAAGCCATGCCCACAAAATATGCCACGCCCACAGAACCAGTAGTAAAAAAATTTAGAACCCACTCTGGGTAAACTGTATATAATCTAATTACTGATATATAATCTAATTACTGATAAATATGCAGATTGTTTTCATCACTCTGCATCCCAGATTTTAGAGTAGGCATCAGTAGTGGGTTCTAAATGCCAGTGCTACTGGTTCATGCGCACGCTTGCGCGCGTACACAATGCTTCTGCGCATGTGCAGAAGCATCCCGGGTGGGTGGGTGGAGCCTCCCGCAGCCGCTGCTACTGGTTCACAGAACCGGGCCGAACCAGGAGCAACCCACCGCTGGTAGGCATATACACTGTTATAAAATATTTTTCATGTAGGATTACCAAATATCTGAACAGGCAAAGGAAAACATTGACAATTGGAAAGGAGGACAAATGGGGGTAGGGGTAGGAGGACATTGTTTACATTTCTTGGCATCCATGACAAACGTAAAATTAAAAACTGAAAAACAATGCATTATATGCATTTGAAATTACTTTTTTCAGGGTCAGAAAAACTTTTTTAAATTGCAATATTTTTCTTTCAAATCTTTATTTTCAAGAACATACGTTAGCAATAATATAGAATTGATCCCAATGAACTTTTGAAATGTCACTGTAGAAATATAAGTCCTGGGATCTACGGGTTACAAACCCTTGAAAATCTAATCAGATGGAATCAGATCTTTGACTTACTATTTCTTCTCCATCAGTTCAATACATAATGCTAACACTGCAAGAGAAGAAAACTCTATGTGACACTTAAAGCAAAGATCAGTTAAAATAATCTTCAGATAAGGATTTAATGGAAATGGGCCTTTATTTCTAATCACACAAATCATTGTTTTCTAATGTTAGGATCTATTAGTTGTATTCTTTAATGTTTATCCTTTGATGACAAGGAAACCATTTACAAATTGTACAGACTGAAATGTGTAGCTAAACTAAGGTGACCAGATTTTATTTTTTGTAAAGCGGGACACCATTGACGGGGGGGGTGTTCTAGGGGAGCAAGACAGGAGGGGTCCATCTCTCTTATCCTGCAGCTTTGTGCCCAAACACCCCCCCCTTCATCACAGCCAGGGGTGGGTTCCTACTGGTGCAGGCTTACCTGTTCGTCGCTGCAGAGGGGTGAAATCCTGCCGGTTTGGCCGGGCCAGTCGTTCAGCGTAGAGCCAATGGAACTGGCGGCGGTCGCGGCGCGGGGCTGGACGCCGCCATTCGGGTTATTTTGTCCTCTGTGCATGCGCAGAACGCTTTGCACATGCGCAGAGGACAAAATAACCCGAATGGTGGCGTCTAGCCAGGCAGGGGAAGCGGGCGGGAGAAGCCCGCACCGCGACTGCCGCCAGTTCCATCGGCTCTACGCTGAACGACTGGCCCGGCCGAACCGGCAGGATTTCACCCTGCAGGGCAAATTCAAATTTAAAAAGTGGGACTTTTTTGAAACGCCGCAGGACGCGGGACAAATTATTAAAAAGTGGGACTGCCCCGCCAAAAGCGGGACGTCTGGTCACCTTAAGCTAAACCTGGTCATTTAGATAAACTATGATTCACAAGAAATGTTTCCTCTTGCCACCTTCTTTCTTTTCTTTTCTAATGAATGTTAAGAAAATCTCAGCAATATTTATTTTCCTCCACATGTAGGGCTTGCTTGCCCCGATGGGAAGGAATATCAACCTTGTGTCCAACCCTGTGATGCAAAAACATGCCTAAATAAATGGTTTTATGAAGAATCATCATGTTCCTATTTAAGAGAAGACTGTGTTTGCAAAAAGGGGACCATTCTTCATAGAACAGACTCTGACCTTTGCATTCCAGAAGAAAAATGTGGTGAGTAAGCCTATTAGCAATAGCAATAGCAATAGCACTTAGACTTATATACCGCTTCATAGTGCTTTACAGCCCTCTCTAAGCGGTTTACAGAGTTCAGCATATTGCCCCCAACAATCTGGGTCCTCATTTTACCGACCTCACAAGGATGGAAGGCTGAGTCAACCTTGAGCCGGTGAGATTCGAACAGCTGGACTGCTGAACTAGCAATCAGCTGAAGGTCGCAATGCTGCTTTTAACCACTGCGCTATCTCAGCTCCTATTAATATGCCAGCATATTTTTCCTATTAGATTCAAGTATTCTTGCTTTCTGATGGGACAGAGGCATGATTTTTATTTTTATCTTCTCTTTATCCAAATAATATAAAATTAATAAACTGTCCAGTATAGCTCCAAAATTTATATTCCCTAATTAGTATAGCTAGGAAGCTGATATTTTTTTAATAGAGATTTTACTGTAAAAGTAATCATAACTTCATAAATCCCATTAAATTCATTGCGATGATTCTCATTTAAATCTGGAATTACACCTTCCAACTGTTTCAGAATTTGAAAGAACTTTATGAGTGTTATGAAATGCCAGTTTGCTGGTAAAAATCCTTCAGAATATGTTAATTTTGAAGTGATAGAATTATAATTTCTGAGGCTCAAGGTAAAACAAATAAAATAAAACAAAGGAATCCAATATGATTATTTTATTGACAATAAAAATTCTTATATCACTTGCAGTATTGAATTAAGCCAGGCTTGTTCTTTAACATTCTACTGACTCAGATATCATATACAGAGTAAAGGTAGGTAATCATTCTGGATCTGTATAGCATAATTGCAGTCATATGAGCCTGAGGTCAAAACTATATAGCAAGAGGCATTAATTAATGATAGTTTTGCAAAAGTGAATATTTATTAGGGGCAAATAACAAATTCCTGTAATTTTTTCTTTCTCTCCTTAGAAGTGTCAGCATTTATTTTGCTCCAGCTTCTTACAAACGTCAGAAGTTATTTAACTTTCAGCTGCTGGAAACAGATATAGTTTTATAGTCTTATATAATAATGCAAACAGGGCATTTTTTTGGGATGTCATTAAAAAGATTTGTTTTTTCCTTTTTTTTAATAGTCTGTACAGATAACGAAGGGCATCCTCACTCTTTTGGGGAGATTTGGATTGGCTCCAATAAGGGATGCTGCATGTATAAGTGCATGGAGAATGGGAGCATTATTGATACAGAGCCTGAATGTGATAAGCAGCCTTCTCCAATGTGTGATAGAGAGGCTGAAGTGATTGTCAGTGTAATTGAAGAACAAACTTGCTGTCCCAAAAATATCTGTGGTATGTAATATTTATGACAGGCATGATATTCAGTTGATAGGAAAGAATCTGTGTGTAGTATAGAGAAATCTAAAATATTTGGCCCAATTATTTATTTGTCTATATTTTTACAAATAACTCAGAGAGACAAACATATCAACAAACCTTCCTCCTCCTATTTTCCCCATAACAACAACCCTGTGAGGTGAGTTGGCCTGAGAGAGAGAGAGTGGTTGACCCAAAGTTACCCAGCTAGCTAGCGGTACTTGAACTTACAGTCTCCCATTTTCTAGCCTGGTACCTTAATCACTAGACCAAATTGGCTCATGGCTAATGTATACTGAGAAAATCTATCATTGTAAAAGTCAACATTTAAGGTTTTTTTTAAACCTATTCACCATATTTCATTTTTGTGATCTAATATGAGCACAGCCCATGAAAAATTTTCCTCTTTTGAATTATGGTAGAAATATCCAGTTCATCATTTGTTGACCAAAGTCAAGACGGCAAACATGAATTGAAACACATTTTTGGTAACACTTTCTCATCGAGAAGTGGGAGATGGCATACAGGTTTATAGACATGTTTAATTATGGACAATTAGAAGGTCAATTAAGACATGAGCATTCCAAAACCAGTCTGAAAGTTGAGAAAGGGGTTTTTTGCAAACATTTTCAATGATCTCTTAGAAGTTAACAACAACAACAACAACAACAATAACAACAACAGCAACAACAACACTAGGTAGGATACCAAATGGCAATCCAGTTGTGTGCTGAGCTAATCCCAGTGACATGTATTATTCTCTATATGATTTCAAGCTTCTCTGCTTTTAGTTTAATGCATACATTAAAATAATGGTACATTAATGTAAGAAGCCTAATAGCTTTAGATACGAGTTTTTATATTAGCACAACTTGTTCTTTGTTTTTAATATATTCTATATATTTAATATAACATTAAGTATCAGTCATCTTAAAATGCTTTCTTTGGAAAAAGAACAGTTAGTCCATATTTACATCAACTTGTTTATTAATCAGAACTGCTGGAACAGGCAATAAACCTTTTCCTTATCATCTTCCCATGAAAATGTTAAGTATATATTGATTTGATTCAGGACTCTATTTTTTGTTTTAGAGTGCAACATAACTCTATGTAGCCCTATTATCCCGGTATGCAAAAGAACGGAGAAGCTGACAGTCAGATATACTCCTTTCTCCTGCTGTCCTCAATACCAGTGTGGTAAGTGATAGGATGAAGAATGAAACTGAGAAAATATTTTTCATTTAGAGGCATATAACTTCTAAACTCTTAAAACAGCAAGTCATTGGTTGCATTTCACTAGATTGCTTTGTGTTTTTAAATTCAGAATGTGATATGTCAACATGTCCCAATGTTACTCGTCCAGAATGCCGAGAAGATCAGTTTATTGTGGAAGTCAAATTGGATGATACTTGCTGTTTCTCTTACTTGTGTGGTAAGTAACATTTCTTATGTTAAAAATATTGGGTAAATTGGTGATTTAAATATCTAAGATACTGTACCTGTAGATTTAGCTGTGACTTTTTAAATTTAGTTACAAAACCACCCAGTTTTTAATGGAAGAATTTGGGTGTTGAGAACTTTTCTTATTGCATAGTACCTATGCATAACTTGTTTTTGACTGCAGCAAAGAAGGGGATGGGAGTTAATTGTTAATGTTATAGTCTCAATATGTACTGTTCTCCCTCCTTCACTATCATATTTAATAAAGAAAGGAGAGGAAAACCTACAAGGACTCATTATATTATATTTAATATTATACTTAGAATTAAAATGAGCTATTCTGTGTAACGTTATTAATTGATTTTATTAAGAATTACTTAAATATATTAAATTGTTAATATGTTATTTGTCTTTGATAAGCTTTATCTATCATTATTATAATGTCCTTATATTGGTGGGTATAATGTAATTTAACTGTTATGAATATTCTTGTGATCTATATCCCACTGTGTATTGCTTGAGTGGCATATAAGGAAAATACATACATACCGGTACATATTGTGCATACATAATTTGACTATAAATTAACTATTGCAAAATGTTATAAATTCCCTTTTAAGTTGAATTCAGCGCTAGCTTTTTTCACAATATACCTATGAACTACAAAAATAGTTTCCCCATCCATCCATCCACCCACCCACCATTTATCTTCCTATGTTTCTGGTATTTCTTTATTTTTCACAAGAAGCAATAACTGGGCTCAATCTTCTTAGCTTTCAAGCTTGAATGAGGTCATATATATCAATAAACCACCAATAGAAATATGCATAGAAGCCCTGGTGTATTATATGACACCTAACTACATATATCATGTCCTTCCTGTGCCTCCTATTTACATATTGTAATACCATCATATTTGTACTGCAAAATAGTAGATTATTTTCCCAGGAGTCATGAGACGTTTTGACATGTTTAATCAGGTCAGCGAGTTGAATAAATGCATCTGATTTAATTCCGTTTAATTTCTAGCACTTAATGCCTAGAACATCTGTTTAATATTAGAAGTTGTAATGCAAAGTTGGAGGCCGTTGCTTGAATTTTAAAAAGTCTTTGCATAGTTTGACATACATATTTATTTTGGCTATTGTTTGTTTGTTTGTTTGTTTGTTTGTTTGTTTGTTTGTTTGTTTGTTCGTTCGTTCGTTCATTCATTCATTCATTCATTCTTCTTGCATTTTTGCAAGCTATTAAATATTCCATGATTCAAAACATGGTTACAATTTCTCTTGAATATGCCAACATATAAATCTAAATATAAAACTGACCCATAACTAATGTATATATGGATGTGTGTGTTTGTGTGGCTATATCTGTATATACATTACAATATATATATATTACCCTATGTTTATGTTTCTCTTGAAGTTTGTGAATCTTGCATTGAACCTATTCCAGAATGCAATGAAGAACAACTTCTTGCAGTAGATCTTAGTACTGCACATTACTGTTGTCCTCATTATCACTGTGGTAAGTTTTGTGTTGGATTACATATCTTGGAATGATTACTACTTGTTTTATTGGGATTTTTCTTTGTATTCTGTCATAAACTTATGCTTGTAATAAATACAGTATTGTTATAATGCAGCTGCCATGAAGGTAGAGTCAATTATTATATTATTGCTAAGATAATTGCTATTCTAAAAATTCAGGAAAATAATCAGGCAAAAATATATTTAGCTATGTACAGCTATTCAAAATCTACGCATGTATAATCTAAATGAGTTGCTCCTTATCTCAAGGATTGCCAGTGGCAGAAAGAACAAAAACAACAGATTTTTAAAAATTTAATGCTGATATCTAAACATCTAGACTTTACCTGGTGTCTATCTTAGCCATTCAATGGGAAATATGTGATACCAAAAAAGTGATGAAGAGTTATATATTTACATGTATTTACTTGGCGTGATGCTTTTGGGTTTTGTTTTACAAGCAACTATTTTCTATACTTTATAGTTAACAGATGTGAGTCATCATGAGTAAGGTTGTCTCCTTTATCTAAAGCAGTTTGTGTTATGAACTGTGTTCTGCTATTGAAATCTCAAAATTATTGTTGAGTACTTGAAACTAAAATGATTATTCATTTCCAAACCATTAATATAAGGTGGCAGGTAGCAATAATAATATAATACAAATAGTAGAATAGTAGAAATAATAATATAATAGAGAAAAGTTTTATATGTTTATTTTTTTCTAGTGATATTGTGGTAATAATCTTTTAAAGACATAATTTCTCTTTCTCTAGTATGTGAAGAGAATCTGTGTCCTTCACCTCTTCTGAATTGCTCTGCTGATATGAAACTGATTAAAGAAAGAGTACCTGGACAGTGTTGCCCAGACTGGAATTGTGGTATCTATAATTTGCTTTTTTTCTAATTATATAAATGAATGAAATACAACTTCTATTCCCATTGATGTGGTCATAGTGAACCCTTCTCTCTTATTTTCTTCAGAATGTGATTGTGAGAATGCTACTGTACCAAGCTGTAAGTTGGTAAGAAATGTTTACTTTTATAATAGTTTTAGAATTCTTATTATTCTTTTGTTTTAAATGTTTCTATGCTATCCTGTCCTACAATGACAGCAATTATAAGTTTGCAAACCATGTAAAATGAATAAAATTATGTCAGTGTATGAAATGAAAATATCTTGATAGAACTGAGATATACTGGGCAGTGAATTCTGATAAAATCAGAATTAAGGATAGATATAGGTAGCAGAATGTTGGTAAACACTGACACTTGTAAAATAAGCTTTCAGAAATTGTTCTGTAACCAATCCATGTCAAAGCAATGTTAAAATGAGAATGCCTGTAAAGAAAGCTGAGACTGAGTGTAGAAAGTGACAGAAATAGGGGCCAAATATGAACAATGACAAATACATACATAGACAATAGATTAGATGATAGCTACTTAGCTAGCTATAGATAGATAGATGGGTGGATGATACTGTGTGGCATATTATGCTATAGAATACTGTTACTAATTCATTTATAGTAATAACACAATGTTTGTCTATTATATTCTACTTGTATATCAGGAGCATAGCAATTTATGATAGAAATTTCTTTGTATCTGTGTTATTCAAGTTATAGTTTTCTTTTTTCTTTTTTGACTTTTGGCAATTACCTAAATACATTCATGCAATGGCTTGTCTTTGTTTTTTCCCTAGGGAAGTAATTGACCTTGAGTTACCTCATTAACTTTGTGTCTAAGGCAGGACTAAAGCCAATTTCTTCAATTTAGTCCAACACCTTAACCAGTACAGCAGATTGGCTATTAGTCATATTAATACCAATATGAAAAGCAATGAAGACGTGACTTGATAGATATTTGCTGTAGTTTTTACAAGTTGTAATTATGTTGTTAGCTATTGTGCTTGTTGGACAAATCTAAACCCACTATTAGACAATAAATATTGGGGCTGTCCTAAAGTGGCAACATTATTTGTTACATTTATAGAGAATTATAGTACTAAGTCATTCTACTATACATATTGCCCAATATTCAGTATGTAGACACAATCTGCCTTTCTGCCGCACATAATAAAATGCCTTGGGATGACATAACACCTACAAAAAACATTCAAAGCATTGATCAATCAACCAATTGATCTTTTAAACAGCTATACAGTTGTGATGCACACAAAAATGGTCAGATATTTGATCATACACTCATGATTGCCATCCTCAATTTTTTTACTACATTTTGTGGACTCCCTGCAGTTATACATGTTTAGTTGCCTTCCCTGAATATGCAGCTGTAACAAGATTGAAAAGCAACAGCAGCTCCCATTTGACTTTCTCATTTCTGGTGAATATCAATGTAGTTGGAGTTTTGTAGAAAAAAACTAACAATTGTAACAATAACAAGGAGGAGATAGACCTAGAGCTCTTAATATGGGCATGTTGCCTAACGGTTACTTCAAACTTGCATTCAAATGTGCAATAATATTTTGCTGCTAAAATGCATTTGGTAATTTTTATGTAGTTGTTCACTTTCTTACAAATGAAAGTACATGTATGTGTACAATTGAACAAATGTATCATTGAAATATTTCATAGGGTGAAGTTCGGAAAATAAGTGCTAATGCTTCTACTACATGTCAATGTCCACATTACATTTGTGGTATGTACATATGTGTATGTGTGTCCATGCATGCATATGAGCATTCTTTTCAATAACTTTTGTTTCATAATTAGTTTTAGTAACATAATTGTTAAGACAAGCCCTATACACTTTATGTGCTTACAATTTTCAGTAATCTTCTAGCTTAAAATAAAAAAGGGAGAGATTCTGTTAGAACAGAAATATTCTCCTGAACTAGCATTCTTCTTCCTGTTCTTTAGTAGTGTTAAATTTATGAAGGGAATGATAATACATAGATTGCTAAATATATTATGTTATTTGTATTCCATTAAGACCTAAGCTATGTATTAAATATTATTAAATTCCCATTTATCCTAAAATAATCAGGGCAATATGCAAGGAAAAGAAAAAAAATACAAATAATACAATACTAGCCAAGGTCACACTAACACTAAGCCTTAAGCATCAACCATTGAACTTTGCAAATAAATCACAGTTGATCACGTTTCTTATTGTATGTGAAAAAAAATTGATACTAAATAGTACTCTTGCTTTGCATATTCTATTTCCTCCCTCCCTCCCTCCCCCCTCCCTCCCTTCCTTCCTTCCTTCTCTCTCTCCCTAGAAAAAGAAAATGTCTGTATATTCCAAGAAGTCACTGTACTGAACCCGGGTCAGACATTGATTCAATATTTGGATGGAGAACTTTGTTATATGGCAAAGTGTTCACAAGAAAGAGACCCTAACACAGGATTTCACACTATGAATCTGGCAGTAGTTAATTGTTCCCAAAAATGTGAAGCAGTAAGTAAAAATATGCAGACAAAATCATTCTGGACATAATTAATATAACATCATTTAAAATCTATAGCAAAATCTATTTCCTGAGAATGGAGAAATTAGTAATTTATTTGTAAGTTATTTTAAAACAAATGAGGTGAAACATGAATTATGTGCCTATTTATGCAGTGATCTTGTTATTTTTCCAAAGAAGAAATAGGCGATGTATTTCTTTTACATTATAGTCACGGAGCTTCTCAATCCATGGTCCTTCTATATGTCATATTTTCCTAGTCTTCTTTTATAATTATGATTTTGGCTTTTGTGTGGTGGGAAAAACTGCAAACTCTGGACTCACTGGCTGAACTTTTAAAGCAGTCCCTTATCTCTTTTTGTGGTATTTTGGGATTATGCATGAATAGAAAAAAATTATCCTACTTTGACACTGAAGACTGAATAAAGTAGCTTCCATGAGACTCAATTAACTCTAGTCATCTAGTTCACAGGCATTTTGCAAAGCATAGTCTGAGTGTGAACACATTATATCTGATCTAGTCTAGACAAGGGAACATCTTACAAAGCTGTGGAACTCGTTTCATAATATTCTGCCTTATCTTTGCCCTGGGACAGGGAAAAGGAATTTGCAGAGAGAAATTGAGAGTTGACTTCCTTTTTCTCTCCAAAAGCATAAAGTTAATTCATCAGACAATGTTAATCCAAGTGATACCTTTTTATAGCTTTATAGCACAATCTTTTCATGTTTAAAAAATCACTCTCTCACATATCTCATTTTTCTTTAAAAAGAAGTCAACATTAGCTGGGTAATCTTCATTATGTTATCATCTCTTCGCTAATAATTGGATGAAAACCTGCATATTATAGTAGGAAGCAATTTTCATATTTAATACGGTAGAAAGGGAATCTTATTAAATACATAGGAAATAATAATGTTAAATGTACTTAATTGTATTTTTTTAATATAGCTATAATTGCATGTAATTTCTACCCTTGTTCTGTTGCTTCCACTTTTAAGAATAACATTCCCAACATATTCAAACTCTGAGATCAAACTAGGTTGTGTACACCTGCTGTATACAAGGCTAATTTTTATTTGGTATAAGACTGTTACCTATATTACTTTAAAGAAAAAATGCTACTAAAGCTAACTTGTTGATTGGCATTGTCAAACCTAAGCTTATATCTCATCAACAGGAAAGATATAGATATAGTTGCCAAAGAAAACCATATCGTTAACATATTGATACATATTGCATATAGCAGCTAAACCTAGTTTTAGTATTTAATTGCCTTATATATATATACATATATATATGTGAGACAATCCATATGGACATTCTTTCTTTTTAACAGCATCAAGTTCACAGCCCATCTAATGGTCAACATTCTTGTTGTGGTTCCTGCATAAATGTCTCATGTCCTTTTTATACTGATAATGGAACTCTTGAGATTTATGAAGTAAGTGGGTTGAAAAATGGTTCAGAAAACAATGAATAAGGATTCTGATTAAGTCAAGTGCTAAATTCTACAATTTTCTCATATGATTGAGTCAAACTTTTCTTGATTGGAGATCATATTACACATTGAATATGATTAATTAAATGAGCTAAGTACCGGTATATAATGACATCAGGAATACTGGTGTTAGCTTGATATTAGTAAATGAATTCTGTTTACGTTTGATTTACATATGAGCAGACATTTAACCAAAGTTGCCTGCAATTGTGTGGACACCATACTCAATCAGATTTCTGTCCCTGCCAAATTCTTGGCAAGAATTTTTAGAAGTGGTTTGCCATTGCCTCCTTCCTAGGGCTGAGAGAAAGTGATCCGCCCAAAGTCACCCAGCTGGCTTTGGGCCTAAGGCAGGACTGAACTCACAGTCGCCTGGTACCTTAGTCACTATACCAAACTGGCTTCTACTACTGCATTAACCCATTGTTATGATGTTCTCAGAAAACACTGATTGTTCAACAGAATTTAGTATTCATTAAACTAAATTTACTGTACTACCCAGCTGCGGTCAACTGTAGCATACCTGAAGCCATTAAGGATTGGAAAGTTGTCTTAACATATGATTCAATCATTATTTTTGCTACATTGTAGTCAGTTTTCCATTTCCTTCCTTTTCCCCATTCCGTCTCTTTTTTTTTTAATAGGAAGGAAGCACGTGGGACTCAAACTGCACTAAATATGAATGTGCAAAGATTGGTGTGGAGACAGTGGTACTTGGCTCCAGTGTGTTTTGCCCACCCTTTAATGAGACTGAATGTGTAAAGGTTTGTACTTTATACATAAAAATATTCCTTATTCATGTATGTTTAATTTATTGGGAACTTAATATCAAAATTTGTTTAATATTATAAAAATATAAAAAAACTGCTTTTACTGTCTTAATTTTTTCCTTCAAATTATACCTGCATACAGGTAATACTTTGAAATATAGTATTCTCCCCCATTAGCCCATTACCTCCAAAGGGATATATATGAGAGTTACAGGGGTTAAACTTGATTCTGTCTTCCCTTATTCATAATCATTTTAGCAACATATATTGTCTAGTCTTTGATTATGACAGATATTTCCCAAACGCTTACACAAAATTAAAATGCAAATCTAATCCACCAAATCAAAATGAATAAATGTTTCATGCAAAAACTGATCCAAAGTTATCTTATAGTCAATTGATTCAATTTTTGTATTGTTTTGATTTGTTTTGATTTAGTGAAAAAATGCTGCCAATTCTTCTTGAAAAGTAATTGTGTAGTGGAGAAGAATCACCTCAAGCCTACATTACATAGTTTTAATGAGTTCTAAATAAATGTATAGAGGTAGTACATACAATTAAGCCCAAAATTTGTGTTGTTAAATGAGACATTTGTTAAGTAAATTTTGCCCCATTTTACTACCTTTCTTGCTTCAGTTGTTAAATGAATCACTGCAGTTGATAAGTACCTGGTTGTTTAGTGAATCTAACTTCCCCATTGACTTTGCTTGTCAGAAGGTCACAAAAGGTATTCACATGACCTTGGGGCACAGCAAAATTCATAAATATGAACCAATTGCCAAGTATCTGAATTTTGATCACATGATCATGGGAATTCTGAAACTGTGAAAAATGTTCGTAAGTCACTTTTTTCAGTGCCACTGTAACTTTGAACAGACACTAAATGAACTGTTCTAAATTGAGGACTACTGTATTTGAGAGACTTCAAATTAGTTTGTTATGTATAATGGCAGCCATTATTTTTTTTACTTTTTCTCCAGGATTTTTTTGCTGCATAACTAATTTTCAATATATCAGGAGACAATGACATTCTGAGGAAATAAAGTTTTCCTTCCATTTTACAACAGGGACAATCCACTATGAATCTTTCAGTTCTTTTAAGTGGAATGACAAACTTCCACAGGAATTGCAGAGTTCTAGTTGTATGCTATTTTTTCAGCCTGGTCTTAAGAAAACTGTCTTGTACAGCATTTTTCTTCTTAACACCTGGCTGAAAAAGTAGCATTCAGCTAGAACTCTGCAATTCCTGTGGAGGTCTCCCGTTCACGAATTGTATCTTAAAAGAACTGAAAGATTCATGGTGGATTGTCACTTCATGTAAAATGTTCCCTTAATTAAAATAGTTAAATATTTGTAGATTGGATTAGCTATCTGGCCTTTTCTTTTTGTTTATATGCATTGCAGTATCCATATGCCTCAACATGTTTCTTTGAGCACAGTCTTTTTTGAAATATTCCTTTTTAATTTTCCTAGAATGGAGGCTCTGTGCAGACCTATCACAATGGCTGCTGCAAGACCTGTAAGTGAAGACAGCTGTATTGTATGCTAGTTCTGTGTTGGTATGGCTTTGGGTTTGGACAGCTGTATGCATTCTTAACCTCTTTAAGGAGACATATGGAAAGAAAACAGCATGCTGTCTCTGAATCATGTCATATGTGTCCAGTCCTTAACAAAAGTAATTGACAAGCCTGGCTTTATATGGCTGCTAACATGGTGATATTAAAATTAAAATTTGTGTTTTAACCTTTTATTTTTGGTATATAACCAGTTTCCCCAAAATAATATAGATATGGCTAAAACTGTTTTGAATGCCTTTAGAAAACAAAGATTATCCAATTTCTTAATAGGATTTTTCTCTAGTTTGTTAATCATAAGATTAACAAAGATTATAAGAAAATGGTAAAATATGAATATTTTATTTAGGTTAGTCAATGCAAAAATAATAATAATCAAATGATAGTGGTTACTGACCTATGTTCTATGGAAATATGTTAAGTACAACCATAAGGTTACATGAGAAAATTATATAAAATGCTTATATAAAAAGGGATAATTGCACTTTTGAGACATTACATAAAAACATTAAAGGTGAAAATGTATTAATTTTTTTTTAATACTGTAGTTTCAGAAACTGCATTGTAAAACATATTGGCCTGCTCTAAAAGGTCATAAATTTTCTCATTCAAGATAGTGAAAAATATTACATTCAAAAAAATATATAATGGTTTATTTTCTGATAATCTTACTTCTCAAAGTCTCAGTTTAAATGAGAACTTAAATGTAAGTATGATTACTTTTCACAGTGGTGGAATTTGGATATTTTATTAGAGATAGTAAAAATCCATTCAACCCAGGATGGTTCTTTGGATTCCAGCTAAAGCTGGGATTTTCTATTTGAACTGGAATAAACATTCTGTAATGAGTTTCTTTTGTTCATGATACAAATATTGCCAACAAAACAGTTTCCTTCTCCTAGCTGTACTTTAAAATCCAACAAAGAAACCAGGATCAAATACACCTGAATAAGAAGCACCAAAGAAAGAAAAAGACAGATGCATTTTGATAATTGCTAGTACTCTCAAAAATGTTTTTCTCAAGCAAGTCTACTTTGTATTTTTTACTTGTATTCTCTGGGAAATCCTTCATGTTGCAGCTCAACAAATCAGGGTGCGATCTTGTCAACCAGTATCTAGTATCTTCTAGTATCTTCTAGAATACCTGTCTCTGGATTCAAAAATGCTGTACAAAGAGACTCTGTTTTCCATAAATTCATATCCACATACTACAGATCTTACCCAACATCTAAAGTCCCTAGAGTCCCTCGGGAGTAGGGCGGCATATAAGAACAAACAAACAAACAAACAAACAAACAAACAAACAAACAAACAAACAAACAAACAAACAAAGCAGTGTTTTTCAACTTTAGCAACTTTAAGATGTGTGGCTTTCAATTCCCAGAATTCCCCAACCAGCCATACTGACTAGGGAACTCTGGGAGTGGAAATCCATATATCTTAGAGTTGCTAAGGTTAAGAAACACTGCTTCAGATGTTGAGTAAGATCTGTAGTATGTAGTCAAACTCACCGCTACTGTAGTATTGCTTTTACAAGTAGTGAATTTTTCTTCTAATATTTATTTACAATAGATGCCCATAAAATAATACAGTTATTTCTTAGATCTCCTGCCTTCTGTTCAGAAGTTGATGGCAGCGTGTCTAACACCTCCTCTCTCCATTTTCATACAATACCCCTGTGACATAGATCAGACAGAAATTTATCCAGGGTACAAGAAAGGATAGGAAACTGGCCTCCTGGGTGCCAGTCTAACACTTTAACCACACTGGTCTGATGAAACACTTGTAGAAAAAGATAGCTCACCAAGGAAACATCTTACCACCAGCAATTCCTTTATCATCTTTCATATTTTGCTAAATGTTGTCTTGCACTCTGCATTGCCATTAAATGGTACTGGCCAGCGGTATAGTGTCAGGGAGAAGAAGAAATCTGCAAACACTGTGTGTCTCTCCAATTTTCCAAAAGAATGCTTCCTGATCAGATTTCTACTCAGAATATTCTGGAACTTACAACACACATACATACTGTATATTTTCTTAATAATTTCAATGTATCTCTTTCTTCACATCATGACTTAAATCTAGAAATTCCTTTACCTAAAAAAAAGTTACTATTGTGAGTAGTACAACGACAAGGAAAATTTTTGCAATTATGTCACTAAATTGACATATTGATATTAATAAATTGTTATTTGAAGGTTAATAACATCTCATGAATACCATAAATTTCTCTCTCCCCATCAATATTTTATATAAATGAAGTAAATCATGTAAAAGCCAGCCATTGATGCGTAGAAGAATTTTTCTTTACTGTTCTCTGAAACAATGTTTAACCAAAATAATTGGCTTTAGTAGTTATCTTCAGAACTGTTGCTGAACTAGCTTTTTAAAAAATCAATATTAAATGCTATTTTATATACTAATAGAGGTTTTTTTTAGAACAAACTAAAAGCATGTGCTTTTAATGGTTAAGGAGTATAACTGAGCTACAAGTACAGCTTAAAATCCCTTGGGTTTTAATGGTAATGAATAATCTTTATTTGAAAAGGTGAATGATTATATGCATGCTGAGTGAGTTCATATGTTTAATTCTTACCTTGCCAAATCATGTTCCAGGTTTCTTTTTTCACATGTAAAATGTAAGGGCCTTATTATCCACATGGATATTAAAACATAGTGATATAATTAATTTTAAAAAATAAGAATACTTATTTCTTTTTATAAAAAAGAACAGCTTCCATAAAAATTATTAGTAGTTGGCAGTGTAAGAATTAATGAAATGCTGTTTATGTAAAAATGTTTTTGCATATTACAAGAAACTTATATTCCCAATAATTCTGCCAGGTTCTGGACGGGGTGTATTACCCTTTGCCATTAGCCCTGTAGTCTCTACTGATAGTATTAATTGTGAACCAGGTATTACTATTTTTAATAAATGTATTTTATTTTCTTTATTTTTTAAAAAAATGTTGATATACATAGATATATTACATTAGATTGTGATTCAGAGAAGTGTTGATTGACTCTATAATTATCAAAAAAATATTATTCTATAGTAAAACTAGCACTACCTAAAGATGCACTTCATGAATCTGATTTTGTAACCAATTCTGTGGATATAATTCTTGAAATATAAGCATTGAACATGTCCAGAAAAGGAGCAAAGATATATTTCTAGTAAAATTAATGATGTGGACAACACCCATTTTGTGACTTTTATTGGGATTTTAAATTTCTGCTCTTGTTTTCCCTCTATTGATTGAATTGTTTTCCAATGCTCAAAGTAGTTTACAATCAATTCATAAAACAATATAAAATTTAAACGCAAATCTTAACTAATACTGATAGAATATATACATTACATCAGGGAAATATACCCAAAGTGAATAGCAATATTAGTAACAGCAGAATAGTCTAAAAGCTGTATCAAATAAACCAATCTAATCTTTCTAGAAATGGAGCTTGAAAATCAGAATGCCTTTCTTAATTTTCTACAATAGATGGGGTTATTTTACTCTGACCATGAATTATAACAATAAAAACTATTAATTATATTTGTAATAATATCACAGCTGAATTGAAATTGAACTGAAGAAATAGGGAAATAGGGAAAATAGGCAAGTTTGAATGTTATGTTATGTTGTCTGCGTAATGAAACTGCAAAGCATTCTGCCTTTGCAGTTATGCCTGTTATAATTTCTGGATGCAGCGTAATTCAGATTGCAGGGTATTTTCTGCAATCCATTCTAAAATTAAATGGCAATCTTGGCTATGCCCTTACTTAAGAGTAGTTTCTTGGATATCCAGGTGTGCTGTGTCACACAAAAAGGACTGCTGCTTTGTTGAGCTCCTCTTGGAAATCTTCCAGTCAGTTTCAGAGATCTGATAGAAACTCTAAATTAGCTGCCCAAGGGGACCAGAAAAATGAGATCATGCTAGAACTGCCAATACTAAGCATTCCATACCCTTAACTTTTATACACATTTTGATTTGTCTGTAAGCTTCTTCACACTTATTGAACATGCTTGTTCAACCTATTTTAAATCCAATTGCTGTTCAGCCTTCATGTCTAAGTGTTCCATTAGGAAGAGAATAGGAAAGAAGTACTATATATATGAATGTGCATAAACAGCTATGAGATGTTCTGCTATTACAAACAAAACAAAGCTCCACAAACGGATTATGGGTGGAGGATTAGACACCTTGGTGCATGTTCAGATGATGACACACACCTAAAGAGCTTTTAAACGAATGATGTAGTAAAAAAATGTCTTGATGTCTTCATGCTTTATGCTTTATCAGGTAAAAGAGATGAAAGGATTTGCCAGAAAATAATGGTCAGAACTACTGTAAGAAAAGAAGACTGCGTAAGCCAAAGTCCTGTAAGTATAATTTGGGGGCTACTTCATATATAGGAGTTTTTTTCTTCTTCCATTCAACCATTTGATTATTGGAGACTGCCTGGACAAGTTCCTGCAGTTTGTTGGCAAGGTTTTTCAGAAGTGGTTTGCCATTGTCTCTAGTCACTTTCTCTCAGCCTTGGAGTATATCAGCTGCTAAAACAGTGATTAGTGTGGTAAACATACATGCAAATCCTATTATTGTTTTGACATCTGGAAAACCTCTCTCCCTAGTAATATCCTCCTACTCATAAGAAGAATTTGCAGTTTAATTGCTTTTACCCTAACATTATTTAAATGCTGACTTCATCAGTTCAGAGACATCTCAAACCAGATGACTAGTGCAGAATAGAATTCCCTCTCCTAATTAGGCAGTGGCCAGTTCTTTAACATGGATACCAAGGCAAGAATTGAGTTTAATTAATATTGAGGGGACTTGTCATGCAAATAATCAAGTTTTATTTTTTATTTTTTTTATTTTGTCAAGCGTGTATAAGATTACAGACAAAGTATAAACATTCATATGAATATATAAGAAGTATAAGCATGGTTTTGAGTATATGGTATTTTACGAATACCTGGGGACTTTAGGACAGGGACAGTAGGCACGTTGGTGAGCTTATGCACGCCCCTTACAGGCCTCTTAGGAATGGGGTGAGGTCAACGGTAGACAGTCTAAGGTTAAAGTTTTGGGGGGTTGGGGAAGAAACTACAGAGTCACGTAATGTATTCCAGGCATTGACCACTCTGTTGCTGAAGTCGAATTTTTTGCAATCAAGTTTGGAGTGGTTTACATTAAGTTTGCATCTATTATGAGCTCATGTGTTGTTGCGGTTGAAGCTGAAGTAGTCATTGACAGGTAGGACATTGTAACATATAACTTTGTGTGCTACACTTAGATCAGATCGAAGGTGGTGGAGTTCTAAATTCTCTAGGCCCAAAATTTCAAGTCTGGTGGCATAGTACTCGTGAAATATCTCTGGACATTCTCAATTGTATTAATCTCCGATATGTAGTGTGGTTCCAGACAGATGAGCTGTATTTGAGTATTGGTCTAGCAAATATTTTATATGCTCTCGTTAGAAGTACAATATTACCTAGAGAAGAAGCTACACAACATTAGGTTAACCACTCTTAATGCCTTCTTAGCAATGCTGTTGCAGTGGGCTCTGGCACTTAGGTCATTAGAGATGAGTACTCCAAGGTCCTTTACTGAGTGAGGATCATCAACAAGGTTGTGATCATCTAGTTTGTATTTTGTGTTCTGATTATTTTTGCCAATGTGTAAGATTGAGCATTTGTTGATTGAGATTTTAAGTTGCCACTTGTTTGACCATTCTGATACATAGTCAAGGTCTTTTTGAAGGGTAGTAATATTGTTGGATAGATTTACATCATCTGCAAAGAAGAAGTTGCTTTTTATATTATCACAAAGGTCATTTATGTAAAAAATAAAGAGAGTTGGTCCTAAAACGCTGCCTTGGGGAACACCGCTGTTAACAGGTACAGAGTTTGATAAAGTGTTTCCTATTTTGACCACTTGTTGCCTGTTTTACAGGAATGCAGTAATCCATTTGTGCAGGGGTCCAGAAATGCCATAATATTTTACTTTTAGAAGTAGTTTGTCCTGTACCACTGAGTCAAAGGCTTTGCAGAAGTCTATGTAAATTGTGTCTATTGCTTTGCCTTGATTGAGTTTTGTAGTCCATATGTTTTTATAGTGTAGAAGTTGTAGATTGCAGGATAATTTTTTTCTGAAACCAAATTGTTTGCGAGAGAATAGGTTGTTTGTCTCTAAGTGGAGGGTAATGGATTGGTTAATGATTGATTCCATGACTTTGCAGGTGATGCAACATAGAGATTGGTCTGTAATTTTCAACTAGGCTGGGATCTCCCTGAAGATAGGGATGACTGTGGCTACTGACCATAGGTTGGGTAGGGTCCTGAAAGATTTATCAAAAATTCTGCTCAATGGTTCTGCTAGGGCAGTGGAAAGTTTGTTTTAAGAAATAGGCACATATTCCATCTGGTCCAATGGATAGAGACAGTTTTAGATTGCGTAGGGCCTTTCCTACATTGTCTTCTGTGAAATCGGTGTGTATCAGATCATTGTGTTTGTTTGTGGTTCGACTACAGATGTCCAACAGGAAATGTTGGACATAAGTTGTTGCTGTTTACAAAGACTGAGCCGAAGAATTTGTTAAAGAGGTTGGCTTTAACGGTTTCATCATTACAGTCTTTATTGTTAAATCCTTTTAGGAGTGGGATGGTTCTCATCTCTTTTAAGTTTGTTGTTTATGAAATTGTAGAATGCATGGTTGGATTTCGTGCGCAGGAGGTTTTCCTCTTGATTGATATGATAATTGGTGACTTGTGGGTTTGCTTGTATTCTCAACTCTTGCGTCAATAGCAGATGAAAGCTGCTGATGACATAGCAGATAGAAAAAGGCAGCCAGGCGGCCTTTCTCCAAAATCTACACAGCAATTTAAAGTAAGTTGAATAAGCATGTGTTCAACTTACTTTATTTGCTGGCATAAGTTTTTGTAGTGGCTTTTGAAGTTGGCTATGTAGCCAGTTTTGTATTTTCGCCAAAGAGATTTTTTAATCTCCATATGGAACCTCTATATGGAACATCCTTAACATCTATTGAACACATGCTTATTCAACTTACTTTAAATTGCTGTGTAGATTTTGGAGAAAGGCCGCCTGGCTGCCTTTTTCTATCTGCTATGTCATCAGCAGCTTTCATCTGCTATTGAAGCAAGAGTTGAGAATACAAGCAAACCCACAAGTCACAAAATCCTTCTTTCAGGGGAATGTGATCCTACCAGAGAAATACTGTAGGATTTAATCTGAGTTTATTTTTCCCTATTCACAACTCCTCTTCAGGATCCTCCCAGTATCTCATGGATGGTGATGCAGAAACCAGTAATCATCAACATGTTACCAACATTACACTAGATCAGTGGGTGATATCTTCCATAGCTTTATTCTAAATGTTAAATAGCAAAGGACCTTGGAAGGGCCTTGGAAGTCTCTGCTTAGGGGTTCCATGGGCTCAAATTCTTCTTCCCCCAGCACCGTGGCCTGGAACCACCTACTCAAGTAGGAACATAATCACCATTAATAGTATCCTCCCTACTTCAAACCCTTGTGGATACCCCTGAATGGTTTAATGGTAAATGATACTGGATACCACTAAGAGGTCTAATAGAAGCAAGAGGGATGCCATTTTCCATGTAGAGGGATATATGCATGTGCAAGAATAAGGATTTGTGTGAGCATATCACCTTATCTAACATGTCCATGAATATGTGTATGCAGGAATCTTAAGCTTGCTGCCTTGAACTGGAGATGTCCTGTTATTTATTAATATTCCTTTTTCTCATTCCATGTCAGGCATGGATGCATTTAGGCAGCACACTAACATGTATATTAAAGTAACATTCGCAAGTATTACATAGTACTGCACAGATGTCCTTGTTTTAAGAACTAAATGGCAAAGTATCATAAAAAGGTAAATGGCAGAAGAAGTAAGCTGGCTGATAGTGGATAGACCATGGGGCTATTGCATGAGACCTGAACACACAAGAAATTCAGCAAGATGATGAATTTCCAAACTTTTAAAATAATTTCATGACTGAAGCTGTCAATAAATTTAAATGATACAATTTGAAACTATCAATGACATCCTTCTCCTTCCTGTCTCCAACAGATTAATGTGGCTTCTTGCGATGGAAAGTGCCCCTCTGCTACAATTTTTAATGTCAACATCGATAGCCATTTAAGGTTCTGCAAATGTTGCCGTGAAAATGGAGTTCAGAATCGAACTGTGCCACTTTACTGCTCTGGAAATGGCACTGAAATTCTGTATGTCATGCAGGAACCTACAGACTGTTCATGCCAGTGGAATTAAAAATTTTGTGATTACATGCAAACCAATTTTTTGTTCTTTCTTATGATCAGATTTAATATGTAAATATTTTCTCAATTTATATATGCATACTGTATGTAAAAAGGGCGCATATTAATTTTTGACACATATGGAACACTTAATTCCCTTTACAGTAATGTACTAGACATGTGAAGTATGTATGTAATTCATCAGCAGCAGCCATTTAGTCATGTCTGACCCTTGGCCACGCTATGGATCAGCACTCTCCATGTTCCTCTGTCTTGCATTGCCTACTTCAGATCCGCCATGGTCATCCCAGTGTCATTCTTTATAGTGTCTAGCCAACAGATACTAGGACGGCCCCTTTTCATTTTTCCACTGATCACTCCCAGCATGATTGACTTTTCAAGTGAGTCAGCTTGCATGACATAACCGAAGTATGATACCCTCTGTTTGTAGATCTTGGCTTCAAGTGATATTTTAAGTGAGGTTCAGACTAGGACTTCTTTGTTATTTTTGCAGTCCATGGCATGTGTAATAGTTGCCTCCAGCACCATAGTTCAAAGGCGTCCACCCTTCTCCTATCTGCCAAGTTTCGCAACCATAAGTATCAATCAGAAAAATTATTGCATTAACTAATCTGCATTTGGTTGTGGGTGTGAATCTCTTTACTCTTCCAGATGTTATTCATGCCAGATATTTTAAGTGCTATACACTCTCATGTCATTTATGTAATTAGCCAACATTAACTATCTAACACATGCCTTGTTCTGGGATTATATCAAAACTTTTCAGTTTATTAGTTTCCATTGGCATCACTGATTATTCCTCAAGAGTAATCCTATTCTGCATTGTAATATTTGTGGTATTTTATTAAAATTTTGAAATCCATAATGTGGTGGTATTTCTTATTTTTCTGGTTCTTATTTTTTCTAGTATACTTTTTATTACTATGACTGCATGTAGTAATTTCTTATAAACCATTTTGGACATTATTTTATATTTACAAGAATTTATGCAAAAGTAAATGATAGTTTCTATACTTTGCCTGGATGAAAACAGAACAGAACAGGAATAGGAATAACAGAGTTGGAAGGGACCTTGGAGGTGTTCTAGTCCATCCCCCTGCCCAGGCAGGAAACCCTACACCACTTCAGATAAATGGTTATCCAACATCTTCTTAAAAACTTCCAGTTTTTAGGAACAAGTTGTTCCACTGATTAATTGTTCTAACTGTCAGGAAATTTCTCCTTAGTTCTAAGTTGCTTCTCTCCTTGATCAGTTGCCACCCATTGCTTCTTGTCCTGCCTTCAGGTGCTTTGGAGAATAGATTCACTCCCTCTTATTTGTGGTGGCTCCTGAGATATTGGAACACTGCGATCATTGGAATTATAATTGGAAATGCTATATGCACTCCTAAAGAGGAAAATATATAATTCTTTATTGGCCAAGTGTGACTGGACACACAAGGAATTTGTCTTTGGTGTATATGCTCTCAGTGTACATAAAAGAAAAGATACATTTGTCAAGAATCATGAGGTACAACACTTAATGATTGTCATAGGGTACAAATAAGCAATCAGGAAACAATATTAATATAAATCATAAGGATACAAGCAACAAGTTACAGTCATACAGTCATAAGTGGGAGATGGGTGATAGGAACGATGAGAAGACTAATAGTAATAGTAATGCAGCCTTAGTGAATAGTTTGACAGTGAGGGAATTATTTGTTTGTTTGTTTAATTATTTGTTTAAAATGCATGAAAAAGCTGCATTTTTTAAATAGAAAGGATATGTTGAGGTAGGAGACTAACTATACTAGACTAATGTATATTTTGTGAAATCGTTCATGGTATTTCTAGTATCTCTTGATTATGTGTTACAATATTTTTAATACATAAAATACTGTATATAAATAAATATTTTTAAAAAGAATTGAGTATTACAGTATATTGTTGCCATAGGAAACTTTTAACAACGAAGACTTTTATTGGGAAGGTAAAATGAATATTCAAGAAAAACCCTTTAGAAAGTCATATTTTATGCAGTCTTTTAACAAATCATTTCTCCATTAAGTTCTAGGGGAAGATTACAAGTCACATGAAAGTATGAATAATGAACTTCCCAGATGTGCTCCTATTATATAGTAAAGGGGAAAGAGATAGGCAGAGAAGTGATTAAAGCTTAATCCATTGCTCATTTTTACTTTCCAAATCACCTTTCAGATAGTTTTCTCAAATGGGATTCCAAGCATTTGTTTACATCTCAGAGGAAAATGAAGGTAATTTAAACGTACGTTCAGGAAAGGTAATTCACTTCCTTCGTCTGCTTTTCTGTTAAAAATGGCCCTCCTAAATAAAATTTTATTAGAAGAACTACATCTGCGTTAAAATATAGTTTGGTACCTCACTTTATTTTCTGATCAATTATTTATACATTTACTAGAAACAAGTGTATGAAATGAAAATATTTTCATGTAGGGGAGTATCCATTTAATTAAAATGAAATATGCTGTTCCAAACAAAGATGTTTACTCCGCCTGTAAAAGGGGCTTTTCTGCTGATCATGTAAAGCTGCCTTATTGTATTGATGAAAGCTTCATGCAGAGCTGAGAGTTGCAAACAAAGTGAATTTTTGCTCTAGAGATGTTGTCACTGTATGACTAGTGAATGTATGTCAAGAGGTGTATTTTAACTCCACAATAACCATCCTATATTTACAAGAACCAACACTGTTATAGCTGAAAGTGAACAGGGAAAATGTTTGTCTTTCTTTAAAAAAGTGGTCTAATTGGAAACAGGGTATGGGAAAATGCACTTGACGATTTTAAACAGTAGTCCTAAAACAAACATTTCAAGCTTAGTAGCATTTTAATTTGAGTAGCTTTGGACAAACTTTCATTATTAAAAATGGCTGAAACCTTTTGCATGATTATCTAATCCACTCAGGCTTGAAGGCAAAATACCTAGTTTATAAACACAATAAAATGTGTTTTATAATCCTACATTATAAACACAATTTTCTATATGAAGGTGGCGTACACCAAATAGATAAATAAGGTGTAATCAACCTATTTTGAAATCTGTTAGGATTATTTATAAAATAGATGACAATATATATTTACTTTGATTTATATTTTTGTTTTTCCATTTTGAATCTTCATTTTGAATTAGTCTGTTTAATCCCCATTTCCCTAAAAAAACCCACTCTTTTATGATTGTTATTCATATTGTTTTAAAATATTTTTCAATACTATTGTGTAGTAGTTTAATCTAGAAATCCTTTCTCCTGTTCTTAACTGAATGCTGCATTCATTTCACAGATTTTCTGTGATCTGTAGCTGACTTTACCTGCAAAACCCTACATTTAACTACAGGCCTTTAACTAATTTCAAAAACCTCAAATTATCCCAATTTGACTCCAATTCCTCTGGGGTCCCTTTGAAGATAATCAGTTGAATGCTATTTTCCTAACCATGGTATCCTAAGTCGACTGGATATTTGCGTGGGTCTTGATCCTCCAAATACATTAGTTTTACGGAATTTTCAGCAAGCAACACAGTAAAATGAATGAGGACATTATCCATTGCCATTACTGAAATGCCATATGAATCTGACACATGAAATAATAATAAATAAATAAAATTGTGCTTTCCCAAGAATGTTCTGCACTTCCAATGGTGGGGATGATTGTATCCATGCTCCTGGCCACCAAAAACGTTCCTGCTGGAACGCAGGCGGACCATCTGCGCCCGGTAGAGGAATGGACTCCGCCCCCACCTCTCTTTCCTTCAGTTAGGTCAGCCCTCCCGTTTGCTTCGAAGCGTCCCACAGCCCACCCAGCAGGGTTTTGAGGTGGCCAAAACGAGTTGGATTGGAACAAGTAAAGGAAGCAGAGAAAAGGGCGAGTCACTCCCGCAGGGGACCCGGAGGCTCTCGCAGCCCTTTTTCCCCAGCGAGCAGCAGGTGGGTTTTGCGCGCGCGCGAGCGGCGGCCGAGCTGGGCAAGATTTGCCGGAAGGAAACTGCCGCGCTCTTTTGGAATCACTTGGTGAGCCAAACCCAGTGACAGAGCGCAAGGGCTGGATTCGGCAGCAAAGGTTCTCCCGAGGTGGGCAGAGCAAACTCTTTTGGAAGCGCTTTGGCTTCTCACTCTGTACAGAAGAGGAAAGAGGTCCTGTGCAAGCGAGCTACGCCAAACCGTAGTCTCCTCCCAAAGCGACCTGCCTGGCTGATCTTCAGACGTTCAGTTTAATTTCCCTTGAATAACTGAGAACCTTGAGGCTTTTGAAAAAAGGATGGTTTCTGGCTTACGAATTATGGAGATCGAGGTTGGGCACATTTGAAGAATAATTCTTTTTTAATAGAATAGAATAGAATAGAATAGAATAGAATAGAATAGAATAGAATAGAATAGAATAGAATAGAATAGAATAGAATAGAATAGAATTCTTTATTGGCCAAGTGTGATTGGACACACAAGGAATTTGTCTTTGGTGCATATTCTTGTCAAAAAGGAATCCATGAACTCTGTGCTCCATCCTGTGCATAGAAACACCTAATGATGCAATGAGTGTCATCTTTCTTGCTTGCCATCTGACTTACTCAGATTAATGTGTGTTTTATATTACCCATCGAGGCAACTTTGATTGGTTTCAGAAAAGCTAAATGAAGTCAGAGATGGTGGGCAATAACCAGAAAATCTCAGTGCTTATAGACTAACTGGGAAAAGCCATCCTGGATGAAGGCAATGGCAACCCTATTTACATTATTGTTCAAACAACATCTCAACATCTCAAACTCAGCTTGTAGAAAATTCACCTAATCAAGACAGGGTGGTAAGGGAAATCCAAAGTTCAAGAGTACTTTCCCTCATAACTCACTGGGTGATTTTGAGACCCAAAAAAGATCAAAGCATCTGAAGAAGCATTTATTCAAGATTTCTGGACCCAAAACAGATTGTCTGAATGTTGTTTCCAACAAACTTGACTTTCTTACCATGGGATTTTTCCAGACAGCTTAGTCTCTTCTAGATATAGTTGGCACTTACTGGGGGTTCACAGTAGCACGAGGATGCTTCTCCCTGGAAGTTAGACCTTCCAAATGAGCTATCCCTTGTCAGTCATCCTATTCCTTCTTCACATAGTAGTAGTAACCACATTTTAGAATTCAGTGGCTGATGTGCTGATTACGATTAGGAATAACAGGATCTGTAGAACTAAAAGGAATGGCATCCAATTTAGGCTTTGGGTGAGGGCACCTCCTATAGCAGACATAGGTCAATATAAGAAATAGCAGGTTTTAGATTTCATCTTCCATGATCTCCAATGTACTTAGCTGTTCATCAGAGTGCAAGCTGGTCATGCCACAGAACATTCCTTTAACGATACTGGTTGAGTGTCTGCAACATTCTTTTGACCTCTGTATTTTATTTTATTTTATTTTGTATCTCACCTTTATTGTTTTTTACAAATAACTCGGGGCAGTGAACATATCCAACACAAGTCTATGGAGATTCTCATTCGTCCAAGTCATGATAGTCCCAACGGTGCTTTTTCAAGAGGCAACTGGACTTTCTTGTTTTTCTTTGAAGAAAAACTCCTATTTTCCTTTGTTCCATTATGTTGCTATATACAGTATAAAACTCTTTCTTCCACCATATCCCACAGAAAGAATTTATTTAGCATATAGCATACAACATCAGGGAAATGAACACATGCTTGACACAATGCAGTCCTAGATTGCTAATTCATTCTGTTCGGTGTTTGCATGCCTACCATTGGTGTACTGCAGGGGGCAAACTAGCTTTTCACCGATCAGCTAGTGGCACTTGGGTTACTGGCTCTTCTAGGCTCCTCCACCAGTCTTGCCTCATCTCGTGTTGTGATGCCTCACATCCGGCCAGGTCCAGCTTCTGCTCTCTGCATACATGAACACAGCTAGGTTTTTCCCACCTAAGTGGTACCCATTTATCTACTTGCAATATTGCATGTTTTTGAACTGCTGGGTGGGCAGGAGCTAAGGATTGAGTGAGGGGAGCTCACTCCTTCTCATGGACTCAAATTACCAGAATGTAGACCATTTCTGGTTGGCAGTTCCAGTATCATTAAGCTGCTGCCCCACAATATCGTACACATGAATAATGTACGATATTGCTTGTATTTTAAATAGGTATACATTAAAATTTCTTCCTATGTTACAATTTTAAATATAACATTAAAAATGTAAGCATACACTGTTTTGATAGATGCTGATAGCATCAAAGAAATTGTTAGATGTGCTAGATATAGAACATTACAAATACTTTATCAATAATTGAACTCTATGTGTATATGCTGTATAATCATATGCATCAGTAAAAAAAGTTAAGCACTTATATTACTTTGTTCAAATTATTGCAGTTGTATATATCATTTGGATATAATGGAACTATAGATCAACCTGAATTAACTACTGATAGTCTTCGACTTACAACAATTCATTTAATGACCATTCAAAGTTACAATAGCACTGAAAATGACTTATGACTAGTTATCTTTGCAGCATCCTCATGATCATGTGATAAAATTTCGAATGCTTGGCAACTGACCACTTCTATGTCCCAGGTCATGTGATCACCTTTTGCAACCTTCTGACAAGCAAAGTCAATGGGGAAGCCAGATTCACTTAACAACCAGGTTATTAACTTATCAACTGTGGCAAGAAAGGTTGTAAAATGGGGCAAAACTCATTTATCAAATGTCTCAACAGAAATGTTGGGCTCAATTGTGGTTTGTAAGATCATATTACCACATGATCATATACTGAAAAAAGATCTAACTTGAAAACTGAACAGCTGCATGTTTTCTCAAAGATGTGAGTACATAATAATGTATTTTAAAAAGTAGTTTTTAAAGTAGATTTTATTATATTCTTTCTTTCTTTTTACAGGATTGGCTTCATAATTCAATTAGAAGTTTGACTCATTTTAAAATCTGAGACTGAACCACACTATGGACAAGACAATGTGCTTTTTAATTGTGACCCAATATGTATTTCAGGTAAGAATAGATATCTTATGGGGTTTGGTATTCTTTTTAGGAACATACAGACGTAGCATATAACATGACTAGATAAGATCTTTTATTGCCACTTTGTCACTTAAACGTTTATTTGGACAAGTTGAAATTAGGGGTAGGAATATACTTGCTTGCTCTTCATGTATTTAGCTGAATTCTGGATATATATTTCTTTTCACTTAAATCACATCTTTTTCTAGTAGTGGCAGTGCTGGTTTAGGTTTGGGGATTTATGTAGCCTCCATTTCTCATCAATGCTTTGGGTACTAAAACACCATCTCATATTTCTTGACCCTTTAATCAAGGATAATATGAGATGCTGGAAAGCAATGTTCTCAAAATATTCTGCCATCCGTAATGAATACTAATATCTAGAAATTCAGGTTTTTTAAATCCAAACCAGAGAATAAAGACTAACATTTAATTCCATGATATGAACTGTCATAATCTGAGCCAAACAAAATGTTAAATTCGATGTCATTGCTAAATGATATGTAGAATTACCGTATTTTTCGGAGTATAGGACGTACCTTTTTACTCCCAAAAAGGGGGTCAAAAAGTGGGTGCGTCCTATACACCGAATGCAGCCCCAACCCCCCCCAGCCCCCACCCTTCGGAAGTTTTCCCCGCCGCCCGCCGCTGCCTCCGCCACCGCCGCTTGCCCCCCCGCTGCTTGCCCCCGCCGTCCCCGCTGTTGCTTGCTGCCGCCACCACCGCTGCTTGCCCCCGCCACCCATTCCTGAGCTAGCACCTTTCGAGGTGCCACCGCTCCGCTTCGATCCCCACCGCTGCCCGCTTGCGAGCGAGCGGGCGTACGAGCAGGCGAGGCGTGGCGGCAGGCAAGTGTCTTGGAAGCGCCGAGGGCAGCCCTCTCGCTTAGCCGGCAGCAGCGGGCGCAGCGAGTTCCGTCCTCACGCGCGTCCCCGGCGCTTGCTGTGGCGACGCTGTTTTCTCCGAGACCTTTGTTTACTGCTCCTTCTCCGAGACAAAGGTCTCGGAGAAAACAGCGTCGCCACAGCAAGCGCCGGGGACGCGCGTGGGGACGGAACTCGCTGCGCCCGCTGCTGCCGGCTAAGCGAGAGGGCTGCCCTCGGCGCTTCCAAAACACCTGCCTGCCGCCGAGCTTCGCCTGCTTCCTCAGCTGCTCTTCTCTTGGCCGGGAAAACCAGGAGCCGCCGCTTTCGCCGCAAATCTGCTCAGCTCAAGTTGCAGCCCTTGAACTTCAGGAGGGAACTGGCTGCGAGACCGGGAGGACTTGTGGACTTCAACTCTAGCTAGCATGACTGGAGGAGGAATTCTGGGAGTTGAAGTCCACAAGTCTTAAAGCTGTCAAGTTTGAAGACCCCTGGGTTAGGGGTGCAAGGGTCTTCAAACTTGGCAAGACTTTTTACAACCATGTACACTTTTTACAAACTTCAAACTTGACAGCTTTAAGACTTGTGGACTTCAACTCTCATTCCTGAGCTAGCATGACTGGAGAAGGAATTCTGGCAGTTGAAGTCCACAAGTCTTAAAGCTGTCAAGTTTGAAGTTTGTAAAAAGTGTACATGGTTGTAAAAAGTATACATGATTGTAAAACGTATTCTGCTACACTGGTATTTTATTAAATAATATATTACTACACCATTTGGTTCAGAATACTTTTTTCCTTGTTTTCCTCCTCTAAAATCTAGGTGCATCCTATACTCCGGTGCGTCCTATACTCCGAAAAATACGGTATATATAGTAGCAACATTGGAATGGTTTAATATTCATGTTGTAAAATATCTCCGCCTGACTTTTATTTTACTAAAGATAACCAGCAACCTGAAGTGTGATAAAGTGAAGAACCCTTCTAGAGCTGTTTCTTTGGAATGGTCAAAATTTCCAGAAAACCAATATCCAGATTTTTATATTATAACATATCACATTCCAGATGACTTTGCTCAAAAAGTAAATCAAACTCTTTATTGTTGTACATTTTTAGTGGTGTTGTTCTTTTCTTTGATAGAAAATGTGTTAAAATATTGTGTAGAATGCTTATAATTTATAAATATATTACATTTATTACGATTTGATAATATTGATAATATCGACATTGATAATACTGTATTGATAAGTAATATGGCATCAAATCATCAAACAGTTATGTTTGGTTAATGGTAAACAATGGCACATATAAACAGTTTTTTTTCATGGTTATATTTCATGAACTATGAAAAGGCTAATGCTTTGTTCTTTAGTTGTTACTTCTCTGGTTATTTCTTGATTTTATTCTTAAGCAATCGCAATCGCAATCGCAAAGTAAAGCAATTGAAATATCTTTGTAGAGCAGACTCTGCAGGGCTCATTTTAATTGTGGATTATTAGTGTAGATATTATATTAAGTTGGAAATCTTGATAAATAAAACGAGGGCCCTAATTTATCCCAAAAAAGGAGCTATAAGTACTGAAAAGCAAATCATATTTTGTTCAAAAATTTGTTGATTTCAGCCTCAAGTATAATAATACTGTATTAAAATCTGTTTAAATTATAGAATATGAAAAGTGTTTCTGCAATTCAAGTAAAAGTACAGAAAGTTACAGTTCTGCTTGAAGAAGGGAAGAAATATGATGTGATGATCCAATCAGTAAAAAATGGAAAAGTTCTATATGCAAAATTATTTAAAATATGTAAGTAGGACAACATATACAGGTAGTCCTCGACTTGCAACAGTTCATTTAGTAACCATTCAAAGTTACAACAGCACTGAAAAAAATTACTTATGACAAGTTTTCACACTTACGACCATTGTGGCATCCCTATGATCCCATGATTAAAATTCTTATGCTTGGCAACTGGCTCATATTTATGACGGTTGCAGTGTCCCATGACCATGTGATCACCTTTTACGATTTTCTGAGAAGCAAAGTCAACGGGGAAGTCAGATTCACTTAACTATCATGTAACTAACTTAACAACTGCAAAGATTCACTTAACTGTGGCAAGAAAGATCATAAAATAGGGCAAGATTCACTTAACAACTTTCTTGATTAGCAACAGCAATTTTGGATTAAATTGTGGTCAGAAGTCAAGGACTACCTATACTCCATATAAATTTCTCACACATTAAGTTTGTATTAAAATTAATATGAAAACATAATATGATACAAATATTACTTATTACCACTTTGGCATTTTGTTGATCAAAATTTTACATTTGTGTTTCAGTTGTTTTTTGATAGTCTTATACAGTACAAGTTTAGGGGTGACATTAAATTTTGGCCTGTTTATTTGAAGTCTGCCCAAATAAGCAACAGTTTCTGCCTGGTGGCAAAGTGGCTATGCTTCACTCTCCTTCCATGAAACAGTGTCAACCATGAGAACTTAGAAAGTATGCTTCTTCGTTGCAGTGCCTGCCATCAGAAGCAGAGATTCATATAGCAAACACTCTGATGACATTTTGAAAGTCACTGAAAATTTGGCTACTCTCCCAGGCTTTAGGGCAGGGTAGTGATAGTAGTATGCTTGGTTTGTTATAGAAAAATTGCCTTCTGGATTTGTATGTACTTGTTCTTGCTTTCTTAGCTGCCCAGTTACATTGAGCACTGTAAACTGCATTAAATTTTAAAAAAGCAACACTATAATCGAGTTGTTCAGTTAGAATAACTTAATCAAACTTACTCTCCAAACTGAATTAATTTAGTTCAAATATTTGATTTGAATTAATGTCATATTCTGAACTGGACCAAACTAGATCAGATGGGAGCTGATCTGTATATCATTGATATACACTATCCTCCTTTGTAAATTTTATTTTTCAGAATTGTTGATTGTCATAATGTTCATTAAAACACAGTAATCCCCTTTAGCTGCCATTAGTATCAAATCGTTTTTTTATAACATTCAAATAACACATTGTTATTTGTAGCAAAGAATTAAACATGCTTGCATTTTTGAAAATGAGCTTTTCACTTTCAACTTTAGTAGATTGTTTTACATACTGTATAAAATACAAACACACACATAAATACAGTTGTGCTGAACTGAAATAATTTTCAGTTTATTTGTTGACCACATTTCTATTTTGCCATTGTCCATAGTGTCCATTTAAGAGTCTGATTCAAAATAATTTATCTTAATGTAAATAATCTAATATATAATTTGATTTTCTCTATGCCTATTATAGATGGAATTCCAGAAAGTAGTATCAAAACTCGTGTGACAAGTACAAGTGTGTTGTTTAACTGGAATATGCTGGTTCATGATTTTTCCATAGGAATTTTTCATAAAAATGTTTCTTATATATTTAAAAATAAAGAACGAGTTTATGAATGGACTGATTTGAGACCTGCAACGTTGCACACATTTTCTCTTCAATTTAAGCAACTTGACTTAGAATTTATTAATGTATATCAGATACTGGAGTTTGAAATTGAAACAGGTCAGTATTATAATTAATGCATTATTGTCACTTTTCTCTATGAATATCAGTATAGTTCTGCATTTAACCATGGCCATTGTCTGGTTCAGAACATGTAAGCTTTGTTTTTGTTTTTGTTTTTAAAAAAAGTTCATTTAAAGAAATGTAGGGAGTAAATATAACTAGTTTACTTAATAGCGAAATGTTCCCAATTCATTGCATAATTAAAACCCTTTGCTAAATGTACATTTCCAGATGTAAATTCATATTGAAATAGGAGGCAGTCTTGTGCCATTTAGTGAGAACAACAATATATAACTTTACTGAATTATGAATTATAATGAAAATATACTACTTATGTTTGCTTCAATTAAAGAAATTATACATAATAGTATTTAAATTTTCCTGAAATTATTTTTGGAACAATGGTGATAAATATATTCATTATCTTAGTGAAATCGGAACTCTGATAGCTTATTTACTGAAAGATTTGATTGTTTAAAAAATGGCAGAATTACACTTTAAAAAGTTTAAAAATAGATGGAAAAGAAACATACACAAACACAATTTTTACATTAATTATTTATATCTATAGCATCATCTGTGGACTAAGTATAGGAAATAACATGTGAATGCAGCATTGATTATTACATAGCAAGCAATGCAGTCATTTTGGACAGACCTGTAGAAAATCATACAAGTATCTGGTGCTCATTTTTTTTAATGAATTTAATGGATGAAAAAAGTGTACTTCATTCCCATTTTTATCTTATTTGAAATATGGCTTTTCTTAAATTTTGAAAGTTTTATTTTATCATTCATATGAACTTATTGAAAAAAGCATGGAATTAAATATTCCTTATTAGGCTTCTGTTCAGATGGTTGGACAGCTTTCAAACAGAGTTGCTATAAAGTTAATACAGACAGCAAACCTTGGAATATGGCACAACATCAGTGTGGATTGTTTTCAACTGGGGCACATCTTGTTGATATTAGAAACAAAGAAGAGTATGCCTTTATGACTTCTTATCTTCAGTCATTCAACCAGCTAAACCTGGTATGGACAGGACTTAATGATATTAAGGTCAGTATATTAATTCTTACTAAACTGTAGATCTGATATCGATTCTTTGTCTTCCTGCTACAGGAAGATAATAATAATAATAATAATAATAATAATAATAATAATAATAATAATAATAATAATAATAATAATAATAATAATAATAATAATAATAATAATAATAATAATAATAATAATAATAATAATAATACACAGACACACACACACATACACACCTTAATTTTCAGTAATACTATTATAATACATACTATTGTACATATATGAACAATTATAACAAAATAATGATTAATTTAAATTAATTATTACTTAAAATGTATGAAGTATATTGAAGAAAATAATTTAGTAATTTCAGAAAACAGTCATCTTGTTTCTTTTAGGAAGAAGGACATCTCGCATGGACTGATGACTCCTCATATCTTGGAGAATCTGAATTTTCTTCTCTGTCACTGATACCAGAAAATGAAACTGATTGTTATGCTTTCCAGAGAAATCCATTTGTCCCAGATTATCTCTTCATAGGATTTTTCTGCTATATCTCTTTGCCATATATTTGTAAATATGAATGTAATTCTTTTTTCAAGTTTATATTTTTTAATTAAAAAATATTTTTTAAAGCAAAAAAAATTGCTTTTTGAGAATTGGCATTTTTAATTTAAAATTTGGTCTTTTTTGCAGTATCTTCAGTTCCTGAAAACTTCACATTTAAAATACAAGATGTCAGTACAAATGAAGCAACCTTTTTGTGGAACAATTTGAATGGTTGGCTGAATTCAAATTTTCAACTTAACATTAAGTACTATTCTGAACACTCAGAACAGTATTCCAAATCTTTTACTCTAAATTCAACACGCAGAAAAATTTTCAATCTGGACCCAGGTCACTCTTACAAATTTTTACTGTCAGCCCAGAGCCCTGAAGGAGCACAAATTAGTTTGCATCCTGTTATGACGGTAGAGACAAGTAAGTTACAATAAAATACAAATTGTGTTGTGTGTCGTTGTTCAATATATATGCTCCTTTAAAACAAAAAATTGCTTTGTGTTTAATGTCCTCTGAGTAAACAATCAGATTCAAATTCTGGTATGGCTCAGAATATATGGCGTTAATTTTAACCCCTGATGCACTATCACAATATATAGTAAATATTGTCATAAAAATGGCAGTATAGGGGAGGGAATTATTTTTTGATTTGGGGAAATAGTGTTTTCAAATCATATATTTAATGAAGCATTTACTATGTACAGTAGCATCTGTACTAAAGATATTTAGCTTACTATCTCAAAGTATAAGATTTGAAGCTAGCTCCTCCAGCTTCATCCCATGAATCTTGTTTGATGGTTCTTTTACTTTTTTGCTATAAGATTAATGTTAAACTATAGCTTGCTCAATACAAACTGAGTTGTCCATAATGACTCTCCTCCTTACTTAAGTCTCCTACAAAGTACTTCATCTTAAGTCTCCTACAAATAAACTAACTATGGAGAAATGAAAACTCTTTTAGGGCTATTGCTATTCTGAGATTGATGTTTTTGGGGGGAAATGTTAGGAAGGTAAATGAAGGAAATGTCTGAAAGCTGTAGAAGTGTTATTTCAGGATCTTATCACCTAGGAATATGTTTTGTTATTTTTGCTCTATCTATCCACCGGAAAATTGATTTGATGTCATTCCAATAGAGAAGCTAATGCAATAATGTCAACGTTTCATGAGATCAGTACTCCCTAAAATCAATCTTCTTTTAGACTGATGTTTCATTATTTTTATTTATTTATTAATCACAATTATATAGTCTCCCATCTCCCCAAAAGTGACTCTGGGTAAAACGCAACCAATATATGGCAGATAAAAATATTAAAAATCCACAGTTTTCAAATGACTGAACTGGCAATGAGTGTACATATCTTTGAGTGTATGTATCTCTGCTGTAATGCACCAATATCCAAGCAGGTTTGGCATTCCCATACAAAAGAAAGAGGCTATGAAAGCCAGTTTGGTTTCCTTCACAGACAATAGCAATCGGAAATGTAAGTCAGGGCCCAGAGACTGGATGGGGAAGGGTTACTCCTGCAGCAGACCTATGCTAAACAGATCAGCAGCCATCATCCCCAGTCTGTAACTGAGGAACTTAAATTTATTTTAATTTAAGGCTTGAGTCAGAATACTGTTGCTGTTTCTTCTGCACAATATTGTTTTCTACTTTCTAAGAAGAATCAAGGGACTTTCAGAAATAGGGGAAGGCTTCAAATACAAAACCAACTCCAAATTAGTTGAAGGCAGTTTATACAAACAAATGTCTGCTTGTACAATTTACTTCTGCTTAATTTTCTGCCTCTGCTTTTTATTATTGCATCTTTTATTATTTGCTTATTTGTCCCATTTTTTTACTCTCACCTTAGAACTGTTTTTTTCAATTTCCAATCATTAGGGCCACTACATCTGCACAATGTAAAGGCAACAAGAGTGACATCATCAGAGATATTTTTAGAGTGGGATTCTCCAGCAAGTTCATTCAATGCAAGTTTCCATCATTACCTAGTGAACATTTTTAGTAAGACAATCAAGTGGAAAACTTTTTCATTTGGAAAAACTAACACTTCTGCTGTAATCAGAAATGTCAAATCACATAATCAATATTGGACATATGTTCAAAGTGTTGCTGAAAAGGGAACTCCCAGTTGCTATGAGGATCTTATAGAAATAATAACAGGTAAAGTTAATTATGTTTTTTATTAAAAAGTTTTTTATTTATAAAACAGATAAAAGAACAAAGAGACAAAACATACAATAAACGTAAAGAACAAGTACATGACGAATCGTAATCTAGTATACATATTTACATTCCGCTAATTTATACATCGTTATTTATCTTAAATTGCAAAGAATGAGTTATAGTTTTCCTTTCATCTCCACCATTTTAATTTTTAATCTTGGTTCTCCTTTCTCCTCACCAATGATATAATTTGTTCCAGGTTTCAATGTATTCTGTTTCATCTTTTCCCTTCATTTCTAACGTTAACCTATCCATTTCAGCACATGTTAATATTTTACGTAAAATTTCTTCTTCTGTGGGTATGTTTTGTTTTTTCCAATTTTGAGCAAAAGTTAACCTTGCGGCAGTCAATATATGTAGCATTAAGTATATTATGTTTTTGTCATATTTATCTAATGTTATCCCTAATAAAAAGAGTTCTGGTTTGAGGTCCAATTTTATTTTTAATATTTCTTCCAGCCATTGTTTGATTGTTGTCCAGAATTCTCGTGCTTTGTGGCACTCCCACCACATATGATAATATGTGCCGGGTTGCATTTTACATTTCCAACATAATGAAGAAGGATGTGTACCCATTTTGGCTAATCTTGTTGGTGGGAAGTGCCACCTGTAAAACATCTTGTATAAGTTCTCCTTATATGAAGTAGCCAGTGTCAATTTTCGGTTTCTTTGCCATAGGTCTTGCCATTTTTCTAGAACAATATTAAACCCAAAATCTCTACACCAAGTTATCATGGTTTCTTTGACCTGTTCTTCAAATAAGGCCCGTTCTAAGAAGTATTGGTAAATTTTTTTAATTGTTTTATCTTCTGGCCCTAAAATTATTTTATCTAATTCTGTTAGTTCCATTTCAATTCCTGGGTTTTTTTAATCTCTCCCATGTTTTGACTGCAGTTGTAAATAGGTAAAGTTAATTATTGGTACTCCTGATAATAATGTCTTGAATGCTAAATGCTGTCTGGTAGGTATAAAATGTCCATATCTGCTTTCATATAAGCTATTATTATAAAATTGTATTCTTGTTTTAATTTTCAAATAAGCATAGGAGCTTCCGTGTTGCAGAGCAGTGTTCTTATCAGGAAACTAAACTTCTGAGTAAATTTAGAAAACATTATTTCTTTTTTTAGAAGACTAAATATACTTTTTGACCTGATTAAAACTTGAGTTGCTAAAAACACCCTCAAGTGTATTTTATAAAATGTAACAATAACAATTTTCTCTTTAAATCTTAGAAACAAGGAATCTGTTTCATGATTAAACCACTGCGTGTTCTCTTCATGACTGTATCTTTCACAACTGAGAAACCAATTTTTAAAAATAGTGTTATGACAAAGAAAGAAATTTTAATGTCCCAGATACAAAGGGAAATATTTTTGTTGCTTAGGTGTGACGCCACCTACTGGTCTGTTAATCCATCCAGAGGATGTAGGCGAGGACCATGTGATTATATCTTGGAAACTCCCAGAAGAGGGCCAGGAATCCTATATTCAAGTAAAACCAACTGCAGTCAAGGATAAAAGCATGATGTTTTTAGTAAACAACACAGAGAAATTTAAAATTGAACCATTAATTCCTGGAATGACTTATGATATAGGAGTGGCTACAGTAATATCTGGAAATAAGAGTGATTTGACTACCATTCAGTGTACTCTTAGTAAGATGTTTTATGGCTGATTTATATACATTTTAAACTTATTGTTCAGATTTAAACATAACATTGCTCAGGTTATTATTAAGAACTAAAACTAGAGCATCTGTTATAAAATAAACACATGAAACAAAAAACAATCTTATAATTTTAAAGAACAGTGTCAAAGGTGATGAAGATTGTAATATTTAGATATCTAAATTTATATTTAGATAATGGAATCAGAATTAATATTAAGGGAATCCAGGATTTAATAAGCTTTTTAATGTATTGCTTTGTCACTAGAATACAATGAGATTTTATAGAGTAGAATATAAATGTAGTTTTTTGTCAAACCTATTTTAATTTTCCATGTAATATGTGACATGAAGGACAGTATCCTTTATTAGAAAAAAAACGTGCACTATTTATTATTATAATTGGCAGTTATTTGTAAATAATACCTTGATTATATTTTTCTGTTTATTGCCATTCTAGAACCCAAACCAGTGCAGATGGTTATTCCTTATGAAATCCATAGGACTTTCGTGATTTTATTTGTTAAAATACCAGCTGTGGGAATAATTGATGGCATTCACATCATAAGTAAAGAAGGCCCAAATGCAACATTTACTTTATTGAATGATGGAAAAGTAACTATAGAAAAACTAACTCCAGGAACAGAATATGATTTTTTTGTTTTTACATCTAGCAGACATATGTTAAGTTCTGTACGTCACCTGCCAGCTATAAAAACATGTAAGTTACTTGAATTTAGAGATGATTAAATTTAATATATTTCGATAACAGTAGATGTATATTTTGTGCATTCTCATATAATCATATAATTTTTGTAAAAAAATAATTTAAAAAGGTAAATAGGTATCACATTTTCATCTGTTTTTGCGAGTTGCTGAACAACACAACAATTTACTTCTTCAAGATCAGAAGAATATAGTCCAAATCAAGTAGCATACAGAGATAGGCAAATCTATTTTTCTTTCTTCAAATTGTTTATTTATTCAGTACTTGATTTCTGCATTCTTCTGAGAATTTTTTCTTATTTTCTTATTTTTTCCAAAACATTTGCCCCCGAATCTCTAAATATATGCATTTATATTTAATTTTCCCTAACATGCACATTTTTGCAAGCATTCTATATTCTATTTGCATACATTATTTTCACTAGCATGCATTGGTGCACATTTTGTCCAAAACAAAAAAATATATGTATGTCTTTTTAAACTCTTTTTAAATTGTTTTAAATAACTTTATTGTTTAGTTGTTCCTTAAAATGTTGTACGCCACCCTGAGTCCTCAGGGAGTAGGGCGGCATAGAAGAACACTAAATAAATAAAAAATAAATAAATATTCATTTCAATTCTAAAGTTATCACCAAATTAGGAAACTGTATATTTCAAAGTATCCTAACTTTAGGTATTGAGTTCTCTGCTAAACATAATGTAATGGGGAATTATTGGATCCTACCATTCATTCAGGACACTTTTTGGTGTATTTGTTGTAAGCCGCCCAGAGTCGTTCGGGAGTTGGGCGGCATACAAATAGAAATAAATACATAAATAAATAATAAATAAATAAATAAATAAATAAATAAATAAATAAATAAATAAATAAATAAATAAATATTTGATGAGTATTTTTCATATTGCTTCTTATAGGTCTTGCAGTTCCACTAAATATATATCAAGGCAGAATCACCAATATTTCAATACAGATTATTTGGGATCAGGCAGAAGGAAACTTTCAGCAATATGAAGTCACATGTACAAACTGTGCAGATACTTATAGGGTATGTTGCCAAATAAATTCTTTAAAAAGCAATATTTGAATATTTTACTCTTATATTGCTTTTCTTGTTCATTTTTAGTCCAAGTGACAATATATGGAAGCATCTATATGGTAAAGCAAAGACGAGTTAAGCTACATGAATCCTGAAGTGTATGTTAGAAAGGAATGCACGCAGAATGTCATAGGTAGCTGTTAGCTATGTTGTAATTTTATATATTTTCTGGTCTCATAAAACTACCAAGTGATTACTATATGGAAAATCCTAAAAAAAGGATGCATGATCCTAGGGACACATAGCCACTAATCACAAATATGGCAATATCTGGAGAGTGAGACAGGCAGCAAATAAATTCAAGAAATAAAATAAATAATACATTTTTATTTATTTTGAGCTACAGATCCAAAAGGTGACACAAGAAGTGGCAGAATTTTCCAACTTGATTCCTGGCTTCTTATATAACTTTATGGTTAAAACAGAAAAAGAAGGATACAAGGATAGCCCTCCTGTAAACATACAAGTAGAAACAGGTGTGACAATATAACTTTTCTGTTAGTTGTAACATTTATGATTGTTTCAAGCATAACAAAGATCTTATACAGAAACTGTTGATTCTCTACCACACTGTAGAATACTAATTCTTGAGAAAATAATACCTGCTGGATCAGTTCTAAGCCTATCTATCTAGTGGTCTATCTCATACACCAGATGTATCTAGGAAGTTCACTAACAAGAAGTCAAAGCAACCTTCCCAGCGGTGAAATCTACTTACCTTCCCTACAGGTTCTACGCTTTGTGTCATACTCGCTTTTTCACCCTCTGTGCATGTGCAGAAGTCTTTGCGCATGTGCAGAGCATTAAAAAAAGAAAATGGCAATGTCCGGGCGGGTGGGTGGAGCCTCACTTTGCCGTCGCTTCCTGTTCTCCAAACCACTGGCGGCCGCCACTACCGGTGCATCCAAACCGGGACGAACTGGTAGCATTTCACCCCTGAACCTTCCTCTTCTACCATTATGGCTTTCAGATGGTTAGAAGATCTTTAGTTATAAGCTTCTATTTTAACATACATATTTTAACATTTTCTCATTATACATCACTTACTTGTATACTAAGTTATAAATCCAACTGCCTTTTTCTGCCTTTTCATCTTGTGAATTTTCATATTTATAATAAATTACTCTTAATTACATTGAACAACATGTACTATTATAGACTTCAAAGGAAGTATATTGATTGCAAGAATTTCAATGCATATCTACTGTAAGTCCTATTGAATTCAACAGGGAATAATTCTAGATAGGTATCTATTGGATTACTAATCTAAGGTTTTCATCCAACCTTACATTATTGGTTTCCAGCATTTCCCATGTTGGGAGAGTATCCTCCATGACATTTCAAACAGTTCCAGAGGGATGTTTAAGCTTCTAAAGCATATTTGTGAGATGTCAGGGAAAGCCCCGAATCCAGAAGGGAAAATTTCTGGAGGTAAAAGTCCAGTGTGCTGGTAATGCCTATTTTACTGATGGACAGATAGCTGATAAAACCTAATTTATTTTTCTCAGAATAGAAAAAAGAATATGGTCTTTCTTAATTAACTTAATACATAAAACTATGTAAGTATTTTCTTAAATTTCGTACATGAATTAATATGCTGATAGAAGCAGTGCCTTTTTATTTCAGGTAGAAAGGAACCCATACTGGTTACTGTACCAATACAATACAAGCAATTTCTGATTCATCTCCATGCAATACTTGAAACTTCTCCCAATGTGGATATCAAAGTTTTGTGAGGCTTCTACATGACTGATAGTGAGAGGCACTGTAAAGATTGAGTCACTTAGATAGTGAGATGGGCAGTGAATACATTTGATAAACAAATATGGAAGAATTATGTCTCAAAACCTGTACTGTAGATAGAGTACATTAAACTATGAAAAAGCATACCACAGTTCAGAAGAATTAGTTTGAACTTTAGCAATTATTCATCTATCAAAGAGTCATTTCAATAACTAATGTAGAAATAACCAAGAAATAAATACAGTTAAAAGTCACAAAAATTAGACAATGGGTTATACCATAAAAAGAACTATAGAAATGTTAGATAGGCTGAGCTAACACCACCGTTAACTTCAAAATATAGACACTACCTAAGGCATTAATAACATTTGTGTTTCTTGAATGGAAATTTGTTCATTTAAAACATTTATATAGCCGGTCATCTTATATTGAACTCTGTTGTAATCAAATTTTAAAAAATGATTTATAAGTTTATATGAACTGATCCTTTTCATTCTTCCATTTCATTAATAGAGCCCAGCTCAGTAAAATATATGAATTTGAGTAAAGATTCTGGATCAATAACTGTTACCTGGCCACCAGCATTTGGTATACTTGATGGATATATTACTACTTTGGTTGGCAAAAACTATAGCAAGGAAGAAAGATTATCATCAGATAAAAGGTTTTGAAGACGACATAACTGTGGCTGAGTCAATACACATTACTACTATTTATCCTCTTCTTTTTCTTTCTACCTTTTCCAGCATTTGAAGATGTTGTACTATATTGGAATTGTTTATGGGCAGACCCAAGCAGTTCTGCCTTTTCTAATTGACAGATGGGAATTTTGTAAATGTGCATATTTTCTAAGCACCATCTAAGATTTTTTTTTGTATGGCACCCAGTGTGCGCATAAACACTGGGACTACAGCTGATTTATGCCATAATCATTCAATTTTGATTTTCTGATACTTTGTGATCTTCTCCAATTCTTTATCTTCTATTCTACTATCACCTGGTATTGCCACCTTGATTATTCCACTCTTTCATCAGTTTAAATCTGAGGTGTTATGGGCCAAGTATGTATTCAGAAATTCCACAATATTTTAATTCAGTTTTTCAGTACTGGCACATGATAATTTTTACAGATATTCCAGTGAATCATTTTTGCAACTGTGTTATGTCATTGTTTATAATCAGCTTGTGCAATCTTTTTGCATGAGTTGAGTATATGATAAACTGTTTCTTCTGTCTCTTTGCATACCCTGCAATTTGAATCATTTGACAATTTTTTCAGTTTTGGCTTTGATTGCTTTAGTTTGAGTAGCTTGCTTTGAGACGTCAAAATCAAACCTTCAGTTACTTTTTTTAATGTTCCATTTGTAAGCCATTGTCAGGTTTTATCTTTATCCACTTTCCCATCTATCTTTTGTAAAAATTAACCATGTTATACTTTTCCTTGCCAGAATTCTGTTCAGGCTTTTATTACATTATTTCAATTTTCACGTTTTGTTTCCTTCACATTCAGTAAGTTTCAATTTTTAAGTATATCAATGCTTGTTCTTGGCTGTCTTTTATGTAATATAATACATGCTCCTCTTCTTCAATAGTTTGTTTGATTTACAGTAAACCTCTGGCTACATTTCTGCAAGGCAGGAATAATCTATCAATATCACTACAGAGATTTAATGCATAGTGAATAGTCATTAGCTTTCTTGTTTTTTTTACTCAAACTGTGCAGTTCAGGTTGTGTCCCATTAATTATTTCACCCGTATATCATATTTTTAATTTGTCCATGTTTGATGTCATCCAACTTTAAAATGCTTCATCCTGATATTAATAATAATGTTATTTTCCTTAATTCTAGAAAGTTCAGATTTGATGGCCTTTCCTCAGGAACAGAATACTTTGTTCAAATTGTGACTACTAACAGGTTGAAGAACAGTTTCCCTACTTTTCTGAGAGTTACAACTGGTAAGTTAATTATATGCCTTATAAATACAAATCTTAAACTATGTTTTACCTAGCTACCTGAGTGCATAGTCACATTGTAAAATCCATATACAGTATGAAACTCAACCCCAGATACTCCTTGATTATACAAATAATCTAGTCACAAACTATTTTATTTTGTTCCACTCATTGTTTTATCAAAAGCAATGCAGTGTTTCTAATCAAGGTATCTATTTAACCACAACAAAAGTTATTCTTATTTCAGAGCAGAGTTAGTGACTGGAAAGCAATTACTGTATAGATGAAGAGGCATGTAGCTTTCCATTCATGCTAATCATTAATTTGCACGGCTTGAGCAATTGATTATGGGCCATCAACATATTTAATAATGTTTTGATCTTATATTGTTGCTTTAAAAAACTTGAGTCAATCTGGTATTTCTTAGTACACAGTATCCCCAAACAGAATTCCAGTGCTCTTTATGTTTGATATTCAGGATTGAAAAGACAACATTTTTGTATTGGTGCCTTTTTGATGTTCTCTGATATTGTTTCTTTTCTGGCAGATGTTTAACTACCAAGCTAGGTAAGATTATCAGTGCATGGAGGAGTGGAGTTTGCTAGCTGTTTATATGTGGTAGCTTTTCTTACTAGCTTTGATTGGGGGATTGTTTTGTTTTATTGTATTGCATTTTGAGTGTATTGTTTCTTCCTTGATTGTTCTTTTTTGTCTGGTACTGGTTCCTTCTTGTCTGGGTATTGATTAACAGATGTGTGATGAAATTGAATTATATCTTGATCTAAGATGTCTCCAGTTTTCCAACTGAATATGCTACTGAATTTATCAGTATGTTGTGAAATTAAGGGATTTTCATCATGCCTTCTGCCTGCCGGCTGATGTTCATGGATGTGTTCTCTTAATATTCTGTCTGGCTGCTTCACATAATGTTTTTTTTTAGTTCTTGTAATACACACTATAAATGACTCCTGTGTCTTTGGTTTGTTTAGGATTCTTTGGATAGTTTTGTTATCATGATGCCTAGGCGTTATAGTACTCTGTTGCTAATTTCAAAGATATTTTCGAGATATATGGTATAGTTACTGTTTTCATGGATAGCAATCTCAATTGGACTATTTTTACTTCGTTGATATCTACATTTGCCTATTTAATTTTATTTCAGACCCAGATCCACCTTTAGCTTTACATGCCTTGGGAATAGAAGAGAATACAGTTTACTTGTTTTGGGAACTGCCTAATGGAGGTTTTGATCATTTTGAGGTAAGAAAAATAGAATGGAAAAAATTATGACTGATTTATCATTACAGATTTGCTTTTTCAGTAGTATATGCTGAAAGCAACGCCATGTATTACACAGTTCAGCAAAATAGAATATAGACAGTTGTTCTAAGTGAGGACATGGGAAAAATTGTGAATGGAGAAAAAATTTAAAAGCCTTTATTAAAAGAAAAATTTCTTCAAATTATAGCTTTAGTGACTTTATTTATAAAACCATACAGCTATATTTAAAAGAATTGTAGGATTTCTAATTGTTTTGTTCATTTGACTTAGCTAAACCTGAAAAATACCCATTACAAATTTATTTTGTTGGTCATCTTAGAATAATTCAGAAACAAATATTTGTAATGTATCTGCGTATGTATGTATTTTTTGCCAATGTAATGTTTTTAAATGGTACTCTGAAAGGATGTTTTAATACTTTATTGAAAAAAACACCATTTAATATTAATCCCAGTGATGTCATATTATTGCATGACATACCGCAGAGCAAGAAACCATGCAAGAGAGTGCTTCTTCTGAATAAATTAGATTAAATGTAAAATATTAATGAACAAAGCTTTGAAATAGTGGTTGCTTAGCAAAGTTCAGGTGTACAAATAGGATCGTGTAGCCAATCATTTAAAATTAATAATTTCCACTCATCCAATTTTCATTACAAGCTCAGACACTGATTGTGTAAAGATAATATCAGTGTTTTAATATCCTATTTTTGGCTCATCTAATTCATTCATTTGTTTTTAATAGTTTTGGATTTAGGTAATGCTAACCAAATTTAAATAACATGAATACTAAACTGTATTTATAACAGATTCTTATACCACAACAACATAGGTTTCTGTAGCAATGGTTTCAGTTTTTTTTTTCATTTTGGTCAATCTTTGTTTCTGAGACAATCATTCTGGAGTATACTTTACAGTCCTCTGTCTCATATAACATGTTCTTTGTGAAATTAGTTCTGCCACATACGGACTTTTCCTCTTTTTACCTGTCTAGTTAAGACCAGTGATGGAATGAGTAGTTCATCTCAGTAATCAATGCCTCCTTAAAAGGAAAGATTCTAAAGTTGGTCTGTCCACTTAAGAGGCCATTCCTAGTGTCCTTTTTCTAATTTTGTTTCGAGGAAGGGTATTGAAAAAGATCCATAGGACATTCAACTACCGTATTTTTCGGAGTATAAGATGCACTTTTTTACCCCCCAAAAGAGGGTGAAAACTTGGGTGCGTCTTATACATTGAATGTAGCCCCACCCAGCCACCCCCACCCTTTGGCCTCTGCCTCCCAGCAATTTACCTCCTTGCAGCAAACAGCGCAGAGCCTGATTAGCACAAGCAAGTGATTATATGCCTCCCGACCCACAGCTGACTGAGGCTTGCAAGCCATGTGCTAAAATGAAACTAAAACTACTAGCTGCAAGGAGGCAAATTGCTGGGAGGTGAATTGCTGGCAATGTTGGACTGCTGAAACTGCAAGGAGGTAAGTCAATAACTATAAATGTCTATAGAATGTTCTAATTATTAGACTTATTTTTTAAAGACTGCTTTATTATTGTTCTAGACAACTGAACAAAATGAAGAGGCTTTTTAAAATAAATGCTTGATCTGAAGAGGCCCAGTGCTATTGTATCTTCTTTTAAATAGCAGAGAATAACTATACTTCCAGAAAGCCACATCAAATTTAAAGATATGTAAAAGTATGATCTGAAATGTAACAGTGTCCTGTTTAGTACGTATTAAGATAAGGCAGCTGAGTTAAACCCTGACTTAATCATGTTTGGAGTAGATCTATTAAAATAATTGGGAGGAGTTAGTGTGACTACATTTAAGAAAACTTTCTGGCATTAATATACTGCCATAATGTACATTTCTCCAATTCTTTGCTATTTCTATGGGTCAGACACACATGCACAGAAATACACAGCAAACAGTGTGTATCATCTGTGCTGTTTGCTGTTTGGCAAATTGCTGGGAGGCAGAAGCCTTTTTTCCTTGTTTTCCTCCCCCCAAACTAAGGTGCGTCTTATACTCCGGTGCGTCTTATACTCCATAAAATCTGTGGAAACTGGATTCAGACCTAGATGTAGGACAGAAAGTGCATTGGTTGTTCTCATGGATGAGAAAACTTTAATGGATAAAAAGTTCTTCATTGCTATGCCACCAAGTAGTCCAGTTGGTGGTTGCAGGGACAATATTTTAGACCCTTGGATGCATTGGTTATGCATCAGTCAAGTGTTCTTAGATTTCTACTACAGGTATCTTGTTTAATATCTTCATGAAGCAAATAGAAAAGTTATTCCATCGTTTTGGGGTGGGGTGTTGGAAACATACAGATAGTACTCCATTATGGAGCTTCACTCAGATCCAATGGAAGACATGGTTGAAAACATGGATAAAGTTATGATCAGGTGTTTCATCAGTGTCAAATTCTGGATGGAAATAAACAAGCTCAGACTACACTCACTCCATACAGAGTGAATAGGTGATTCAGGAAATAACTGATTCCAAAGCAATTTCATTTTTTATAATTACTGAGGTTGTGCTAACCCAGATAGAATACACTTGCAAAGTGCATTTAGGGAGCAGATAATTTGCATAACTAAAAGCAATTGTTGTATAAGCCTTAAAATTTCAAATATTCCAAATATAATTCTTGGTACTTTTATAAAAGTGAAACAACAGAACAAAACAACAACAAAAATTGACTAAAGATGAAAAAATGAACACCAGAACAAAAGTTAATTTTAAAAAGAAAAGAAATTTAAAATTTACGTCTAACTATGAGCCACAGAGGATTCATTATTACAGACTGTTATTTTCCCACACTATAAGCTGTACATAAACTGAAGATAGGTATAGTGAATGTTTGTATAGTTTATATGAAAACACTCATGAAACACTGAAATAGAGAAAATAATTCTTGCATTTTGATGTTTGATACTCTTAGCTTTCACACAAAGCACTAAACCTAAAATTCAGGTTAATAAACATGCTATTGTATAACCAACCCTACAGTTTCATTGCCTGAATGTACAATCTAGCAAAGGGGTGTCAAACCCGATTTTTTTGCCCTTGCGGGGCTGGGGTGGGTGTGGCCTGCTTGGGTCGGATCTGGCCTGAGGGCCGCGTGTTTGACGTGCATGACCTAGCAGCATAGTTATAAACTGCCCCAAAGCGAAACAGGCAGCAAATAAATGTAACAAATACATAAATAAAATAAAACAGAGCTGACTTGTTTCCATAATACATCTTGCAGGAGTGGGCTTTGGAATAGAAGTCTAGGCTCCTAAAATAGCAATAGCACTTAGACTTATATACCACTTCATAGTGCTTTACTAAGTGGTTTATAGAGTCAACATATTGTCCCCAACAATCTGGGTCCTCATTTTACCAACCTTGGAAGGATGGAAGACTGAGTCAACCTTGAGCAGGAGAGGATCGAACTTCTGGCAGTGCAGAGTTAGCCGCAGTTCTGCATTCTAACCAATGTGCCACCACAGCTCTCTATGCTGCCAGAAAAGACAGGAATATCATATGATGGGATATGATAAGAAATGTATCATTGATTCCTACTGCACAGGTATAAAATAGATTGATGCCTGTTGCTGTGCATATCATCCTTTGATTTTTTAAAAAAATAAGCAAGCACAATGCATGTATACTTAGGCTTCGGTTACATTTAACTTCTTGCGATTAGAAAGCCATAGGAAAGTGAATTTATCGAAATAATTTATCTGTGTAAATTTTAAAAATAAAAAACAAAAATATTGCATATTTTACTGGGATATATAATGGGAAAAGTAGACAATCAGTTGCAAAGTAGCGAGGCCAGCATATAAAGCAAAGGCAAGATTGCAGAATCATTGTTTCGTAGTAATTGCCCACTGCTTAATAGATTTAGTAATGTCAGTATAGACATATTTTCTAATATATCTTGTTTGGCAAGAAAATTGCTATAGAATTTATTCTTTGTAGTAATTTCTGAACTTTTATATGAATACTAGCTTACCTCCATTCAATTTTTTGGTTCTAATCTACAGTGCATTCTCTATGCTGTGCTACCTTAATGACTTTAAAATTGTATTTAAATATTACTAGAATATGATGTGAAAGTATGTTCTTTTTTCTAGCTTTCTTATTGCTTGATAACTGGCAACAAAACTCTTCAAACAACAATAATGTCTGATAACAGGGCTGTAGTGAAAAACCTCATGCCTGGAATTGAATACATTTTTCAAGTAAAGACAATAAGAGGACAAGCTGTCAGCATTCCTGCGAAGATAAAAATTACTACAAGTAATTGTCTAATACATTATTTTAATTTTATGTTAACAAATTATTTCTGTTTTACATTAACTGTTATGTTATTAGTTTTATGCTGGTCTGTGACTGAAATCACACACGCACACACACGCACGCACAAACACACACACAATACACCAGGAGTCCCCAAACTTGGCAACTTTAAGACTTGTGGACTTCAACTGCCAGAATTCTCCAGCCAGCTGGAGAATTCTGGGAGTTGAAGTCCACAGGTCTTAAAGTTGCCAAGTTTGAAGACCTCTGCAATACACACACACACACACACACACACACACACACACACACACACACACACACACATCGTATTTTTCAGAGTATAAGATGCACTGGAGTATAAGACGCACCCTAGTTTTTGGGGAGGAAAATAGGGGGAAAATATCTGCCTACCAGCGTCCTTAGTCTGGTCAGCTTCAGCACATTATTTTATCCCCTGGTTAGGACTTTAAAAAACCTTCTTCAGAGAAAGTAACAATGAAAGAGCCTGCAAGCCAGTAAGAGCTGGGAAGATAGATAGCACCTGGTTAGGTCTAGAAAAAAACTTATTCGGAGCAAGTAGAGCAATGAAAAAACCCCTGCAAAGACTTAGGGCTGGAAAAACATTCTTCGGAGAGAGTAACAATGAAAAAGCCTGCAAGGTAAGAGCTGGGAAGATCTGTTAGCACCTAGTTAGGGCTGTAAAAAAAGCTACATTCGAAGTATAAGACGCACCCAAATTTTCAGCCACTTTTAGGGAGAAAAAAGGTGCATCTTATACTCCGAAAAATACGGTATATAAATATATACACACAGAGACATAATTTTATAGATATATATGCATGTATTTCATTTGTTGTAAGCCGCCCAGAGTCCCCTGGGAGTTGGGCAGCATAGAAATAGAAATAGAAATAGAAATAGAAATAGAAATAGAAATAGAAATAAATAAATAAATAAATAAATAAATGAATGAATGAATGAATGAATGAATGAATGAATGAATGAATGAATGAATGAATAAATAAATAAATAAATAAATAAATAAATAAATAAATAAATAAATAAATAAATAAATAAATAAATAAATAAAAAAAAAAAAAAACTTCAATCATAGACCAGCATAAAATACATACCATTACCGGCAGTCATTCCAAAACAGAAATAAAATGATTTTACTAGAATTTACTTTAATTTATAATTTTACCAGAATTATAATAGTTTAGCTAAAAAGGGCTACATTCCTGAGCCATATTATTTTACAGAGTTGAACAAATTATGATTAAGCCCACTATACTGTATGTATGTATGTACAAATTCCACTTACCATGTTAGAAACTGCAATCCCAAACCAAAGTTTCTCAAGAAAATTTGATTATGTGCCTCCCTCCCTAAATGGATAAAAAGGCTGAGAGTTGGTGTTGAGAAGCTAGTAGATTTCATGGAAGCCTGAATATTTAAAGCAGATATCTTTGTGTGAAGGACATGTTTTATAACCCTGGAAATGGTGTTTAGTCTGCTGAATAGCAATGACCATTCAGTTGAGTGAGACCATCCAAAGCAAGCAGAAGGGACGGAATTTTAGGCATTTTGTTATGTTGGACTTGTGGGGACTGCAAAGTATCTTCTTAGGACTGCATATTACATGGTCGGACCTGCTGCTTCAAATGCCTTGAGGGATGGCATAATTCCAGAAAATAAGGGCTGGAAAGAGGTCAACATAGTGTGCCTTCTTCTGTACTGGCTAATGTAACCAGACAACATCCAGAAATAATACAAACATAAAATACATAATTTTGATCATACATATTAAACCAAGATCACACATACTAAACCAAAAATAAGGTAAGATTTTTTTTCTGTTGACACACACACACACACACACACACACACACACACACACACACACACAGAGTAGTACATGGAGTGCAAAAACTACATTTTGCTAAATTGCAAAATCTTAATTGCAGATAAGAAATTAAGATTGACTCCAAATAGTGACCAATTATTTTGTCCAGTGAGATTTTTAAAAAAGGGCCGAGAAACAGGAATTATATCAGCCTTCTACATTCATTACATTAGAATTGTCATCTGTCAATAATTAACTATTATCAGATTGCATTTGAAAGAGTTAATTTCATTCTCGTAGCAACATTAAAGTGTTGTAAGAAAGTTTCTATATGTTTTACTCAAGACAAATGTATTTATTCAATATTTGGTTGCTTTTCCACATATATTGCCTCTCTTTTTCAAATTTTGTTCAGAACCCATGAAGATATGTGGTCTAACCTTAACACTGAGAAATACAACCTCTGCTAAATTAACATGGAATCCAAGTGGGACTGACTTCAGCCATTACAAAGCATCTATATCAAACAAGACATTCACAAAGGAATATGCTATTTTAGGTCCTGAGACTCATCACACCATTACAAATCTGACTCCTGGTAGCATTTATAACTTCACTTTGCAGAGAGTAAAAGGCAGTGTTGAAAGTGCAGTTTCCTTTACAGAATTTGTGACAGGTTTGTGAATTTCTATGTTGTGAATTGTTGACAAACTAGAATCAGTTTCAAAACATCTTACACTAGGGTTTTGTGAAAAAGTATAAATGTTTTATCATTTGATGGACTAAGAAAATAGACAACTATCTTGGAAATGGTGCAAATGCTAAAAAAGATTGTTTGGCAAATAATTATGTAATGCTGCACTTTCTTGCAAGAAATAGCATTAGCATTTAGACTTATATACCGCTTTACAGTGCTTTTACAGCCCTCTCTAAGCGGTTTACAAGAGTCAGCGTATTGGGTCCTCATATTACCCACCTTGGAAGGATGGAAGGCTGAGTCAACCTTGACCCAGTGAGATTTGAACTGCCAAACTGCAGCTAGCAATCAGCTGAAGTAATCTGCAGTACTGCACTCTAACCACTGCGTCACCGCGGCTCATAATACTACTGTGGAAAGTTGCAAAATTGTAAATAGAGGAACTAAAAGTGAAGCACATTTTAGGAATAAGATTACACAAGTACAAGAAGAGATAACTGAAATTCAAAATCATCCATGATTTGTTTTCCATTGACCAGGTTCTAATCTTGATTTAAGAATGAGTACTGTGAATATTTTCTACTGTAACAGTTATTCTCATGCAAATGATAAGTTTTGATAATAAAAACAGGGATTAAATTATTTATAATATTTACTTAATATATTCCATTTATGAACAGGGAATTTAAGAGAATTGGTTTGGCATAGTGGTTAAGCATTAGACTACTGGAAGATCATGAGTTCTAATCTGGTTATGGTAAACGTATGATACGTGTGTCACAGGTTGACCTGCGATGTCATTTTTGATTGCATGCCAGTAGCTCTGTTTTTGCTCAATTTTCTGAGGCTGCAGAGCCCTGGAGCCTCTGGAAGTCACATGAGAAGGCCATGCTCTTACTCTGCCCCTAGAGCAGGGGTGTCAAACTCGCATCATCACATGATGTATCGTGACTTTTTCCCCCTTCGCTAAACCGGGGGTGGGCATGGCCAGCGCATGACGCATCTGGCCTGCGGGCCTCGAGTTTGACACCCCTGCTCTAGAGCCTCTGAAAACCACAAAAGTATGGAACCCGTTTCTTGCATCATTTTCAGAGGCGCCACAGGCCATGCAAGAGTATTTCTCTCTTACGCAACTTTCAGAAGGTCTGTGGGTGGGTCATACAAGAGCATTCATATTCTTATGCATCTCCTGCAGCCCGTGCAAAGTGCAGGGAGAGATAATATGCCAGGAGAGTCAGGTAAGGCATTTTCTGAATTTTTGATACCCTGAATCCAAAAGATTTGCCATCACTGCTCTTGTCCCACCTTGGGCACAATGCCAGCTGGGTGACTTCTTCTTGATGACCACTTCCCTGTAACTTCAGGGATTTGTCCAAACAATTGCCTAGAGTCAAGACTAACTTAAAGGCAAATAGAAAAAAAAGTTGGGATTTAAACATCTTAATAGTATATAGCTTATGCACAGATAGTTGATGCATGCAAAGATCTATGTACTGGAGGTAATTTATTTAGAACTTAATGTTTTGGTAATAATCTTTCTTAATGGAAAGATCAATGTATAAATATTTTTTCTTTTAAGAGCCTGAAAAGCCACAGAAACTGACAGTTTTCAATGTGTCCTCACATTCCTTTTCTTTGCATTGGAGGCTGCCGAATGGATATGTAGAACAGTTTCATGTGCAGCTTGCACCTCCTCATGGCTTTGTTTCTCTCCAAGATATGGGAAGTGGAGAGTATCAGGTATGTGAGGGCTTTTGTTTATAGTACTGTAGTTCAAATTTGTTTATAAGCTGCGCAAACAGCACAATTGGCATAGCGTGACATTCTATCTTGTGGCTTTTAAGCTGGGTTGGGAATGCGAAAGTACTGTACATGTACCAAATTTATGAGAGCCGATTTCAACATCTATTCTTTGTTGCCTTAACAACAGTGATGATACTTTTATAAAGTCTACGGTACCTTAGACCTCTAGCTAGTCATTTAAGTGTTCATGAATATTTTAACAAAGGCAGGGCTGAGCTATTGAGTAATACAAGTTCATTAATTGTGTACTTGCCAGGGAGATCTAGACTTAAATCATTAATGCAGGCAACATTTCTCTCATAAGCCATCACAAAGTTTTAAGAGCACCGTTTGATTGCAGTATTTGGATATATATATATATATATATATATATATATATATATAAATGCATATATACATACAGACCATGATTTTTCGTGTTTTCTTGCTTCTGTTTTTTATTGGAGCTACAAAGGCACAGGTATTTCATATGAATATTGTGTTGATTGATGTAGATTATACAGTATTTCAATGACAATGATAGTATATTTCCTTAGGTCATCTCAGGATACATCAGTTGATATGAACAGTTTAATTAGTTTTAGTTACTTAAAACTGCAGAATCCTACAAATAAACAGGGCCATTGAAATGAACTATTAACTGAAGGATCCTACTGCTTTTAAAACATTTTTGAATAGACAGCTTATACCTAAGAGTAATGTATGTTTTTTTTAAATGTTTTGAATACTACTGATATGAATGTATTATTGATTTATTCAATGCTTTATTTGTTTTTGTTTAAATTGAGAGATGCAGTTCTAAATCTTAATTTCACATTCTAGGCTGAAATTTCGAATACCACTCCCGGGACAATATATAATGTGACTGTTTCTTCGGTTTCCTCTTCAGTGTATAGTTTGCCTGTCAGCAGAGCAGTGACAACTAATGTAACTAGTGAGTTTATGGCAAAATTGCATTTGAGTGTTTTATCAAAATGTCTCAAAAATATGTGTAATTTTCTGTTTTGCAAACTGAAATTATTCACAGTGCTTGCTCTAAAGTAATTGGAAAAAGATTTATTTTAAAGAAGTAATTCCAGAGTTGCATAGTTGAAGAGAAAATTACCCTTTGAAAAATATCATGATTTAAAACATACTTGCCAAAATATGAGTATTCAAAAATGTCTTGGCAAACTCTTCCATACAATTTTAGGTAGAGAACCCTAATGCATACAGATGCTTTAATAATGAGCTTAAAAAAATAAACTGGCATCAGAAGCTGTTTCTCTGTGAATATTACAGCATTCCATTAAAATTCTTAGAGAAAGAATGTACTTGATGTTCCAAAAGGCAATTTATTATCTTTCATGAAGTTAAAAAAGCCAACTTCATATTTGCTGCTCTTTGATGCTTAAAAACTGGCAAACTCTGTCCTTATTCTCCAGTAGCTAAAGAATATCTAGGTTTAATGTAAAAATGTGTAATTTATACAGATCCAGGACCTCCTGTTTTCCTTGCTGGGGAAAAAGTTGGATCTGCAGGAATTCTCCTTTCGTGGAATACACCACATTTTCCAAACGGGAGAATTATATCCTACATAGTTAAATATAAAGAGGTTTGTCCATGGATGCAAAATATTTACACCCAAGTTACAACAAAACCAGATAGTTTGGAAGTTCTACTAACCAACCTTAACCCTGGAACAACTTATGAAATTCAGGTAAATTTATATTTTACTATTTATAAAATATAATTTAAAATGAAGTATTATACTTTTTGAAATTTGTAAGCATCAAACCATTTTATATATATATATATATATATATATATATATATATATATATATATATATATATATATATATATATATATATATATATATATATATATATATATATATATATATATATGCCACATATTCAAATTATAATTAATGTAGATCTAACTGCAGACACATAATTTCACCTCAGTTTCACTTCAGTTGTGCTTTCTAGTGGAAGGCTTTGCATTTAATCATTTAATACAGTGAGAAAGTATGTTAATTTCCAGAACTGGTAGTGTTCTTATGCATTTTAATAAGCTGTCCCTTCCCTTCCCTTCCCTGTTTTTGTCCCAGTGCATTTTATTTGATAAGAATAATATATTTCTTATACTTTTGAGGAAAATCACACATGTTCATTTTTTATACAATGCAAAAGTTTAAAAAGACAAGAATAATAGCTTTCCTGAAAGTTCCAGGCACAAGATGCCAACTCGCAAAAGTCTGATAAGGTGTTCAAGACAAAGTTAAAGATTAGTTTGAGAAGAATCTCATTATCAGGACAATTTCAGGATAGTTCTGGTGATATTTCAGTATATTCAAATTGCAATTCTGCATCAAACATCTCTATGTATAAAATGTACTAAATCAGATATTTAAGTGTAATTTGTTGAATACGTCATAACTATTGAATATATCATAACTGTTCAAGCAATAAATAAATAAACTGTTCAACAAAACCAACCCCCATCAACCAAAACCAGGTATGCACGCCCTTACTTCCTCAATATCAACCACTGCTAATCTTAAATGCAAACTAATGAATTCAAGAAGCATAGTAAACAAAATACCTGAACTCCTTCTCTTATTAAAAACTGCTAAATTCAACATTATATTTGTCTGCGAAACATGGCTAAATGCATCCCTCTCTGACTCCATTATCACAGTAAGAGACTATCATGTTTACCGATCTGATAGCGAAACCCGTAGAGGAGGTGGAGTTGCAATCTTCTATAAAAAAATCACTGAACCTAAAAAAGGTACAAGTTAAACATGAAGTCGATCTTCCAGAAACTATCATCTGCGAACTGACCTTAAATACCACACTTCGCTTCCTACTATGTTATAGAGCCCCTGATTACGACATCACACATGCGAACAAGTTAACCTCACTACTAACGTGGGCAGCCTCCTACCCACACCCTTTTATATTTCTTTTTTTTTTTTTCTCAAAAAAGTTTTATTAGTACAAACTTACATAAGTGGTAACAAAATATTAAATCTAAAGTACAAACATTTTTGTTTCCCCCCCCCAAACCCACCCCCTTCCCTCCCCACCTCCCCCCCCCGGACTTCCCAGAGATAATACAGGGCATAATAATAAGTTTAAATTGTTAATAAAAAGAAAAAGGAAAAAGGAAAAAAAGAACACTATTTTTAAAAAAACTTCAACTCCAAACTATACAGTACTAATATATCGCATTTGTATACAATAGTAAAGATACAAAAAAGAGAGAGAGAAAAAAGAAAGAGAATAAAAAAAAAGAAAGAAAGAAAGAGAAAACTCTTTAACACTACAAACAAACAAACCTCCTACCTCCTCCCTTCAGTCCTCTATCTTATACAAGGTAAATGTTACATAAGTAATAACTAAATATAAAATACACAAATCTTAAACTAATATTATTGACATTAGAAATAACCTCTAAGATAAAACTTAACTAAATGTTACATAAGTGATCATCAAATATTAAATTTCATCATGATATTAATAAGATAATATTATTCTAAATTAATTCGCTAACTTCAATAAACAAAAAAAGAAAATAAAAGAAGAATAAACAATAAACAAATCTTCAACAAACTATATATATCTAATATTATCAACATTAAAAATAACCTCAAAATTATATAAAACTTAACTAAATATTGCATAAGTAATCATTAGATAGGGAAAAGATAAAATACAATCATATTAGTCTCTATCCATCCAATATATTTCAACATCACATCGTTTTGTATCTTGATAGTTCATCTTTTAATAGTTCAATAAATTCAAATTTGTCGAGTCGTCTCCCGTCTGCTCCCAAACCTCCATCTCCTTTTCCCCAGCTATCTGATTCAGGCACTCCTTTTGGATTTTTGAGTCTATTTCTTTTTGATCCATCGAAGGTGGCTTCCCCTCCTCCTCCTCTTTTATTTTCATACACCCTTCCTCTGGAATCTTGGATATATCAGCCTTTAGAACATTGACATAAAATTCAGTAGCTTTTTTTATCGTGTTGAGCCGGTATCTTTTTCCAGAAAATTTCACTGCTACTCCAACTGGTGCTTCCCATTTATATTGTAAATTTAATCTCTTAAATTCATCAATCAAAAAAGTATAGCTTTTCCTGGCTTTAAGCATTTTAGAGGGGATTTCTTTCCAAATCTTTAATTCCTGACCATTCACCATAAGATTATTGTTAAACGTTGCTTGTATAATTCTGTTCCGTAGAGCTCTTGTGGTAAAATATATGACAATATCCCTTGGTAGATGCTTTTGTTTGGCGTACCACGAGTTGATTCTGTATGTTTTGTCGATTTGTGTAGCCAATTCCGCTTTAGAAATTCCAGACACCTGATCCAATATGTCAACCATCCTGCCTTTTAAATTTTCATATAATCCTTCTTTCAAACCTCTAATCCTTATAGCAACTTCCATAGATCTGAACTGAGTCATTAAGACCTCTTTTTCAAAATTTGCAATGTCATTTTGGATTTTATCTATGTAATTCACCGAAGTTGCCAAAGCTTGTTTATTTGTTTCAATACGTTCTGCCAAAACTTCAATATTTGTTGCTAAGCCTTTGCAAACCTCTAACACATCAAATCTTAGTTGTTGATTCATATTCTTCAAAGCAGCCTGCATCTTATGGTCTATCTCACTTATTTTCTGGTTAAATTCCAAAGTAAGTTCATGTTTCATAATCTTTAAATTATTTAATAAATTTTCAGGTGTCAAAAGCTGTGGAGGTGTTAGCTCAGTGTTAAGTTGCATTTTAGAAATATATCCAGATGAATAGTCATTTCTTTTAGTCAAAACAGTCTTTCCAAACTTTGAAGCCATTGGTGTTTCAAAAGAGTACAAAAAAGAAAGAAAGCCAGATGCCTGATTAAAGTTCTTTCCAGTTTAAAAATCAGATAGTCTTTTATTATTGAAAATATTTCTATTATAACTTTAATCCAGAGTTAGGAGACAGAGAAAGAAAAAACCATTTTTCCAAGTTAAAAGTTTCCATAAGAGAGAGAGAAAGAAAAAAAAAAGCCTCTGGGGAAACGAAAGTCACTTTCACTTCTCAATCGCCATATTGTTACTTTGTTTCCTTTGTTCCCTTGCCGAAGTGAAAGCTTACCCAGGAGTTGAAAAAAAAAGGAAAAAAAGAGGTTTCAGTACTTGCCCATCTCACGCCTGTTTCTCTCTGTCTGCTTCTATAGTTTAAATGTAGTTATAAATCCCATTTTTGAAGCAGCGGCTGGTCACTCCATCTAGCTCTGCAAAGGCAGAGGTTTCCGGATCTTCGGAGCTGGAGACAGGCTGCATGGGGAGCTCTCCCTTCGCGCCCTACCAGATGGCTCCTAAGGCGCTGGGGGGGCTCTACCCCTCCTGTCAGGCTCTCATCTCTCCCCTTTGCCCGGGGAAGAGATTTTAAAGCCGCCAGACAGCTGTTCTGGCGGCTTTTAACAAAGATCGGAAAGGCATCCAACGAGGGATGTCTGCGATGAAGCGCTCCAAAACCGGAAGTACCCTTTTATATTTCTTGGTGACCTAAACCTACCTCATATTAAGTGGACCCTAAATGAATGTACAACTGAACCCATACATTCAACCCTTTACAATGCTATTACCAATCTAGGGCTAGATCAACTAGTAACAGACAATACTAGACTCACCAATTGTCTTGATCTCATCTTCTGCAACAGTTTACACTCAACTTACGGACTACAAATGAACCCTTTTCCAACAGTGACCACAGCATGATTGACTTTTGTATCAATATATGTCCTTACAGAAACCACCTCAATGATGGGATAACCAATTACAACTTTAAAAAAGCCAACTATGATATCATAGATGCTGACCTCTCATCTCTTGATTGGCATACACTATTCTCTGGCTGTAATACTGCCAAAGGCTACTACAATATATTTTTGCTCGAAATCCAAAGAGTCATTAAATTATATGTACCACTAATAATCACCAAAACCAAGAAAAATAAATTACCCATAAAAATAAGGAAGCTCCAATCCAAAAAAGATCTCTTTGGTGAAAAAATAAGACAGGCTACATTGCAAACTTTAAAAGCCGCTACAAAAATCTGTGTCACCAAATAAAGACTGAATGCACCAATTATCACATCAATCAAGAAGAAAACCTTCTGCGCACAAAGTCCACACGTGCCTTCTATAACTTTGTAAACAACCAACCGAAAGACTCAAGTTCCATTCCACCCCTTAAAGGACCGAATGGTAATGATTATAATGATGAAACCGTTAAAGCCAACCTCTTGAACACATTCTTCGGCTCAGTCTTTATAAACAGCAATGGCTCATGCCCAATATTTCCTAGTCGTATCACAATTAACTTCAATGATCTAATACAAATCGATTTTAAAGAAGAGAACATTAGAAAGGCATTATGCAACCAAAAACCATCTCTATCTATTGGACCTGATGGACTATGTGCATACTTCCTAAAAAAGTTCTCCACAACCTTGGCTGAACCTCTAAGCATAATTTTTGAAAAATCCTTCAGGACTAGCTCCTTACCCAACCTGTGGTCACTAGCCACAGTCACCCCTATCTTCAAAAAAGGAGATCCAAGTAACGTTGAAAATTACAGACCAATCTCTTTGTGTTGCGTCACCTGCAAAGTCATGGAATCAATCATAAACCAATCCATTACACTCCACTTAGAAACTAATAACCTACTCTCCAACAAACAATTTGGTTTCAGGAAAAAATTATCCTGTAATCTGCAACTCTTACACTGCAAAAACATATGGACCACTCAACCTGATCAGGGTAAAACAATAGATGCAATTTACATAGACTTTTGTAAAGCCTTTGATTCAGTAGTACATGACAAACTACTTCTGAAACTAAAATCCTATGGCATCTCTGGACCCCTACATGATTGGATAACTGCGTTCCTGTCTAACAGACAACAAGTCTAACACCCCAGCAGGCGGGGTGTAGGAAAGATCAATTCCCCCAAGTATGGATGATGGTTTGATTTTAATTTTCGTACCTTTTTAATCTTTTTATTGTTTTGATAAGTTGTTCTTTTTATGTTGTACGCCGCCCTGAGTCCCACAGGAGTAGGGCAGCATATAAGAACACTAAATATAAATAATAAATAAATAAATAAATAAATAAATAAATAAATAAATAAATAAATAAATAAATAAATAAATAAATAAATAAATAAATAAATAAATAAATAAATAAATAAATAAATAAATTGGTCAAAATAGGAAGTGCCCTATCAAATCCTACTCCTGTTAACAGTGGTGTCCCTCAAGGCAGTGTTTTAGACCAACACTCTTCATACTCTACATAAACAATCTTTGTGATCATATTATAAGCAACTGCGTTCTCTTTGCTGATGGTGTTCAACTATTTAACACCACTGACAATGCTGCTACCCTTCAAAAAGACCTTGACCATGTATCACAATGGTCTGATAACTGGCAACTTCAAATCTCAACCAACAAATGCTCTGTCTTACACATTGGCAAAAAGAATCAGAATACAAAATACAAACTTGGAGGAAACGAACTTGTAGATGACCCTCACTCTGTCAAAGACCTTGGAGTACTCATATCTAACAACCTAAGTGCTAGAGCCCACTGCAACAACATTGCCAAAAAGGCACTAAGAGTTGTTAATCTAATCTTGTGTAGATTCTTCTCTAGCAATATTACACTGCTAACCAGAGCATACAAAACATTTGTTAGACCAATTCTGGAATACAGCTCACCTGTCTGGAACCCGCACTGCATAACAGACATTAATACAATCAAGAGTCCAGAAATATTTCACAAGAAGAGTCCTTCACTCCTCCGCTCGGTACAAAATACCTTATTCCACCTTGAAGTACTAGACTTGAAATACTGGGATTAGACAATTTACAACTACGTCGCCTCCGATCTGATCTAAATGTAGTTCATAAAATCATATACAAAAATGTCCTTCCTGTTAATGATTACTTCAGCTTCAACCGCAGCAATACACGAGCACGTAATAGATTCAAACTTAATGTAAACCGCTCCAAACTCGACTGCAGAAAATACAACTTCAGCACTAGAGTGATCAATGCCTGGAATGCACTACCTGACTCTGTGGTTTCTTCCCCAAACCCCCAAAACTTTAACCTTAGACTGTCTACAGTCGACCTCTCTATATATATCTCAAATCGAGCAATTCCCATAATGGCAATGTATGGATCCAGTGGTACCTTTATCACACACATTTCAATTTCATTGAGAAAAAAAGGAATCATTTATACCATGCATATCACTTAGTAAAGAACATGTGGAGAACATTCAAATGACTTCCATCTTCTGTTTTTATTGGGTACTTTTTCCTCACAGAAGCATTACATGAATTTGGTAGTTTGCATGAATATTGTTTGTTTCACTTAAAATGCAATCTTAGTTCTCACTGATTTTGTCCTCTTGCAGGTTGCTGCTGAAAATAGTGCTGGCATTGGAATATTTAGTGAGCCATTTCTCTTTCAAACTGCAGAAAGTGGTAACTTGGTTTATAACATCTCTTAATAATGTTGTCAGGCTACATAATACGCTTGGATCTGAAGAGCCAAATTGTGCTGAATCACATGTTATTATGAGAACATTATTTTTGTTTTTAAATTAAATGTTAAGTTTATTACATATACAATATGTGGATAGAAACTTGTGTTACATAAATTCAGTCAAATACACTTAAAGGTCAATTCTTTTCATTTATACACTGTTGAAAACTTAATACAATTTAATAATACAATGCTAAATTTATCTTCAGATTTAAGCTTATTCTGTAAACTTAGATTTTGTTATTTGTTGACATTTCAGTATGACAGATTCACTGAAATGACAAACTTTCAACAAATATTCCTGAAGAAATTGCATAAAATTTTGACAATTTAACAGCTGATTTTAAAAAACCCACAAATATTTTATTCATATTTAACCAAATATATCCAAACGTATACCATTGTTTACATTCAAATAGTTATATATAGTCAATGATTTCCTTTGATATCTTTTCAATTCTAATTCTAAAATATATAATAATTATATATTACATAGTTTGCTGTAGATAAATCTTTTGCAGAACTTGAAAATCTTGTTCTGTCCAGGGATTAAGGAAATCTGTCATTTATGTTTGGCATCCTAGAATTACAACAGTGTATGAGCTCACTTTGCTCTGTGATGTCTTCCTGTAATGCAGCAGTAGTAGCAGAATACTGTTTTAATAGAGTCTATTTAAAATAGGTCAAATACATTCTTTCTTTCTTTCTTTTTTATTTTGCTGCTCCTTTCCAAGCACCTGGTAAAGTGGTAAATCTCACAGTGGAAGCTTTCAACCACTCAGCTGTAAATCTGATTTGGTTCTTGCCACAACAGCCAAATGGGAAAATAACTAGTTTCAAAATTAGTGTAAAGCATGCAAGAAGTGGAATAATAGTGAAGGATGTCTCTGTTAAAGTGGAACACCTTTTGTCTGGCAGGTTACCAGAATGCAATGTGAGTATGTAAAACATGCTGGTTATAGATAAAAATAAAAGTTGATTCTTCAGGACTGTCCATATTTCAGTTCAAAATTCACAGTAAAAAAAAAAATCAGAGTGATAGTTGCATAAGGGCAAAGTGTGAGAGATCCTAAGAGCAAAACTGATGGGAGATCTCTAAAGCATGAATGGAAGAATAAAAGAACTTACTTTATTGTCCTTTTAATCACAGGCAAACATTTTATTTCTTTGGCATTTTAGATTAAATTTTAATGTTTTTTATTTGAATTGTTTTCTTTTTAAATTCTTCTTTTAGGTTTTTGGTTTGTGGATTTTTCTTTCTTGTTTTGCTTTTAAGTACTTAATCCTTTTTATGTTTGAATTTTGATTGTTTTCTTGTAAACCACTTCAAAGATATAAATAAATGAAAATATCATCATCATAGTCATCAATTAATATTGATTGCATTTGCTAGAGTAATAAAATTATAGTATGCAGCTATAAAGTCTGATTCAGATTTCAGATGATCTGGAATGCAGCATTTTTTTAAATTTGAATTTTCCTTGTAGCAAAAACAGAATTTCAAAGTTCCTCCTTGAATTTTTATACATCAATAGCAAAATCTTATGCTCATCAAATTTAGGTAGTCAAATCCAAAAGGTCCGTTTCTCTATTTCAACAGTTATGAAAACAAAGGCATTTTAATTTGTCACATACAAATACCACTCTTGAAGGTGCATGCCCTGTTCTGTTTAACTTTTTTTAAAATTTAAATTTTCCATTTTTCCAATTTACATAACAATAAACATTTTAACAGTATTGTGCCATATGTCTCTTGCAGTTATTTACATTTATGTCTATACATTTTTGTTTCTCTGTTCTAACCAATTATACCACTTATCCCACACCTCATAAAATTCTGTTTCTTCCTTGCCTTTCATTTCTAACATGAGCTTATACATCTCAGCAAATTCTAATATCTTATGCATAATCATCTCATTGTACATTTTCAAGTTTCCAACATTGAGCATAAACAATTCGTGCTGCTGTTACTATGTGTAAAATGACATATATAAAAGGAATATATTGTTCTGTTTAACTTTAAAGCATTCTACAGAAAAACGTAGTCCCTAAATGATAATAATAATGATGTATTCTACATACCAACATATTTTTGTTCCCATAAGCGTGTTCAATTCCAAATAGTAAATTAATATATAGATGAAGTTCTTCACAATGTGAGCTGCATAATTTAAGCGACATTCATATAACAACATATTTTTTGAAATAATAAAATAAGAAATTATGTGCATTGACCAATTGTTTGGCATTATCAAGTTAAGTTTATCCTACATTTTTTGTATTTTTATCCATCTGCATCAGTGTCTAGTGCATTTTTTCCTCTCCTTTACAATATGTATAGAGCACATTGAAAAATGTTTTTAATGTTGGCATACTAAAAACATGAAAACAGTTTTTACTCCTATGTTTCATTGGAATAAAATAATCTGAAAAGCAATTTACAAATGCTTACAATTCTAAAATTTTAAAACGATTAAAATATCAAAACAATAAAAACACCCACAACAATAATTGTTTTTATTTCAATGTTTGTCTTTACAGGATAACAGTGAATCATTTTTATGGAGTACTACCACTCCTTCAACTACATCTAGTAAAACCACTACGTTTACCTCAAGTACAGTTGCTCCCAAGGCAATGAGTTCAGTCTGGAATGAACCTGTCAGTTTTCTCGTGACTAATCTTAGGCCATACACAACTTACCTTTTTGAAGTTTCAGCAGTAACCACTGAAGCAGGTTATATTGACAGTGCAATTGTCAGGACACCAGAATCAGGTATATATTCTTCAGGTAACAAAGTTAAGAAGGGAAATCAATATGGACAGCATTTGCAATTGGCAAAGCTTGAATAAATATCTTTCAGAATGTATTGTAGGACAATTTATCTTCCAGAAATATATTTTTGGGTATGTTGCTTTCTGTCCTTATATAAGGAATGGATCAAGTTTTATTCTTCTGTTGTCCCTGGGACTTAGGAGAATAAAGGATCTGTCCTACAGAGAAATGCTGCAAGGAGAAGGTGTCAGTGAGAAATCTGAATGAAAATTGTGGTTGGTTCAGTGTAGGTATTTGCATTTTATTTAATCATATAAGACACGTGGTGAATCATCTGAAGCACATTGAAATAAAAAAAACTTTTTTTGCAATATAAATTTAATTATATTGAAATTTTTAAATCTGCATGATATACATTATCTTATAGACCAATGAGTAGATATCTTATCTCCCTCCAAGTCTTTACAGGCAATTTCTCAAGCCTTTACATGCAAGGGAAGGGGACATATGAAGTACAAATTAGTATTTGAAATTATCAATGTCCAAAACAGTAAACTAATTAATTAAAGAGAGTTATAGCAGAATATTTTTCCATGCTACTTATTATACTTTGATTTCAACAGACAAACAATAGAGAGAAAGGTAATTTGTAATGAGAAAAAGTAGTCTGTGTAAAGGAGTATTCTGTCTTAATTTCAGATCCAATTTCAAATCCAATCTGATTAGGATTTGAACTGTGGTACATTTCCCTAATCTCCACTGTCTTTTCAGTTCATATTGCCCATATTTTCAGAAAGATCCATTTCTTTAAAACAGATGGAAAGATATGCTACTAAAACACACATTTTCCTTTAGTTCAGGGGTGACAAACTGGCGGCCGCGGGCCAGATACATCACGCGCAGACCAAGCCCACCCTGGCTCCACAAAGACCAAAAAAAAAAATCATGATATGTAACCTGACACGATTGAGTTTGACATCTGTGCTCTAGTTTAAGCTTAATATTGGCTTAGTTTCCATAATTGAAGAAAGAAATAATGAAATCCTTCATAAATATGGGACAACTTAGGACACTTTTATAACGAAGTAACCAATTTTACCTTCCATCTATTCAAGTCTAAATGTTTAGTAACCCAATCACAAATAAAAATACAGCAACTGTATGTTAAATAAGTGAGTGCTCACCATTTTTATATCCAGCTACTTCACTAAAGATAGCACTGGGCTTGCAAATTAGTTGATATGTTCCTTAGGTAAGATGTATTTCTTGATAGAACTGCTGGACTTAATTCTCCATTCCAAGGATAACTGTTTATAACAATATAGTTGATGCCCTTATATTTGGCAAGATTTATAAAGAATGATAAATAATCTTTAGAAAGCAGAGATCAGACTTTGCATGGACAAGATTTATTACTATCCATTAACAGCTGTTCTCATTTTGGCAGCTAGTAGAATACAAAATATTTGTCCTTTTTATGACCACCAGTGCCTTTGAATAATGTCATGTTTGACCTAATCTTCATTACAGTCCGAGCAGCTGAAGCATTTTGTCAGCTGTGTAGAAATAGCACTAGGTTAGGGATATCACTAACAAAGTTAAATGTTGAAGGAAATATTCAAGGCAGTTTAAACATAACCAAGATTATTTTTAGAAAGTGATGTCTAAAGTTTGGCTTTCAGGGGTTTTTTTTTTTGAGGCTTCTAATAATACATTTTATACTTAAACATATATTGGCCATTAAAAATGGGAAGATAGTGTAATTTTGTCTGCCTTATTTCAACAGAGTGCCTAAAATTTGGCTTGAAGGCTTAAAGTTCATCTATTTGAGAAAAAAATGTTAATATTAACAATGAAATATGGACATGTATACAAATTATGTACAAATCTACACAAGCTTTTTTATTTAGAATGAAATAAAATTGTATGGAGCTTGCCTCATTATTAAACATATTTGATTATAATCAATTGATTTTTAAAAAAATTCATGATGTGCTATCAAGTCATTTTTGACTCTTAGTGACCACATCAATAACTTTTTCTCCAAGACAAATAATAATTTATTAATGTGTATGTCGTCCAACTCCCAGTATCTCTAGGCAACCCACAACAAACAAATTACAATAAAATAAAAAAGACAGTGCAACAGATAGAATGAAATGAATCCAAGAATGGGCACCCTGGGCAGATGGAAGAAGAATGATTGATCCAGCCCATTGCCTTTTACTGCCACAGTAAATACTTAAAATTAAAAATGAACAGTCTCTTTTTCATACCCATAAAACCTCAGAAATTGCTTTCTTTATATCAATTCCTTAACTAAGTAAACAAAAATCTGCCATTTTATATGTTGGCATATTAGGAATGCTCATTTTAATTTGAGTTCCACATGTATTATATCTCTTGATGTGGATTGGCCACTGCATTGATTTGCTGGTAGTTTTACTATCAGGATGAATTTTAAAAATAATTACAGTAGTGTAAAGAAACTTGGAGGGCACAATTCAGATTTTATGAAATAAACACTCCAATATGTGTGGGCTTTTGTTTTTGTTTTTATTTAGTTCCAGAAAATCCTCCTCAGAATCTTGTCACGGGAAATGTTACAGGAAAATCTTTCTCAATTTCATGGGAGCCACCAAACATTGTTACTGGAAAGTTTACTTACAAAGTGGAATTATATGGGCAAACGGGTAAATCGGTTAATTTGATTTTGTATTTTTGTGTTCACATGTTTCATAATGTCCTATGTTTAGTCATTAATTGATTCATAAAACTATTAGAGCTATACAGTTGTAACATTTATTTATATACCATCATACTATTTCCTTTTGGGATAATTAACCTTATCCAGAACTCAGACTAAGAAATAATGAGCAAAGATAGAAAAGCAAACATACCTAAATTTACTTTAAACCAACACCATTATCTCTTCATATCTTTCTAGCCTTGCTAACCATTTTTATGTCCACCATATCATTTGTTCTATAACTTACAACTTTTTTCAGGATTTCATTAACTCCATCCAACCATTATCTTCTGCATTTTCACTTCCTCGTTGCATTCCTTCCTTCCTTCCTTCCTTCCTTCCTTCCTTCCTTCCTTCCTTCCTTCCTTCCTTCCTTCCTTCTCCCTCCCTCCCTCCCTCCCTTCCTTTCTTCCTCATTTTTAACCCATAGTTTAAGGCAGGGCTGTCAAACTCCCGGCCTGCGGGCCAGATGTGTCACACACTGGCCACACCCATGCTCGGTTTAGCGAAGGGGGGAAAAGTCCCGATATGTCCCGTGATGCCGCCATGACAACTTGAGTTTGACACCCCTGGTTTAAGTCAGCAAAAATGGCTCCCTCAAAAATTTAACTTATCTGGTTCCATGTGATCCTCAGGCCTAGTCACATAACCAGGTCTTATGGGCCTTTTGGAATATCAAAAGGTGAGGAAGGTGAGGAAAGGCGATCCCTCAAACAGCCTGGTCCCATGCCATGAAGGGCTTATTGTGTTAATCTTACAGGCCATGATAATCACCAGATGAGTCATAAGTATATGCTACCCATTGTTATTTTGATCAATCAATGTGCTCACCTAACATTTTTAGTAAGGTAGAAAAACTGTAAATTTACTGTCTTTAATCTATTTGATTTAATATATGCAACAATGCCCTGTTAACTGAAAGGGTACTACTGATCTATTTTGCCAGAATACCAAAATTTTAGGTCAAACCCAGATTTACCCTAACCTTGGTTACTCTAGTCAGTGCTTTCTCAGATCTTTAATCTAATAATTAAACTGCAAGCCAATATAGTATTGTCAATTAAATTATATGCATAATTATATATATACTGACATAATTAAGTATGTAGTAACATTTAATTGAGTATTAAATACCTGGAAGTATAGGCATTTTCTAAAACCTGGATTAAACGAATAGGATACATCTGTATTGTTATTGTCTTTTACCTTTTTACCAAGTGTCATAAAAATATTCATTAACATGAAATTGACATACCTGATCAGTTTATAATACTTGCTTGTTTCAGTTTTCTTTAACAAAATCAGAAACAAAATTCTTTTAAAATAATTTCAAAGAACTTAACTGTCTGGTATTTTGTTTTAAATGATTATTTCAGTTCGTATTTTGGATAACAACACAAAAGATCTCAAATTTACATTTAATAATCTGATACCATTTACATTATATGATGTGTTTGTTGCTGCTGAAACAAGTGCTGGAGTGGGCCCAAAATCTAATATAACAGTTTTCACACCTGCAGGAGGTAAGCTGTATATGCCACATATATATATAATTTTAATAAATTGTATTCATATTTTAATATGGACAGATAGTGTTGGCAAATGCAGCCCATGGAAGATGTGGTGAGTATTTGTGTGCAGCTCTAAATGTTGAGTAACACTGGATCAATTGCTTGCTTCCAGGAACAATGGAATAAATGATAATGGTATAAATAAGAATGAGTCTTCCATTAGTTTCAGGGCATTCTTTAGCCATTGAAATAGTATGTAAAATTCAGCAGGTTCTCTGACAATATTTTGAAGGGTTTATTATTATTGTTGTTATTATTGTTGTTGTTGTTGTTGAAAGATGAATTAAACAATCTTAGTTTTATTCGGTCCCAATTGTTAGTACAGCACAACTATTTGGCCACTAGATGGCAGGAAGTGATTAGAAGAAAAGTTTGTTTAGTAAAGAAGATGATTATGTTACAGATTCTTTTAGCTGAAATCAGTTCAATTTTCACATGATGCATTAATGTGTACAATTTTCACTTCAAAAGCAAGATGTGTATTAATTGTTTCTTGGCTATTCTTTCCATGCACTTTCCCCCAACTCCAGTTCTTTTACAATAAATGGAAAGTAGTCATGAAGATAGTGTTCTCTACACAACCTCCAGAGGATATATCTCAATTGCAAAATTGTACCTACAGATGCACAGCTAGAGTGCTCTCAAGAGCAGTTCTCACTAGGGAGAGGGCTTTAGGGATATGTGGCATTTCACTCAATATCCCTTGGGCAGAATGGGCTGTTATTTATTTATTTTGTTTATTTATTTATTTGTTTCTCAAACATGTACAAGATAACAAGTATAGGTATGAACATAAACATGAACAAAGGAAGTAAATACAGATAAATGGGGACAGTAAGACAGGGACTGTAGGCACACTGGTGCGGTTATGCACGCCCCCTTTACGGACCTTTTAAGAATGGGGTGAGGTCCACGGTAGACAGTTTGAGATTGAAGCTTTGTGGGTTTGAGGCTGTAACAATGGAGTCAGGTAGAGCATTCCAGGCATTGACCACTCTGTTGCTGAAGTTGTATTTTCTGCAATCGAGTTTGAAGCGGTTTACCTTGAGTTTGTATCGATTGTTTGCCCGTGTATTATTGTGGTTGAAGCTGAAGAAGTCGTTGACAGGCAAGATGTTGTAGCAGACAATTTTATGTACTATGCTTAGATCGGACCGCAGCAGAGGTGGGTTTCAGCAGGTTCTGACCAGTTCTGGAGAACCGGTAGTGGAAATTTTGAGTAGTTCGGAGAACCGGTAAATGCCACCTGTGACTGGCCCTGCTCCCATCTATTCTCTGCCTCCCGAGTCCCAGCTGATCGGAAGGAAATGGGGATTTTGCAGTAACCTTCCCCTGGAGTGGTGAGGGAATGGAGATTTTGTAGTATCCTTCCCCTGTCACGCCCACCATGCCACACCCACCATGCCACGCCCACCAAGCCATGCCCACAGAACTGGTAGTAAAAAAATTTAAATCCCAACACTGGACCACAGGTGGCACAGTTCCAGATTGTCCAAGGCCAAAATTTCATGGTGGCATAGGGAATTCTATTATGAGTAGAAGAGTGGAGTACTCTTCTCGTGAAATATCTCTGAACCCGCTCAATTGTGTTAATGTCTGATATACAGTGTGGATTCCAGGCGGATGAGTTGTATTCAAGAATTGGTCTGGCAAAGGTTTTGTATGCCCTAGTTCAGTGATGGCGAACCTATGGCACGGGTGCCACAGGTGGCACGCGGAGCCATATCTGCCGGCACGTGAGCTGTTGCCCTAATTCCGCTCCAGTGCGCATGTGCGCTCCGGTCAGCTGATTTTTGGCTTTCACGGAGGCTCTGGGAGGGCAGGGGGAGCCATTTTCACCCTCCCCACGCTACAAGAAAACCTCTGTAGCCTGGGGAGGGCGAAAAATGGGCCTACCGGGTCCCCCGAAGTCGGGAAACGGGGGAGCGGGGGGATTGTGCACGCATGCACAGGGGCGGGGCAGCACGGGGGGATCACACGCGCATGCGCAGGGGGCATTGAATTATGGGTGTGGGCACTCGCACATGCGCAATAGCATGCACGTGCGTGCTTTTGGCACCCGAGGAAAAAAAGGTTTGCCATCACTGCCCTAGTTAGCAAAATAATGTTACCATAGAAAAAGCTTCGCAAAATTAGGTTAACAACTCTTAATGCCTTTTTGGCAATGCTGTTACAGTGAGCTCTGGGGCTTAGAACGTTTGAGTTGAGTACTCCTAGGTCCTTGACAGAGTTATGGGAGAATGAATGAGGTCAACAGATTGGAAGTTCATCAGTCCTAACTAGATTTAACAAAAAGAACAATGGGAACAGTAATCAGTAGATTAGCAACACCTGGTTAAGCTTGGAAGCTAAGCTTAGAGAAGTCAGCACTGTAGGCCAGAAGAAGACAATAGCAAATTCCCATAGTGTATCCATCAGAATTATGTAACTTCAAATAAATGTTACTTTTTTTAGATAGTATTAATTTTAAGATTAAACATTTTATAATGCTTGCTGTCCTGTAACTTTACTATATACATTACATTTCAGTTCCAGGACCTGTATTTGATTTGCATGTAGTAGAGGAAGCAGCAAGCTTTATAAGAATTGCTTGGAAAAAACCACAGCAACCAAATGGAGTCATCACTCAGTACCGAGTAAAAGTTTTCCATGAGGAAACAGAGGAGGTCCTTGAAGATACAATTCTGACAGAAAAAATCAAGGTACTTTAATCCCAATTCATGCTTACCTACATTTAATATTTTCACATTATTCCTTTGTCTACATTTCTATTGCTAAGCTTAAAAAATGGAAAGTTGTTTCTTTCTTCTCTTTCTATGTTAGCATTTTACTGAATCTGGGGATTCAGATATGATAGAAGAATATGCATTATCTTCCTCACTGAATAAAATAAAAACAGTGACCAGTTTATATGAAGGCTCAGCTGAAATGTTCCCAAGAGTACATGAATTTTCTCCAGTAAAATATACTAGTATTCCTGTTGATAATTTCCTAACTTTAAATGATGATGCAGAACTATATTTAAATTCTGGTAAGTAGGAAAAAAGCTGTTTTCTATAGCTACTTCATTGTTCCGATCATGGCTATTACATGAAGCATCTTTAGCAAAGAGTTCTGTCGTATTGTTAGTGGGCATTTGCTGATGTCACATTCAGCAAACGGGGAAATGCCACACAAGCAGAGTTTAGTAGCCCCTTGTCACCCAGTTGACCTCTCTCCCACAGAAAGAAGAGGCCAGACCCATTGCACAAGCTGCATAGACAATCAGTTATTACAGTTGCCAAAGCAGGTGTGATTGGAAGAGATTAACATATCTCCATGTCCCATGCAGACCTTTAATTTTTTCCCCCCAACAGTTTTTGACTAATAGGCTTCCAAATGTCACTGAAGGTAAATAGGTCAAAAAGTTACAGCTCAGCAACATGGGGCAACCAACAGGTGGAGATGACCCTTTGACACAGTGATGCCATTAGTATATTCACTTACACAGCATTATCAAAGGAGCATTTTTGTGACTAAACACAGATATTTATGACCCATTAAATAAAGTTTGGCTGACAGATACAGGTTTAAAAATGTCTGAAAATTTGAAAGGGAGCCATTAAATGTAAAAGAAGGATGATGGTGCTATTTTCATTACTTCGAATGTCAGTTGTAAATAAAATAGTGCTGGAAAGTTCTTTTCATGATTCTTAGCTATTATTTTTGTCTTTCAGTGACTGTTCAAAAACATATTTCCAAAATGCCAAGATTACTTTTCTTTTTTGCACTGATGCAAACATGCTTCAGAAATGAAAGCAATCTATGTTTGTAAATCTAGTATGCAAGTTTATTTTGGAATAGCATCCATTGAATCCAGTACAATTTCTTCTTCATTAAACACGCATAGAAACAGCATTCCTGTTTTTTATTCTTTGCTGTGCAATGAATATCCTCATGATGATCAATGTTGCAATTATTTTGATAGTGACCATTTAACATAAACACACAAAAACTGCAATCTTATACCATTTTTGTAGAAAAATATCCTCTGGACTAGTCCTAAGTTAGAAATGCATATGACTGATTTTAGTTTTTTTTAAATATAAAACATTTGATACCATCAATCTTTCAGTTGAGCAGCTGTCATATCGTGTAAATGCACTCCAGCCTTTCACTAAATATGCAATTGCTGTGTCTGCTTTTACCATCATTGGAGAAGGACCACCAGCTATTCTCATTTCTAAGACAAGTGAACAAGGTAAAATTTTTATAACAGAAATATTATCATGTTGGCAGTGTTTAGTTTCTTTCAATTTTTCTAAATTTAAATTTCTAAATGAATTATTCTTTTTTGTAGTTCCAAATTCTGTGGAAAATATAGGTTATAAAAATATTACTTCATCTTCAATTTTGCTCTTTTGGGATGAACCATTAAATCCCAACGGAAAAATCACACATTACACAGTTTATGCAATGGAGGTGGATACAAGCAAAGCGTTTCAACTGACTACATCGGAAAAACACATACTGATTACAGGTGGGATGGTTTTTTATATATAAAGAAAGAAAGGCAGAGAGACAGAGAGAAGGAAGGAAGAAGGGAGAGTGAGTGAGTGAGTGAATGTTGAGAAATATAAGTTTAAAATAGAATTCTGTAGAAGTTACTTATGTCAAGTTGTGCCATGATTGTACTTTATCCTTAAAAACAGATTATTTTTCTCTCTATTTGCATCTTTTTCCACATTTATTCTTGTTTTTCAATTATAATAGATGGCTAAAAAGAATTTAATGAAATAAAATACATAGTGAATACATTCATTATTATCATTATATTATTGTTGTTCTTAACTTTACAAATTAAATTAAAAAGCATGAATGCAATTCAAATCATGAAAATAAAAAAAATAAGCTAATATGAATAGGGAGAAAGAAGAAAAAGAAAAATGATACAATGCTTTGTACATACTACATTATTACAATGATTACATAATAAAAGAAGTGCCACTTCAAAGCTGAGAGTTGACAATTTTTGTTAAGCCACACTTTGTATCTGGTAGTTCAAATATTGACAGGACCAAATTTAGATAAATGGAGCCAAATATATAAATTTCAGACATATATAATATCATTTAATAGCACATCACTGACTCTTACTTTAATGAAATAAGAATATACATCAAAGAAGGAGCTATCAATGTAAATGATCATGGTTCTCGTTCCTCCAAGAGTGCTTCCAGTCAGCATTGATTGCGGGAGAGAAGAACAGCTGAAGGGCTCATTACTCTTTCCATTCTTTTAAACATCTATATGAAACTGCTGGGTGGCAATGGAGTCAGGTACCATCAAGTTGCTGATTGGCCCTAATTTGGCCAATGTATGCTGTTGAGGTTGTGTCTTGATATTTGAAGGCTATGGGGCCCTGGGTAGGAAAGAACAGGCTTCAGTTCAACCTGAGCAAGAGAGAGTGGCTCTTGGATTTGGTGATTTTTCCACCTTTACATGTTTCTGGATGTAACTGTACTGCCCTAGCTATAACCAGAGTGCAATTTGTGGACCCTCGTGACTTTTATTCAAAGAACACGTTGATAGCCATGGCCAGAGGACTTTTACCCAAATCTTTGTTGGGTAATAATTGGGTCCTTTCCTGGACCAGACATTTTTCAGTCACTTATGCTTTTTTATTCTTTTGGGTTTTAAAATATATTTTATTTATCTTATTATTTTGGGGTTTTTATTATGTTAGGGTCACTTATATGAGATGTGTAGCTATATAAATCTAACAAATATATTACACATTCAAAATAAAGACAATAACCAACCTTTTAAAAATTTATTGAGAAGTCCAATAAATTAAAACAAAAACATTTGAAGTGTAAAATATTTTAAAAAAACAAATTTTGTACATATTTCAATATAATATTACCAACCAGAAAATATTTCATATATTTCAGCTTACTGTATATTTGGACTAGTCATACTGTAATACTGACAATACAAATCTAGGTAAAGATCCTTGATAATTAAAAATTTCTCAGTATCGTTAGCTTATAACAATGTTTATGTTTGATCCCTGCCTCTGAACATCCTGAATATCACTAGATTGTTGTATTAAATAGGACAAAGTTCCTAACATCAAAATAAACAAAGTACAGCTTAATTGCAAGTGAAATAAATCTGTTATAAATAAATAAATATATAATAGCATAATTAGAACAGTAATATTTTAATCATAAAATAAGTTTAATCCATTTTAATTAACTCATTACAAAGCTTAATTTGTACATATGAAAGATAAGAAATAAAAAAGGAAAATGTCAAAATACTGAAATAGCCATTTTTTTAAAAAATTGGACAAATGAAACCTAAAATATAAAATTAAGAAAACATTTTAAAGGCAGTTTTATCAATCAAGATCACATGCTAAATGTTTGTCCATATAGCACTTGTACATATATATAATATAACATATAATATTATAATAATATATTATAATAGGAGCTGAAGTGGTGCAGTGGTTAAATGCTGCGACTGCAGGCTGACTGCTAGTTCAGCAGTTCAGCTGTTCAAATCTCACCAGGCTCAAGGCTGACTCAGCCTTCCATCCTTCTGAGGTCGGTAAAATGAGGACCCAGATTGTTGGGGGCAATATGCTGAACTCTGTAAACCGCTTAGAGAGGGCTGTAAAGCACTATGAAGCGGTATATAAGTAAAGTGCTATTGCTATTGGCCTTCCGGAAAGATATTAAGACATGGCTCTTCCTGCAGGCGGGGTGATGTGACCGATGAACATCTTAGGTCTCCCCCAGGTATGAATGTGTTGTTTAGCTTTTTAATTTTTTAATTAATCAAATGTTTTAATTCATTTATTATTTTTGCTACTGTTTTTTATATTGTTCTTATACTCTGTTGTACGCCGCCCTGAGTCCCCAGGGAGTAGGGCAGCATATAAGAACAGCAAATAAATAAATAAATAAATAAATAACTATTATATAATAGTTAATAATTTTTCTAAAGTCCTTATATTTGCAATGTGCTAGAATTGAAAGCAACTTCTCAATATCTATGAGAGTAAACGATATCAGTAAAAGTGCCCAAATGAATGCACAATAAATTTCATTTACAGATTTTGTTCACCTTTGTTTTAGACTTAAAAAAGTACACAGATTATAAAATGAGGTTAACAGCTTCCACAGCTATTGGAGAAAGTGCAGTTTCTAAAGACAATGATATTTTTATAAGAACACTTGAAGATGGTAAGTACATTGTTTTCTTATTGATTTTATAATTTCAATTTGATCAATTATGATTGATTTATCTACAATGCCCATTAAGCAATAAATTTGCTTACATTTGCAATAAATAATAAAAACCATGTAAGCCGTGTGTGTGTGTGTGTGTGTGTGTGTGAGAGAGAGAGAGAGAGAGAGAGACAGACAGACAGACAGACAGACAGACAGACAGACAGACAGACAGACAGACAGACAGACAGACAGATTGATTTTTCTGGGCATATTCCAACCTCTCCTGATGTTTAGTATGACTAATTGAGGCTTAATATGACAATTTTAAAAAGGTGTTTTGCAAGCCACATTATAAGCAATTTCTATTTCTTGAAGTTCTTTGGAAACCTTTAGAAACCCACTAAGATAAGAGACAGCACTAATACTATTAGTACTATATTTAATACTGTTACCATATTAAAATATATTAACTAGCTTCAGGCTGGATGAGTTAGTTGCTGCCATTAACTTGGGAAATTTTAATTCTTAACTTTAATTTATAAATGTAGCTGCAGATTAACTAACTAAATAGCACAGTTTTACCTGTGTGAGAACAGGTAGAAAGTTACCACTGAAGGCAAGTATGGTATTAGAGGAGCTATCAGCATGAGTGGTCATGTGAAGGACTTTGTGATGATGAAGTAAGTAAAGGAAATTGACAATGAGGACGAGAATGAGAATCACTGGGTTTCTGCTACTTTTAACCATTCTGAATTATGGCTTGCAATTTCGACTTATCAAAACAGTTCAAAATTTTTGCATTTTGCTGCCAATAATGGTAAAAACTAGAGTGTTTTGCATGAGACAAATAGGAAAGCATGTGATGTGTTTATATGACACAGTTATGTACCGTATAGGAGCATATGGGTGTGCATGTAAGTATGTCTGTATATTAGTGTCTTTGAGAAAAATAAGTACGTGCATATGCTGAGATTAGATATACTTCCACATGTCTAGAGGAGAGGTTGTTTAAAGATTGTACATTTGCATGTCCAAAAATTGTTTTACATTTGCTCAAATATACACTGGCATATTTGTTCCCAAAGGTCTCATCTGGCAACTAATATGTCTTTAGTTCATAAAAGGTTACCTAATCTTGGTCGATATATTATAAAAATGCAAAGAACACAATTTTACTGTAATTGATAAATTCTGTATTTTAAAATAGTTATGAATGAATGCACCCTAATACTCAATCACTTTTTTTTCTGTTTTCTGAATGAAAGAACCCAGTTCACCACCTCAGAATGTTGAGGCATTAGAACTTACTGCCTCAGAAGTCAACTTACAGTGGTTACCACCTGAAATGCCTAATGGGATCATAACTCATTATGAAATCATGTCTGATAATGGCAGTATTTTAATAACTAAAAATGCTACAACAACACATCTTATTTTAAATGAGTTGAAACCATACACTTTGTATAACATTTCTGTAAGAGCATTCACTCGCCTTGGTCATGGGAATCAGTCATCTGACCCATTATCTGTAAGAACAGCTGAAACTGGTAAGTGGAAATACTAGAATGTTCTTTTGTCTCTATGGATTCAATTTTAAATATATTGAAAAGGATATTTGAAAGAATGCAAATGCAAGGAGATTAATAGGTACCACTTCGGTGTGAAGAGTTCCTGCACCTTTGGAGTATAGCCATGCTGGTCACATGACCATGGAAAATGTCTTCAGACAATGCTGGCTCCCTTGGCCAAGAAATGGAGATGAGCATCATGCCCTAGAGTCGGATATGACTGGCAGGAAACCTTTACCTTTTAAAACATAATTAGGTTACAAATTACACATATCTATATTTGAATGAGACAAATGATGCCATGAAACATTTCTCAAAATATCTGATGACCATAGCAAAGTATCTTGCTTGATGATCAAAGGTGAGTCTCTTTCAATTAATGTTTTGATTGCATCAGTATCAAACATCGGAATATCAAAAAAGTTCAATGCATGCTATTTTTTGTTCTTAGTTGTTTTACAATTTGGTATTATTAATAAGTTTTCCAATTGTAACATACATATAATCCCATTTTATCATGTTTAGTTTTATATTTGGAATCATGAAACCAAGGGCCCAAACAAGGCAAATTAGAGAATGGTGGTCACAACAGAGAAATAAAATTCCTAAAAAAAAAATTCCTGATTGTACATTAAAATAAATATGTACTTTCCCATAAATTACCGGGGGGGGGAGGTGGATAGGTAACTAGGATAGGGTTGGGATTATTGTACAAGCATTTTGTTTTCCTTTTTTTGTATTTTTACCACTTTTTGCTGAAAAGCACTTTCTATGTGTTTTTTTTTCTTTCTTTTGACAAAGTACAGTATATATTTTTCTGATACCGGTAATTATGTTTGTGCTTTTTTCCTTTTTGTCACTATTTTAAAAACAATAAAATAAAGAAATCAGGATTTTATACAAGCGATATAATGTAGGTTAGCTGAATTTGAAATTAAAGAAAATATCTATCTCAGAACTGAGGAAAATTGTACCTGTTTTTATTTACTAAAGGCAAACCAAATCTTTGATAGTTCATTGCTTGCTAATTCATTGTTGGATCAGAGACTTCAGACTATATATGGGTAATATATATTGTTGCTTTGTATTTAATTGGCTTCTGTAATGTAATAGCATTTGATGAAAACTCAAAATAGCTTTTGAGTTTCAGTTATCATCATATCTTTTAATTTTTTGTATGTAGTACACCTGTAGTACACTATTATTTAAAATTTTGATGTAATGTTTTTCTCTGAATTCTTTCATTTCAGTACCTGACTTTCCACCCCAAAATATAACTTACAGGAACATGTCTTCTTCAGCAATAGAGTTATCATACTTTCCTCCATCTGTCCCCAATGGCATTATAAAGACTTACACTATATATCTCAGAGAGATTAATGGAAGTGAAGTAAGAGTCATCAACACAACACATCTATCACTAATTATTACAGGTAATAACTATTTTGCCTTATTATTTTACATGGCAGTAATCTAGCTGTGTTATGATGAGTTTGTATCAAATGCTATGTATGTATTTTTCATTATCAAATTAACTAATACAATCATATACCTTGCATTAAACATACCGTATTTTTCGGAGTATAAGACGCACCTTTTGCCCCCCCAAAAGAGGGTGGAAATGTCGGTGCATCTTATATACCGAATACAGACATTTTTGGCCTCCCGAAGCCCCGCCCCTGCATCCTATTTTTGCAAAAAATATGCCATTTTTTGCAAAAATGGGGGTGTTTTTGTCTTCCCCCACCCCCTAGAAGTGCTCTGCAGGCTTCCCAAACCCTCTGCATGATTTATGAAATAATGAAATAATATTCATGAAATAATGATTTCCATGTCTGTAAATTAATTTGAATTTTGAATTTATTAAAATTTCTATGCCGCCCAACTCCCAGAGGGACTCTGGGCGGCTCACAGTAAGGTATAAAAACAACTATCAGTAAAAACAATTAAAAAAAACATATTAAGAAATATAACATAACATAAAGAATTAAAGTCTATATGTTATGTTTTTATAATTCAAGTCTTTTCTCTACATAGATTAATATGAAATTATCAAAATAGCATAAATAGCACCACACAAAAGGCATATAAGTGTCACTATATACACATAACATGTATATTTTTCATTTAGGCTTAAAGAAATATACAAAATATCTGGCTGAAGTATCTTCAAGCACTGTAAAAGGTGAAGGACCTCGGAGTGCACCATTGGATATAATAACTGATGAAGATGGTAAGGTCTACCTTGCTGACTATTGTGTTCTTTTCATATCAGTTGGTTAAGCTGGAGTGATAGCAGGATATTAGCTACAAACTCCCATCTGTAAGCTTAAGGAAACTCAAAATGGTGTTAGTATTAGGGGTGGAAAACTTTTTGAACATGGGAGCTTCACTTAATGTTTCTTTGGAGCAGGGCAGTAGTGGGTTTTAAAACCCGTTGCTACTAGTTCGCACTCGCGCTCGCGCTCGCACGCAATGCTTCTGTGCATGCGCAGAAGCGTTCCAGGTGGGAGGGCGGAGCCTCCCGCCGCCGCTAACGGTTCGCAGAACCAGGCTGAACAGGGAGCAACCCACCGCTGGAGAAGGGTGAGACTAATAGAATAGGGGGTTTTCCTGCTTCAAAATAATAGAAAATTGAAATACAACCAGTAGATAGGGAACAAGGTGCTTACACTCATCATTTTATTACAAGGAGACTTTTCATAAGGTATAAGCCCTTCTAAATAACAGGACTTGTAATAAAAATGTAAGAGAGAATACAATGCAAGCAAAAAAAAAGAGAAAGGTTTAGAATGTAATTTCTTGGAAGTACATACTGTTCTGACTGTTAGTCAAAATATTTTACAAATTCTTTCTTAGCTGAGCACTTGTTTTCATTTCACGCATAACTAAAGTGATGATCTGCTTTAGGAATATGATGATAATTTATGTGATTTAAAATAAAATTGATTGGAATGATAAAATGCCTGTATTTATCAAGAAAACATTAAAACATATGATCATCTGATGCAAATGGCTATATTTGTTATTATTTATAACAATATACATAATGAATATTCCATGCATAATGAATAATATGAATCCTGATAACAGTTTTTACTTATTCTAGTAATTAAAGTACTAATAAAATTAAAATATTCCATAATTTATAACTGGTCAATTGAATCTAATCGGGGGGGGGTGGGTGGGTTAAAATCTGGAATTGAAGCACCAGCAGGTATTTTATAGAAATGCACAGTGACTTATTATTAACACTTGTATATCTCATATAATGAATATGTATTGTATCACAACAGGACACATAAAAGTAAAATGGTGCATACAAGATTGCAATAAGTAAATAAACATTTCTGACAATGTGTTAGATTCTCCTTATTTTTTTAATGCAGCTCATTAGTTTTGGACCAATCCAGGTTCTCAGGTTAGACTGATTGTGGGAATTTATAGTCTCGGGCTCTCTGTGGGCATCAGCCTATATGGATTTCTCTTTCAGGAAGTCAAAGGAGGTAAGAAAGGTATAGCAGAAATATTGAATAACAGAATAACAGAGTTGGAAGGGACCTTGGAGGTCTTCTAGTCCAACCCCCTGCTGAAGCAGGAGACCCTATACCATTTTGGACAAATAGTTATCCAATCTCTTTTTTAAAACCTCCAGTGAGGTTTTTGAAGGCAAGCCATCCCACTGATTAATTGTTCTCGCTATCAAGGAATTTATCCTTAGTTTTAGGTTGGTTATCTCTTTGTTTAGTTTCCATCCATTGCTTTTTGTTCTATCTTGAGCAAAATGAGCCACGGTGGCGCAGTGATTAGAGTGCACTACTGTAGGGTACTTCTGCTGCCTGCCGACTGCCTGCAATTTGGCAGTTCAAATCTCACCAGGCTCAAGGTTGACTCAGCCTTCCATCCTTCCGAGGTGGGTAAAATTAAGACAGAGCTGTGAGGTACCCCACTGGGGCACCCCATTGAGAAAGAAATATACTTCCTTTGACTGCTTATTTTAATCAATATAAGAAAATGGGCGATTTATATTTAGACATAATCTTTATGGTATAGCATTACTATGTAGGTTTGAATTCACTTTTTTCTGAAGACTTGTGTATTATTCTTTCATTCAAAGAATCCATTAAATTACAATTACTTAAGTTATAATTAATTTTACAATTAGATTATTTAAAAAGCATAAAATAACATTCTAATTTAAATAGAAGTTCTAAATAAAAATATTATATTTTATTATAAGAAAATGTAATTGCGTATTCAATAATAATAGACAAGTGAATGTATTCAGATAATAAGATAAACATTTTGCTAATTGTATTATTTTAATATCCATCAATCCAGATCTTTCCAAAGGAGTTTTATGCTGTATGTTATGTATCCATATTATCTCTCCTCCTTCCAAACTATCATATTAATGAGTGTTTTATAATAAAATATCTTTGTGTAGATGTTTGCAGATTATAATTATTTATCAGAAACCCATAAGATTGGGTCAGGATCAATTGCTAAATTTTATTTCAGTTAATAAATACTCTACACAGTCTATTATATAAGGTGCTTGGGAATTAATCTGGGGCTTAATGAATATAGACTATTTTTCTCTTACTGAATATTGATTATGTATTGCTGTATTTTCTTACTGCATAGTAATTTTAATGTAAGCTGTAAACTGTCTTGCTGTGCTTGATTCTGATTGCTTGATGGGATACTAGTCTTCCTTAGGCATGGAAGATAGTTGGGTGACTTTGGGCCAGTTGTTCTCTTTCAGACCCAGAATGAAAAGTTGAGAAATATCTACTAACCTGCCCTTTATCAGCATGGTAGTTTACAGTCTATAACAGGGATGGCTAACCTTTTTGGCACACCCATAATGCAATGCGTGTGCACCCCCCGCATGCGCCCAGCCCCACCATGCATGCATGGACAATCCCCGGTGCGCCCCCACGCATGCACGCACAACCCCTGTGTCTGCCCCACTCCCCACACATGTGCGCACAACCTCCGCCCGTGCGGCCCACTCCTCTCCCCACGCATGCTTACGCATCTCCCGCATGTGCCCCCCCCACATGTGTGGCAGAGGCCAAAAAACCAGCTGGCTGGTGGGAGGTGCGCATGCATGCGCGGTGGAGCTGAGCTGGGGCGATGGCTCGCATGCCCACAGAGAGGGCTCTGGGTGCCACCTGTGGCACGCATGCCATAGGTTCGCCATCACGGGTCTATAATATTCAATGGAGAAGCCTTCATCTTGTGATGGATTCTTCAAGCTGTGTACACACACACACACACACACACACACACACACACACACACACACACACACACACACAAATATATATTAAGACTGGAATATATAAATTAAAATGTTGCATTTTTTAATCATCTTCCATTGTAATGCTTATTGGTTCTCACCTTTCTCAGTGGTATTTATTTATTTCATTTATATTGATTTGTATAGATTAAATTTATATTTTATTACTAGGAAACAAATTACAATAACATTGGACTGAAGGTGAATTACTAATGATATTTCTGTTGCTCTATTTTCTCATAAAATATTATTTCTTCTCAGAATCAAAGAAACAGATGGTTTGTACCACCATGTAAAATTATTCTTTCTTAAGTGCCATTTTAAAACAAACAGCTTCAAATATAATAACTGTAACTAGTGATACTGTAAACACTCAAATTTGCTGTAGCGATAATTAATCAACAATATATTGTATATTTACTTTGCAGCTCCTAGTTCCCCTCCAAGATTGCTCACAGTAAAACAGTTATCTGATGCCATTGTGGTATTGTCATGGCAACCACCACTTGAGCCAAATGGAATTATCCTTTATTATACAGTTTATATTTGGTAAGATTTTTCTAAATATTGAAGAAATGTTTTCCCTTAACCTTGTAATTCATGTTTTATTCCACATACATGCATATTAGTGAATAATTAGAAACAATTTATTCTTAACTGAGCTTAAATATAGACAACTAATGTTTTTAGAAATTAATGCTTGCTAGATTCTCCAAACATTTTGAAATCATCATTTCAAAATCAAGATGTTGCTACACCAAATAGAACTTTTAGTGGTTCTCTGGCAGACTCCCGCCTACTGTTATTGATTGTCATTGAATGGAGTGGATCCTGTCTTACATTAGTAGCAAATGGCCAATTCACTTCCACTTAATAATGTGAGGGTGGAAAGTAACTGAACAAATTGTAGCATTTGGTATCTGCAATTAGTTCATGTCCATATTCTGGTCCTTCATTCATATACCATGATGTTATATATACTAAACAGCTATGCATTGTTGAGCTGCTGAACTAGTAATGTAACATAAGAATATTTACCTGTCCTTTATGTTGCTTTCTAAGAAGAGTTCCAATCTTAGAATTCAAATTAAATGTTATGCTGATTTCATGCATGATCACCACTCCTAACTTTCCAAGTCCTACTGTGCTGCCTCATTGTGGTGGTGGTGGTGATGTCCCTGGAATAGTTGTTGCTACAAAAAAGCTCTTTCCAGCTTTTTTTAACCAGTATGATCAGGGGTGGGTTCTAATTTACCTCGCTGCCGGTTCGCTTCCTCACAGGCCGCGTGGCCGTGCCGCGTGGGCACGCACGCGCTGTGCGCACACACGTGCACAGTGGCAAAAAATCCAAAATTTTTTTTAAAAAAAGCTGAGAACAAGATGGTGATGCACACGCGTGCCGGAAACTCGGCTTCTATGCATGCACAGAAGAAGAAAAAACTGAAACAAATTCCAACCCCCCCAAAAAAAAATTTCAAAAAAATTTCCAAAAAAAGATGGCGGCCTCCACGGACCGGCACCGACTGATCCAGTTCCGTGACATTATCGTGACATCACCAGCAGGTTGCTACCGGTTCGGGCGAACCGGTCCGAATCGGGAGGAACCCACCTCTGAGTATGATACAAATATGTCTGAATGCCTTTAGTACTGGAAAGACAATCAATTGTTACTGCAGATGGTGTGAAAAACTAACAAAAAACACAATGGTGTTAAATTGAAACTGTAGTTTAGCACACGTAGTAACATGTAGAACTATTTAGTTCTTGTTTTGTTAATCAGCTGTTTAATTCTCTTTTATATGTTTGTTTAGGGATGATATGTCAATAAATATCAATGCATCTGAACTATCACTAGAATTAACAGATTTAGAATATAACAAGAAATACAGTGTTTATGTAACAGCAAGTACCAGATTTGGTGATGGAAATATAAAAAGTGACACAACAAGTTTTAGAACCTCTGAAGGAGGTAAATGTGTATGATTAATAGAATAAATAATATGATATACTATTGAGAATGTTCTTAGTAGTGATTTAAAAGTAGGATAAGTATTTATTATATTATTATATTATATATGTATGTATGTGTACATACTATATGTATGTGTACATAAACTATATTTTATATTATGTATAAAATAGGATGGGTTATCTTTTGGTAATCAAAGATTAAGTGTTATGTGTTTGTGGAAACCAAACTTTATGTGTCCTTTATCCTTGGACTACTATGAGCATTAGTAACAAGTGAGGAACCCTCTGTTTTGGCCCTTCTTTATTTCTGCTCTAAGGCTTTTTCCTCCTGATTGTTTTTTAATAGAAAGAATAGAATGTTACTGTCCTTGGTTTGTTCTCCAGAATAAGGATATGAAGCTCATATGCTGCAAGATATGTTCCTTATCCTTTTTAGATGTTGAGCTGCTCTCTTAAATATTCTTAAAAGTCCTGATTCTACTCATGTACTGTACATAAATTCTGCTACATTTAGATCTCCAGTGATAAACTGGATAATTCTGGCGTAATTCATAAGTATTTTCCTATATTTGATGAAGAATTGGCAATTTCTTTTCTTAATAATATCTACTTTACACTAAACAGTACAGTTTTTGTGCTTCCTTATTCAAAATAATAGGAAACTACATGTTACTACTTATTAGTCATATGATCAGAGGAAGCTCTAGAGCAGGGGTGTCAAACTCAAAGATCCGGCCCGCGGGGTGCTTAAACCTGGCCCACGAGACTGGCCCGCGGTGATTTTGGCAGCCAAAACAGGGTGCGGAGGTGGCCCATGTGTGGCCCCCATGCCCCGTTTTGGCCGGCAGTTTGCTGCAGGTGGCGTCCATCCCATCTCCCCCCCCCAGCCCACGGAGAAGTACAATGCTGATCCAGCCCTCTAAGAAATCCAGTTTGACACCCCTGCTCTAGAGGCTACAAGAAAAGGGATTGGGAGCCACACAGAATCTTGTGGCTGTAATTTTCTATAAAGCATATTCCTTCAAAAAAAAAATGGCCTTCGTACCACTCAGGTCAAAGGATAGTTGTTTAAATATATTACTTTTTTCATGTGAATTTTGAAATTTCCCTTTCATAAAAGGCAGATACTCTGCATACTGAATGAAAAATATGTTTATATTCTTTAAATCTTGCAATTGACAGTGTGTGTGTGTGTGTATGCACCATTTGCTGCTCTTATTTTATTCATATTGCGGGTTTCTTTTGAAAAGCTGCTACTTAAGACGCTTAAAATGAATGTGGATACACAGGACTGACACACAACATTATTGATGGTAGTCAGGCTGCTTTTGAAACTGCAGAAAAGTTAAGCACTGCTGACCCAAGAGTAGTGTAATGAAATGCCAAAACTCCACTATGACTTCCTTCCCACTTCCATATTTTCCTTTTCTGGAGAGCTCCTAAGACTCATTTCGGTTTCATTCATTTGTCTTCTGAAGCTGTGGGACAATGCACTTCATTCTGGTATTTGGCTACTTCAGTTCAAAGACAGTCTGAATGCCTTGCAAGCAGCTCATGTCAATTTGGTCTTGTGCTTTGTCCAGTGTAATGCAAACAAAGAACTATGCAATTATTTATTGCATATTAATATACTGTATTTCTTTGTAAATGAACGATAAATTATTGAATAGTTTCTTTTCATTAATTTTTACCAGAATTAACTGTCAACATGAATTGTATACTCCCATCTCAATAATGCTGTCTGTTCATCAATGATACATTATTGTGCTCCTTTCCATATCACAAAACAGAATAGAAAGCAAAGAGTGTCAGGAAATATACTGTATTATTATAATAGCAGCCTTTTGTATTTCCAAAGGCCAAGGCTAAGTTCCATTAAGGATCAGCAGAAAGAAAGTATTTTAGCCATAAAATCCCTTCCTGAAACATTTGTAGAGCAGAAACAAAATAGCCTTTTTTGTACAGTTGGTAAATGTTTACATTTTTCAGCTCCAGGTGATCCACCTAAAAACTTGTGGTATAAAAATCTCACTTCATCATCAGTAAGAGTATTCTGGAATCCTCCTCAAAAACCTAATGGTGTCATTCAGTTTTATTCAATTTACTACAAAAATGATTCTGACACTTATGTACAGGTATATCCACTTTTTAATTTTCTCTGAAAGTGTTTGACAATGTTAAAATCTCTTTATATATTTACATTAGTAGTAAGTGAAAGAAATGATTTTATGTGCTCAAACCAGGGGTGATTTCTAACTTACCCCACTGCCAGTTCGCTTTCTCCCGCACCGCGTGGCTGCGCCTTGTGGGTGTGTACCCGCAAGGTACGCGCGTGCATGCACAATGGCAAAAAATCCAAACATTTTTTTAAAAAGCTGAAAACAAGATGGTGACACATGCGCAGTGCCAGAAACTCAGCTTCTGCGCATACTCAGAAGAAGAAAAAATCAAAAACTAAAATTTTTAAAAAAAAATTTTTTTAAAAGATGGCGGCGCCCACGGACCGGCACCAACCGAACCGGTCCCGTGACATCATCGTGACATCACCAGTGGTTTGCTACTGGTTCAGGCAAACTGGTCCAAACCGGGAGGACCCCACCTCTGGCTCAAACACAGAAAGTTAGAGTGATGCATGTTCTGAAGATAATTCATAAGATTTGGCTATTCTTTATTGCGACCTGTTTTTTCTCACTTTTGCACAAACATGGAAAAAAGGGTTTTTGTTGCATGCTGTTACTTGCCAAGGGTGTCCTAAGCCTTATTAGTTGGGTTATTATTTGTACTTTTATTATATTTAATTGTAGAGGTGGGTTCCTCCCAGTTTGCACCAGTTCTATAGAACCGGTTGTAAACCGGTGGTAACGTCACAGAGCCGGTTCTGTCAGTGCCGGTCTGTAGACGCTGCCATCTTTTTTTTGGAAATTTTTTTGGGGATTTTTTTTGGGGGGGGGATTTTTTTTGCTGATTTTTGCTTCTGTGCATGCACAGAAGCTGAGTTTTCGGCACTGCGCATGCGTTGACATCTTGTTTTTGGCTTTTTTTGCTGTGGGTTGTGGGGCGCGATATGGACATGCGGCACGGGCACGTAATGTGCACACAGCCACATGGTGCGGGAGAAAGTGAACCGGCGGCGATAGAACCCACCCCTGTTAATTGTTAATTGTTAACAATCTTTAGCATATTTCTAATCAAGTAAGAATAAGGAGCCATTTTGATGTAGTGGTTAAGACAGCAGACTAGAAACCAGGAGTCCGTTAATTCTAGTTACACCATCTCAGGCACAAAGGCAGCGGGGTAAACTTGGGCCAGTCACTTTTTCTCAGCCCTAGAAAGGAGCCAATTACAAACTACTTCTGAAAATCCTTGCCAAGAAAACAGCAGAGGCTTACCCAGGTAATCTCTATGAATTGGACTTGACTGAAAAAAAAGGAAAGAAAAAAATAATATATACAAAAAACAAAAGTAAATAAGGAATAATTTGAATTTAATGTTATATTTGAAGCTAAAAGTGTACACAGATTGCATGACCAAAGTCAGAATCTCCCCACTTTCAAAGAGAGAATGTATATAAATCAAGCAATTCAAGTTATGCAAAAAAAAATAAGTGAAATACCATATTTTTTGGAGTATAAGACGCACCTTTTTACCCCCCAAAAGAGGGTGAAAACTTGGGTGCGTCTTATACACCGAATGTAGCCCCACCCAGCCACCCCCACTCTTTGATCTTTGCCTGCCAGCAATTAACCTCCTTGCAGCAAATAGCAGCAGAGCCTGATTAGCACAAGCCACTGATTATCTGCCTCCTGACACTCAACTGATTGATTGAAGTTGCCAGCAAGCCCACGTGCTAAAATGAAAGTGAAACTAAAGCTGCAGGAAGGCAAATTGCTGGAGGGAGAGGCAAAGACAGAATTTTATTTTCTTGTGCTAACCAGACTGTGCTGAAACTGGCTGTTCATTTTTTGCTGCAAAGAGGTAAGTGCCTATAGCAGTGATGGCGAACCTTTTTTGGTTCGCGTGCCAAAAGGGGGGGGAATGCGGGGGATCACGTGTGTGCGTGCCCACACTCATAATTCCATGCACTCCCGCACATGCACGCATGACCCCCCTGCTCCCAGCATGCAATGGCACGCCCATTTTTCGCTCTCCCCAGGTTCCAGAGCCTTTCTAGGAGCCTGGGGAGGGCGAAAACGGCCTTCCCTACCCCCTCTAGAGGCTGTAAACAGCCTGTTTCCCGACTCCCAGTGGGCCCAGAAGGCCCGAAAATCAGCCGGCTGGTGCACACATGCACGCCGGATCTGAGCTTGCGTGCCCACCGATATGGCTCCGCGTGCCACTTGTGGCACCCGTGCCATAGGTTCGCCATCACAGGCCTATAGAATGTTCAAATTATTAGACTTATTTTTAAAGACTGTTTTATTATTGTTCTAGACAACTTAACAAAATGAAGAAGCTTTTTAAAATAAATGCTTGATCTGAAGAGGCCCAGTGCTATTGTATCTTCTTTTAAATAGCAGAGAATGCTTCCAGAAAGCCACATCAATTTTAAAGATCTGTAAAAGTATAATCTGAAATGTCCTGTTTTAGTATTAAATATTAAGTATTAGTATTAAATATTAGTATTAAAATAAGGCAACTGAGTTAAACCCTGACTTAGTCATGTTTGGAGTAGATCTATTTAAATAATTGGGAGCAGTTAGTGTGATTACGTTTAAGAAAACTTTCTGGGATTAATATACTGCCATAATGTACATTTCTCCAATTCTTTGCCATTTCTATGGGTCAGGCACACATGCACAGAAATACCCAGCAAACAGTGTATATCATCTGTGCTGTTTGCTGTTTGCTGTTTGGCAAATTGCTGAGAGGCAGAGGCCTTTTTTCCTTGTTTTCCTCCCCCAAAACTAAGGTGCGTCTTATACTCCGTGCGTCTTATACTCCGAAAAATATGGTAACTGAAGTGATATAAAGCGAATATAATTATTTCTTCTTCACCAACATTCACATGACTGGTTGCCTAATAATAATACTATTGCACCTAGAAGTTAATTTTATCTTTGTGCTATTATGATTTGCTTTTTGTTTAGATATCATAAATGTTTGCAATACATAATGTTCATTTAGTCATAGGAGAGAGGACATAAGTTATAGATAAATATTAATTTTAATTCAATAAATTTTCCTAACATTTTCTGTCTAGAATTTTACCACTTCCACAATTGATAGCAGTGCTGATAATTCAACTTTATCGATAGTATTGAACAATTTAGCCAAATGGAGACACTACACACTTTGGTTAACTGCAAACACAGCTCTTGGGAATGGAAACCAAACCAGTGAAATAATGCAATTATATACAGACCAAGATTGTATGTAAAAAAGTTTATATTGTTTGTAGAAATCCTATATGTAATTCTTTACAGACTCATTTGTAAGGCCTTTATTTAAGGTTCATTATGATCTAAGCCCGTGGTGGCGAACCTTTGGCACGCGTGCCAGAGGTGGCACACGGAGCCATAGAAGCCGGCACGCGAGGGTTGCCCACCGGCAAACCGGAAGTGCGAAAAAACGCACTTCCGGTTTGCCGGTGTGCTGTTTTTTGCACTCCGGAGGGTTCAGGGAAGCTCCCTGAAGCTCTGGAATGCAAAAAACTACAAAACGGACAAACTGGAAGTGCACTTTTCCGCACTTCCAGTTTGTCCGTTTTGTAGTTTTTTTGCATTCCGGAGCTTCAGGGAGCTTCCCTGAACCCTCCGGAGTGCAAAAAACAGCATACCGGCAAACCGGAAGTGCATTTTTTTGCACTTCCGGTTCACCAGTTTCGTCGTCCCAGGCTCCGGTAAGCCTTTGCGCGGGGGTGGGGGTGTGTGCGCATGCGCAGGGGGCAGCATGGGGGGGGTGTTGTGCGCATGCGTGGGGGGGAGGGAATGGGTGTGGGCACGCGAGCGCCCCCCCCCTTTTTGGCACGCGAGCCGAAAAAAGGTTCGCCACCACTGATCTAAGCCATCTGATTATCAGAATTATATAGTATAATTTTTTTTACGCTTTGCCACTATGCATTTAATGTGAGAGATTAGATATAATTTGTATAAATTGTGTTTTTTTTAAACTATGGCTTGAGATTCTAAACATGTTATTAAATCCAGGTGAGTGATTTTGGGCCAGTCACTGTTTCTCTGCCCAGCTTACCTCACAGGATTGTTATTGTGGAGAAAATAGGAGGAGAAAGAACTATTATGCATGTTTACTATCTTGAATGACATATAAAGTAGTAAAACCAGGATAAAAAACTAAAAATTAAAACAAATAAAAATAAATTATGTGAAAGCCTCATGAACAACATGAACTTATTTTTATGTATAATGCTTCTCATCAACTGCATATATTGATATCAGGGATAGAGACATTGTACATACAGATAACATTTTTTTTTATTTCCTTTAGTACCTGATGGAACTGTTAACCAGCTGGTCTATCAGAACATTTCTTCCACGGTAATCAACGTAAGCTGGTTCCCACCAATGCAACCCAATGGACTCATCTTCTATAATATTTCACTAGCAATGAAGGACACTCAAAGAAATCATGAGATTTTGTCCCTTCTTCTATATGATACAAATATAATTTTTAACAAGTTGGAAAAATATGCAAACTATCTTCTAAACATTACTCCAGCAACAGAAAAAGGATCATCGGAAATGTATACTTTAAGTTTATACATCAGAACTGAAGAAGATGGTATGTTTTCTATATTTCTTTGTTGCTAAATACAGGTTTATTAAGACATAAGCTTGTATATGACTTATATCACTTAGACCAGTGGTTCCCAACCTTCCTAATGCCGCGACCCGTGCCCCGCCCCCACGCCCCCATTGTGACCCACCCCGCTGCTGCCATTTGGGTTCTTTTACCCTCTGCGTATGCGTAAAACATGCTGCGCATGTGCAGACGGTAAAAGAACCCAAATGGCGGCAGCGGGGTGGGGTGCGGTGGGGGCGCGGGTTGTGGGGCGCGATATGGACAGGCTTATGGTAGTGGGGGGGGAGCTGAGGATGCCGGGGCGACCCCTGGGAAATGGTCGTTCGACCCCCAAAGGGGTCCCGACCCCCAGGTTGGGAACCGCTGACTTAGACTGTATTTGTGTAGCTTAAGGCATGAGCTAGTTCATTTCTTTTTCTAATACAGTATTTCCATGTGTATCGATATTTTTTTAAAATTGGATTGAATTTATAGACAAACATCCTTTTACTCTTCTTCATAATAACTGTACTTGATCAGAAGTGGGTTCCTGCCAGTTCGGACCAGTTCTATAGAACTGGTAGCAGGAATTTCCCCCCACTCTCCGAACCGGCAGCAATGGCCGGCTGGCCACACCCCGAACCGGCTCTCTTGGTGGCGCCTATGGTGGTGCCATCTTGTTTTTTGCTTCTGCGCATGCAAAGTAGGGGTTTTAGCACTGCGCACATGCGCAAGCTCATGGCGCGCAACATGCGTGCGGCCACGCGGCACGTGAGGAAGTGAACCAGTAGCGAGGTAAGTTAGAACCCACCCCTGTACTTGATCTAGCCAAAAGATCATATAGTGGAATAATACTATATTATTGCAGAAAAATATAGTATTATAATACTATACTATAGTAATATAACATAGTACTATATATTATATTATAATATAATATAATATTATTCCTGAATAATTCCAGCAGTTTATATGTAATTCAAAAACACAATTACATATTTAACCCAGATTACTCTTCCCAAAACTATAATGAGAAGCTCATTCAAAACAGGAGGCCTGGATGCAAGTCTATCATAAATGTCGTTGCCAGCATTCTATACTTCAAACATCATGAAGCTGACAGTCTACCTTTATTTTTTTCCTGAGATGTCCAATAAAAATGAAAACAGTTATTTAATTAATCTCATCTTAATATATGAAACATACTATTTTAAGACTCTTAACCAGGGGTGGGTTCCTCCCGGTTCGGACTGGTTCACCTGAACTGGTAGCGACCTGCTGGTGATGTCACGATGATGTCACCGACCTGGTTCGGTCGGTACCGGTCCATGGGCTCTGCCATCTTTTTTTTTAAATCTTTTTTTTTTAAAAAAGAAATTTCTGAGCATGCACAGAAGCTGAGTTTTTGGCACTGTGCGTGGGGTCACCATCTTGTTTTCGGCTCCCCCCCCCCAGATTTTTTTAGCACTGCGCATGCGTGCATGCACTTTGCACACGCACGCCCACGAGGCGCACTCACGAGACGTTGGAGGAAGCGAACCGGCAGCAAGGTAAGTTAGAACCCACCCCTGCTTGACCTGGAAAAAAATAGAAAAATAGAAGTAAGACATTATATCACCTAGGATTTGTTTGAGAAGTGGATAGGATGCTCAATAACTGGTGTGCCAATAGAATTTCCTTCCTGGGATAAGAGGTGTTGGTGATAGTATCTCACTATCTCATGTCTTTATTGCCTCAAGGATAGACTACTGCAACATACTTACATAAAATAAATATAAGAAAATAAAGCATTTATTGGGTTTAATGTGATGTTATTGGCAAACATTATTTGTAAAATAATTATTTAAAAATATTAAAGTGTGTGTGCCTGTTTGTGTATAGATAGGTAATTTGCTATAAATGTTACACAACAGACACACCTATACTGAGGCTTCCTGTATATTTCAGATTAATGTTTGCTTCTCCCCTTTTATGTTTCTTCCCTGATTAATTGGCAGTTCCAGACTCTGCACCTATTTTGAAAACTTACAGAAACCTTTCATCTACCTCAGTGATGTTATCCTGGGATCCTCCATATCGACCAAATGGGATTATAAGAGGCTATGACTTAAAGCTACAAGGGCCAGAAAAAAATATTTCTTTCACTACCTCCAATAATTCAATTATTTTAGAAGACCTTTTGCCATTTACCCTATACAGCTTTTTTGCATCAGCTCAAACTGTAAAAGGGCCTGGTCCATATTCTGTTCTTATGTTCTCTACAGATGAGTCAGGTGAGTAATTTGCAAGATGCAGATTTCTCAATGAATCCAATGTTTACAAAGCTTCAAGATAATACCTTGGTCATGTTTTAGTATCTTATTTGTCATTAATTGAACTAGAGTTATGTGGAATAATTGGGATCAAACTCATTTTCATTGTTATTTACAATTGCTCTCCTTGGCTCTGTTATTTTTATTTTGTGAATTGCATAGGATGGAACATTTGACCATCTTATGATTTCCATATAACTGCCCATTTATTCAGCCATAGCCACAGAACATTTGAAAAACGCAGTTATAATGTACAGTATGTGAATTTGTAAACTGTCATTCGCATCAGTTTCTCTGTATTTGCTAGCTGCTACTCATCTAGGGCAGAGGTCTTCAAACTTGGCAACTTTAAGACTTGCGGACCCCAACTCCCTGGGAGTTGAGGTCCACAAGTCTTAAAGTTGCCAAGTTTGAGGACCCCTGATCTAGGGACTTACATTGCTACCAAGGCATGTATAGCTCATCTGGCTTTATACAGACTAGCAGAATAGATGTTTAGATTTCTAAAAAATGCAGCTTCATATATAATTTAAAATAAAAAAATAGAATATTTATAAGAAGAACAATATGTCAAAAATGTTAATGTTTAACAAGTACTGGGTTTTTGTTGTGTGTAAAGGTAATGTCATATTGCCTTAATCTGAATAATGTTTTTTCACAGTCCCTTTGGCACCTCCAGAGAATCTGACAGTTATCAATTACACATACAACTCAGCATGGCTGAAATGGGATCCAAGTCCTAGGCCAAATGGTGTCATTAGAAGATACGTTTTTAATATTTCTGAAAACAATAGTCAAGCTACTTTTTACCAGGTACAATTAACACAATTAATATTATATATGAACATTAAACTTATAAATATATATATATTTAAAAACCATCAGTTCTGTGGAGGGTAATAATCAGAAGATAATTTGTCCAGGGAAAAAAAAATCAAAGGACATTTCTTTCATCCTGGATGAAGCAACTCTGAAACAGGAGAAGCACTATATCAGTTTAACCCAATTAGGATTTTTGAGAGATGAACTTAAACTACTTTTGATGAAGAATATTTTTCTTAGCATAAAATATAAATAGTGGAAATATTATGAATCAAAAAAAAAATGTACAAAAATATATACTGACGGATAAGCTAAGATTTTTAGGTGTCAAAATGCACCCCAAAAATTGTGATTGGCTTATCCATGGATGGGCTTATCCCTGCATATATACAGTAATATTTTTAAGTACTCATATAACCCATATATACTTATGAATAAACCTATCCATGGAAAAGCTGACCCTCAATTTTTTAAACCAAAATACCTTAAAAAATAAGCCACTCACAGATAAACCAATTTTGAAAATTAAAACACAAAATTTCAAAGGTCAGCTTAACCATGGGTAGTACATTTTTCATGGCGTTTTGGTTACATGTTTTTGTGGGTTGACTTATCTATGAGTTTATACATGTTTATACCACAAGTACCTATGCCACCCAAACCTCAGGCCATGTCCTTCTAACTCAAAGAGCATTCTATTCCTGAACAGCACTCACTTTTTAATCCAAACCTATTTCTTTTTTTTATAACTCTTTGAGCCATTACTTTTTTTAAAAAAAACTGTCACTTTAGTATCCAATTATTTAATCAATGTAATCAAGTAATTTGGCTAATCTATTGCCTTATTGCCTTACTTTTGGAAGTAAATCTGATGTAATGCCTCACTCTGCAAGTTGCAAGCTGTTATTTTTGTCCCTTTTTTCTGGTTGCTATTGTAATATTGTAATCCAAAACTGAAAATGTCACAATTGCAAGGGAAAGCATGAAAAACAAGCTGTCCCTTTTATTCCCCACCCCCCTATTTTGTCTTCCTGTCCCTTTAATACTTTTGTCTAAAATGTTCTCTGTACTGTAGTTACAATCAGCATCACAGTCTGGCTCACATTACCTTTATCTTTGGTTTTGTAAAATCCATCAATTGTCTGTACTTTTTAACAGCAAACAAAAAAACATTTCCACAAAGGTCCAGTTAGACCATCTATTTTAATTCCAATTTATTCAAAAGCACTTTCACCCAAAAAATATTTTAAAAAACTATCCCCTTTATCCATTTAAACTGTCTAACATCCTCTCCTTGTCAGTTTTTTTGCCAAAAGTTTTAAATCTTTAAAAACCATTTTTCCCCTTTCAAATCTAAAAAGAACATTGATTCATCAGGTGGAATTGTGTAATCCTGCTATGCAGAAAACGTCTCTTTAGCTGTAAATGAATTCTATCCAAAAGTGTTTAAGAAAGTGAAGCTTTTCACTTGACCCATCAACTATTTTACTCATGAGTCAACTGCCAAACCTCTGTTCTGGACAATTACTCACAAAGAGCAGCTGTCCAGAGTGCAAGTGGGTAATCTTGTGATCTTTCCTTTATCCATAAAGACAAAGCTAACCAGAATTTGCTCTGTGGCCACTGATCTCCAACACAATGCCATTCCCACTCTTTCAAGGACATCTAGTCTGCCATAGATATTCACCTGGAAGCTTCAGTAGTCCTGCATGCATGTAATTTTTCCCCTCTAAATTCGTATGAACATGTTCTATGAGCTGAATGTAACATTGTAAATGAAGTCTAATATCAGAAAATTATATATTTCATAATAGATTGGTTTCCCATTTATTGTATAATTCTGAAGAATTTATTACAGCAATAAAACATTATTGTAATTAACTATTTTCTTAATCTAAGAACATTTCAGGTTCACACAATGAAGCTAATATATTTGGACTAGAACCATTCTCCATGTATTCCATCAGTGTTTCTGCATTTACAAAAGTTGGAAATGGCAATCAATTTAGTAACCTTGTACAATTCACAACAATGGAATCAGGTTAGATTGTTTAAGATCAAGTATTTTAATATATACTGGTTTTGCAGAAGAAACATTTTAGCTCAGTGATGGCGAACCTATGGCACGCATGCCACAGGTGGCACGTGGAGCCATATCTGAGGGCACGCATGGCATTGCTCTATGTCAGCTCCAGTGCGCATGCGCGTGCTGGCCAGCTGATTTTCAGGCTTCTTTGCGTCACCCCCAGTCTTCTTTTCACTGTCAGAGGTCTTCAAGAACTTCTTTGGCTTTGGACAGTTGCAGCCAGACCTCCCACACCTGGGCCCATTTCTTCTGCAGCCGGCAAGCTTTCCTGAAGGCCTCTGCAGCCGATAACAGAGCTCCAAATCGATATGAAGCTCTGTTATCGGCTAGAGAGACCTTCGGGAAAGGCCTTTAGGAAAGGCCTCTGCAGCTGATAACAGAGCTCCGGATCGATCCGGAATGGGCCAAGGTGTGCGAGGCCTGGTTGCAACTATCTGAAGGTAAGTAGTAGGGCAGCTCCACTTCCGTTTTGTTTCCGAACTTCCGATTGGGCCATTGGGCCATTTTTCGTCATCCCCAGGCTTCAGGAGTCTTTCCTGAACCCTGGGGAGAGGAAAAACCAGCCCAACAGGCCTCCGGACTTCTGGTAGGCCTGTGCGCATGCATGGGGGGGGCGCGGGGGCTTGTGCGCATGTATGGGGGAGCACGGGAATTGTGCACATGCGTGGGGGAGAGCATTGCATTATGGGTGTGGGCATGCGTGCGCACCCTTTTGGCACCCGAGCCAAAAAAGGTTCACCATCACTGTTTTAGCTTTTCCAAATTTAATCCAAATAAGCCTATGGATTTCTCATCTAACTTAAAAACCAAAAGTTTATTCTAATTCCAGGATCTGGTTAATTATTATAAACCCAGTTGAACAGTTATTAAGATTATTAATATTACATCAATGCTGATTTTCTTCTCCCAATTCCATCCATCTTTCTATTGCCAATATGCTAGTTTACATAGCTCAAGAAGCATGATATATGTATCTCCTATATAGGGAAATTATAAAAACCATAATTAATAAAGTACAGGTACATCAAGTACAGGTACATTTCATTCTATTGTATTTTTACCACTGTGGAAAAAGCAACAACTTCCTTTGGTAGATCTACTTTGCTTTTGCTTTTATTATGATATGATAAGAAATGCTGAAATGCTTTTTTGCATTTGCATTGTTTTTGATCATACTGAAGTTGCAATCGCCTTCAATTCAGTTTTATCTGAATATAATCTGTACTTTTCTTTGAAGCACCAGGTATTGTCCAGAATATCCAGTGTATTGCAACCAGTTGGCAGTCAATCCTGCTCCAATGGGACCCTCCTTTGAAAACAAATGGAATCATTACAAATTACATCATAATGTTTAGAGAGAATTCAACCATCTCATCATCTCATAATGAAACAGTGTGTATTTTGAGAAACTTGCTATCCAATACAACTTACCAGTTTAAAATAAAAGCTGCAACAGCTGCTGGAGAAGGGAAAGAACAGTTATGCAATATCAGCACATTTCCAGAAACAGGTACCAATTCCCTACATGTCAAGCTATAATTAATAATTTCAGAAATTTCTTTCATAATGTCTTTTCAACTAAGTTTTCAGAGCTGAGTGGAACAGCATACTATTGATATGCACTAAAACTTATGTTGTGTTAATTTTGTAAAATATATTAGAAGAGCAACAGTTCCAAGTAATTGTGCTTAGGAATTTATGCAAGCAACTATAACAACAATAAAGTTTTTATTATTGGGTTAACATTCTCTTAGCTGTGTGTTCTCATGCATTTTTTTGTGTTGAGTAGCAGCCACTTGAAATTGGAGACTTGTAATTAGGAATGGAAACAGTTTTAAAGTTATTCTCAGCTTCTTATTTATGGTGGACAGAGTTAGTCACAGACACATAGCCAATTCAGAGTCACTGCCAAGGCATTTATTTCTGACGCTAAGTGAAATCAAATTAGGTTCACCATCTCATCCCAAAATCTCTGAACGAGAGCCTTCAAAGTATAACTTGATTGTTTATTGTTAGGTTTATTACAACTGGGTGTAACTATACATGATCATAAAAAGAATTACATATGATAATCTACGATACAGTGACATTCTCAAGTGAATGTTACATCTTTTATCTGTAGGATAATTTGCTTCAATTTATAGAATAAAAAATATACAAAGTTGTGAAAATAAATGCTATAAGTGTGTAGAAACTGAATGGAACTGTAACTTCTGAGAACTGTAAATAAAAAGAACATGATGGTTGAATTTTTATTTTTTAAAAATGTTTAATATTTAGATTTTGCTGTTTATAAAAACCTGTAATGGCAGTTTATAAAAATAGCGGAAAAGGTGAACACAGTAATAAAACACAAGTAATCTGATCCAATTATCAAATTCTCAACAATGTAAGACAGTGCTCCAATTTTTATTTATGTTTTGCATTTCTGGACCATGTATCTTCCTCAAAAAAGCCTCTGGGTAGTGTACAGTAGTATACCAAAATATAAAACATTATATGAGAATTAAAATGTTGAAGTTAAAATTTAAATTTGAAAAGATTATAAAATTTTAAGAAATTTAAAAGAGACAAGAAAATATTCGAGGAGGCAATTTAACCCTGTTAAAAATTGGTTTTTGAAGGCCAAAGGATAGCTCTTATGGCACCAACCAGCCCCATGACTGCATACTCCTTTCAAGGAAAAGTATTTTTTAAATAAATAAATAAATAGGTAATCAGGCTACATAAAGGATTTAAATTGTGAGAATTCAAGAGGTGATTCTGAATTCTAGGGGTCTGTTATTTCCTAGACATCAAGTTCTGATCTTAATTTAAATTGCATAGATGAAATGTTTCTAGGGTAGATTGATATGAATATTCCCAATGGCATGAAACCATTTATAAATCTTCATAGGGAAATGGTCTATATTATGATAGCATCAAGATGGGCTAGATCAGTGATGGCGAACCTATGGCACGGGTGCCACAGGTGGCACACGGAGCCATATCTGCCAGCACACGAGCCGTTGGCCTAGCTCAGCTCTAGCGCGCATGTGCGTGCCCGCCAGCTGATTTTTGGCTCATGCAGAGGCTCTGGGAGGGCAATTTAGGCCTCAGGAGGCCTTCTGGGATGGCGAGGGGGAGCGTTTTCATCCACCCCAAGCTCCAAGAAAGCCTCTGGAGCCTGGGGAGGGCGAAAAATGGGCCTACCGTGCCCACTGGAAGTCGGGAAATGGGGGAGTGGGGGGGTCACACACGCATGCACAGGAGGGTGGGGCGAGTGGGGGGCTTTGAATTATGAATGTGGGCATGCACATGCGTGCGATAGCACATGTGCACACTATTTCGGCACCCGAGGGGAAAAAGGTTCGCCATCACTGGGCTAGATAGTGCCATTTGAAAAAATTCAAGGTATTAAATATGTAGAATTTCCTTTACATTTAAAACTCTTTACCAATAGTTTTTCAAATGAATCATTCTCAGTTATGAATGTTACATACTGCTGTACGGAGTACGGATTTGCATGGTCGCCGCTGATTGGCTGATCAAGCGGCGGGAGAAATAAACTGCTGTCAGTGGCCAGGAGGTTCAGGGAAGCCCTTAAAAGCGGCTTCCCTGGAGCCCGCCGGCAGTTCGTATTATACTCAACTAAGGAGAAATAAAGGTGCTGAACTGTTCCTATGTCTCGCCTCTTCATTTCCATGCAAATCTAACACTGGCGACGAAGGTGGTTGAAGAAGGACAACAGGACAAAGGCACCTTGTGGCATCTAACAATGAAGTTATTTATTTCTGTGTATTCTCAGTGTATATTAGCATACTTTATGCCCTAGTTTGTGTGAAATAAGCAACAGTTTAGAAGTGTAGTGTCTAAATTAGAATTTGTAGCTTGCATAGAATAGTATGAGTGTGCTTGTATAAACATGCCTTTTGTTACATTTGTGACTTACTTGCTATGCTAAAATATGATAAAGCACACATGATAATAAATCAACAATAAGAATTAAAACAAAGAGATATAAGATGTGAATATTTGCGGATGAATATATGAGGTTTGCTTGAAAATGTAATTTATGTATTCTTTTATATGCAGATGATATCCTGTTGAACAGTTGAAAACCCAAATGATTTGCCATATATATAAAATAGATTTTATGATGCAACAAGGAGTATGAGTCTTAAAATAAATATATCAAGGAGCAAGGTAGTTGTGTTTAACAGGGAAAACTGAGTGAATGAACCTCCATAGATTGTTAGTCAAAGATGGGGAAATGAGTGGAGAAACACTAGTAGAAAAGTCTGTCGTATGTAGTGTATAGTCTGTTGTAATCATGAAAGTTTATCAAAAGAAACAAAAAATGGTTGTGCATAAGTGTGTGCTACAATCGACTTTGATATATGGAAAGAAGAATTTGGGTAAAGGATAGAAATACATTGAATGCAGTGCTTGTGACTTACTTAAGAAACATATGTGTAAAGCAGGGGTGGGTTCTACTTACCTTCTCTACTGGTTCGCATCATGTCAGAAGTGCGCATTTTGCATGCGCTCGCTTCACTCTCACGTGCGCCCCTGTCACGTCACGCAAATGACCCTCTGTGCATGTGCAAAAGCCTTTGTGCATGCGCAGAGGGTTCTTTCCAAGCCGCTTTCAGGAAGCGGCAAATGGAGGACCGGTTCGGGGCCATGGCCAGCCGGCCATCGCTGCCGGTTCGGCGAGCAGGGGCAAATTCCTGCCACCAGTACGGGCGAACCGGTCCGAACTGGCAGCAACCCATCACTAGTGTAAAGTGAGAGGTAGAATCAAGAACAAGCTCTGGATTAATGAGAATAATAATGCTAACTTGGTTTTGTCAGGAATGAGAATCAAACCAGATAACAATATATGAAAGAAGACTGAATGGATTACGAGACGGGAAAATCAAGAAAATTGTAGTTGGGTCGAGTTGATGAGATTCTAGAAAAGAGATATTAGTTTAAACCAGAAAAGGCAATTGATAAAGTGATGGATAACTGAGATAGTATATGCAATAATAGTTTTTTAGAGAGGGTAGTAAATGGCAGAATAAACTAGGTTTAACTATATTTCCTTTAATTATTTTTATGATAGTTCTGAATTTCTATGGTTTACTGTTTCTTCTTCTTCTTCCCCGCTTTGCACAAAGTGCTTAAACTGAAAGAGAATAAGGTACAAAGGGCAAATACTGAAAGAAAATATGGCTCCCATGGATAGATGAAAATATTTGTTTTAACAGATGAGTCATATTCATTCAATAGTTTAACAATAAGTAGTGTAATATATCATGATAGCCAAATCATATTTATAAAAAAATATGAACACATAAAGGATTTCATTAGTATTACTTTATTTTAGGAAAATAAATGGCTATCTGTTTCCTTCTGTTAATATAAGTTCAACCTTGGAATCTGTAATCTAATAGTAACTTTTTTTATATAAAGGAAACATTGAGAGATGCTGGAAGCAGTCATTAGAGATAAAAAAGCAGAGGACTGCCAAGTAGCCAAAAGAATGGAATTTATGTAAGAATTTGACTCATTTAAAAACATATAATTAAGCTAAGAAATAATTTTCAGTTCTTTTCATCTTTTCATCTTTTATAATGTTATGTATTCTTTGACTTTTGGATTTAGAAATAAGTTAAATATTCAAAACATTTTTAAAATAGTGTAATATCTCACATGTAAATATAGATCTTTACTTTAGCAGATGCAGGCGAAGAAAAGAATTCTAATACACAGAGGAATATAGGAGTAGATATGCTTTTTCATTGGAACTAATGAGAAAAGTTCTTAAATTACAAATAAATCTTCATGCACATTATAGTCCCTTCATCCATAATAAATCTTGCTGTGTGTATCTCTCTCTCTCTCTCTCTCTCTCTCTCTCTGCCAAATTTCTCAATTTTAAAGAGGTACCAAAAGAATTCTATAGAGCAATGGTATCAAAAGATGATGTAGCCAAAGTAACAATAACTCTCCTAGTATTCCTTCTTCAAACTGAAGTCTAAACCAGATTGTAATAACAATGAATATATGTTTCCAATGGTTTAACCTAAAACTTCAAGGGTATACAACATTTGTATAAAGTATGTAGACTTCATAAAGTATACTTGGATTCTCACTTGTCTATATTTTCAATGTTATGACTGTGACTATGGGAAATATACATTCTTTATTCTAGTGCATGGAATAAAGACTTTCAGACCGAGAAAGAGTGTATGTATAAATGCATCTGGATAAACAATATGAAGTGTATCTTAGCTTTAATGCACAACAATATAGTGATATTATAATTATAATTTTATTATTACTATTTTAGCTCCAAGCGCTCCAAGAGATATAATATTTTCAAAGGTACAGTCAACAAATGTGACCTTGAGATGGATAATGCCAGTTACTATTTTGGGCTACTTTCAAAACTACAAGATTACTACACAGTTACAATCCATCCATTGCAATAATTGGGATTCTTCTGAATGTATTGACTATGAGAAGGAGCAATACTCATATCTTGCTGATAATGTTGTAGAAGAAACAGTATATGACCTGAAAAAATTTAGATGGTATCGATTTAGAGTTTCTGCTTGTACAAATGCTGGTTATGGCAATTCTACACCTTGGATTGTCGCACAAACTCTTCCTGGCTGTAAGTAAGACTATAATAATCCTTAATTTTATACAGAACTCAACTTTATAAAAAATTAACAATAGGTACAATTAATTACAAAATTATTACTATGTGTTTCTCCAAGCATATTCACTTACAGTTTAAAGCTCTTCCCCCCACCTCGTGTGTATTAGGAATTGAATGTATAACATATCTGGTCATGAAATTGGAGACTGACAATTGAATTGGTTTGCATTTAACCATTCATTTCCATAATTACTTTTTATATTTTATATTTTTATATTAATTTTTTGCACAACATAAATATATAATAGAGAGACACACTGAATTTATAAACGTAACATAGAGTTTGGATTAATATTTTCTTCATTGACCAATAGCTCTATTTTAACTAAGATTTTCAAAGGCTGAACATTTAAAACAACAATTTTTTAATAAAATTAAAGCATCTTATTTGCTTAGAATAAATTCAGCATTACTGGAAGATTTGTTCTTTTAAAATAAATGTACCATTTCTAATTGTGCAAAGAAAGTATCACAAAACATGTTGATGGTTGCACTTTTTAGATAGATTTTTTTACTAGTACAATTGAGCAGCTGTTAAACAGTTGCTAAATTTAATAACTTTTCAAATTATAAAAAAATATTTAAAATAGGGTAAAAATATTTTCTCAGTCTCCCTCCAAAGGACATCAATGCTTAAGTTCAACCTTATCTTTTGTCTTTTTGAGTCAAGCATCAAGTCACCACATCCTCCAATAACAGTTTTGTTTGAACATTTTGTGTAAAACACAGTGACATGAAATGATTAGGGTACTGAAGTTTGGTCATATCCCTAGATTATTAGATTATGAAGAGGAAGTAAAGGTTCATGTCCTTCAATTCAATCAACTCACAGGATTGCTGAAAAGGAAAAATAATTGAATGATAAGTATATAATCAAATCATATTGTGAGAGTCTAGCATGTAAATTTAACAAACAAACAAACAAACAAATAAATAAGAAAAAGGTATCATTGACATACACAAATA